>OX422143.1:67699669-68919432 GCA_949129095.1 Volucella bombylans | reverse complement strand
GTGGACATCTTACTTGGCTACCCCTTATTTTGTCATTTGACTGCTTAATTATCACTCAATGCTTCGCCAAAGTATCTCCTCAACCCCTGCAGCTTAACGCTAAGAAACGCATCCTATATGATGAATTAAAAAAAAAATTCGGAAACAGAAAATGATTTCCCTTCTCCTGAGTATTTCTATTTCCGGTTTATCGTCTCCTACGACTCTCTCTGACCAGAAAAATAAAGTAAAACCAAAACGCGTTTCAAATGAGTACGAGTACAATGAATACAAATTTATTCTGCAAAAGAAAGGGGGACCAATTGTTGAAAAACCTAATGAAAAAAAAACTTTCTTATGGAAACAAATCTACACATATGTTGATATGAAAGCAAGGGTATGCCCTAATTCGTCAACGATAATTTGGGAAATGATTCTTGGGCATATTCTAAAAAAAAAGTCGTTCTACAGTAAGGTTCTACATCTCCAATGTTGACATCATTTATCGAGGATTTAAGAAAATTTTGGTGTACCCTGATCCATGTTAACGGATATTGCCCTGTTAGTACTAATGGAAGAAACTTCGTGTAGTATTTTATTTTTAGAAGAAATACTAGTTATGATAGTTATGTACGTTGCCACCTGATTCTTAGGCTTAGTCGTTTACCACCAAGGAAATAGCAATGACGATGTCTATATTGAGTTATCATGAGGCTGTCTTAAATTGTGCAAAAATTGTGCAGAATTATAACGGTTTAATATAAAGGAAAACTAACAGTGGTGGAAAAGAAAATGTTACGAATGTCGGCGGGTATAGTAAAACGTGATCTAATAAGAAGAACTTTCATTCGCAGAATGAAAATAGTGAAAAAACTTATCATGTTAAACGAAGATCCAAAAAGTGATAGAGGCTTAATTTCCCGCCAGTGTTCGAAGGAAAGCAAAATCACTTAAATGCAAACACATCAGAAAAGTCTTGTCCTTGCTTACGATGTTATCCAAAATAAAGCGAGTTGTGTAGCCAGCCCGACAAGAGGAGCAGTAGCAACGCAGATGCCTGTGGGAAATATGTATTATACCGTAAAATGTAATTACACGCGTTACGTATTTAAGAGATTAGGAAAGAAGAGGAAGATAATTTGATTGAAGTTTTGGGTTTAGTTGAAGTTTTCAATACTACAATACATGTCGCCTTCTCATCTGTCTGTTCTGTCAAACTTATTGAAATTTTTTTTGTTAACTTTTGTCGCTTTTGTTCGTTGTCGCGGCTGACAACTCGAAGGGATGCGAATCTAACTTCCAACGCCTGATTAATGACGAATGAATGTTTATTTCTATAAAGGAATTGAAAGTTACAATATTTAAATTTAAATATTTCTAACCGCAGTTCTACTCCCTTCTTTCTTTTTCGGCTTTCGTATTTTTTCGTAAATGTAAGAAAAACGTCTCAACAATCTTCGGTGCTGGCTCATTTTAAGAAACCTTTGCCTATAAATCAATCAAAATTAATTGATAGGCAGTTAATGAAAATGATTGCCAAAGAATATCAACCATTCTCCATTGTTGAAGATAAAGAGTTAAAGAAGTTATTTGAAATGCTAAACCCAGAGTACACACTTCCTAGCAGAAAAACTGTTTCCATTTCGCTGTTACCCCAGCTTTATAGCGAAGTTAAGGAAGGTATTGAGCTTGAAATGAAGGCAGATATTGTGGTAGCTTTAACAGTTGATGGTTGGACTTCAGTATCAAATCAAAGCTTTTTAGCTGTTACGTGCCACTACATAAACGACAACTGCGAACTACGGTCTCATTTATTAGACTGTTTGGATTGTAGTGAACAGCGGCATACTGCTGAGAATTTGTATACTGAGTTAAACAAAGTTTTAAGGAATTGGAATTTAGAAAACAAAGTTGTTGTTATAGTAAGTGATCGTGCTACTAATATTGTTGGAGCCATTCGTTTAGGTAAATGGGCTCATATAGGCCGTTTTGCACATAAATTAAATCTAATTGTTCAAAATGCAATAGAGGGCGTCAGCAGCATTCACAATAAAATTAAATCAATTGTAGAATATTTTAAACGAAGCCCCCACGAAGTAGTTCAGAAAGTTTGCGAAATTCTTCAAATTTTTGATGAAATAACAGTGGAACATTCGAGCGAAAAAAATGTTACTTTGTCAAAAATTAAAATATTCATAATTGCTCTGAAAAAATTTATTTCAAATAAGCTAAACACGTTAGAAGTATTAGAATATGAGATTAGCTATGCTAAAAAACATTTCAGATAAATTTTAGAAAAGATTCACAATAAGTAATATGCAATCAGCCCATTTACATTACGAATCAAGCCTATTAGACCCAAAGTTAAAAAAACTGGCTTTTTCTGAAAATTTCTCCAACATAGTTGATAATGCTGCTCAAAGAGCAATTAAATTTAATTTGTGTCCAGCTCCGCAACCTTTACCTATTTCGTCATCAATAAATTCAACCTTAGTTTGGGCAGAATTTGATCAAATGAGAGCGAATTTTTCAAGTGTTTAAAATGTATCAGCTGGCCGGATAGAAATGAACCAATTTTTGTTGGAACCAATTATTCACAGGAGCATGGATCCATTATTATGGTGGAAGGAGCGGAAAGAGTTGTATCCCCATCTTTTTCAACTTGCTAAACGAAGGCTGTGCATACCAGCAACAGCTGTTCCATGTGAGAGAATATTTTCAAAGGCTGGTCAAACTATTACTAATAGACGAAATCAGTTGGGGGCAACAAAAGTTCAACAACTGCTATTTTTAAATAGTAACATGTAAAATTCTTATTCCTTTATTTATTCTTTTCTTTTCTTTTTTCAAATGACTTATTACCTGTATTATATGTTATATTGTTTTTTTTTGTTTTTGAAATGAATTTTAGTAAATTATTAACTTAATTTATGTTAAAATAGAGATTTTTTTTATTTGCATCTACATATATGTATATGTATTTCACTTTTTAGGGACACATTTTAGGACACATACACACATTTTTGACGGAGTTTTTTGTTTTAAAATTACAAAATTCTTATTTGGAATTTCTTAGAATTATTTGAGTTATTTATTTTCTTTACTAAAAAACTGAAAAATGAATTAAAATGGTCTTTTTGAATTCATTTTTGATTGTCAATAATGTAACTAAGCCCTAAATAGCATAAACTAGGCTAGTTCAGCTTCAACTTAACTTCGCCTTCAACTTTTCACTGCATTTTATTTTATATAAAGACAATGTTAAGTTTATTAAAAAAAAAAAACATTGTGCCTAACGTAACCTACTCTTATATTCCCAGTGGATTCATTTTCTGCTACACTTAAACAAATACATTAACTTCGCAAACAAATTTCTTGTTCATATTTATAAATTTTTTCTTAAAAAATAGAGAGAAAAATACAGACACAGTTGAGCAATTATAAAAAAATACGCATTTCTCCTGAGTGGAATGGGAAAAAAATATGAAACTAAAAGTCGCAACTGTCTTTGAAATATGTACATATAGTTTTTATTCTCCTGAAAAATAAATATGAAGGTGTTTTTAGCTCATATTTTTGACTTGAATATTTACTTTTTTGCAAGTGACCGATATTTTAAACTCGTTCAACGCAAATGAACAATTCGGTCAGAACGGATCATTGAATTGACCGATTTCGCCCACCATTATTTCGTATTGCAAATGCCAAATTTAAGAACTTCGGTCGTAAAGCGAATATGCATAGAGATAAACAGATAAATGTCAATAAAAAAGGAAAGGACAAGAACTGCGTTCCCATTAGTTTAATGCCTTTTCACATTAGCGAGGGGATGAAAGTCCTCACCATGAACGACGTGTTCACATTTTCAAGGTGTTGAAAGACTTTTTGACAAGTGAAACACTTGAATCGGAGCATTTTTATTTTTTAAATTTGAGCAGTTGGCCTGAATGTTATCTTTTTTCCTATTCTTCACCCTTCCTAGCGCACCAACGAACGAACAAAACTAAAATGAAAAAATATGTCAGAAATGGAACGATATGGAAAAAAACGACTTGCTTCACACGAAAATCCACTTTAGAAAAGGATTTTAGGTGGGATTAACCCTTTTTCTTCCTACTTCAATAAAAAGCGTTCCCTCTCTTTCGGACAATCTTCCTGCAAACGCCAATGTGAACAGGCACTTACACTGATCGTCCTGCTGCAGTTGGTTCTGGAAGTTTGCTTAAAATCTCTAAACTATTGTGATATCCATTTAAATATGAGTAGCGTCATCTATATTTACATATCAGAAAATTTCAATACTCTAATAGAAAACGATTTCGATACTTGAATAGCAAAAACTCAAACATTGGTGAATTGAATCGAATTTTCTAGCAAAATGGAAATTGTATGGGACGCTGGATGGCGAGGATTGTTCTCGAAATACGTCGAAAATATCAGCATCCAAAAGGAATGCAAGTTAATTCATCAGTTGAATTTAAAGTGTGAATAAAGGGAAGTGATTAAGTGGTTTAATTAAAAGATAAGTTAAGTATTTATTTACTTATTTATTTATTTATTGCAGTATTCAGTATTTTTTCTTTTTTACAAAAATTCATTGGTATTTACAATTACGATTATAAACATTCTTAAACTATGAATACGTAGTGGCATTAATATTTAAAAATGATAAATATTTATATGGTTGAGAAATTGGATTGTACTGAGATAAACGATTATATTGTGAATTTTTACTGTATGTATTGAATAAAGCGATTTGTATTTAAAAGAATAAGTTCTATCATTTGTACCTACACAAACGTTTTATGTTACACTATTGTTATTAATAAGCGCAACTGTTTTCTTTTCCTTTTTTGAAGCCATCAAACTTCAAACCAGATAATCTGAAAAGCAAATTTTGTTAATAGCACTGTTGTACAGTTAAAGGGTTCTCAACAGGATTCACGTTTTTTTTTATTATCAAAAAATGGAGGTTAATAAATTTAATATTGATAGACTGGAGAATAGCGAATACTAGACGTTGATAGAATAGTTGTAATTACTTAGAAGTTCCAGATTAATAGAGGCGGCGGAATTGCGGAACGTCATTATAGGTGAGTTTTTACCTCCTTCTACTGTACTAATTATGTCACGGAAATCATAGCGTGGAGGAAAGATGCCAAGGCCAGGAGTGCATTTTCGAGTGACTGTCAGAAACAACTTTTGTTGCAAATCATGAATTGCGGAACTGCCCGTGATATGTGGACGATACTCAAGAACACCTATGAACAATCTTCACAACCAAATATTGTATTCCTATAGCAGAAGTATTGCTCGTTTGCAACAGATACACTCATGTCAAATTTGATAGAAAAAAATTAAAATATCTCGGAATCCATGGTGATGTCAAAGCGCATGATGTGTTATTTGAGTGCACGTTAGATGGCAGAGGAACTACGATTAAAATCGCAAGATCAGGTAGACAGGATGGAGGCACTAGTGATGAAAACGAAAATTGGCAAAAAGTTTTCTAAACATAAGCCAGGAACTAAGGGCAGAGGAAGTAAAGGCAAGAAAAAGGCGATTGGAAAAGTAATTGCCCGAGGAAGCAAAAGGGATCTAAGAGCAATACGGACGATGCTTTTGTGAGCCAAGCCTTTTTTACCTGGTGATAAAGACATTTGAATTCTGGGTTCTGGTGACTGTGAGGGTGGTTTAAAAATTAAAAAGAAGTCTTGGAAATAGTGGAAAGATTGTCGCTTTAGGGTATGGAGATATATCGGTTAAGTTCGAACCAGTTACGGTCAAACAGCGTATGTTATAAGTTGCTGAGTGACATAGAACTTGCTGCATTGGGAGTGCGGGATGTAAAGTTTTATTGGATGCTGTTCAAAGTTATTGAAACAGCCCAAGAGGATGAACTTTTTGCAAATGTCCTTGTGCAGAAGGAGTTACTTCCCTCGTGGCACGAACGCGTTGGAGATCAGCTGCGCATGTCAGCAAGGTTCTTCCACATAAACGAACAATCTCCATCGACGAGGAGGTCGTAAGGAAGTTTCAACAGCTTGTGGTGAGATTATTCATGATGATGTCTATGGGCCGATGTTTGCAATCCTGAAACGCAAATGTTTGAAGAAGCGCCTAAAGTAGTCTTTTTAAATGAGGGATCTGTGTTATTGATTTTACGCAAATCTGTTATGCAGAAGAGAATGCTGATGAAGAACCAGAAAAAGATTCGTTGGCCTCAGATGATTCAGAGATAACGATTTCAGTATGAGGATACAGCGATACAATTCTTTGAATGGAGTCAGACAGCGCATCAAACTTTAATGGGACGAATCTACTTTCGTACTCGTGTAGTAGCAAGAGTACATAAAGATCTCAACATACATAAATCCGCTGGTCTAGATGGTATATCTCCCCTTCTTCTGAGGAGGTGTTCTTCCACGATGGCAAAACCACTGCGTAAGCTTTTTCATCAATCCTACTCTTTAGGAGTTTTCCCAAGCAGATGGAAAACAGCATTTGTCCGTCCCTAAAAAAGGTGAATCATCTTCTCTCTCCTCCTACAGACCGCTTGCACTGACGTCCCTTCTTTCCAAGGTCATGGAAACGCTGATAAATCGTCAGCTCATGAAATATCTCGAAACACGAAAACTTCTCAATGACCGGCAATATGGTTTTCGTAGGTCCACTGGTGATTTGATGGCATGTCTCACCGAAAAGTTGAACCAAAGCGTACATCAATCTGGCGAAAGCAATATAGTTACACTTGATATTTCTAAGGCATTTGACAAAGTTTGATATCAGGCTCTTTTGTCGAAAATGCGTGCATTTGGGATTGATGACTCTCTTCTCTAATGGATTAGAAATTACCTTTCGGAACGTTCAATTCAAGTTGTCTTTGATGGTTTCAAGTGTGATATTCATAAATTAAGGGTACGTGCAATCGGTATTAAATTGAAAATTTTCAAAAAAATTAAAGATGTCGTCTCATATGAATCGTAAATATGCACAAAATTATAGAAAACGCAAATCCGAGGAAAGTTCGAACCAAAAGGAATTTAAAAAACCTAAAAAATCCAGTTCCGAAGAAGAAATGAAAAAACTACGCAAAGCAATGACGTAGCTAACCCACCGGGCATACAGCGGCAACCGACATATCAAACGTTCACAGATTATAGACAGACATCGTTGGAAGGCAATAAAGAAAACAGTGATGTGTCTCAAAATCGCACTAGGACAGCATAGTGTACCGCTGAATATAATCTACGACGTGCATGCAGAGGAGCTGTCATTTCCATTTATTTACTATGGTGCGGCGCGTTTCTTCAAGCCAAACGTACCCGTCACACCATACAAAATAGCTAACAGCGAGGTGCGCCGTAAAGACCGTCGAGATCTAACACCCGATCACATCCTCTACATGGCGATGAAGATACTACGACTACGAGTCACACAAGGCATATACTCCTCGTTCGAAAACGTTAGTAATACAGAAAACGTCACACTTCGTATGATAGAGGATAAACAATATCTCGATTCTTGTATACAGAGAAATCTGGCCTTTCTGAAAAATATTCCGAACAGCGTTCAATATTGGTTGAATCGTAAGAAGGATCTCTTTGCCATTCTCCGGCAACTCGATAAGCCAACTGTGTTTCTTACGTTGAGGGCCAACGAAATATGCTGGCCGAAGTTGCTCGTGATACTGGATCGACTAAATCCAAAAAACGACGACGATAATCCAGCCGTAGCATCGCAGCAGCCCACACGCTCACATTCTACTTTGATCTACAATCAGATTTTAGAGAACAATCTACATGAATCAATAAGTGAAAAGATGCCGCTTACTGTACAACAAAGACCGACATGTTGGAGCCAAACAACTACACTGTACAGACGATTCGGCATACATTTATCTGCACAAAAAATGGCGAAACATTGTGCCGTTTTAACATACCGTATTGGCCCGTAGATACGACGCGTGTGCTGCTTCCCATGGCATCGAGTGACGGCTGTCGTTCGGCTCTGTAGACTAGCTCTAAGAAGTTGCGCAAGAAGTTGGAGACACAAGTGTAAGACTCTCTAGGTCAATTCTTAATCGACAACAAGTTGAATATGAGCGCATTGCTGGATATCATCAGAGCTAGCTTGCGTAGGCCAACGCTCATCTTTAAACGAGACATGACACAAATTGTGACAAATACCTATAATCCTCTTATCTCGTATCATATCATATCGTATCGTATCAAACGTGGACATTCAGTTTATACTCGAAGAGTACAGTTGCGCAGCGTACGTTGTCGAATATGTAAAAAATCGGCGAGGAGCATCAGCGATCTACACAGACAACTGTTTCAGCTTACGGAGGATCGACCCGAATTAAGTGAACAGGAGCTGTTGAAGGGCGTTTGCCTTAAGTGTGGCCACATGAGCGCCACAAGTCTCCCTAACAACGCGCTCAGCTCGATCGAGAGGTCATCGATCAAGACTCCACAGACGTGTGGAGCAAGAACATAATACAGAAGTATGAGGAGCGACCTGAGCACATGGAATAAACTGTGAAGTATCTATTCTGTAGCCATAGTACTCTTTATAGCAATTGAATTAAAGAGATTGATAATTAAAATACTTATTATAGTTATAATTGACTACGCCTTTCTATTTTTCTGTTCAAAAACGGAGTATTTTTGGAAGGAAATATTTAAAATTTTTAAGTGAAAGTAGGAGTAAATAGTTTTGTGTTCACTTAAAGTTTTCAATAGTAGATAGCGCTCTCACATCTGTCTGTTCTGTCAAAGTTTTTTTTTAATTCTTGATGTTTACTTAACAATCAATAAACTTTTATAAGTAATAAGGGTAACTTGTTTTTTTTTCTAAAGTTAAAAAATAACAACAAATGTTTACTGAGTTCTGATGTAAAACCTTTGAACATTCGCCCAATCTACTCTTATTCATTCTAGATATTTTTGGAGTACATTTTAAATTTAGTATAATACGTACACAATCATTATACGATTGGTCGAAAACTGAGTTTCTGTTTATCAATGACAGCTGTCAAAAGTATGCAAATGCCTTCATTGAACGATTCCTGAGATAAAATTTTTAGTTTGCCATCTGTTTGTAAAATGTCACTAGCATCATCAAATTCCAATCTGTCTAATTAAATTCTATAAAATTGTAGTTTTTGTTTTAAAATGATACACAGTCTGTTTATTGTTAACAACAGTGGGTAAGTGCAAAAATATTAAACAAACCCAACTGGAGCAACTCAAAATTCATTTATTACCTTCTAGGGATGTGTTCCTAGAAAAACATTGGCGTAGTGTTGTATCTCGATCTGTGTGCGACTACTTTCTGGATGCTCAGCGAAACTCTCCATATGTAAGTTATAGATAATTAAGCAAACCCAGAATTACAAATGTTTTTTCTTGTTTAGGATGTACCGCCAGTAATCCAAACTCCTCACTACTATCTGATTACTGTGCAACGAAATGGCATTTCACTTGTGGCCGCTTGCAAACAGGAGTTTCCGCCTCTTTTCGTCATAGAATTCCTTCACAGAATTATTGATACATTTGAAGACTATTTCTCTGATTGTTCGGAGTCTGTGATTAAGGAGAACTACGTGGTGGTATATGAATTGTTGGATGAAATGTTGGACAATGGATTTCCATTGGCTACAGAAAGTAACATTCTTAAGGAGCTTATCAAACCACCAAATATATTGCGGACAATTGCCAATACTGTGACGGGAAAGTCGAAGTAAGTAGGTTAATCTATTATATTACGATAGAGAATAAGATTTGCTTAAACTTTGAAAAGAAGCTTCCTTGAAACTCTCGTCTAGATTTTTGCAAGAGACGAGGCTTTGGAAAACTGAACTTGAAAACCATTTGGTTGGCAGTATTTTTCCAATTTGACTTTTTTTATATTCTATATGAAGAATGACCATTCGGCACCTATGGACCCCAAAACATTAATCGTTTTCGAAATCTAAACAAATATTTGGACTTCAATACAGTGGTATTTTAAAATTCGTGGTGAATCTGCGCTTCAACTTACTGGCCTCTCCAGCTAGCCCGATCCTTAGCTAACTGCCTATAGCTGTGTATACAAGATCGGTCTACTGCGTCGTCCCTCTGGGTTAGAGTCGACCTCTCTGCCGCCCAGATTTTAGAAGCTTCCGTTTCAATACCAGCCCGCTGAGTTCTGTCAATTATGTCAATATCATGGGCGTATGCTAGTAGTTGCACATTCTTTTGAAACAGACAGTGTTAGCTTGTGAGTTCCGCACAATTCTTTCAAGTATGATGTTAAAGAAGTCACATGAGAGCGTGCCACCTTGTCACGTTACCAATTTTGACGGAGCAGCGAGTGTTCTCAATCCTAGACGGATGCCAAGGTTAGACATGGCTCTAAATAGCTCGTCTCTATAATATTAATGCTGTCATATGCGGCCTTAAAATCGATGAAAAGGTGATGCATAACGATTTGGACTTCTAGAATTTTTTCCAAGATCTGCCGCAGTGTGAATCCACAATCCAGTGGTGTCGCATAATTTATTTATTCTTTTAATAAAAGCAGTGTACTGGAATTGTACATGCGCAGATAATTTAAATTTCTTCAGGTATAATTGCAGGTCTAATTTTAAAGATCTGACTTCCTTAAGGACAAGGTATTCCTTGTCTGACAACCCATTTGCCGAACGTTCTTCATGGGGGTGACTAATGCCCATTCTTGCTACCTTTTATCCCTAGTTTCATATTCGTTTAGTTTGAGTCAACATCCTATGGGCATAAGCATGTCTATAAGTATGTTACTGGGTTTGCCAGGATGTGTAAGGCAATTTAGTTAGGTGCTACCTAATATTACGTTGTGCAAACGAAGCAACCTAACCAATCACTAAAACCAGCTTTTAACCAGGTATTCCATTACATGGGCGGGAGTCAGGCTCTAGGGCTTCACTCAGATATGCTCGGGAGTCTATTTATGAAATTTCAAAGTTTACTTGTTTCAAAGTTAATCCCCATCTGCTATAAACTAAGAACACTTTGACCAGGTCGCTGCCTTACTGTTGTTTTAATTTTCTATCAGCATGAACTAAGTTTATCGCACATTGGCAGTGCTGCATTCATACTCGTACTTGCTAAGAACACATCCCACCACCATAATCTAATCTCGCCATACCACTATTGTGTGATTTTTTTCTGATTATGGAATAGCCTTATCCCGCACTACCTCATACTTTACAAAACCAATTTGATGTGAGATAAACTTTACTATTGATGATAGACTGTTGGGCTTTTACATAACAAGCTATAGTAGAAGAATTCGCTTTCTTGATAGTTCTGGAAGTGGTGAACTCCTTCTGTTGAATCCAATGCTTTTTTTAAATGCGTAGATAGATCTTAAATTATACAGCTTCTTCCTGCAGATCGATGAAACTTTTCTTCTTTCTTTGTTAATTTGCCATATAATTCTACCAAGATCAGGGCATTCAAGAGGTTAAAGATGTATCACAGTTCCATGTTTTGTTGTCCATCACCTACCTATACAAAACATATAAAACAAAGGTATAAAAAGGACTTGTGGATCTTTTCTCGTTTTGATAAAATCATGCATTGTTGCTTGTTATGCCAATTCATACATTTGGCTACTGCCTGCGATAAATAGGCTAAAACAGATATGCGCATCTAAAGGGTGTTTTTTTTTTTTAAAGAACTATAGTGCTGAATGTTGGCTTTCCAGGTGTGAATAGTTCGCGGTTTATTGGTATACACCAAAGGCATTACAAAGCTACTCAACAAGTAATCGAGTGCCGTCAATTTGCATGAACTTGGTGGTTAATTCACTGGCCAATTTCGTGATAAGATAGCGCTATCATTCGGATTAATTTCGGTTATGTATTCATATAAATAAATATTGATCACTGTCTGGTAATATTTTTCATAGACTGTAATGCGAGCTCCGACCACGTTTTCAAAAAAAAAAAATAGAGACTAACGATAAGACAACACTAAACAGCGCACCTATGTGGGTGTAATTGAGCCGCATGAGTCTCTTCTGGATTTGAGTCACTACAAGAATGTCAATTTTGCTTGCTCAGAAACCGATTGAGCCAATATGGAGCTAAACACATTTTTTTTTATAAAAACAAGGAGCGGCCTAATCTGAAGACTATCGTTATAAGCCATGGTCTCGTGGCTTTACTTCCTTCACCAGCTAGATCTTATATGGGATTTTATAAGGGGTTTCTACATAGTGGGCGGACATAGGACAAACTCTTATCAATTGACACGTCCGCTTAATTTTCACTCATAGCGACTACAGTTTATTTTGTATGCATATTGCGTTGATGCGTTGTTGGCTTTGCATCATGAACAGTGTATTTAGTGCGAAATTTGATTATGAAGACCAAAGATATGACCTACTTTCATTCATGGGTATTTCTCAAGCAATGCTAAACGTAAATGTAAAAAAAACTCAAAAAATAGCATCACGGATTGAAAGTTTTCCCTATTGGAAGATTTATCAGAAAAAAAAAATTTTATCCAGCATTTTTGTTTTAAGAGATACGCGACACTACATTACGATTTTGTTGGATTATCTTTGGCGCTTACATGGCTTTAATTCTGGCTGAGCCGTCAATATTTAGCACATCAGCCCTTCAGCCCTTGGGGGTGGCCGTCTTGTAGTGATACTAGCAATCGCTTCTCACTCGGAGGGTCAAGGTTCGAATCCTACCCATGACAAGTCTTTCAAGTTTTTCATTTGTGTAATTGGAATTCAGACAGAAAAATTCTGCGTGTGAAAACATAACACTGACACGTAGATTTGGCTGTTGGTAGAGTTTCAAGGACAAAAAGCAATGTGAATTATAACTTTCGAATCACTCTGAGTGAAGAAAAAACTCTTCGTCCTATTCGGACTCTTTTTAAGCACCCATCAGAGAACGAGTGGACTTTCCTTTGCATTGATGGAAAACAAGTTTTTTATAAAAAGGGATGATAGACTGATTATCTCAAAGTCTTCCGGCTGAGCGTGAAGGCCACCTTTGCTTTTAAAATCCACTAATTTGTTAGAGATACTGTATGTCATTTTCAGATTTGTATTTTCAATGAGAGAGAAGTTTGTTCGATTCGATTTCGAACTTTGAGGCTTATCCGATAACTTTTTTGATTGTTTTACTAGGCACACCTTTTTCTATATTCTCCCATGACTGTTTTTAGCCTGTTTGTGTCTTCTTCGTTCTGCATGATTTCTGTAGAACATTGTCTATCATATATTTTCCGTTACGTGTTGCAGTATGCAGAGGCTCAAGATATTAATGATAAATGTTAGATAGAAACTGTTGGTTACTCAGCATAGCTGAGCTAAAGACTTATGAGCTCTTCGGTTTAATCTTCTAGGATTTTCGAATTGCAATTATTTCATTTATTATTATTGCTGTCATCTAGCGTAAGCGGCATTTTACCATCTGGCCAGCTCTCTGCAATTCCATGGCGGCGGAGTGGCGTCCGATATACTAATAACGAATCATACTTTGACGTTATCGAAGAGGTGGATGCCATCATTGACAAGTCTGGATCGACTGTATTTGCAGAAATTCAAGGATACGTAAGTTACACACCTTTTTCACCACTCTATTCAGAAATTAATCAATTAAATCTTTCTAAACCCCTAGATCGACTGCTGCATCAAGCTCTCTGGAATGCCAGATTTAACACTTTCATTCATGAATCCTCGATTATTTGATGATGTCTCATTCCATCCATGTGTACGCTTTAAGCGTTGGGAATCCGAGCGTATATTATCGTTCATACCACCAGATGGGAATTTCCGTCTCATGTCATACCACATAAGCTCACAAAGTGTAGTGGCTATACCCATTTACATTCGACACAATTTCTCTATAAAGACCGGTGAGCAGGGTCGATTAGATTTAACTGTTGGGCCACGAACCACGCTTGGCCGAACTGTGGACAAAGTGAAACTGGAGATCTCTATGCCAAAATGCGTTTTGAATTGCATTCTTACACCAAATCAAGGCAAATATACTTTCGATTCAGTTTCGAAAGTCCTGCATTGGGATGTTGGAAAGATCGATGTCACTAAATTACCAAATATTCGAGGAACGGTAAGTTATCACTTGAAAAGACTTAAATTGTATTCTGTATGTCAATCTTCGTTTTCCATAAACAGGTCTCCATCGCTGCCGGTAGTACTAATATAGATTCGAATCCTTCGATCAATGTCCAATTTTCAATTTCACAACTGGCTGTATCCGGACTGAAAGTAAATCGTTTAGACATGTACAATGAAAAGTATAAGCCCTTCAAGGGCGTCAAATATATTACCAAGGCGGGTAAATTCCAAATTCGAATGTAAAATGATAGTGTTAACAAAGACCGATAATTTTTTTATTTTATTTAAGTTGATAAACAATATTTTTTTTAATTATACAATTTAATCCTCTACTATTATGAAAGTAAATTACTGTATTTGTTAAGAAGTGTGGTTTTTGTTTTATTCATTAATATGATATATTGCGTTTAACTAAATTCGACGGAAACCTACCTGCTGTAGACTTTTGTATTGAAGGTACAAATATTTGTATAATTCTTCTTTGAATATACACACCAGTGTAGGCACGATAAACCTGAGCAACCGGGCAAGTGATAATTTAATCTGAAGTTCTGCTTCAAAGGTGAAGATACATCGATAATTGTTTTTAACAATGTCAGCAGTTAACGTAACTTAATGAACAATTGATTATATTTTAAACTGAATATGTTTAATTTAAATAGGCCTAATATATTGACCCTTATTCCGAGTGGCGTTGACGACGATTTAAAACGTAACAATTGCAATTTATCATTATGAGAGGCGTTTATGTGTCGTTGAGCGTCCTGTGGAAGCTATTACTGTACGACAAATGTCATGTGAGAAATTTCACTGACATTCTCTAAGGCATTGAACTCCACAAAATGACAACAAAAACGCCGATATCTGTCGTTATCAAATTTGCGATCGCCAAATCAGACGACTGATGCAAGTTTTCTTAAATTTTTAATTGATTCAAATAAAGAAATTAAATTTTCTAGGGTGAAAATAACGAATTAGAAGAAGTCAAGACTTTGGTGGAATTAATGAAAAAAAAGCACTTCGGGTTTAAAAGGGGAGTTTAAAATATTGACGCCAAGACAGAATGGGACTCCCTAGCTATAACCCTCAATAGTCTAGGGCCTCCATCTAGAGACGGAAGAGAGTGGCAGAAGGTTTGTTCGCAACTTAATACAAAAGAAAACTAACTAGCTACGTGCATATATTATCCAGGTTTGGTCTGACATAAAATTTAAAGTAAAAAAAAAATACTTCTTTATAACAAGAAGGAGTGTGAAGCCACTGGAGGAGGCGCCTTCCAGCAAAAGCATTTTTCGGATTTGAAAGAAGTTATTTCTAATCTGCTTTCCTATGAGAAACTGATTAGTCCAAAAGGAAAAGTCAGGGGGTTTACACAAATTGGTTCAACTTCGCAGCCATCCAAATCAACGAAAAATCATTTTGTCCATCAAAAAATTCAGCTTCATCCATCCATCCGTCCACACCTAATCGAGCAACATCCACTTTAAATCAAGGAATTTTTACGTTTTCACCAGCCTCAACTACTCGTACATTGGCTTCATCCACACTTTTAAACACCAATGATACCTTTTCTATTCAGTACTCTGATTTCTTTGAAAATCCACCTGCAACTACAGAAATTCAAATTTACACATGGCTGAAATTGAACCTGAAGTACTGAACCAAGGCTCACAAAATCATCGAAGACAACTGGTAAAAACAAGATGCTAGAGTTGCTACAAAAGCAAACAAACGTGCAGGAGAAGTTGTATGTAGAAGTTAAAGAGTACCTGAAACGTATAGATTAGATAACCATTTAAAGGAAAGTACCAGATATGAGAGAAAGCGGTTTTATTTGGAAGAGGAGAAATTAATTAACCAGCTCCTTCACCACAATATTCCTACTCAGCGTATAACCACACAAATACCACTTTTTTTTTCTCAGTTAAGAAAAAAAGACACATTTCCTAGGGATCTTGACAATCGTTGCATCCATTTATTAATTAAGAAAGCTCTCAGTTTTTTATGTGTGGTACATAAAAAATCAGAGGGCTTTTTTTAGGCTGACTGTTAAAAATTTGAAGAGTATGCCTTAGTATTGATCTAATTTCGATTTCGTATTTTCCCAGCAACAGGGGTTATGGTGTAACAGGTGCGTCCATAAGACTGTTGGCGAGCAAGGTAATCAAAACACCAGTGCGTGTTATTTGTATAAAAGACCACTTCCTTTCAAATTGAAGATGGTTTCGAGAGTTCAGCACATTATATGAATCTCTAGGGGTGAGATTGATCAAAGAGCCAGGAGCCGTAGAAGCTTCGCTATATAATGCTCGTATGCAGCCGAGACAGACCAGACCTTGAGATTGGTGAAAGCAGTAGTTTATTTATTATTAGAATTTATAGAGATCAAATTAACCCGTCTGATTTCTTTATGATACCGGCAGTCTGTATTTATTTTATAACATGTTACCAGGTTTTATAATACAATAGATTTCTTGTGACGGTAATAGCTTTTTATTTGAATATATAACACCAGGCAACCGACGTATATTATATAATTTGCCTCATCATTCTTCCATATTGTAAAGAGAACAACTTCAGTTTTGACGGAATTGACTTAAAGCCCATTTCTATAGCATCAATTGTTGGTCACAATTTAGAGGCAGTCATGCAAATTCATTGATCTCATACTGCCGGTGATTAAAACAGTATACAAATTCTCTTCCGTGACTTCGGAAACTAGAAAATAATTTTCCAAGGACTTTGTCAACTAGAGCTGTGAACATTACCATCTTCAAATGTCTTTAGAAAGCCATGTGCTATATCTTTTCTCTATGTATACCGATATTGCTTTCAGCACATTAACAGTCTTAGATAGTGATAGGTTATATATATATTATAGTCTTTAATCTGCCGACGTTGTAACGGAGTTGTCATAGCCGGATCTTGTTTGGCAAATTATCACCTTGCTTCTCACCTACAATATCTCTTAGCCCCATTTACCCCTGAATATCTCTACATAGCATATCTGATTTCGATAACCTATGTCAAAATTTTAATTAGTTTGAAGTATATTGGATTAATTTCCTGAGACCGAAATTCACTAGATAACCTGGCCATCTAATCAACCTTTCAACTGAATCGGTCATCATGCTTAAAATGTTCAGGTATTTAGTGTCCAACAGAGGCTCGGACAAATAAATACCAAGTTCTTGGAAAGGTACAAATGTGGGTATAAAGCGCATTATTAATATCAAACGATTTTGTAGCGAGGTTTCATGTCGGAAACAATGATACGAATCGCCAATATTAAGCACTGAAGATCAGTGAAAGAACTGCCAATTTGTGTCCCGGCGGCAACAACGAAATCTTTAAAGTAAACGCTCTCAGCCATCTTGGCTTATAAAGTATTAGTTCAGAGAAAATGAGATCCAAGATGAATACTACAAGCTAAGAAGAAAAGACGGGAAAGGACCTGTGTCAAGGTAAGATGAAGGGAGCGGTTGCAATTACTCTCTCAAATGCATTTTTTTTTTAAAAAATTTTTTTGCGGGAACAGGTTTTTGTTAAAATTTTTTGTACAAATTTGGAGTCCTGGAAAGGACCTATTGTTTGGAAGTTTTGTATGAATGTAAAAACAACAAAGACCAGACATAAATCGACGTTCCGACATCAGCGTCAGAAAGGACCTTAGGTAAGACGATAAGCATTCGCGTATCAGCATAACCGGCCTTATTTTAATGACAACAAAGGATTTCTTCATCCTAGGCACAATTGTACAAGACTCAACTGAAGCATTAATGTCATTTCGGGCGAACTTTCCAAGCGACGTTAAGAATTTCTACAGAACTCATTTAGACGTTCATATGAAAATAAAGAGGAATGGATTACATATGATTTCTAAGTTGCCAAATTACCAATGTACTCGTAAGCTATAACACTTCACTTCACAGTATGCCCTGTATACCAAGAATGTACAACAGTCGCAAGAAGAATATGAAAGAGCTGTAAACTAAACTTAAACCACTGCGAAGCGGTACAGGACACAAGCCGTTCGCGAGTTGAAAATAGACGTTGCTGTATTATGCGACGAGTATAAGAATCTCAACGAAAAAGTTTAGATAGCCCTGTGGAGACATGGGCTTTGAAGAAGAAAATGATGACAACCAGTATATGCTTCGGTCAAGGGATACATATCTACAGTTGTTATCCATCTACAAACAGCACCTTTAAGGAATTCCGGGGTATATTGGATAAGCTCGTGGATGATGCTTGAGGTCGTGGTCCAACAATTATGGCTGGAGACTTCAACGCATGTATCGTCACTAGAAGTAATTCTGCTTAATGCGGGAAGCGAGCATATCTTCAACAGAAATGACGTAACATATGCTCCATAGTTGATATCACCTTTGTAACGAGTAGCGAGAGGCGTCAAATGGGAAGTCAGTAACCAATATGTCACCTTGCCATCCAGTTTGAGGTATAACCGAGGAGAGTGAACCAGGAATGCCCGCTAAAGAAGGCACAACAAACTACACAAGAAACAAGGGCTTGCGATGCATCCACGCTCAGAAACACGTTAAAACCAAGAAATGGTAGGGCTACGCAGCAAATATAATAGAGATAGAAGACTATTCCAGCGATCCAGATTCCTGCCATCAGGGAGAGGAGGTGCGAATAAATATGGTGCTGTAATAACACCAGACGTCAGAAATGAGTTCAATTATGCAAACTAGGGGCGTATAGTGTACTCCCTTAGAGCAATGATGGTGCCAGGGTTCCTAATTAAAATAATACTAAGAATAAGAGTAAATACCATATACCTGGCGGAGTACCACAAGGATCGGTACTAGGTCCCTTCCTGTGGCACATTATGTACGACAGAATTCTAAGACTTAAAACCCCAAACGAGGCAAAAATCATAGAATTGTTGTGACGGCGAAACACCTGGAGGAAATAGAAAACATTGGGAACGAATGTATCCGAAAAGTGAGATTGTGGATGGCAGCAGTAAAGCAAGAAAAGACAGAGGTAGGCGATGAAAATACATAGTAACGTCAAAACCGGTGATCAGATACCTAGGTATGATGATCGATTGTAGGCTCGCTTTCCAACCGATGCTTCAGTATTCGATAGGTATGAATTCTTGTTATTAACATAGCATTCGCTTTCAAGGAAGACCCCAAGTGCATTTGGTTTCACATCTGTCTATCAGATTATACGTCTTCGTATTCAATGTAGAGAACAATGCTGGTAAGAGTGTAAGGTTACTTACTTCATCGGGAGTCAATAGATTGTTTGTTTTGATTTATGAATTTCATATATAATTAAAATAATTATCTTAAGTTTCCATAATTTACCATAAGTGGTGTTAAAACTCAGAACATTACTTCAACAGCTAAAGACTAACTGTCTAAAGACTTTCAGCACGCAAAACAGCGATTATTATTTTGAATAAGGTTTTTTCTTTCAAATCTACTGAGTTGTCAGCGAATTTAATGCAATCACTTGGAAAGGAGATCAGCACCACAGCCATGCGTGTCTGCCGACGCCGGTCCGGTCGTCGCGGATGAACAAATTGGACACTTATTTTGTGGCTTCGGAACGACTAAGTCGCGCATCAGATACACGTTCGATATGTTTGCGTGATTCGCGTTTTTTTTCTCATTGTCACCTCCGGCGAAACAGTGTTTTAAGTGATCGCACAATAACGTTCGTAGGCGATCAAATGATGGATTGGTATCTAATGAAAGACGACATTAAAACTGCCACAGGTTTCGTATAAAGCACGTAAAATTTGAAAAGAGTAACATACATATGTACATATGTATGAACAATATTTATTGTATAACAACTTTAATTCTATTATGAATACAAATGAGGAGCGTCCTACGTATGTAGATATATGTATATCCGAGATTTCTCGTCCATCATTTAGAAGTCAAATGTACATACATATGTACATACATTTGTGTAGCAAAGGCCTCGTAGAAGAAAGTTTTATGAAAAGTGATAGTTCACTCAAATGCGGGAAAGCGTACTCGTACCTATAACTTCCACAAATATGTTATTCCTTTGAGTAGCTGTCACAGAACTATTCGGGTAATTGCTTCCGGAAGAAGGCAAATTCCAACTTTTCTATGTTAGAAAACAAAACAAGTATTGGTTGGTCAGCAGCCTAGTGACACATACACATAAGAAAATCTATACGTACGTAGAAATCACTTACATACTTCTACTATCATGTTCTGATAGAGGCGGAAACGGAGATGGTGGAAGACAAGGACAAGTTCTGTTGCCAATTTCGCGTTGCCGAAGAGATACATACATACCTAACACCTACAATCGTGATCGCAATGGACGGTTTCAGTGTTACATCGACAGCACTGAGCTTAAACAGGTGATGCGAAATGCAAACGCTTGCCAACTTCTGCAATTGAGATTGTGACAACGACGATCCGTAGAGGAGATACTCGTAAGTTGAATCAGCTGTTCCGTTTAGAGCATTATTTTTTAGGAACTGCCAGGTACAACACTGATTAACTCCAGGTTCCAGTAATGTGTATGAGAGCATAAATGATGACTGAGAAGGCTGGAAGGTACTTTTATAGATGGAACTGATACCTGTGCTATTAAAAGATAGAAATATTACAGCATTTTGCTTTCATTATGATAAGTACATCCATCACAATATTCGAAAAGCACAATCGTATCAAAAAGTTGGAAGTGAGGTGTGTTATCGTAGATATGTATGTTAATAGAGTAAACATATTTTTATGCCTGGATACACACTTAATATTTTTTTTTAGACTGTCGAAAAACTCTCGTCGGGCCAGATTACAGCCTGGGATTTAGGCTCCGGTATTTCCTTTAGAGGTTGGGCGTCGACCAATGTGGAATTCTGTAGATGTTGTAAAACCTAGTTGAACAAGATTCCTTGCGTTCCGATGCACGTTCAAATTATGTGTTAACCAACATTAATAGAATCAATCAAACAAACTCAAATAGACTATTATTTACTTTATTAATTAAATTTAATAAAAACAGTTCACAAATTCACTACTGAGATCTCTAGTTCTTGATTCCAACTTCCACAATTTTGTTTGCTGCCCCTCTATTTATAATTTTTTAAAAGCTGATTTAACAATATTTTAATAATTGAGAACTAAAGCTAGACGCTAAGTCAGAAAGATACATCTTCCCACGTTGGATTTTTGTGGTGTCTTGTTTGTGCCTGCACATGCATAACACGTCCCCCTTTTGGACACATCTAAGGATATTTTATCCTAAGATTGTACTTTGGTGTTGTTTCGATCTCTATCGTGTCTGCCGCTGTTTCTGTATGGTTTGTCGAGCCCGTAACGTCTTTTCTGGGTTTACTTGATGTCTTCTGTTGAAGAAGGCTATTGTTGTTCTTCCGGAATTGCATCTCCATATAAAATAACCCATAACCAACATGCTCATTACTCCAAAAATCTACATGAGTACTCCTGGCGACCGCTCTCTTTTCTTTTTTCTATAGCTTGTGCCCAAAAGCTCCTTTGGTTCTGTATTTCCGAAGAAAGGTCTTGTAGTTGGTGAATATCTTTCGCAGTGATCTTGGATATACGAGTAGGTTCATGGCTTATCATAATATCTCTGAGCTTTTGGTTGACACAACAGTCCTCTAGTTCTGCATATGAATGTTGATCTTTAAGCAATATTTCATCATCGTTGTCCATTGTCTTGATTGTAGTATCATACGAGTATGTTTCTAGTTTACAATTATTTTTTAGTGTAATAATTCTTGACCCAAAAAGCTTGCCTTCGTCTGTTTTATTATTATAACATTTACATTTATATTGTGTTTCATCTGTTATAGTATACAAATATGAGTTTGTTTTAATTTTGTGAAAAATTTCGACTTTAGAATTAACAACTTTAATATTACAATTGTCAGCTCAATTTCTCATAAATATATTTACTGTACAATTTGATTCGCTTAGCGTACTTTTTAACATTTGAAGCTTACAAACATATAATTTATTAAAATTTTTACAATCATTTAAGTTTTCTGTTAAACTGTATTCTTCTTTATTGTTTACAATGATCAAATATTTATATCTTAAACCTAAAATTAAAATTCCGTTTTCAACAGTTTTCGGAATGGCAATTGTTTCATATATATCGTACAGTTTTTTTCTAACAGTTGGGACGGTAATAACGACTATAATTTTCTGGTCTTTGGCAAAGGATTTTAATTCGATCATTTTTAAAATTTCTGAATAATTTTCTGTACTTGGCTCAATAGCCAGAATTTTACTTTGTCCTATTTCACGTAATTCGTTTATTAAATCTATTGGTTCTATAATACGAGGGTGTAAAATCCCTTCTTGGATGAATAACAAACTATCAATAACCTGTTCTATTTCTATTTCTATGTGCATCATTTTGTGATTAATTTTACTAGTTATTTCCTCATAGTATGCAGTAAGGTGTTGTTAAGATTTACTTCACTGTCTCTAGCCATATTGACCTCGTTAATAATATTTTTAATCTTGTTTATAGTTGTGTTACTATTTTTTATACTTTGGATAACTTGTTTGTTTAGATGACTGAGCACTTTTATATTTTCTTCCATTTCATCTTTAATGCATTCTTCATTTTGTATAAGCTCTTTCAATTTCCTAAAGCTTTCCTCTTATTCTTGTCCCCAAGTGAAATCAACATCTTTTTTAAGGAGTCTGTTTAAAGGTTCGGCAATATTACTGAAGTTATTTACGAATTTTCTGTAATATCCAATCATGGCTAGAAACGACTTTATTCCTTTGGGATTCCTAGGTGCTTCCATTTTAATGATACAGCTGATTTTATTCGGATCCGGTTTTACAACCTTGTCTGTTACTGTATGACCTAGGTATGAGACTTCTTTTCTGAGAAACTCACATTTATCAGGCTGTAACTTTAAGTTTACTTTTCTCAAATATTGCTCAAATATCTCAGTTAGTTTTTCGTTGTGCTCTTGTAAGTTTTGCCCGTAGACAACGATATCGTCTAAGTAGACGAAGCACTTTATTCCCTGGAGTCCGGTCAATGCAGTATCCATTAATCTTTGGAAACAAGCTGGGGCATTTTGCAACCCGAATGGCATCCTCGTGTATTCGAAATATCCGTACGGAGTGCTAAAAGCCGTTTTTTCTATATCTTCCTCTTCCATAGGGATCTGGTGAAACCCGGAAGTTAGGTCCAAAGTGAAGAAATATTTCGCCTTTCCCAATTGATCGAGAATTTCCGTCACGTTTGGCAAAGGATAGTTGTCTTTATTTAGATCTTCTTTCACATTTATAGTCCTAAATACCTCTGATCTTCCTTGGACTATGTTTCCTCACTGAGGTATCTCAGTGGTATTTTTCAGCAACTGCCTATTATAAGGTTATTCTTATAATTGATTGTGAACCCGCCTTCCCATAAGAATTGGTAGCCGTTCAACCCATCGTACTCTCCCAATAAATTATTCTCTATTAGCTGAAATTTTATTATTCCTGGCTTGCCTCCATTTGAGGTAGGACAAAATCTAAGTTCACTACACACTTCACCTAACGTTTGTCGTGTCTTCCCGCCTATTCCGCTAAATTTCGTTTTACTTTTGGTGTCAATCTCGTCTTCATAGATGCAGTTAGCCTTTATTAAAGATACGTCTGTTCCAGTGTCTATAATTAATTTTTTGAACTCACCATTTATTAACGTTAATACATGAGGGCTTTCGCAATTTTCTATGGTTCTAAGCTGCGTGGTTGCCTCGCTCACCGTGCAGCCCACCGAAAATCCCTTGACTTATATTACTTACTATTCGAAGTTGACGGGTGGTCAGTATTCTTTTGTTGATTGGGGACGTCTTTATTATCTGTTTGCTTATTTCGTTTTGGTAACCTACAATTTCTTGCTATATGCCCTGGCATTCCGCAGTTAAAGCACTTTATTTCCTGCCTATTTATCTTAGCTAGATTTGTTGCTAGGTAAAACCCTTTTGGGTGTTAAATTTAAAAAGATTAAGCCGTTGCTCTTCTTCGCATGCAAATTTACTTGCTTCGGCGAGACTTCTTGGACGTTGCGTTATCACATATGTTGAGAGCTTTTCACGCAATCCGTTAATGAAGACCGTTAAGGTTTCATTTTGAATATACTCTATTTGACGAGCTTGATGTTCCTCCTTTACATCACACAGTTTGCTTTGCAGCAACCGTCTTTGTAATGTCTTTACATGCTGCATAAAGTGGACTACAGTATCATCCCTATTCTGTCTTATGGAAATAAGTTCCCTGTGTAATTGCAAAGCGCTATGAGGTTCCCTGAATACTAAAACTAACTCTTTTTTTAAGCTTTCCCAGTTATTAATTTCCCTATTCGTGAGAATCGTTGTAGCGTTTCCGCGAATTCTAGTTTTAATAAACTTGAAGAGCACTACTTTCTGCGTTTCTGATGCTAATTCGATAGCATCGTTACACGCGTCGATGAAGGTGAATACTTCATCGACTGTTCCGTTGAAAGTTGGAATGAAAGATGTTAAAACACCGATCGGAATCTCAGCCATTGTTTTACTATCAGCTCTATTGTTAATTGAATCTTCATTGTTAGTCAAGTTAATCTCTTCGCTATCAGAACTATCGTTATTATCAGATCTATCGTTAATACTATTAAATGATTCCCGAAATTTTGAGAACATTTATTTAAATAATCACCGTAAACAAAAATATGAAACAATTGCTTTACATATGACTTACAGCATTATGATTACGATGTCCATTGAGGTCTTCTGCCGTTGATTTTCGATGCTATCCCACCGCTGCCACCAAATTATGTGCTATGCCTGGATGGATACACACTTAATATTTTTTTTTAGACTGTCGAAAAACTCTCGTCGGGCCAGATTACCGCCTGGGATTTAGGCTCCTGTATTTCCTTTAGAGTTTGGGCGTCGACCAATATGGAATTCTGTATATGTTGTAAAACCTTGTTGAACAAGATTCCATGCGTTCCGATGCATGTTCAAATTATGCGTTAACCAACATTAATAGAATCAATCAAACAAACTCAAATAGACTATTATTTACTTTATTAATTAAATTTAATAAAAACAGTTCACAAATTCACTACTGAGATCTCTAGTTCTTGATTTCAACTTCCACAATTTTGTTTGCTGCCCCTCTATTTATAATTTTTTAATAATGATTTAACAATATTTTAATAATTGAGAACTAAAGCTAGACGCTAAGTCAGCAAGATACATTTTCCCACGTTAGATTTTTGTGTTGTCTTATTTGTGCCTGCACATGCATAACAATATACATACCAATGTACTGACCTCTTAGATTGAAGAAGCAGTTGGAAAGAGTAGGTAGATAACTAGGTAAAAGTGGCTGTTGTAAAAACCAGCCCATTTAGGCCTACAGCCCCACGGAGATGCCACTTGAATATATGGTCCTCCTACTTATGGAGCCAATTAGCGCTCCACTCAAGCTGAATTGGATGTATCTGTGGTCTGAAAAAGAGTGTTCAGACGATACCATCCAGTTCGTTGGCATTTGGGTGATGTGACTCACCTCTATCGCTGATGTCGGTACTGCCTCATACTGTGTGATGAACGTTAGCGCCGCACCCTATGATGAGGCCAGTTTTTAGCCTTCCAGTTTCCAGTACCATCCTTTCTACGTTATCAGCAGGGAGAGGGCCCACATGATCGTGGTCAATATATGTCGATGCCAGCCAGTAGGAGCCTTTGGCAGTCTCTAGTCTGGCTACGGTTAAGTCGGGGTCGCTAAGATTAAGAAGTGAAAATGCATTAAGGTTACGTTCCACTAATATACAAGCTCTAATCTTACCTTTGCCTCTTGTAAAGTGCGAAGCGTATACAGGTGTCCCAAATCCACGAACCATGCCTTCTACGGTCCATGGTTCCTGGTTTTGGATAATGTCTTCTGCGTTTTTGGAAAGATGCAGAATAAGTGCTGCCGAAGCCTCTTTTGAGGTATGGAGATAAATCTGGAGAAACTGTATCATTGGTACAATTTACCAGAACAGCCTCCACCACGGTGCTGTTCGATTCTGAGGCCCTCCGCCCAATTACAAGGCTTCGCCCTTTAATGACGTTGTCTAATAATGAACGGGGGCAGAGCAAAGTACTGGTCTTATCGTAAACATCTTCAGATGACGCTACCGAAGGTTGCTACGATTTGATCAGTCACAAGCTGCCGGTCATAGGTCTTGTTGGCGGCTGGACCACCGGTAGTCCCTACCAGGACTTAAATCACGGTACCATGGGAGTCAGGAGCCCCCCGGATCTCGGTCCGGGCCTGACTTGTTAGAGGTAGGCCCCCTTGTGGGAGCGTCATGGTGGCTGTGGTTTAAACCCAAAATCGCGGGAAAGAGTCTTCCTTTGGTTTTCCTTTTGGTTTTCCTTTGTTGACTCAATGTGGAGTTGCAATAAGTGCTGGGTGCTGCGACCCTAAGAGCAGTAAGAGGTTTTAGGTCGGCCTCGACTCATACCAAGGGTGGAACTTGTGCCGGCAACACAGTTCCGAATTGGTATCAAAAAATTAATATCATTGTGAGCGATGGCAAGGCGTATCCTTGCTCCCATGGATGTATGGGCGTCCCGTAAGTTTAAGCCCACACGGCAGGTACTTACGTTAAAAAACATGAGACATCTGTTCGATTCTGAACATGTACCCAAGCTGATCTACATCCACTGATCGTAAAGCATCTCCTTTTAGTTGGTCATCGGTTTCCATTTCCGATAGAGTGTAAGAAGAGGAGACTGACGGCTTAGTTGTCGCCTCGGATAAATTGGAGTCGTCGCTATCCGTTTCTGGAAAGGATATCAACGCTCTAAGATCTAAAGTCGAACAGTTTCAGTTAAAGGAGGAGGAGGTTGCTTATCAGCACTCAGCTCATCCTTTTTATATACCCTTAGGTGAATTGACTCGAAACCGAACTGAATCATGCCTTTGGTCTGCTCTAGAGGGATAAGGGATTCCTTATTGATCACAATTAACGCGCATCTATTATATTCTTATCTATCTATTAGCTTCTTAGTTCTTCCAGATTCGTGGCTTTCCAGTTAGGAATCGGAAGGGTCGGGTTGCTGATCATCTCCAGAATGGAGGAGGGTTCGGCTGCGGTCCAGGTGCAGGTTCTAGGTCTGCTAGGGATATCCTCCTTAGACACGATTTCGAGTTTTGCACCATTCCCAAATCTCTCCTGCTCCACCTATGGTTTCGGTGTAAAGATCAAAAGATCTTTGATCCGCACAGCTTGACGTGGCCTTGGTGCCAGCCAGTGTCGCTAGTGATAGTAGGTGGTCCGGAGTTTTCCCGCATGATGGCCAAGATGTTGCCCGAAAGCTTTAATTGGCTAACTGCAACCGTTCAGGTGTTATCGATTCGTCGTCGGTGTCGTTTTTTTGATTACTGCGATTGTTATTGCATCTTTTAGGATTTGGCTAAAAGACCTCAGAAATATGCTGTTGGATGGCCCAAGAGTTTGGCGGTATAAGTTTTTGACCTCTTGGGAACCGGGTCGGTTTCTTCCAACGATCTCTGGCGCTTGAAAGAGTCTTTTAGCGTTTTTTGAGCAGTAGGTAGTCCATCTTTTAGAATGTTTTTAGTTCACTCAATCTTGCTCTTTGTGTTCGCACTTCTCTCAGGGTGCCTTAGATGGAGCTTGACGATCCGGCTGAGCCCTTGATTCGTTCTTTGGGGGAGGCAGCAAGGTTGTAGCAAGCCTAGCTGCTGTTAGGGGTGGAGGAAATTAAAAATTTTAGATCGTTGGGTTTGCTTTAAGAGGATGGTGCACCGTGATCTGACACAATTTTACCTCCGCTCGACAATGTAGGCTCCTTGCCGGTAGTCGGTGCAGTCACTGTTCTGCTGCCCGGTATTAAAGGACTAGCGGAATCGGGTTTTGTTTTTGTAGAAATTTTGTCCATAGTTGGATCCCAGAAGTAGCGGAGAAAGGAGGGTCCATCTGTATAGGAATCTGCTCTACACAAATAAGGCTAGCTAATCTGAAGGTCACCAGGCATCCGGATACTCCGTCCGCAACTGAGCTATATTTGGAGATGCTGGGCCTCCAGACAGGCTGATCATCAATCCTCACAAAAATTGGGAATGGTATAGCACTAGAGGTTCACGAATTGCAAATGATTGAAGCAAGATTTTTCTCATCCGACGAGACTGATCCATTTTGCCATCACGGAATTAATATAATCAAATAACTCTGTCACAACGAGTTTTGAATCCGATTGAGAATAGGACCATCTCAGTGGTTAACGATATCTACATAGGTTGCCTCAGTCAGGAACAAGAAACACTCGTACGACAGAAAATGAACCATATACCAACACCATCCAGACAGGAGCGATATAAAACACCACCTATTCAGAAACCACTGCAACAAAAAATTGCAGAATAAGCCGCATCAACAAAATCAACATCGCAAAACCAATCTCGGCAAAATCAACATCATTAAAGTCAAAATTAATCCCTAGGACCACTAGGAAATTATCCTACACCATAGCGTCAACAGAATATGCTCAAGAAGCCGAGGAAGAAGATCCTGTACTAGAAGATACGACAGAACAACTGGAGGAAGAGACCACTGAAGTAAATTATGAATTATTTCACTAGAGATGATTCCATTTTAAATTTTCTAATCGACACAGGAACCACTAAAAATTTTGTGAAACCCGCACTTGCTACAAACACAAAGTCGGTTTTCCCTTCGAAATTTAATCAGCCGGTATTGAAATTTGGATGGAAAGGAAAATCTCACCTTGCACTGACCTTTGAAAGGTTAAGATGGTCATGAAGAATGGTGTGAATGGTACCAATTGAAAGCTTGGTGATATCTGCCATCATTTTCACCTTTATTCGGGCATCCTCAAGAACAAGTTTTTCGACTTCTTTGATGCTTTCTCCCGTACAAGCAGTAGCCGGGGCGCCGGAGCGGGGGTCGTCTTCAATGCTCTCTCTGCCTCTCTTGATCTCACTTGACCACTTTTGCACAGTTGATAATGAAGGTGCGGAACCCTGGTAAACAGCCACCATCTTTTCATGAATAGTTTTTTGACTTTTTCCTTGCTTAGTGAGAAATTTAATTACAGCGCGATGATCAATTTTCACCATCATCGTCTCAGTTGCCATTATGATTCTGTTTAACTAGAGATAAAACGCGAATTAATAATCACATTTATATGAAATTTTACATGAATGCACTAAAATAATAGTATTACTTGATAAATAAGTCAATTTATATATACAACCACAGCTTCACCTCGATACCGAGAATATGTTGAACGCCCCTCGTAGATAGGAAAAAAAACATTCCAATAATAAAACTAGATATCAGAATTCCTATGGAGGAAAATAAATCGGTTCAAGTCAATAGCATCGAAATTATTAACCAACATCTATCCAATGAGGAAAGGAAATTCCTTCAAAACATAATTAACAGACATAAGAAAATATTTGGCTCAATCAGTGATAATCAGCTCATAGATATCAACATAAGCAGAAATCAAACATCCTATCCATATCCAATAAATTTGAGGTTGGAAGTGGAACTGAATCTGCGATGGGACTATGAGGTAATAAAAAAGCCCGTACAATTCTCCGCTGATGTCGGACATGTCCGACAGTCCTCGAAAATATTATTAAGACACTGTTTCAAGAACAATTACCGAACCGTTTTCGTGAAATCATAGAAAGTGCAGATGAGGTGATCCCACCTGTTATAGAAGATGAATTGCTGCTGACATGCAAAAGGATTGCCGACAGGAAAACACCAGGCCCCGGTTGGAATACCAAATAGAGCATTTACATCAAGACTGGACTACTTTGTAGAAGTAATTTACAACTATCTTTAAGAGGTGACATTCCAAAATCACCGGAAGCCAAAGCGTTTAGTGCCCCTCCCTAAAGGCAATAAACCTCCAGGAGTTCCCTCGTCGCATCATCCCATTTGCCTTCTAGATACCATAGGAAATTTTGTCATTTACAACAGACTGATGGCAATAACAGAAGAGAGCAGTGTACTGTCAGAATACCAGTTTGGGTTTCGAAAATTCGCTCCACAGTAGACGTAATCAAAACAGTTGAGGAACGCCGATTGCGATTTGGAACAAAGGAGTACTGTGCAGTAATCATATTAAACATCAGAAATGCCTTCAATTCAACAAACTGGATCTTTACGTTTATAATGAATGCTCTTGCTAGAATGAACGTACCAAATTATATCCTAGTATTATATCTACATAGTTACTTTAGAAACAGATAGCAAAGCTATTATACTGACGAGGGTATCAAAAACTACAACATTACATCAGGTGCGCTACAATTATTCATCCTAGGCCCTTTGCTATGAAATTTTATATATGACTTCCAAAGCCCCCAAACCTAAGGATACTTAATAGGGTTTTCGGACGATATCGCCATCGTAACCGCGGCCAAGCACATCCACGAAGTTGATCCACCGCAACAAACGAATCGACCTCCAGAGTTAAAACTAGGCTTGAGACAACAAGGCTGAATTTAGCAGAACATAAAATAGAAGCAGTTCTTTTCACAAGCCGCAATTAGTTCAATATTATCAATTATATCATGATGTCCGTTGATATAATGGCTGAAGAAGTGAGACGCGTACACATGACACTACGTTCTTGTCTACCCAACGGAAAATTTGACGAGATCCATAAGGAAAAGGATATCGGGATATCTCAGTTCAAAAGTGGCAGAATCGACGAGAAAATACCGCCAAAGGAATGTTGTTACACCAACTCATCTTCAACATAGAACATTGGATGGAAAGAAACTTTTACATCACACAGTTTCTAACCGGCCATTGTGTGTTCAGTAAATATCTGCACAAATTCGAACATCCTGTCCGAACCAGGAGGAGGATGCAGATAAGGCAATTTCCCACTGCCCACGTTTCAGAAGACCAGGTGATTGTAAGCGAAATGATCTTCTCAGAGGAAAATGGAGAGAAGTTGGCAAATTCGTGATGGCCATCCTAACTGAACTGAGAAGACTCGAACGTCAAAGAAGGCAATATTACGAAGAAAGTAATACTACTTGAGACAGCTGACAGTAGGCATAGAAAATGCTAACCAGACACGAAATAGGGAAAGTTCGCGGGGAGAGTGGTGAAAATCAAAACTTGGGCTGGGAAGTGATCACACTCAAATGTAGACACAAACACATATATAAATAAAAGTCGCAGATGCGCGCCACATTCACAGACCCACAGGCTGACATACAAGTCCACTACACCATTCGTATTAACACACGCACGTAGGACAGACACTCAAGGGAACGCCATCGGCCTAATAAGCCGACAACATGACGGAATTATGCTTTACTGCTGTTTCGCGATTTAGGACAGGGAGGATATGTCTTTGCGGAGGTAAGGTTTAGTGAATAGGAGTCTCACACTGGACCCTTCACGGTGTGCGGATATGTACTTCCTCCTCCGAACAAACAAAAAAAAAACAACACAACAAGGAAGTGGTGCAAGTTGATGCTTGCACCTCGGATTATACGTACATAAGTCCAGGTCCAAAGTCAACCGTACTTATTCCTTTGTTAGAGATAAGTCATGCAGATTGAATTCTAAGATCGTGCCAAATATGTTTATTCTATTTACCTTCGGAGTTTAACGACGATTTTAATATCATGGCGGAGGTATCGCTCTGGTTTTTTTCCCAGAAGCACCTAAAAAGCATCCTTAGCAATGATGTCATATTAATCTATTGAAACATGCAGTTACATCTGTATGTACTAGTCAGATTAATGTTAAACAAAAACTGCGAATAGTGGCCGGTTATTCGTTTAGCGGAATATACCAGGAAATAAAGCGGTGCAGTTTGTAAGTATCAGAAATTAGAATATTCCAGGTGTTGTCTTATCATAATGTGTTTTCATGCGCTGCTATTTATTTTGATTTCCTGAAAGTATCTCTAAATTGTTTTCTTGTTAATACCGGTATATTAACATTGCGATATGTCCGTGTAATACTTTTGAATGCGAGATAGATTGGGGGAATTGTTTCGACAAGATGTACTCGTAACTGGTAACCATTCTCAGATAAACTTACTGAGAAGCTAGCAAAAATCCAATAATGTTCTTAATCACCTATTGTATTCGGGCTAATTTATGTTTAACATTCGATTAAACCAAGACTTCCTGGAAACAAGTGATAATTACTTCAGCTGCAATTGGGATTACAAATTAACTGGGTGTTCAAAGGATGCTCCAAGTAACAAATGATGTAATATCAATTTATTTGCAAAGAAATTTTCAAGGGGGAGTACCTAAATTCTTAGTATTAATCATTCGTCTCTCATTTTATGGTAAGATTCCTTTTGCCGACCAAAACTTTTTACAGTTGACTGAGTGTCAGTCACCGATGAGACATGGATATTCTACCAAATACCATGAGTCAGATTTCTTCAGAAATGTATAAAACGTTGAGGAAATGCCAAAATAATCATAGTAACTGCTAGCAGTTCCATATCGTATGTCCCACCTAACTTAATTATGCGTGAGCTGGCTAATTAATTCAGTCCCATACAGTTCTTCATGTCTAGTAAATGTCTAACTGCATGTCTAACTCTCTACAAAATTGTATGATAAAATACCACAACCCATTGCAAACAATCTAAGTTTGTAACTACAATCCATGACTACGTATGACTGCGGCTAACTTATAATAATGCTCGTTTTTGTGGCATAATACATATGTATACATATGTATACCGTCATGACTTTGTATACAAAATTCTTTTTTTTTTATCTTTGTTAGCTATCATAAGTACTACCTTGAAGACTATCTTATGGCTTGTGGTTTGGTTTTTTACTGCAAAGACAGCAAATTAATTCACTCATGTCTTGAGGAGAGCTTCGAGAAGATACGAACACGAATACGAGTACTGGCTCCGCGCTATTGTTAAATAAAAATCAATAACCGATGCACGTCGCAGATGCGTTTACAGAATTACCATGGCAGTTGGGAGAAGGAGCAACAGGCGATTATTCAGCCCACAAATAGACAAAAGATAAACTAAACTACAATAAATAAAAGAAAAAAATTGATGCTGACATGGTTGTAGTTCATGCACAGATCTGGGGGTGGTAAGATGTCCAATTGCAAGTACGAGTTCTTAGAAGTGGGACCAAAGTAGGTTTCTGTAATAAAAGAAGAAGGATCAATGCTGTACCTCCCTTGCCGATTCATAAAAACAGATGTTAGATTTGATGCAAGCGCCAAATCTTTGGACTACTATCTTATCTCCGGCATGATGATAGTGGTAATTCTGCCTATCGGAACCCAACTCAAAGAGAAAAGGTAAGGAAGATCAACTACCGATACTAACAATACCGTTAAACTAATTAATAAATCCCCTTGAGAAGCAGGCCTATATATGTATATATATATATAAACGAGTAAATCGGAGCTATGTAGGTGGACTTTCGAGTTTTTAAGATATATTCCTTTGATTGTACAGTGTTAAAGACTTCTCATCACATCCATTTGCTTTGAGTTTAAGTTCATAAAAAACTAGTCGCACGCCTAAAGAGTTTTATACGAGTACTAGAAGTACTCGTAAAGGAAGTGGCGCAAGGGCGCTACGCTTCATCGACTCTACAGGTCACTAAAATACCAACAGAGCTCCTTTTATTTGCCAATTATTCCGCTCATACAGTCAACGAAACAAAAGAAAATTTTTGATCACTGGTATGTGGAGCGGAACTAACAACTATTTGGATACAGATTTTTTGCCCAAAAAACGGCTTAAACAGGAAATCTTGAGCTTCAGGCATGTGAGGAAATGCCTGATTATCATATAATACGCATCAAGGCTGAACTATTCACCAATATTCCCCTGATATGTGATCACAACTCAGCGAGGAGAATAACCTTGTCAAATATTGCCTTAAAGTTGAACTTCTTAGGCACTAAGTTAAATAAACTTTGGTCATTTAAGGCTAGTTCTTAGGAAAGGTTTGCGTGGGACAGTTGTAAAATGTATAACTTCCAACAATGGACTCCGGCTAATCAATTTTGCAGCGGCGCGAAATGTCATCATAGCAAGCACACGTTTCCAACACCTCAACATTTACAAGCCTATCTGTTCAAAAGAACATCAACCAGATTGACCTCGTTGCGATCGATGCAAGATAAAGCTCTATAATTCTAAATTAGCGAACGTTTCGAAGGCCAAATGTTGATTCAGACCACTGCCTTGTTGTTATGACAGAGTCATTTCTGATCGAATCTCCCAAAAACCAGAGTCAGGATCAGGTGTAAAAGAGTAATGCACCATTGTCAGTAAACAAACAGATACGCCACATGTGATATGCTGGGTGTTACCTGGTCTGAGGAAGAGTACCAAAAAGCAAGTGACGCTGCAATGAAGAAGGAATAGATGGAGAGATGGAAAAGGATTGAAAATTAATAGTAAAGTCGGTATAGGAAATTGAAAGCATTACATCTACAAACTATTTAATGGCGACTATCATCATTCCGCCGTACAATGGACTAGTTCTTGGTCTGAGAGCCCTGTTCAGATAAAAATAAAAGCTTTATGCTCTCAACCACAATGCACAATTCAACGTTAAAAGCAGCGGAGGTTGATTTGCCAAACACCAAATTTGGTTAGATGAAATAATGCCCGATGAACGGAATACTAGCACCGTTTGTCCGAACCGAAATTCAAAAGGGAAGACATTCGGAACTTGGCCAGCTAGAGAGGAATCAGTCCTCTTTGCTGAACGCCTGAAAACCATTATTAACAATCGGATTAGTCCTTTTCAGTATGGTTCAATGAATTTAGGAAATCCGAACTTCTAATCGACATTTACGATCCGTTCATTAATATCAGGTCTCCAAATTGCAAAAGCCTGTACAACTGTTCGACGACATTGATTTTATAGGCAGAAGTCAGCAAGACATAACAGATGCTTTTGCGGGTATTGAAACAGATGCTGCCCAGATGCGTTTTACGGTAATCGAGGGCAATACAAACTAAACGCTGGCTACAAGGATGGCACCACACACATGGCTTGGGCAAGATGTCAAATGGGCGAGCTGCGATTTTGAATTAGTAAATGGTAAATTTTAATGTGTAACTGTGGCTCAAATGGTAGTGTATTGATTTCCAAATTGGACGGTTCGGCGTTCAATTCCAATCGAGCCTGAAAGACGTTCTTTTTTTCAAGTAACTAAAACCATTTAAGATGAATGGTTGCCTAGAATACTATAATACAACAAGACCAATTACACTAACAATTTAGTCTCCGAATTAAATATTGGATGCCACCCATGGAGCGAAATAGCTACATAGCCCAAACATCATTCTTTCTCTTTCTGTCCCATTTTCCGAAAAGCTTAAACAAGAAAAAATAACAAAAATGATAAAAGACCTAAAAACAACATGAAATTATTACTGCAATATTACCAGAGAGTGTTCTTAGCCTAGGCAACAACTCTTCAGAAATTAGTAATCAAAGTGCAAATAAGAAATATTAGGAAAGGTCGAAGTACAAAAGTCCAGCAATCAACGAAATTTTGGCAAGACTATCTTCCGTAGAAAGAATAGGCATAAGCAGCAGCTTCCCAGTTAAAATAAGTCGAAGATTTTTGCTATTGCAACTATCACACGAGTATGTACATATGTACGTACAGGTCCTTAGGAAAATCTTTTAAAAGAACTGGACAGAATGGTTCCTTATGGATAGCTCAGCATAATAATCAGAAACGCCCGCCCAATGGTAACGTAGCTCTCTCGCTCTTCGGAAACGACTTTTCCTTAGTTCAGTTTAATCTAAGCCTTAGAACTTTTTCTACAGTCAAGCATTCTGTAATGAAAAATTGCCTATAAATCAAATTGCCATTCTACTGCAGCACATATTTCTTGCACTTAAGCTCAGAAAACTGTTTTGTACTTTTATTTCATTTTATTCAGAGTATCCTCACGAGAACACACGGCAAAGCATTTATCTCGTTTTGAATCGTATATGCATACACATAAGCGGCATAGGCACAAACATATGTACATACTCGTATGTATATGATTTGCGTTGGATAACCACAAATATGGTTGCAATAACGAACAGGGCGAGATGCTCAACAAAGAAGCTCCTAAAGCCCATGACAAGAACTGCATTCGATAACCAGCAGCACAGAGAAGGTATAATATACTACGTTTCTCGTTTACTGGTTGAGGTGTTGTTGCAGAGGGTTTCTGCACTCGAACATGTCCGAACATTAGAGACACGAGACGTTGAAGGTACGAATATCGTGGCTTCTTTTGCGTACGTGTATACAAACACGAGTGCTCGTATTCCAAGTAAGAGTTATGACAGTTGGGTTTGAATATAAAGTATCTGACGTGTCGCTGGATGTTTGAATTTTTTTTTGGTTTGTTTCTTCTTATTCTCCCTCCTCTCCCTATTCTGTTGGATATTTTTGTAATTTTCAAGAAAAATGATTTTTTTTGTAACAGCACGACGTTTCACTAAATGCGAATGTTTATTTAATTTGTTGGGTTCTATTACGAGTTCTTGTTGCTGGGTGCAGCACAGCGATAGCTATATGGCGATATGATAGCCGATAACGAGTGCCAATGTACGCATATTCACTTCTTGGAGAACCAGTTTTTCATTTGAACATTAAAAATAAATAAATTTGGTGCTGCAAAAACTGATTGAATGCGTTCGGTATTCAGGTATTTGCCACCATTCCATGATTGGTTTTTCTGTAGGGAAATTCTTGTAGTATGCATATGTATGTACATGTAGATAAATGTACTCGTATGTACCTGCAAGCAACCGTATGAAATTGATCATAGCACGTGGCGGCGATTTAGCATAATTGAGAAAATGCTTCAGGGAATTGATATAAAAGTGGAAACTAAAACAAAAGAGTTGAGCTGCAAACTTGATTTTACAATACTTCATAAGTTAAATTGCAGAAAATCATGTTTGCTGCTGTTACTTGTGAAATTCACTTATATTCGTATAGACAATTTAAATTATATTTCCTTAATATTTATTTCACTTAGGATATTTTATGAATGCGTAAAATATCTACATTCATATGTACGTTGATAAGAAACTTAATATTCTGATCGTACTAATAATGTTCAGACTATTTTAAATGCATCAATCGCTCAAATATAACAGCTTCCGGCTAATTAATTTTGCAGCAACTCGTTAAACATTGATAAGTTCCAATAGATACTCCTACAAATCGACATAGTAACCTGGTTTTATTCAGATGGTAAGATGTATACGAGACCCGCATCGAGCATGTGCAAATATTAAGAAGGACAAACGTCGACCCAAAATTTCTTTCTAGTTGCTGAATTCTGAACTCGAACGAGAAAGAATTACAAACCATCCAGAAGAAAGAAATGAACATTTAAAGCTTTAGCACGACCTTAACACAAGCCTACAAGTAGGGCCTAAGCGAGAGCCCCTTAGGTGCATTCATTATACATCACCGAAAAAGAAAGTTTGGTATAATGATGAGCGCGTACGTATAAAAGAAAATTACAGGTCAAGGCAAGGGCAGCGAAGAAAGAGTAAAAAAGGGGCGACACAACGTCCCAGCTCAAGAACATAGACAAGTTCCACGATAGGAACTCAGAAGCACATACAGCAGCTACTTAGGGGTCATCTGGTAGAGATATGGCATGCACAACAATCAGGCCTGTTGGCTTGTGTATTGTAAGAATTATCCAGGCATGTCCCTATTTAATGGCACACATGCATATATTCTATCCATTTATATTATGGAAATCTCAAGCTCTTCTGTTAGACACTGACCGGGCGTATAAGTCTGACTTCAACCAATTTGGACCTTTCCTTTGTTCTCATTTCTATTTCGGAAGACGCAAGAATTGCAATAGAAATACTCAATTTTTCTGTAATTTATGTATATAATAATACAATTCGAAAAATATTAACTTTCTTACACTTTTCTGATAATTTGCAAATATCAAGACTGCTTTAAAATCAGATGTGAGTAAAGAAGAATATAGAAATAGAAAGAAAGAAGAAGAATAGAAATTTAATGGCATGTCTCACCGAAAAGTGGAACCAAAGCGTACATCAATCTGGCGAAAGCAAAATAGTTGCACTTGATATTTCTAAGGCATTTGACAGAGTTTGGCATCAGACTCTTTTGTCGAAAATGCGTGCATTTGGGATCGACGACTCTTTTCTTCAATGGATTAGAAACTACCTTTATTTTTTGAAAATCAGTAGTCCTGGAAGTGATCCACACAAAATTCGAGCATAACCATACTTTGATGTTGATTGCACTGAGTCCATAGATAAACTAAGCCAGATGTAAACCCTACTAATACTTTTGCAAACCTTTAACTTTCGCACAGACACTCTGTAAGTGAATTCCAACACTTTTGCATTTCTATAACTTTGTCAAAATTTGCTGTCAATGGAAGCCGTAACCGAGGACGAAGGCAGACCCAACGTAGGCTCGGTTCCTAAAGAGACTCAGCGAATTCAGCCTTCCGACTACGTTCAGTGATGTTTTGCATTCCCGAAGTAGCTTGGAAGTCGTAAGAGGGTTCAGCAAGGCTCTATGCAAATGTTTCGCCCCCTCCACCAGTTCTTCACAACATAGTTCGTTGCTTCAGGATTGCGTATATCTGCGCTTGGTATACAGACGCATTTTCGTGAGAGCTTATTCCACCAAACAACCGACGACGCATGATATAGTTCGCTATATCATAGCCGTGTAGATTCAGAAGACCCTTCTCGGTGACAGGCTCCATGTGTTGTCGACAGCTCTTTTGCAGTGCTAGAAGAGTCTTTCAATATAACATGTTTAGTCCATAGAAGTTTGTTATCCAGGATGACGCCCTAATGCTTAGCTTCTTTGAAGAATAGCCTTTAAGAACTAGATGAGTCAGACCAGTCAGCTTCCTCCTTCTAGTAAAGAGAACAACCTCAGTTTTGAGAGTATTGACTGAAAGCCAGTTTCTAGTGCACCAATCGTCGATCACGTCTAGTGCTACCTGCGCTTTCGAGCAGACCGTCGCTAAACACGTTCCAAAAGACAGTACAGCTACACCATCCGCATCCGCGTATGCTTGTGCATGTACGTCAGAACTATTGAGCGCCTTGAGCAGTGAACCGACTAACAACCACGTCGCCTTGCAAGCAACCCTTGTTTACTCCCGCCATCACATATTGGCCGAAGCAGCATCCGCAATCAGTGTTCAATTCACCAGCATTGCTTTGATCTACAAAACTAGTGATTTGTCTTCGCCGTGTTGTTTAGCCAAGTTACACATAGCAAGCTTTAGACCGCGCTCCCGTTCTTCCGCGTTGGTAAGCATCCTTCCAGTCCTCCTTTATTGCGCAGAACCGTGCACACTGAAGAAGCGGATGAAAATGCACTAAAACGCTTCGAGAAGAAAGTTCTTCGGGTAATTTTCACCCTCAATTGCAACAATCGAGAATGTATTGTACGAGAAGAAGAGGTTTTAAAAGCAAACTCTTCGCGACTTCGTCAGAAAAAATTGGATAATGTGGCTTAGATGGCTGGGTCATGTTGATCGCTTGAATTCCGGCGTCTAACGCTTGAATACTAGCCTCTGTAAGTTTTCAACTAAAATCCAGAGAGACAACGCTCTAGAGGACGCCCTCATCTTAAGTGCCACACAGAAGTGGAACAGGACCTCAGCCGACTTCGTGTGCGGAACTGGAGGTACCTGGAAAAAACCGCTCTAGCTGGAAGGGGTGGTAGCTAAGCTAAATAAGTAAGTATTGAAAGTATCGGTACTGAATTTTAGGATGTAGCCTAGCCACAGCTTTTAGCTGTGAGTTCTATTCGATTTTTAAGACGCTATATCACTTTTCTCTTGCTTTGTTAAAACGCCTTTGATGCCTGTGGATCCGCTGTAAGAACTTGTCGGTACTCTTCATTAAAACAGAGGCTTTGAAGTGAAATTCCGGTGAAACCCATTACATCAAATGTGGCGTCTCTGATATATTGCAGTCACTGTTGCTTTCTGCACTTCATTCTAAGAGCATTGAACTTTCGAAGAGTTTGCTCTGCGATTTAACATCAAACTATCGTACATCCTTGGTGTTGTTTTCTTTTGGCGGCCGGTATGTTAGCATTCGTACTTCAGCTACAAGAAGACTGCGATCCGAGTCGACTTTGGGTCCTTGGAACGGCGAGAGATCCAAGATCGAGAAAGGGAATTTTTGAATGTGGTCATGCAGTCTATATTGCAGATTGTATTGCCAATCTTTCTTCCTAAATTTTAACTAAGATCGCTTAGGACGTTTTATTGAAGTACTCGTGAAACCAATCTGGAAGAAGTAATTCGTCCTTCTTTTCTATATTAAGCTTATAAATACGAGTACATATCTTAAGTTTAAGGCTTATTTTCTTATCAAGCAAAAATGCTGTCTTTACATGTCACTTTTATCAATGTAACATTCAGCTAAGTTTTTTGTTATCAATTTTTCCTTAGCCCTAAGTACACAAAATAAAAATTTATAAATAAAATGTAAATGAAGTCGAAAGACATAGATATAAGAATTTAGATTAGCTTAGAGTGCCTGTGTGGGGCCAGTAAGTTAGCATAAGATTGTTAAGTAATTGTAAGCTAGCATTTAAGCATTTTTTGTTAGAATGTAAGAGTTAGTGTTAAGATAATAAAATGCATTAAAACTGAACTGAACTGAACATTCAGCTAACAGCTGAATGCAAATTAGCTTTGGAATTATTTATGATAAACAATTATATTCACATGGTTAGATTTAGTTTAATTTCAGATGTGAATATAATTTTCATAATAGAGCACAGTTTTTCAGAAGTCCGTCAACATTTTATCTATCCAATTTCAAGAAGCATATGAAAGATAATTACACTCGGTCCCTACCTTTTTGAGTTGAGATGATAACTGAGGAATAAACCTCCTTGTTGATCCACTAAAAAGTAACACACGTATGTACAATAGTAAAGGATATAAGTTATTAGTAAAAGATACTTCATCTTAGACTTGTTCATACCATAAAAGCCTGAATGAAGCTGAAGCTGTCTGACGGATATAAATAGTATACTATAGAGTAAGATGGAGCTAAGTTGTTTAAATAAGCCTTGATAGATAGCTCCTTTCATTAAGTATCTCTGCTGATGGTAAGCAGCAGAATCAGTAAAGGAAGATGATCCTCGGAAGTCTGTTGTCCGTATAGCACTGGCTTAGCTTTTTTCGTTTTATTTTCCCGTCGAAACAGAGCACTCAGGCAAAGAACTATTCCAGTATATTGCAGGCCTAGCTTATAAAGGGCAAATTGTACCTAAGATTGTTCAGTTCTAAGTGAGTTGAGATGCAAAATAATATAAGGGCACCCTATACTCGTATTAAAGTACAATACTATACAAAATTGAAAGAAAGAGCACGTCGTCAGAAAGTAATCTTCGTGGGTAAATCCACTCGACGTCCAAGATCACAAAAGGGGATATCCTATATGTACTCGTATATGCCAATGGTATCCATACAGATGATCAGGGAGTCTGAATACCGGACCTATTACTAATGCTAGTCGCAAAATTTCTTGCAAATTCTCTTCGTTCTTCTCTTCGTATTAGCTAGTGGCTAGGTGTCGGCCATCAACTGTGGCCACGGTTTGTTGCCGTGCTGATTTATCTTTTTTTTTTTGACTTTTTGAAATTCCAAAGAGGAGCCACCAACTGAGTTACTCAGAATGAAATCGCTTTTTCAGTTTTTTTCTTGTGTATCTCCTTCAGCCCATGTTCTAATCGTCAGGCCGTCACCTGTGTTACTCAGACTAATAGATTAGCTTTTCAAGAGATTTTTTGTTTCCAAACCACGGTAACAACTTTCATTCGTGCATAGATAAATATATAAGTGGTTCTTTGTATTTGAGTATACGAGTATGTATCTTTGTGTGCATCTTTATTTTTACGCAAGCAAGCATTTCCTGATACGAATAGTCAGTCGTATGCGTCAGTTGCGTGTATCGCGTGCGCACAGTGGCATTTTTGAATTAATTTTAATTAAATTATATTTCAGATGATAGGTGTAATTAGTCGATAAGTATATTCTTGCATTGTTATTATTTGAATACTGTTTTGATAACGTTTATGTATCTCGATGCAGATGAGTGCTCGAGGATAAAGGTACAATACAATCAAAACGACATTACTAGAGTAAATAGAGGTAGAGGAAAATAATTTGGTGTAATTTTGTCAATTGTGAAATCGTACTTTTGTAAGTTGTTATGGATAATGATGGGGATGTAAGTAATAATTTTTAGAGAAAAGAAGATTTGGTCTAACTCATTGGGAAACAATGTACCTATTGTTTGAAAATTGTGGAATCTGGTGTTTTCAAGGTAACTGAACAAGCAAATGATTTAATATGGCAACGATTGAATAGTTCCAGTGTTTAATATGGATTATTTTTACCTACTTTAGTACTTTGGTGTGGAAGTTTAAGTAAGATCAAACCCACAATTCTAGTGCCCCCCATTCTTCTTTCCACTCTCATTCACTGGCTGGGTCTAGATATGGGGCAAATAACTAGATTAGCCAGCGTTATCCGATGCTGGGCTCCAGATCAAACATCCCTTCACTAGCTGGACTCCTTCAAAAAAAAAAACTCCTTGCTGTCATTGATATCATATCACACAATGTTAAAATAGTTGAGGAGCATCTGCTGAATCTCAGCCTAAGCGAAATAACCATCTACTCCTGGACATTTCCAACAAGCACAAAATAACATATATGTACATATGTAGTATCCGAAAAAAAATTAATTTGGTTTAGTGCATTCATATTCATTTTAAAATAAGCCAGGCCTAATCTTTCCAACTAAAAATTGGATATTTGATGGTGAAAAGGATATATTTAATATGCATACTGGGATATAAGATTGAAGCTAATTGCAAGTTTAAATCCTCATTACTATTAGTGCAATTTTATTAATTCTGATCCTTTTAAAATGTTGGATATTTTTCATTTATAGAGGATATGATAAGAGTAAGTATGTTTTTGTGGGTGAGCTATCTACTCTTTTCGATGAAGTAGTAACAAAAAAAATTGTAATTCTTGGTGATATTAAAATTAAATTACTGTGTAGTTCAGTTGTTGTCCTTTATTTTCCGTTCCTGGATTAGAATGAACCAACAAGATTTATTGACAACACTGGTTATAGTCTTGATCACATTTACACAAGAATTAATTGGAGTTCTATTTTGTCACTTGTAAGTTCAATTTATAATTTTAGGATCTCTGATCACTGTTTGTCTGTACTTCGTTAAGCTGAGTAACTCTAGAGATAAAATAAGTTTTAAATAACTGAACTCAAACCTTCTTTATGAAAACTGGATTAATTTTTACAATGCAACTAATTCTTCCATGGCGTTTGAACTGTTATTTATACTCGTAATTTTGAGTGATCATACTCGTATTACGCTTTGTACTATACTCCAAATTTAAAAGGATAAAACTTTCCTGAACAAAGTAGTGGAGTAAAACAAGACTCTTGTTAAATGCACAAATTACCCCAATGAATTTCACTTTCGACATTCCTATTAAAAAATATGTAACGAAGTTTTGATTGGAACGTATGCCCACAAAGAATGTTTGTATGACAATCAATTCCATATGGCAATAGGAAATTAAGAAAATAATGGAGTATCGTTAGTGAACTGTTTAATCGAAACTTTGAATCCTTTGATGCACCTTCTTGTATTAATTATAATGTTGGTAGGTAGATAAAAGTGGGTGTTGGAAAGACCAAACCACTTATTGGCCCATTGTGATGCCACGTAGATCTATGATCCTCTTACTCATGGAACCAGTTTGAGCTTAATCTCCTATATTCTTTAAATAGTTTAAGTCATTGTAGAAGAAAGCACCTGAAAGTGAAGTTTTCTTCTCTGGGAGAGAGCTGGACATATACTGAATAGGTGGGGGATTGTCTCCTCTTACTTCGAGTCCATGCAACTTCTACAGAAATCGTTTGTAAAAGCGCCAAGTCTTCTTGCATGCTTACCTATAAGGCAGTGTCTAGTGATGACACCTATGATGGCGGTGAGATGTTTCCTATTTAGAAGGATCAGACTCTTAGAGCGATTTAGATCCAGCTTTGGCCAGATCTTTTTGGTCGCTAGACATGTTGTTCCAACAGTCCACCTAAGGTCTGTTCTTTTATTAGCATCCAGCTATGTATATAGCTATATATAGCTATACTATAGCGATATGTGTATCTATGGTAGCTTTCTCCGGTAGAATAGGTAGAGTGGTTTCAATTTTGGCGAGTTTGTCGGCCCTACAATTCGCTGGAATTTCTCCGTGGCCCGGCACCCAACAAAGGTGGAGGTTGATCTGCTATGCCATCTCCGTAAGAGAGAGACTGAGTCCAGAGACTTGAAAGCGGCCTGACTATCCGAAAAGGTGCGGATATCCTTTGCAGATATCATGTTTTCCTTCAGCCAGCACAGACCTTCTTTGATCACTAAAATTTACACCTGGAACACTCTACAGTGATTTGGACGACAGAAGGATAGGCTAACATTTAGCTTGTCTGATAAAACACTGCCACCAACCCCGCTATCGGTTTTAGATCAATCTGTGTAAAAATGGATTGACTTGTCCTCCATAAAAGCATCTTCCTTCGAGAAGGATCTATACGGGAAGTTTACATGGAAGTCTTTGCCAACCCAAAGTGTGTAATCGATGTTTTCTGTCAGGACCCTTAATATATTAAGAATATTAACGTGGCCAAATAAATTATTTGTCCACTGTGTGCCTGCTGAAGATATCGAGGGTTGTCTAGTGAAACAAAATATCGTGGAGAGAGTAGGACGTTGGGCTTCGCTTATGCATAGACATGCTGTTCTCTGGACTCTGCTTAGTCCACCAGACAACAACCCTGTAGGTGAGTATCGGTCTTATGACTGAGATGTATAGCCAGTGAGTTCTGCTTGGTTGAAGGCCCAATTTGTTCATAATTTCTTTTTTGCAAGAGAATACAGCTAGTGTAGCTTCCTTGACTCTTTCTTGAATGCTAGGTCTCCAGTTTAGTTTCCTGTTAAAAATAAGACCCATATGTATTGGAAAAGGCTAAACTGGTACCGATTAATGAGGGAGGGTCTATAAATGTAATTTTGTATTTCCTGGAAATGAGGACAAGATCAGTTTTATGGGGGTTTACTCCCAATCCACAGCGATCTGCCCAACGGGTTAATCTGTTAAGATTTAGCTGAAGAAGTTGTTTAATGGTTTTAAGATGCTTACCTGACACGGTTATAGCAACATCATCTGCATAGGCAATCTCCGCTTCCAAGTATATCAGCAATAGGGAGCTACCTGGAAAGTGGGTGTCCATAATGATAGTTATGTTAATATCCTCGCTGATATAGCAGAGATCTTTAATCAGTTTTTCATAAACGCCCTCAATAACTCTTTAAAATAAAGCAGGCTTTTGCATCATCTGTAGCCCTTGTACACAATTCTATTTCCTTATGGAAAGTGATCTTGATCATCGTTGAACTGTATAAAACTATTATGTTAATTAAAAGCACACGCTTATGTTCTCAAAACAGCTTTTTTAGTACCGTTTTGCAAAAATATCTTTTAATATTATCAAAGCATTACCACATATTTTCAATGTGTGAAAGTGTTCACAATTGCGTTTCTCCTTCAAATTTGAAAAATGCAGAGTACGTACATATGTATACAGTTGTATACAGTTGAATACAGTTGTAGAGTACGTACATATGTATACAGTTGAATACAGTTGTATACATATGTACGTACTCCCGAACAGGGCTTGATATTCGATGCAGGATTCATTTCTTAATTTATTTATTTTTATAATCAGCGCGCGCTTAATGTGCTAATTTGTACCCTTAAAATGTTTGTACACAGCGCGTGGGAAGGAAAACTAGCGAGAAAGAAGAGAGAGATATCGATACATTGATCTTAAATGTTTGCAAGTTATAACATAGATAATAAATCTATTTTATTATTTTATTTTATTATTTTATTTTATTATTATTTTATTATCTGTGGTTATAATGTCGAGAAAATAAAGAGCTCGGTAGTTCATTTCATAAGCGAGTCGTATGGCTTAGGAACGAATCACGATATTTCAGAGTGTCTCAGAAAGTGGACTTGAGGATACATTTACGAGCATTCATAGCGAGACGGGTGTTACAGTTGAAGGTTTGAAGGTGCGGAGTGCTATTAGCACTCCTCTGGTGGTGGAAATAATGATAAAACAAAGTAAGGCAGGAGACATTACGTCAATTGATTGACTGATATTAGTATCACCTATGAGTTTCATCGTACTGTTTTGAATCTCATCTAGCAGGTGCAAATATGTTTTAGGCGCCCCTGACCAGATGTGGGCATTGTACTCCAAACTTATCCATATGAATGCCCTATATATTGAGGCTAGATCAGAAGGGGAAAACTATTTCTTACATCGCTTGAGGAAAACTTGACATTTCACGGCATTTTGCACGAAATCGAATATGGGGCAGTCCAACGTAAGTAGTCATTGACAGAAACACCGAGAATGGAAAGTTTTTCGATTTTGACGATGCAAGTGCAATCCATGGATAATGGCTGGGTATTTATTATAAATTTCGCTTTAACGACAGCAGATAACATTGTGATTTTGGAATCAATTCCACTCTATTGATAGTTCACCAATTGCTGTTCACCAATGCTGTTAATATTGAAATTTAATGAGCTTGGTATACGCTGCCGATCCCATTCTACAGCTGAAGAGCAGAGACGTGAGTCCGGGAACGAATATGAACAGCAGACAGTACTGTCAACAAGACACACAAGAGATAATTAATGCAAATTAAAAAGCGTCTCGGAGACAGAACGGAGCCATGGGGCACATTAGTATCTATTGTGTGAATATCAGACTTGACACCATACAAGACAACTTGAATTAAACGTTCCGAAAGCTAATTTTTAATCCATTGAAGAATAGATTCGTCGATCCCAAAAGTATGCATTTTCGACAAAAGGACCTGATGCCAAACTCTGCCAAATGCCTTAGAAATATCAAGTGCAACTCTCTTGCATTTCGCAGATTGGTATACGAATATACGCTTCAGCGGGACATGCTATTAAATCACCGAACTGCCAGTCATTGAGAAGTTTTCGCGACATTTCATGAGGTGACGGTTTATCAGCGTTTCCATGACCCTGAAAAGAAGAGACGTAAATATTGTACAATGGGTTTGCAGGAGGAGAGAAGAAAATTCGCCTTTTTTTCAATGGGCTGGACAAATACAGTTTTCCATCTGCTCAGAAAGAGTCCTAAAGAGTGGAATTGATGAAAAAACTAGCGCAGTAGTTTTTCCAACATGGAAGAACACCTCTTCAAGAGAAGGAAAGATATACCATCTGGACCAGCGGATTTTTGTATATTAAGATCTTTAAGTATTCGTCTCGTTGAAGATTCGACGCACTCAAGTGTAAGCGGAGATAAAACACAATCTGGCTACAATGTGGGCATCAAGCAGATTGGACTGGTCCAAGAAGTTGACAGCTAGAAAGTCATTCTAAATTAGCGTTGTGATGGAGGATGAGGCAGAATTTCTAATGTTTTTGGCGAATACCTCTGGGACAGTGTAGTATTCGTTGCCTCAGGTTTTGGAAGTATTGGAATTTAACAGTTGCAGTCAATTCTGGCTCAATTGAACTTTTTTCGGTTTTCCTCTCTCGGGTTGGTCTTGTAGGACAGAAAAAATATTTCTCTAACCCAGGCATTTTAGTGATCTCATTAAAATGGTCTGACGAGCCTAGAGTGGATAGCACATCGATTTTGTACTTATCACGATTAAAAGTTAGAAACAAGTTCAGAGTGTTGGCATTATGACTATCAACGCCAGGTATTCGAGTGAGCTCATTTACAAGCTGGGTTAAGTTGTTTTCCGCAGCAAAGACCTCAACATACCGTCCCCCCGGTGTTGTTTGTCCAGAATGTCCAAGCCACACAGAATTGTGTATATTGAAATGATCCGTGATAACAATTTCAGTATGAGGTTACAGGGTTACAATTCTTTGAACGGAGTCAGACAGCTCATCGAACTCGTTAAAGGACCAGTTTGGGGCTTCAGTAAATAAAGCAATATTGAATAATTTGCTTACGGAGATGCAAATTTTAACCACAAGAAATTAACTTCCGAATTCCTGTTAAGCGGTCCTACTTATCGTCGATAATCGATCTGATCGCGCTGAACGATCAACTATTTGTAAAATGTGATGAAGAAACTCCATGTTATTTGTTTGAATTTCATTTGTTTGCCAATGAGTAGTAGCATAGTTGCTGGATGTCGTTTATGGTTTGCTAAGGTTGCTAAGCATCGGTTAAAAGTTCCCTCTGTCGTTCACTTTATCGTGGCTTTTGGTGTCTGTTAAAACGGGGCACCTTCAAGAAAATACATTCGGTACCCGCGGCTTCAATAGAACTTTATAACTATTTCTCTTGCGTTCGTAAATGCTTGTATTTCAGTCTAAATACTTAACGAGTCTTTGCTGTAGGGGCGTCACTTCTCCTGGTTTCTAAAAGATTCAACAATTCAGTGAAGTACATAACTAGAGCTACCGTACAATCAGAGATGCCCTACATTGCTCTCTCGTCTCGTTATTGTTATCTGCAACCTAACCGGAAAAAACTTTTTTTGTGACAACAATTTTGATGGCCAGTCAGGCCATAGATCTAATGTGTAAGATTTATGCTTCACAATACGGATTCAGTTTGCTCTGCTACAAATGGACGAATTAAATCTAGTGTTACTGAACAGAATAACTAATTTATAGAGGAGTAATCCGAGGACTACTTCTACCGCGATCATCGAACTTGTCGAGTTGTAGAGGCTGAGTAGGGTCAATGAATCTCGAGAAGAAATTCTCCAGACGAGTCCTGAAACCAAAGGATGCTCCCCCCCCTCCCCAACTCCCAAAGCAAGTTTGTGGCAGGCCACTGCTTCCACTTCTCCCAAAACGCCAAAAGACTCCTCTAAGCACCAGATATCGTTGGAGGAAGCCGTACCGGTTTCCAAGAGGCCCAAAACACATAGTTCTACAAACCCTGGGCCATCCAACAGCAGATCTCTGAGGTCTTACAACGAAGTCCTAAAGGACGCATTGGTGATCGCGGTGATCAACAGGAGCGATACCGACGGTTCCATCATACCGGAACGGTGGAAACTGGTCAAGCTGAAGCTCTCGAGCAACTTCTTGGCCATCATGCGGGAAAACCCCTGACCACCTCCTATTACAAGCGACGCTGGCTGGCACCAAGGCCATGTCAAACTCATCGCTTGTTCAAACCAGAGATCTCTCGATCTCTTCACCAAGCCCATCGATGGTTTAGGAGACATTTGGCCAGGTGCAAAACTCGAGGTCGTATCTAAGGAAGACATTCCTAGTAGACCTCGAACTCGTACCTGGATTTCAGCCGAACCCTCCTCTCCAGAAAGTATTCTGGAAATCATCCGGCTCAGCAACCCGACTCTTCCGACTCATGACTGGAAAGTCGCGAAACTGGAGGAACTAAGGGGTTCTTATAGATGCGCGTTAATTGTGATCAATAAGGAATCCCTTAATCCTCTGGCGCAGACGAAAGGCATGATTCGGTTCGGATTCGAGTCCATTCATTTAAGGGTGTACAAAAAGGATGAGCTGGATGCTGATAAGCAACCTCTTCCTCCTTTAATACCTGACTTCACAACCTCGGATCTTGGAGCGTCGATATCCTTTCCAGAATTGGATAGCGACGACTCCAATCTGTCCGAGGTGACTATCAAGCCGTCGGTCTCCTCTTCTGACACACTGTCGGAAATGGAAACCGATGACGAAGCAATTAGAGGTTCTACACGATCAGAGATAGAAGATGAGCTATTGGGCACATCTTCAGAATCGGAGGACCTCAACAACACCGTGGTGGAGGCGACACTGGAAGACTGTACCAATGATACGGTTTCTCCAGATTAATCTCCACCACTCAAAAAAGGCTTCGGCCGCACTCATTCTGCCTTAATGTATTTCAACTTCCCAAACTTAGTGACCCCGACGTAACCGTTGCCAGACTAGAGACTACCAAAGGCTCCTACTGGCTGGCATCGGCTTACCTTGGCCACGACCAAGTGGGCCCTCTCCCTGGTGATAACCTAGAAAGAGTGGTACTGGAAGCTGGAAGGCAAAAAACTGGCCTCATAATCGGATGCGACGCAAGCGCACGTCATACGGTATGGGGTAGTACCGACATCAATGATAGAGGTGAGTCACTTTTAGACTATATTTTAAGTACTAACCTCTTAATTTGCAATATTGGCAATGAGCCCACTTTTATAACAAGAAACCGACAAGAAGTGTTAGATATCATTCTTGTCTCGAACAGCATTACCCAAAGGCTAACAAACTGGATGGTATCGTCTGAACAGTCCTTTTCAGACCATAGATACATCCAATTCAGTCTGAGTGATGCTCCCCCCAGCCAACCAGCTTTCCGGAACTACCGGAAAACTGATTGGTCAAAATACAGAGGAATACTGTCAAAAACGTTATACTCTGAACTATCAAGTCCCCCGCGTGACACCAATGAGCTTGTCATGACAGTCAGGGAATTTACTCTGGCTCTCAATAAGGCTATGGCCGCTTCCTGCCCTCTTATTCAACCAAGAGGCAAGAAAAAGCCACATTGGTGGACATCGGCACTGGGACTGCTCAGAAACGCCTGCATAAAACTTTTCAACGCAGCAAAAAGCACAAGAAAAGTGACCGACTGGGACTCATATAAAGAATCCCTCAAATTATACAAAAAAGAACTGAGGAAGGCAAAGCGACAATCCTGGAGGTCATTCTGTGACAAAATTACAGAAACCTCTTAGGCATCGCGGCTCAGCTGTTTGAAAAAAACCGATGGCTCTTGGACAACCTCAAGTGATGAATCACTCAACCTGCTTCTGGACACCCACTTTCCAGGTAACTCCCAACTCGCGGCCAGTAACAGCCCAAAAAGGCCTACTGCAACCGAGACCAAAATTCATGGTCTGATTACGAGAGACAAACTGCTCTGGGCGCTGCATGGCTTCAAACCATACAAGTCTGCTGGTCCGGACGGTATTATACCTGCCGAGCTACAGAGGTCCTCAGATATTATTCTACCAGTGTTGGAAAATATTATGAGGAGCTGTGTAGAACTTATCCACATTCCACTGTTATGGAGAGAAGTCAATGTAGTATTCATTCCCAAAGCTGGAAAATGTTCTCATGTAGTCCCAAAGTACCTCGGACCTATAAGTCTATCATCATTCCTTCTGAAAACTTTAGAACGACTGATTGATAACCATATTCGAGCTAAAGTTGATCCAAGACTTCTGTCTACGGCTCAACATGCCTACTGTAAAGGAAAGTCGGTGGAAACGGCTTTGTACTCTCTGACTAGCCACATCGAACGATCCCTACAATATAAAGAGTACACAATGGTTGCTTTCCTAGACATAGAGGGCGCCTTTAACAACGTCAACACATCCGCAATCACGACTGCGCTGTCAACTCTGCAGGTAGACGGCGCACTTGGGGAGCTGATCAGTCTAATGCTAAAAAGCAGGATAATCAACTCCAAGCTGGGTGAGACTTCTGCTAAAAGATATGTCAGTAGAGGTACGCCGCAAGGCGGACACTGCCTCATAGGCAAGCACGCAAGAAGGCTTGGCGCTTTTACTAATGATTTCTGTAGAAGCTGCATGGACGAGGAAGAGGAGGAGACAATCCCCCACCTACTCTGCACATGCCCAGCTCTCTCCCAGAGAAGGAAGCTTCATCTAGGAGCTTTCTTCTACAACGACCTAAACGATCTAGAAAAAATAGACGTTAACAGTCTCCTACGCTTTATTATAAGCTCAAACTGGTTCCAGTAGTAAGAAGATCATAGATCCACGTGGCATCACAATGGGCCAATAGGCCTAAGTGGGTTGGTATTTCCAGCAGCCACTCTTACCTAACCTAACCTAATCCGAGGACTAATCCTAAATTTTGAATAGGGTGCAAATAGTGCGGCACTCCAAAAATGGGGTTGTTGAGCTCCAACATACAGGTCCTTTTGTTAAGTATATTCAATAGATCGGACTTCAAATTTTTGACCTTACGGCGGAACGAAATATCACTACAGCAAGCACACGGTTTCCTCATCTCAGTGTTCATAAAGGGATATTCGGCTCTAATATTCTGGACGTCTGAAGGTTCCGGACAGCCAGCATTGACTCCAATAACCACTGTGTTGCAGCCAATGTGCTAATGTTAATTTCCCAAGCGCAACAACAAAGAAAAACTTATGTGAGAAGATATAACGTAGGAAAGCTGCAATCGTAGGAGACCAGCAGAAATTTCGTTAAACGCGTATCCCGAAATCTCTATACAACTCCAATGCCGCCAGTATCAAGTACCAAAGACTAGTGGCAACGCTGCCAACGTGCCATCAGAGACGCCGCAATTGATGTGCTGGTCTTCACCCGAACATCACCAAAAAATACCTGGTTTGATGAAGAATGCAGGCAAACACATGTAGCGCGATCGAGAGGTTGTACTCCAGGAATAACGTAAGGAAGTTTTTCCAAGAGGCCATTTAATCATAAAACTTCTGTCCGCCTGTCCAAAATAATATAAGGTTAGCAATATCTAAGCTTAAATCAAATAAGTCAACTAGACTTAGCAGCTTATCGGCCGAGGTATTAAAGCTCATGTGGAGAGCATACACCAGCTCATTTTTCAGATCTGGTCAAAAGAGTTTATCCCTGATGAATGGAATCTTAGCACGGTATGTCCGATCTCCAAAAAAGGAGACCCCACAACTGTGTCAACTATATGTAGAGGCTTAAGTCCCCTCAACATTGCATATAAAATCTTATCTGTCATATTGTGTGAACGTCTAAAACCCTTCGTCAACAACTTGACTGACCCTTACCAATGCGGTTTTACGCCAGGATCTTAACGCTCCGGTAGAACCTGAGAAAACTCAAGGAGTCCAAATCGATACCCACCATCTTTTCATCGACTTTGAGACCGAATGTGACAGCATTTTTAGAGACGAACTATATAGAGCCATGTCTAGTTTTGGTATCTCTGCTGCAAAACTCGCCCGTTTCTGCAAAATGACGATAGAGAACTCTAGCTGGAAGTCGGTAACGACTAAAACGAGACCTTTGACGTCAAAAAAGGTTTTAGACTAGGTGACACGTTGTCTTCCTACTTCTTTAACATCATACTTTTGAATTGTGCGAAAATCATAAGCATAAGCTTGGAGGCACAATCTTTCAAAAGTCTGTGCAACTATTAGCGTACGCCGATGATATCGACATAATTGGGAGAACACACCGCGCTATCACCGATGCATTAGCTATTATTGGAACGGAAGCTGCCATATTGGGTTTGTCGATAAATGAGGGCAAAACCAATTACTTTATGCTGTCAACAAGAAGTGACACACAAACCGACGAATTGTATAGAACGTCACGGTTGACAGTTATAATTTCGAGGTAGTAAAGGATTTTTTCTGCCTTGGCTTGGTATAAATTCTGCAGACAATGCCACACCACAAATAAATCGAAGAATCTAGCATGCCAATCAGGCCATCCGCACGTATGCCCATACCAAACCCAACTGTCAATGGACGTCCTAATCGAGGAGACACGCAGACCTAACGTAGGTTTGGGTCCTGAAAACCACTCCTTCATGGGCGATTTCATTTCTCGTGATCCCATTGTGACCCCTGCGTTCAGTGAAGTCTTGCATTGTCGAAGTAGCTTGGAAGTCATAAGAGGGTTCAACAAGGCTCTAAGTGCAGCTCACTATGGACACAAATACAATACAATATAGTTCGTTGCCATCAGGATTACGTATATCTCCGCGTGGAAAACAGACACAAGTTTTGCTAACGAAGAGTGAAATATAACGTTGTCGTCGTAAAGAAAGACACTAGCGTTGCGTCCTAAATCGGTTTTGGAGCCATCCGTGAAGACCCAACTACATTCCTTTCCTCGCTCAGATTTTGACCGAAACCAGTCCTGGCCAATATTTAGTTTTTTTCTGCAACAGGAGTTTTCGTGTCATTGCATCGGACGGCATGTGCATAAGACCAGAGTGCAGAGTGCAGTACTCTCGATCTTTACACAAAAACCATAGGTGCATTTGGCCGATTGCAAAGATTGAGGTCGTGCCTAAGGCGCATATCCCTAGCAGTAACTCCCGATTTCCGACTCATGACTGGAAAGTCGCGAAATTGGAGGAATTAAGGGGCCTTTATAGATGCGCGTTAATTGTGATCAATATGGAATCAGAACCCACTAGCGTAGGCAAAAGTCATCATTACGTCCGAAACCGACGACGAATTAAAAAGAAATCATTTACTATCATTGCATGAAGATGAGCTTTTGGGTACATTTTCAAAATCCGAGGACTGAAATGATGAGGATTGTAATAATGATTCAGTTTATCCTTCATCAAAAAAGCCTAGGCCGCATTTATTCTGCGTCTATCCAAAGACGAAGAGAATATCATCCTAATCCAGGAACCAAGGATTGTACAAAGCGTGGCTCGTGGACTTTAGACACTTGAATACGTTCCGCTCTCTACAAATAACAAAGGTAAGATCAGAACTTTTATATTAGTGAAACGTAGCCTTAATGGGCTCTTGCTTCCTAATCTCAGCAACCTTGATAAAACCATTGCTAGGCTGGAGATTGACAAAGGCACCTACAGGTTGGTATTGGCATATCTTGGCCACGACTATGTGGACCTTCTCTCTGGTGACAACCAGAAAAGGGCAGAAAACTGGGCCCATCATCGGATGCGATGCCAACGCACATCACACGGTAAGGGGCAGTACCGACATTAACGATAAAGGTGAGTCACTTTTTGATTTATTTTATTTTCAAATGAAAGCACGATGCTTTTAATGTGGCGAGGCCGTTGACCACATTTTGATTACATTGTAATGTACAATGGGGTTAGTACATCGTTTGCAATATTGGCAATGAGCGCACCTTCATAATTACAAACCGACAAGAAGTGCTCGATATCACCCTTGTTACTCAAATAGTAACGAACTGGATCGTCTGAACACTCCGATTATGGGAAAACTGATTGTGCAAAATTCAGAAGAACACCTTTAAGAATACTTTAATTCAGCCTAGAGGCAAGAAAAAGCAGCACTGGTGGACATCAGCACTGGGACCGCTTAGAAACGTCTGCAGAAAACTTTCAACCAAGCACAAGAAAAGTGACTGACTGGCACTCATATTCATACTCATAGGAATCCCTCAAAATATATAAAATAGAACTGAGAAGACAAAGCGACAGTTCTGGAAGGCAGTTAAAATAACAAAAACAACAAAATAAAAAATCCTATGATGCCTTGATGTTTGCAAAAAAACCGAGGGCCCTTGAACGACCTCAAGTGATGAATCACTCAACCTGCTACTGGGCACCTACTTTCCCGGTAGCTCCCAATTCACGCCTATTAACAAATCTAGCAGGACTACTGCAGCCGTGACCAAAAATCACGGTCTGGTTACAAGAGACAAGATGCTCTGGGTGCATCTCTAGCTGCCATCGCTAGAGAATATCATGAGGAGCTGCCTTTGTCGTGGAAAGAAGTTCTCCAGTTGTCCCAAAGGACGTCGGACCTATAAGTCTATTATCTTTCCTTCTGATAGATTGATTGATAACCAAATGCATATAAAATTGGTGAAGGACTTTTGTCTGACTTTGAATCCTTCCAGAGAACAACTATTACACATTGCCCCAATATTGGTTTGCCAAAGACTTTCATTTAAGCATCTCTTCTAGATCCTTCTGGGAGGAAGATGTTGTCATGGTTGACAAATCAATCTACTTCTAAACGGCTGGATCCAAAACTGTTTCGGGGTTGATGGTGGTGTTTTCTCAGATAAACTTAACTTAAACCTCTCCTTCCGCCTTTCAAATCACTGTAGCGTGTTTCAGGTGGAAATTTTCGGGATTAAAGGAGTCCTGTTTTTGCTGAAAAAATCAAATCCATTGACTCATTCTCACAAAATTATAAACTTTTTAGGGAGATGACAGAGCAGTTCAACTTTCACCTATGTTGAGTACCGGGGCACAGAGACATTCCATTTAATTGCATTCGCCAAAATTGGAACCACTCTACCTATCCTACCTGAAAAAGATAGCATTTCTATACCAATCGATAAGTGCAAACTAATACTTAAACTGGATGCTCATAGAAGAACAAACCTCACGCGGACTGTTGCATCAATGTATCTAGCAACATAAAGACCAAGGAAATCTGGCTAAAGCTGGATCTGAAGCGCTCCAAGAGTTTGATCTTTCAAGTTAGGTGTCATCATTGGACATTCTCTTATAGTCAAGTATGCATGAAGGCTTGGCGTCTTCACTAATGAATTCTACAGAAGCTGTATGAACGAGGAGGAGGAGGAGACAATCCTCCACCTCTTACATGCCCAGCTCTCTCACAGAGAAGGAAATTCCATTTAGGCTGTCTTCTATGCTTCATGAAAAGCTCAAAATGGTTCCAAGAGTAGGACGATCATAGACATGATCATTACATTACAATGGAGCAATTGTTGGCTGACTTTCCCAACAGCCACTTTTACCTAACCTAACCTAGCCTTTATGGTATTGAGAGTGTAAGACATTTCTATTGTAACCCCAATTACCTTTACCACGAGAATGTGCGCTCTGACGGCTTCGTTCCACCGGAAGCATTCCTCTACCTTGATCAGACAGGGTTGATCCAGGATAGATCAGCGGTACCGTTAATCTTCCATGTCGCTCGGAAAGCTGGGGACAGGCGACTCAACTACATCAGAGACGTCGCACACGGCAGTGTGGATCGTCTTAGGTTCAGTAGAGCGGTGGGGAATCGCGATAAGAGGGATGTCGTTCGGCAGCACCAGCATTTCTGGTGGTTGAATGATGGAGAAAATGTTTCGTCGTCGTTTCCGTCAATTACAGACCAGCCTTACTAATGAGGCAGAGCTGACCAATTTATTTGCTCTGTAAATAGCGGTGGCCAGCTTACATAGGTTTAGGTTAGCATTTAAGAAACATATACATATATCAGTGTATACAAAGGTATATACTGATATATGTATATGATTGTGTATAATGGCTATGTGTGTTTATGTGTGTATTGTGCATTTAGGTTAGGTAGGCTAAGATTTATTTTAAGTTAGATACTAAGTTTTTATAAAAAATAAAAAAATGTCCTTACTCTAAGTTTTTGTAAACAAATTTTTTCTTAGCCTTAAGTATAGAAAATAAGTATTTATAAATAAAATGTAAATGCAGTCGAAAGACATAGATATAAGTATTCAGAGTAGCTTAGAGTGCCTGTGTGGGGCCAGTAAGTTAGTATAAGATTGTTAAGTAATTTTAAGCTAGCATTTAAGCATTTTTTGTTAGTACGTAAGAGTTAGTGATTAAGAAAATAAAATGCATTTAAAACTAAAAAAACATTTCTATTGTAAAATAATTAGCCAACGGTCGCAGTTGTATCCTTAAGTCTTTGAAACCAGGAAGGGAGGCTCATCAGTGAGTAGTAGCAGCCTTTGGTACCTGTACTAGGATCCAACATTGGTGTCCGGTGGGAACACAATGTATAAGGTGGCGAAAAATTAACCACCCTATCGGAAAATGGTATAATTTTTTCAAATGGCGTTGTACGAGTACGTCAATCATATTTGAAATTTGTGAACTAGACAGCTGCAGCATACAAACAGAAAAGCAATGAAGCGCTATACTCTGCCAGAACGTGGAATAATTGTGTAGATATTTTTGACCAATAATCGGTCGGTGTTGTTAGCGCAGCGTGAATCTCGACGTCGATTTCCTAATCGTATCGCGCCAACTGGGCAAACATTCCGCCGGCGCTTTGCTACTCGATAGAATGGAACCACAGGAGAACATGCAGGGGGTGGCCGCCACCGGACTGGTCGTTCGGTCGAGAATATCGCGGCTGTGGCTGCCGATGTCGCTATGAAATAAGAAACATTAACCAGACGACGGGCCACGCAATTGGACCTCAACAGACGGACCATACAGCGAATAAGACTTACACATATTCCCGTACAGAGTGCAAACAGTGCATCAGTTAATGTCGCGTGTGAATTATTGCCAAGTCATCCTCAACAACGAAGAGGACCTTTTTCTGTCGAAAATCATCATGAGCGACGAGGCGCATTTCTACTTAAGCGGTTACGTCAATAAGCAAAATCTTCGTTTCTAGGGCGCTAAAAATCCGCGTGTGATGCACGAAGATCCATTACATCCACTCAAAGCCACTGAGTGGTACGGCGTTCACACGGGAGGAGTGATTGGGCCGTATATTTTTGAGGACGCCGTCGGCAATACGGTCACTGTTACTGGCGAACGTTACAGGGCCATGATAGTCCTTGAGGCAGCGGCACTTTTTGATGACCAATTATGCACCGGCTGATCTTTTCATAAATGGAAGATTCCTTAGTGCTGAATATAAAAATGTTCTTCAGCTGCCGCGAGCTGGGAGGGCATGAGGGCATGAGGGTGAGAGGGTGCGAAACGTGTGAAAATTTTTTGAAAAAAAACTTATTTTACACCGGCTGAAAATTAGAATAAGCCTAGTTAACATTGTTTTATAACCATTTATCGCCTTCAGCTGGTATGCTAAGGGTGGATTTTACTTCAGCTGCACATAAACTTGTTTTTTTAAACTTATTTTAAACTGCGTGAAACTTAGACATATGTATGTTAATAATAGTTTCAATAAAACAAAAAATACACTTCAGCCGTTTTGATAAGGGTGGAAAAAGCTTCAGCTGGTGGCCTAAGCTTAGGGCGCGTCGTTTGAGTTCGAACTGACCGCGCTACTTTCAATCCTGTAGCTGAACAATTTTGCACCCATTTCAATTTTTTTTTAAAAAGAACTTAACACTCAAATTATTTATTTTTTTTTTATTTTTTTTTTATAATTTTATATAATACAGTACTTCTTACATAATTTATTTTACCCGCAAAAGCGCCATGCTTATCGGCAGGTGGCTATATTCAATAATAAAGTGGGTATTAATACACTTAAAACGCCTGAGCACGTGTTAAGTTTTTAAAGAAAATGGGACAGAGAGAGAAAGAAAGATTTTTGGGCTCAGTGCTTATTTCGCTCCATGGGTGGCATCCAACATTTAATGGGGAGACTAAATTATTAGTGTAATTGGACTTGTTGTTGTATTAGAGGCAACCATTCGTCTTACGTGAATTAAATTGCCTGAAAAAAAAGAATGTCTTACGGACGAGTCTGGGGTTCGAACACCGAACCTTCCGATTTGGAAGCCAACACACTACCACTTGAGCCACGGCTACCCACAATGCAGCTGAATTTTATTTTCTCAAAGAATATGTATTAGATTATTTATTACCAAAATTTCACGCGGTGTAAAATAAGTTTACCATGGATAAAAAATAAGGAAAATACAAAAAGCATATATTAAAGTGAATATAGCGTAATCTAGAAAATAAGGTGAGTAAAAATTAAATCAAACATTCACTTGATTAAAATAATGTGTATATTGTGAAAAAAATTATATACTATCGATCGTGAAAAACAATGAGTTTTATTATTATATTTAAGCAAAAAAGAATTCACTATATCTCTTCATCAGATATATGTACTCGTATGTGAGTCAGATCTGATTCATCTATTATATTTGTAGAAAGATCCTCATTGTCATTTTCGGTTTGTTCTGTAATGATAGAAATTGTATTAATTAAAATTGAATAATTTAATTCAAGGTTGTATGATGATCAAGTTTTGCTGTACATTGTATATCATCCTGCATACTAATGCTCTCGACCGATGGAGGCATTACCTTTGAACCATTTAAAGCTGTATTTATCATTAATTTGCACCCATCCATATTCTGTAGCATCTAATTCAAGTGGAATCTGCTGATCAGCGTTTTTCCATAAAATATGAAATACCATATATATTGTCCGTAAAAAATGCACATACGATTCTGATTGAAATGGAGCGAGTTCCGATATTTGATATTTTTTCAAGATTTTGTGATAACCATATATGTACTTCACACGTAAATGTTTCTGTTATATTAAATAATTACTATAAATTGTCATTAGATTCCCTCAAGTCTGAAAAAACTTTTGTATATATGTAATTGCGACTTGGTTAGTATATTGAAGGGTTTTACTTTCCCGTTTTTGAAAAATGCTGGGTTGAATTTGCATCCGCTAAATGCATGGAAAGCTGGCAGTGCGTTGCATAATTCTTCACCTAATGTCTCGTATAATTTATTTACGTCGATGCATGTTGTTTCCAGTACCAACATGCATACTAATTTTGATGTTTAGATTTATGCGAGCATCTGATTGTGACTAGAAGCGAATCGTTCAAGTTGAGTTTGAAAATGTGAAAAATAATTTTTTATCTCTTTCTTCATGATATGGGCACGATAAATTGTCTTCTCTGGTTTGAATCACTTCATTATCAAAAACCACATATTTGTAACAATCAACAAGATTAACATAGATACATTTTCCTTGAATAAAAGGAACAGATGATTGTTAGACCAATGATCATCAGAAATTTTACAAGAGCATTTTTAAAATTGATGTTTCTTAGTTCTGCGTTAAAATCATTCGGGCGAATTTAATCTGGTCCACTAATATTGTATTCACGTCCTATTTCCACCCCACGCAGAATATGCTCATTGCCTCTGATCGTTGGAAAAATATAGCGATCCAATGTAATTACAATAATATTTCCTTGATTACTTGTAAACATATGCAGAAGTTTTTGGGAAATGTTACCAAACGTAATTTCATCAACACAGATTTGTTAGTTTTACAAATTATTCCGTCGGCGTGGCATAAAGCTATACTTTATCGATATCTAAATTTTTTTCCAATGCAATTCTTAATAAAGCTATTTTAATAAACTTCCATACTCCATCCGAATAACAATTAATTACAATGGTTACATAAAAAAGTTAAAAAGTGGTTATTTACTATTGATGGCTAACATTGAATTGCTGCTTTAAAGTTACACAAAATATATGTATTAAATTGATTGAAATTTCTCTTTTTTCTTGTAATTAGCTTATTATTTTTGAATTCTTGCTTTGAACTATTTTGAATTAAAAAAAAAAAAACTTTACTATTGTCACCCCACATCCTAAGGTTTATTGTATTGTATTTATTGAAGTGTCACTTAACACTAATTTGGAACAATTGTTCATCAAATTATATAACGACGACTATATTCATTCATTCACCATATTATAAATCATTATGAAATTGTTAAACTTAAGATAAAAATTTGTAATATGAAATGAATAATAATAATAAAAAAAAAGCCCGAATACTCGTATGTCTCTTTACATTTTCACTTCAACTAGTTTTCCAGATATCTGTACTTTTTCTTCATAACGGAATTTGCAAATGTCCGGATTTTATTTCTTTTTATATGTTTTTCGAATCTCAAGGATCATTTTCATGCTTTTTGTATTTTCCTTATTGTTTATACATGGTAACTTATTTTACACCGCGTGAAATTTTGCTAATAAATAATCAGAAGCATAATCTTTGAGAAAAGAAGATTCAGCTGGATTGAAATGGGTGTAAAATTGTTCAGCTACAGGATTGAAAGTAGCGCAGTGAGCTCGAACTCAAATGACACGTCCTAACTTTAGGCCACCAGCTGAAGCTTTTTCCATCCTTATCAAAATGGCTGAAGTGTATTTTTAGTTTTATTGAAGCTATTATTAACATATGTCTAAGTTTCACGTAGTTTAAAATAAGTTTAAAAAACAAGAAATTTGCGATTGTTTATATGCGCAGCTGAAGTAGAATCCGCCCTTAGCATACCTCTCACCCTCATACCCACCCGTCACGCGGCAGCTGAAGTGCATTTCTGAATTCAGCACTAAAAGAGCTTCCATTTATGGAAATATCAGCCGGGGTGCGATAATTCACTTCAAAATGTCGCTGCCTCCCGGACTATGATAAATGACTTCTTACTGCCGGGATTGCACGAGAGGGGCTTGGTGAACATGTGATCTCAACAAGACGGTGCAACCGCACACACAGCACGAGCCACAATGGATATTGTGAAGTAAGCGTTTCCTGATCGCGTAATCTCCCGTTTTGGCGATTTGGCATGGCCAGCAAGATCTCCCGATTTAACCATCCCAGACTTCTTTCTTTGGGGCTACTTGAAGTCGCGGGTTTATGCCAATAAGCCTCAGACAATCGCAACACTTAAGGAGATTATTCTACAGGAATGCGAACAGTTATCACCGGAAATCTTGCGGAAAGTCATGGAAAATGCGATAAAACGGGCACAAATGTGTATCAACACTGGCAGCCACTTGGCGGATATCATATTTTCCACTTAACAGAAACAATTGTAGAGGTCCAAGTAAAAATTTCCATCACTCAAAATCATTTTTTTTTATTTAGTAAAAATGTAATTCAACAACAAAATTGGATGGTTAATTTTGCGCCGCCTTGTATATCCGCTTCATTACAGAGAAAATAAGTTTGTTAGGCATTGATTCAATAAATTTAGAAATCGTTGGTTTTCTGAAAAAAAAGCTTAGGATTTCTATGAATGTTTTATGTGCCTATTCCAAATAACGAGAAATCACCGTTTTTCTCTTTAATTTGTTTACGTTAGGATAAGGAAAGCCAATTATATAGTTCCTCATTGTTTTCTTCAATGTCTAATGTTTATTCTTTATTTAACGTTTATTTAAAGGGTGTACCAAAATTAACGCAAGATTTGAATATTGCGCCATTTGTGCGGCGAATTGTTGCTAACGAAGAAAACGATAGGGTGACAGGTGGCAGTTCAGGGTTATTAAAAATTGAGCGCTCCACGAAAGAACAACTCGTTTTTATTATTAAGAAATATTTTAAAATTAATTAATAAAATATGGTCGGAATAGTTATTCAGCTTCATCTACTATGAAGAGATTAATTCAAAACTTCAGGGGACTGAACCAATTAGTGATCTTAGATACTCTGGCCGTCCTTCAACAAGTTGTTCAACACAAAATATCGAAGCAGTTTGTAAGAGTGTTGCTGAGAGTCCAAGAACATCAATTCGGCACCGTGGTAAAGGATTGGTCATTTCGAGAAGCTCTCTACCTCGTATTCTCTCGAAATATTTCCTTCCTTATGGTGCAATTGAGCCAAGAACTAAAGCCTACTGATCACGCACAGTGGATGGATTGTGGATGAATTGCAAATGGATGCTGATTTTTCAAACAAAATCATCTTTAGCGATGAGGCTTATTTTCATTTTGATGGCTTTGTCAAAATGCCGAATTGTCGAATTTGGGGTTCAGAAAATCCACGACTGATTGTTGAGGAACAAAGATATGGATTTGGACGACTCGACCGACGTATGGTTTTAACAAGACGGTGCCATATGCCATAGAGTCTAAGAAACAATTCAACTACTGCGTGAACCATTTCCTGTTCGTGTAATTTCCCGTTTTAGTAATCAGAATTTCCAGATCATGCGATTTGGAAATTCTTTAGAATTTGCAGTTGGCTTTCTTTAGAGTTTTTTGTAATTTAAGGCTTATAGCAAATACCACCCACGCCTTGAAGTATCAAATTGAGCGATGTATCATCGAAATTGAGTTTTCTGCAAAACTGTCATGGAATTTCGATGTGTTGTTTCATACATAACCTTATGCTGAATACTGCTTGTCTCAAAATCCGGATTACAATCACCTATGGACTTATTAATCGCGGAATTCGTTTCACCACTTGTTGACGTTTCAAATCGGTTTTGGTCAAATGACCAGAGGCAAAGCGGATTACTACATCGTTTATCATATTCGTAGTTCCTCAATATACGTACTTTGGTGATTAATTCTGATTACGAATTCTTGACTAAGTGGATAAAATCGACGGCCAAATAAATTATCGGCTTCTCGGTAATACCAATCATTATGGGAGTGCCTATGTATCTCTGGTTTAAGTCTATAGTGTTCCCCACGAATTTGAATCGCATCGAACCGAGAGCGAATACGTTTATTTCTTTCAATCACAGTGGAACTGGCTAAATACGCTAAACTGTACTCGAAACTGAGGTAAAAGTGAGAAATGACAAAGAAACCGCCTTTGGGCGCAAAAATTGAGATATTAGTATTCCATGGCATTCAACTCGCGGACAAGAAAAAAGAGCATGTTGCTATTGCTGATGTCGCTGCTGCTGCTGCTGCTTCTAATGTTACTTGTTGTTCAGTCTGTTGAATTATGGACGCCTTACGTTGGTGGGACCTGTTTGAATACCTGTTCTCATCTACCACCAAGCAGACCAGCTTCAACTCATTATAGATTCCAACGTGAATGTGAACTCCACCAAGTATCCAGTAGAGCAGGCAGCTAACGAACCCAATCCACCAGTGAATTTCATCTACTAGCGAGCCTCATCCACCAGTGGTGAACCCAATCCACCAGCATAGGACAAGAAAACAGAAGAAGAATACGAAGTAGCTCTTTGGAAGTCACGTCAAGCAATGACCATTTCACGCGCGCTCATGGAACCAGTCTTACCACTTTTCCAATCAACTCCTGAGGAATGTCTGAGTGATTATGTTGCTGCGTTACCCGTTCACCCATTCACCAGGCCGCTCGGTGCCCCCCGCCCTTGATCATTTTCTTTACCCAACTGAGTCTTTGCGTAATTTGGTAGCTTGAATAGTCATGGGCAGTGGCATTATTTGTGGGCTGCTGCTGCCGCTGTAGCTCTTACGAACGAGTATGTTGCTTGGCCTGCTGGACTTAGTAATGGTTGTGGCTTACTGGCTTTACTCGTAGATTTACAATCGAGTTATATTTTTGTCCATTCCTATTTGAACTAAAAGAACGGGAAGAGCTCTACTCCACTTCAACTAACCCATTCAGCCAGAACCAATTATTAATTTTGGATCAGATCAGCTCCAGCTTTAGCGTCGTCGGTGCGTTGAAGCTGGGTGTATGCCTCTGATATGTGTGTTCTCCTTATTGTCTGAGAGCGATGTATCTTTTGGTGTTTTTTTTGCTTTTAAAATTCTGCCTCAAGTTGGGGATTTTCTTTGATTTCGTTAGCTCGGATATTCGGTTTTAATTAAATGTTAACGCCATTTGAAATATGGACTTTTAAAGGTGTGTAATTAATTTCCATAACATGGTACGAGAATGCCATACCTATGTTCCTCATTGACTACTCATAGCTTCTTCGTTTTTTTTTGTTTTTGTTTTTTTGTAATCTGGCTCTTTCCAGATAGGGTTGGTGGAATTTTAATGATATCGTGAACATTTATTTAGGCAGGAACAATACAGAAGCTGTAGCAATGCGAGGTCTTTAAAAAACATTAAGTTATTTAAATTGATAACACTTGATTGAAGAACAGGTTAAGAATTTATATCGGTAGCTGGAATCAGTTAATTTACAAACATGTTGTGGTTTTATTTGAAACATTTCGAGCCTTTCACAAGGCTTTCGAGTAGTTTTGCATGAATTTCTAACAGAAAAGATTTTAAGATACATATACAAAACCAAATGAGGTCATTCTTGTTCTACAACTTTTTCGTGGTATTTAAGAGATATTTAAAGTACAGATTCGTTTATAGAATGGGGTGGTCACAATAAACGAGTTTCAAGGCAAGACAAAAAATTATTTTTGAAAATATGAAAGGAAAGTATCTTTAGTTGAAGAATCCAAATGTACTATCTAGTACACTACGTTAATCTATCTTGGCGCACCATGAAACGTAATACAAAACCAGCACAATTAAACTAAATCGCCCATACAGCATTCAAAAGTCTAAATTTTCTAAAACTTAAAAACTAACAAGTTTGGGTACAACAACTACCTTGTTCTAGCCAAGGCACGATGGCGGATTTACAAAACAACTCAATGGCAAAGAAATATTGCAATCGGAAGAGAATGCCATTCGGGTACTACTTCATCTGTCAACTCTACACCAGATACTTTAACACATGCAAAAAGGGTATCGGAATTTTGGAATCACTCACCCGATCTATCTATAACTGCGCTAACTAAAGAAACATAATTCTTATAAGCGTCACATTGCTAACGTGAACAATTTGACCGATTGTATTTAACGTGGTTTAACGAAAAGCAAGTCCATCATCGATCAAAGGACTATTAGAAAATAAAGTCAACATCGATACTTACCATCTCCTCATCGAATTTAATTCCGCCTACATACTAATATATGTATAGAAATTGTATTGTGTATGTAGGATTAGGTAGACTAAGGTTTATTTTAAGTTAGATATTAAGTTTTTATAAAAAATAAAAAATTACATCCATAGGCTAAGTTTTTTGTTAACAATTTTTTCTTAGCCCGAGAAAACAAACATTCTAAATTAAATGTAAATGAAGTCGAAAGACATAGATATTAGAATTTAGAGTAGCTTAGAGTGCCTGTGTGGGGCCAGTAAGTTAGTATAAGATTGTTAAGTAATTTTAAGCTAGTATTTAAGCATTTTTTGTTAAAATGTAAGAGTTAGTGTTAAGAAAATAAAATGTATTTAAAACTGAAAACTTTAATTCCTCCTACGGATGCGACTCTATGCATCTGCTTTTGGTATCCCAAAAAACTTCTCGAAAATTTGTGCAGTCATTTATTTTCGGGAAAAAATCACTTAGAGGTACTCCTGGTTGTGTCATTGTTGGTCATTGTATTTACTAGAATTTATCAGTCTCTCATAAAAAGATAAGGAAGCACTTCAGTAGGTACTACTACCCACTACATTTGCGCTAATAATTTGTAAGACATTGAGCGCAGCTGGGTAGCAAAATGTAAACAAAGGGGTAGGCGCAATAGAAATAGTCACTCGAGTAGACTGCATGAAATTTAAGGACGAATCAGGATCAATCCCATACTCATGATAAAAAGCTCTTAGTTCTTCAAAAGCAGGTTGATTTTATGGGGTGAAAAGAAATTGCTGCGGACGCTATGCTATCATATTTGGTATTCCTGTACTCCTAGATGAAAAATCAATTACCACATTTTTAATCACCTATGCACATCTATCCAATATCGTTCTCAGCCAGTCAGAAACATTTTTCGTTCAAAACAGCGAAACCCGCCTATAATATTGTCAAGTTTAATTGTGGCAAAAAAGCCTAATATGCGCCCATGCCCCTCCAGAAGCCAAGGACGACGCCTCCAAAAACGTTTCTACGAACTCCCCGCCAAGAAATATGAGCAATGTCCGAAATATGATATCGCCTACTACGATTTTAACGCCAATATAGTAAAGGAGGATATCTTTGGTAGAACAGTTTCTAAGCATTTCCTCATCTTAATATACACAACGGCACACGTAAGGCGTACCTCCAGTATTCTGGACGTCCGAAAGTTCCGGGCAGCCAACATTGAATCGGATCACAACCTTGTTGTAGCCAAGGTCGATGACGATTTAACCGAGATCTTTGATGTCAAAAAAGTTTTTAGAGAGGATGACGCGCTGTCATGTGACTTCTTTAATATCATACTTGAAAGAATTGTGCGAAACTCACAAGTGAACACTGGGCATCATCACAGCCGATAACAGATACCAGCTAAGGCGGGTTGTGTTACTCACCCCAGTTGAAGCTTCAATAATAGCAGCTGGTTCCGATCAAATTTACTGGGATGTGAGTCTAGAGCTTGAGACAAAGAGTGCCTGATTTCCTATCTGGCTGTCCAGTTACTTCTTCAAATTCAGCACGCTATTAAAAGTTCTTACGAAAGCAGAAGCTACAGAAAGCTAAATACGAGGGGCGTTCAACATATTCTCGGTATCGGGGTGAAACTGTGGTTGTACATATAAATTGACTTATTTATCAAGTAATACTATTATTTTAGTGCATTCATGTAAAATTTCATATAAATGTGATTATGAATTCGCGTTTTATCTCTAGTTAAACAGAATCATAATGGCAACTGCGACGATGATTGTGAAAATTGAGCATCGCGCTGTAATTAAATTTCTCACTAAGCAAGGAAAAAGTCAAAAAACTATTCATGAAGAGATGGTGGCTGTTTACCAGGGTTCTGCACCTTCATTATCAACTGTGCAAAAGTGGTCAAGTGAGTTCAAGAGAGGCAGAGAGAGCATTGAAGACGACCCCCGCTCCGGCGCCGCGGCTACTGCTTGTACGGGAGAAAGCATCAAAGAAGTCGAAAAACTTGTTCTTGAGGATGCCCGAATAAAGGTGAAAATGATGGCAGAGATCACCAAGCTTTCAATTGGTACCATTCACACCATTCTTCATGACCATCTTAACCTTTCAAAGGTCAGTGCAAGGTGGGTGCCACGAATGCTCACAGCGCCTCAGAAAAAAGTGAGAATCGCATGCTGTAGAGAGCTTTTGGAGATGTGTAGTGAGACCGCGGACGGTGTTATGGATCGAATTGTTACTGGGGACGAAACATGGGTCCACCACTATGACCCTGAAAGCAAACAAGAGTCCATGCAGTGGCATAAAAAAGGAACAGACCCCCCGAAGAAGTTCAAAGTCACTCCGTCTGCCGGGAAGCTCATGCCCACAGTTTTTTGGGACTCAAAGGGAATCTTGCTCATTGAGTACAAAAAAAAGGTGAAACCATCAACGCCACATCCTACGCTTCCACTTTGCATAATTTGCGGGAAGAAATTAAAAAGAAAAGACGGGGTAAACTCGCAGCGGGTGTGTTGCTTCTTCATGACAACGCTCCTGTTCACACGGCGCGAATTTCCAAGGCTACTGCGCGAGATTGTGGTTTCGAAGAAATCCAACACCCACCCTATAGTCCAGACCTTGCCCCTAGTGATTATTTCCTGTTTCCGGATTTGAAAAAATGTCTCCGTGGAAAAAGATTTTCGGATGATGAAGAACTCAAGTCGGCAATAAATGGGTATTTTGCAGAGAAAGAGGAAATGTACTCGTATTTTTTTGAGGATTTAAAAAAGCTCATCTCAAGATGTAACAAATGCATTGATGTTAGGGGAGATTATATTGAAAAATAAAAAGAATTTAAATTGAATTCGCGTTTTCCTTCAAATCGATACCGAGAATATATTGAACGCCCCTCGTAAATATTTCCCCTATCGAAAAAGTTAAGATTGGTAGGACAAAGCGACCAAAAAGTTTCAATTAAATCCCGGACGGGGGATGTACTCGTACATAGATCTCCTGAGAAGCCTCTATACGAAGAAAAAGACTACAAAAATGAAAACTGAAGATATTTAGCTAATTATCTGAAACTGCTTCCACAGTGGTTCGGTATTATTAGAAAAAAGGGTTGCACGGCATATTGCGGATTGGTTTTTCTTTCATCTATATTGTGTATAGACCGCCCTATTTTAGATTACATCAAATCAAATGAAAGTAAGTGTTTGCAGATGTCATTGCATCTGGGTCTGCCTCACATCCTTCAGCTGTTCATTTTCTTCGTTCTCAAGCAGATATCTTGGTCTCGATCGTTGTGGGTACGATTCGAAGATTCTCTTAGTTTGCCTACTACAATATAAAGCTTTTCAATCAGTAATCCATCGTTATCTTGCATAAGCGGACGAGCTTGGGAGAGATGACAAAGCCAGACATTGACTCTGTATAGTTCGTCTCTATAGATGGTGTGTATCGATTTGGAGCTCATGGGTATTTTCCAAGACCTCCATATTGTGAATTTTTGGTGGACTTTACTGCTTTACTGCTCTCATATTAGTCGTTGAAAATTGGGTCCAACGAATCTACCACTGCAAACGTGCCCGCGGTGGCCATATGAACGAAGTCGAGTTCCATTCATAAATGTTTTGATTGTACTTCAAGCCGATAATAAAGTTTTTGAAATATCTCAAAAGGTTTGCGTTTTACTTTAAAAACAAGTTGTCGAGTCCTAATTGGAAAACCCTATACTACCAAACATGCCCCCTCTTCCTATCTTTGGATTAAGGTCCACGAGGACAATTTTAATGTCATAGCTAGGGCATTGCTCGTAGATTTTGTGCAAGAGCTCGTAGAAACCACATTTGGTGTCGTCGTCTTTCTCCTCTATGGGGCGTGCGCACATATAGGTCTAATTTCGGCAAATACGAATTATTAACATGACAAAAACTCTAAGCTACTTGTTTAAAAAAAATTCAGCCTCGTTCTGTCAGGCCCATCCCATCGCATTTCTTGTATGGCAGTAGTATCTACTTCGCCGCAAGTTGTTCGCCTGCGCGTGGCCTATTAATGAACCTAACATTCCATGTGCAATTCCGAAGATTATTGTCCGGTTATCCCGGCGGCACAACCCCCAACCTGTAGGGCCAGTTCCATTATATTACGCCTAGGACGAAGGTTCGGTTAGGTCGTTCGGGGATCCTTAGTCTCGAAAATCTTTACCGGCCTGGGCTTCAAATATGTCGGGGTTGCCCGGATAAGGCCTCACCGTTAATTCCATCTGCGAAATTCATCCGCTGTTCCTTTTATAGTATTGATATTTTTGTCTGCTGGTCAGCACTCGATGGTCGATGTGCCGCAAAAAATACTAACTAAAATGGTTAAATTTAGAGTCGTGCTTTGGACATTTTAGCAAAACCGTTCGTTTGCTTAATGGAGGCGTATGGGCATATCAGCCTCAGCCTGGTGAATTTTGATTCGATACGGACTATAGTCAGATGCTTGTGGCCAAAGACTACTTGCCTAGTTTATACAAAGGTGCTGTTTCTACTCTCTATCTCGAAAACCATTGTAGATATCACAGTTTTTTATTATTTGTGTGCCCGGCGGTTTATTGCTCGACAACATATTGCCGAAAGATACCGAATAATCCTCATATGACCTAAGATCTGAATATGTCGAACCACCTCAAATAAGGTCATCACTGAATCTGCCTCTGACGTCGCCTTTGACTCCATCCTGAGAGTTCCTCCGTCGAAATTTCCATATTGGTATTTCCCAGAACATGTGTATGTACCGAAGTTCACCGAGTGCTGAGTCACATTAGTGAATTCAGACTTAGTTCATATTGTTTCACAGCTAAACTATGTACATAAAGAGCAACTAGCAAATATTTGCAAATATTTATCCGAGTTTTCTATAATAATGCGGCCACTTTGGCTGCTGTTACAAGCATCTGCATTTATAGATTATTTTTTTTAGGGAAATCTGCTGGTTCTTATAGCCGCCATTAGGCTACTGTAAACTGGTGCCGTATGGCTTTTGGTCAGCAAAGATACTCGTTAAGTCATCAAAATGTAACACAGTACAAATTCAGCATTTTTATAAAAATTGCCAAGGTTTGGAACTTTGCTGGAGACCAAATGCGGCCAAGAAAAAAAAAACATTCGCGTTGTGTGTCACGCCAAGCACATCCATCATTTCTTTTTTACGAATCTTGTCACCATGACCAGTTTTGTTGATGAGTTTGCATTTTTAAAACTCAGATCACATTTCTGAATAGCCCAGGCCAGTTGTTGTGTTTATCAACTTTAAGTGTTTATTTTATTAAGATCATAAAAAAGATATTCAATTTAAAGACACTGACTCACGAAACCAGCATAAAATAATGAGTTCAGATTATTTTGATAGAGGCAGAAAGTAAAAGACTCTTATGTACATAGCCGCATAAGTTCAGGTAGATAGGACACTAAGGCTTCCACAGTTTCAGTGATTTTACTAAGTTCAGGTACATATGTATACTAAGTAGTACTGTACATGAATAAAAAAAAACGTTCACCTGACCATGCACGAAATGAAACCTCGAAAAAAATTCCACATGGGCAAAGTGATCACATGTACATAAGTCAAGCGCAGTATTAACTGTGTTAATTTGAACTCGGATCCATTGGAATCCAATTCCACCTCAAGCACTCCTCTGACTTTGTTTCGTTTGCCGTCATCGTCCGTCGTTCGTTGCTCGTTTCTCGTTGTTCGTTGTTCGTTGTTCGTTGCTTACTGCCGGCCGGTTGTCTTTTGAGACAGGTTTCGAATTAATATTTGCATAACCATATGATCGGGGAGAAGCAGTTGAGCAGAAGTGCAAACAACTGTCATTCACTGTTGCAACTATGGATACATGGATACGAATATTGAAACAGATACAAGTCGACTACAATCGCCGGGCATTTACGAGCCAATTCCAAATGAGTTATGTGTCATAATTATGCATGTTTCGAGACAAGCAACTCAGATACCGGACTTCAGTTTACAGATTTGAGACATGAGACTTTCGATGAGTAAAGCTATGCGCTAAAATACTTTTTTGCCAACGTCGTTCGAATTTGCAAATTCGCCGACTCAAATTGGATTTTTCGTTACAGAGGGGTCATGAAATTTCCATGTTTACGGCTAAACTCCTTTCACCGTCATAATGTCGGCCTTCGATTGTCGGTTGTCGGTCGTCATTTTACGAGTAGCTTTGATCGTCTCCATTATCATTAAAAAAAAAAGACTATTTTCAAAATTGAAGACCAGTTGAAATTCGAAACCGTGCGGACAAGTTAATTGGATATCGGATCGGAGCCGATTCACCACCATCGATTGCCACTTATGAATAGCTTTGCCAAAAGAATTTCTTATCGGACACAAATGAGATGGGAATCCGTGCCGACCATCATAAAACGTATTCACAACAAATTGCGGCCATAAAGTTGGGTAAAGCTCTTCATCTGATCGGCCGTTCGGAGTGTTCGTAGATGCCATACGAAAATGATCTGGATTCGGTTTGGATACGAAATCGGATTCGTTCTTAAAGTTTCGAAGACCCACAATTAATTTCAATTCCCCTTAGTGCTTAAGGCAAAGAAAAAGTTGCTAATTTACAATAACAAGATAAACTAATATTTTATTTACACTTTGAGTCTGTCCCATGGACTTTTGGGTATTGACAAACGAAGTTGAAACTAGAGGTACATACGGATACATATGCAGATAAACAGGTTTGAGAAGTGGTTCCTTGACTGATGGCACCAAGTCAAAAGACTGCTTAGGAGCGTAATGTTTACTCTTTTTTGTTTGTGTGGTGACAGTCTTTGACAATTTTTATTGCCACAATTAATTAGCAGTGGTGATTATGGTGGAGAATTAAAAGCGGGACGAGACAGAGAATCACACGACCAATATACATAAATCCTTCTAAAGAGGTAGGACGATGATTTCTGTAAATGCCCGTTTGATTCACTTTAAATGGTTTTATTGGGATCGTGATTCTATTTTGGAATACAAAATACCCAAACAGGTGCTAATGCGACGTGATTTCACTCTGTTTGGTGGCTAAATAAGGTGCCGCGAGAAACATGCGATCTTGTTGACGATCAGTTTGAACGAACGTATGACTGCGTCTCATTGCATAAGTGAAAGTTTGTCGGGATGATAAATGGTGCTGATTGCTTTGTCAGTTTGCGAAACCCGGTTTGGAATATATGCAGGTGAATTTTGCCTTTCATGAGTTAGACTCAGTCGTTGGTTTTCAATGGATGGAAGCTATACTAAACTGCGAAGTACTTTCGTTTGAAATATATGAAATGGTCTGGCTATTCTTTTTATGCATTTTACTCCATCCCAAAGATTGGATGTATATAGTGAAAATATAACATAAGTAGGTATGTCATGGAAAAAAGAAAACTCTGGTAAGCATTGGTGGTAAGAAGATGCATCTGAAATAGAATAATCATTGGTAGAATTTGCTTCATGACTTAAACGAATCAAAAGTATGAGATTTCAAAAAATTGATAGACTTTAACAAGCAGAAAATATATACAATAGAACATTAGACCTGCTTAACAGAAGTTCAAATTGTATATGTGATGACACCTTTTGTAACGTAAGGATAGTTGGATAATTTACTAAATTAAAAATATTTTTCCTACCAAACCAACTAATTTTAACATAGACCCAGCGAAGATACAGTCTGGGATAGACAATCTAAATTCCGCATGCTTCTTAATTGGCACTAAATATCCACCTTAACATCTTTCGCTGTTAAAAAGAGAAGATATTACGATTTGTGTGAAAAGAGTGATCTTTCGTAAATTTCTTCTCTTTATTGCACATTATTGTTTTCTTTAATAGTAAAGGTAAGGGACTGGATCTGGTACGAGGGGCGCTCAATATATTCTCGGTATCGATATGAAGGAAAATGCGAATTCAATTTAAATTGTTTTTGTTTTTCAATATAATCTCCCCTAACATCAATGCATTTGTTACATCTTGAGATATACTTTTTTAAACCCTCAAAAAAAATAAATTTCCTCGTTCTCTGCAAAATACCCATTTATTGCCGACTTGAGTTCTTCATCATCCGAAAATCTTTTTCCACGAAGACATTTTTTCAAATCCGGAAACAGGAAATAATCACTAGGGGCAAGGTCTGGACTATAGGGTGGGTGTTGGATTTCTTCGAAACCACAATCTCGCGCAGCAGCCTTGGAAACTCGCGCCGTGTGAACAGGAGCGTTGTCATGAAGAAGCAACACACCCGCTGCGAGTTTACCCCGTCTTTTCTTTTTAATTTCTTCCCGCAAATTATGCAAAGTGGAAGCGTAGGATGTGGCGTTGATGGTTTCACCTTTTTTTTGTACTCAATGAGCAAGATTCCCTTTGAGTCCCAAAAAACTGTTAGCATGAGCTTCCCGGCAGACGGAGTGACTTTGAACTTCTTCGGGGGGTCTGTTCCTTTTTTATACCACTGCATGGACTCTTGTTTGCTTTCAGGGTCATAGTGGTGGACCCATGTTTCGTCCCCAGTAACAATTCGATCCATAACACCGTCCGCGTTCTCACTACACGTCTCCAAAAGCTCTCTACAGCATGCGATTCTCACTTTTTTCTGAGGCGCTGTGAGCATTCCTGGCACCCACCTTGCACTGACCTTTGAAAGGTTAAGATGGTCATGAAGAATGGTGTGAATGGTACCAATTGAAAGCTTGGTGATCTCTGCCATCATTTTCACCTTTATTCGGGCATCCTCAAGAACAAGTTTTTCGACTTCTTTGATGCTTTCTCCCGTACAAGCAGTAGCCGCGGCGCCGGAGCGGGGGTCGTCTTCAATGCTCTCTCTGCCTCTCTTGAACTCACTTGACCACTTTTGCACAGTTGATAATGAAGGTGCAGAACCCTGGTAAACAGCCACCATCTCTTCATGAATAGTTTTTTGACTTTTTTCTTGCTTAGTGAGAAATTTAATTACAGCGCGATGCTCAATTTTCACCATCATCGTCTCAGTTGCCATTATGATTCTGTTTAACTAGAGATAAAACGCGAATTAATAATCACATTTATATGAAATTTTACATGAATGCACTAAAATAATAGTATTACTTGATAAATAAGTCAACCACAGCTTCACCCCGATACCGAGAATATGTTGAACGCCCCTCGTAGACATTCCACTTCTTACTTACTAACTTAGAGCGACATTCCGGCGTGGACTTGGGCCTTACTAAATAAACCTTTCCAATTACCATGATATTTGGTCAACTGCTTACAGTTGCACACTGCAAGATTGTTATTATGATAATTCGCGTACTCAAATCAAAAATCTAGAACGACTGATCAATATCCATTTACGCAACTTCTGTTTGTGACCAGGCATTAATCGGTGGAGATGACTTTGTACACATTAAAGTTTACCATCGAGTAATGACTTCATCATAAGTAGCATTTTTGTGGCCGCAGAAGGACTGCCAAGTCGGATATATAGCTCACTTGGTTAGTTAGTTAATATGAGCTCATGGACAAGACTTACGAGCAGTGCCCTAGCTACGACACTAAATTGTTCACGGCGATTTAAATACAAACCTATAAGAGAGGGCATTTTTGGTAGTACCGTCCGAAAGTATAGCATCCACGACACCACCTCCGATACGGATACAGACGAATCGACTTTGCCGCGGGGCGAAACATTGTCGTAGCTATCACGTGGTTCCGTATCTCGACACTCACGAGAGGACTTGGAGATCTCCTGACCAATCAACCGTCAACCAGATTGAACACATTGCGATCGACGCAAGCACTCCTCCAGTATGATGCATGTCTGAAAGTTCCGAGGGGCCAACATCGACTCGGACCATTATGAGCTACGACGAGCTCAAAGACGAGCTACTATTTTGTGGAAGTTTTATGTCGGACGGCTACAATCGCAACAGATCGCCAAATCCTTATCCGATCGAGTCTTCCTTAATCTCTTAAGAGATTATCTTTATGCCACCAGCATCAGGTGTCGAAGACCAGTGGCATCATTGCCAAAAAGCCGACAGTGATGCGGCCTTTGATGTGATGGGTTTCACTCGGGTACCACAACGTAACTCCTGGTTTGACGACGATTGTCGGCAAGCACAAAATTGCCAGCTAGGCAAAATCAATACAAAGCGGCGCTCAATAGAAGATTTAGAGCTGCTCAAGAGCTATACGAGCAGAAGACGAGCGATGCACACCGGTGTCTCAGGAGGAAAATGAAGGAGGATGAGAAGCGCGCGGTCGAGGAAATAGAGATGCTACTCCAGGAATGAGATTCAAAAATTTTACCAAAAGGTAAAAAGTATGCCACGGATACAAACCCTGAACTGTAGAGACAGAATGAACCTTGATGATGATGGCGATGTAGACCAACAATTCCGTCCACCTGGCCTGGATGAAGTGAGGATAGCCAGATCTTAAATCCAACAAAGCTTCTAGAGCGGACGGTCTGACTGCCGAGCTCTTCACTGCGGAAGGCGATGACTTGGTAAGGCGCATCTACCAACTCATCCAAAATATGGTCGGACGAAAGTATGCCCGTTGAATGGAACCTCAGCATTGTTCGTCTGATCCTGAAGAAATGCACCAATTACAAAGGCATCTGTCTTCTTAATATCGCCTTTAATGTCAAAAAAATATTTAGATAAAGCAATACGCTGTCATGTGATTTTTCTTTTTATTATTCTTGAAAATGCAAGACTCCCAGAAGAGGCACAGTTTTTCAAAAGTCTGTCCAATTACTTTCATACGCCAATAATATAGAACGTCACTCTCTAAAGATATAACTTTGAGGTAGTTAAGGACTTTGTCTGTAACACTTCGGCTCTCCTGTCAGTTCAGACGACGGCACTACCAGAACTCTTGTCAATCGCTGATTCTTTGGGCTAAGAAGGTAATTGGCTATCAAAGCCCTCTATCGAACAAAAAAAGTTACCCTATTTAACACCCTAATAATCCCAGTCCTGTCTATAGCGCGGACGCATGGACTTTATCAAAAATAGATGAGGGTGATCTTGCCTGTTTGTGAGGAAAATTCTTCGGGTGATTTACGGTCCCATCTGCATAGGTGTACCGAGGAGGAGATACAACGACGAACTATACGAACTGTACAGCGACATCGTCATAGCCAGAAAAGTGAAGGTCCAACGGCTAAGAAGGCTGCGTTAGCCTGCGAAACTGGAGGCATCTAGCTAAAGATCAGGCTTGCTGCAGACTCTTGTTGACTGAGGCCCAGGTCCACCCATTTACATGGGAGCAGTCCAGTGTACTATATAATCTGCTCTAAATAGGTAGAAAATCTGCAAAGTTATTTATTAGTAGGAGAGCCCCAAAAGGTGGCTCCTTTCTCTAGAATTTGATTAGTAATTGATATATTTGCCACCAAACGTAAAATATTCCTTTTGTTGTAGATCACGGAGGAAGATGTCTTTTTAGACGATAAATTAGTCGACGTTTATATCAATGGAAAATAAATAGAAGTAATGTCGCAGACATTCTAAGCACAGTCTGCCCACCGTTTCGTGATCAATGGAGCATGCTTCAGGTGCATATATTTGGTTTAAGAAAAACGTGATATCCGTATCTTTTTAAACAGCTGCGAAATTCTTGGAACTGTTTCATCAACTTAATTTGCAACTAATCTCTTAGGGAGATAGCGGAACAGTTCAATATTCAATTTGTTGGGTACTACGGCTTACCCATCAAAGAGGTAATTGTAGATAAACAAGTGTTCTACATGTCTGTCGACTAAAACAATTTAGTCAAAGACGAACCTGAAACACTCTAAGAGTTTTATCTCTCCTAAATATACATCATCATGGGGCAATAGGTCATCATAATGCACTGTCTCATAGGCAAGCATGCTTGTTGCATAGTTTGGCGGTTATTCAAACGATTTCTCTATATGCTGCAACAAAATAAAACTCTACATGGGAACAGTTTAGCATAATGATCTTGATGGCATGCCTAATATAAACATTGGAAGTATCACGTTTATGTACATTACCCTAAGGGTATTAGCCTTCTTGCTGTATGATTATGCGTTTCTCTTTAAACCGATATGAGGATTTGTGTTAAAAATAGTGAGAACATATTATCACAGATAATAAATCTATTTTATTATTTATTTATCTGTGATATTATATTTAAGAAATCGTCATTTGTAGTTCAAATTTGCATTCTCACAGGCTATTAGTAGTAAGGTGCATACTTGCTACTTTTATAGAATGAGAGTTACGAGGGGCGTTCAATATATTCTCGGTATCGATATGAAGGAAAATGCGAATTCAATTTAAATCGTTTTTATTTTTCAATATAATCTCCCCTAACATCAATGCATTTGTTACATCTTGAGATAAGCTTTTTTAAACCCTCAAAAAAATAAATTTCCTCTTCTCTGCAAAATACCCATTTATTGCCGACTTGAGTTCTTCATCATCCGAAAATCTTTTTCCACGAAGACATTTTTTCAAATCCGAAAACAGGAAATAATCACTAGGGGCAAGGTCTGGACTATAGGGTGGGTGTTGGATTTCTTCGAAACCACAATCTCGCGCAGCAGCCTTGGAAACTCGCGCCGTGTGAACATGAAGAAGCAACACACCCGCTGCGAGTTTACCCCGTCTTTTCTTTTTAATTTCCTCCCGCAAATTATGCAAAGTGGTAGGATGTGGCGTTGATGGTTTCACCTTTTTTTTTGTACTCAATGAGCAAGATTCCCTTTGAGTCCCAAAAAACTGTGGCCATGAGCTTCCCGGCAGACGGAGTGACTTTGAACTTCTTCGGGGGGTCTGTTCCTTTTTTATGCCACTGCATGGACTCTTGTTTGCTTTCAGGGTCATAGTGGTGCACCCATGTTTCGTCCCCAGTAACAATTCGATCCATAACACCGTCCGCGTTCTCACTACATATCTCCAAAAGCTCTCTACAGCATGCGATTCTCATTTTTTTCTGAGGCGCTGTGAGCATTCCTGGCACCCACCTTGCACTGACCTTTGAAAGGTTAAGATGGTCATGAAGAATGGTGTGAATGGTACCAATTGAAAGCTTGGTGATCTCTGCCATCATTTTCACCTTTATTCGGGCATCCTCAAGAACAAGTTTTTCGACTTCTTTGATGCTTTCTCCCGTACAAGCAGTAGCCGCGGCGCCGGAGCGGGGGTCGTCTTCAATGCTCTCTCTGCCTCTCTTGAACTCACTTGACCACTTTTACACAGTTGATAATGAAGGTGCGGAACCCTGGTAAACAGCCACCATCTCTTCATGAATAGTTTTTTGACTTTTTCTTTGCTTAGTGAGAAATTTAATTACAGCGCGATGCTCAATTTTCACAATCATCGTCTCAGTTGCCATTATGATTCTGTTTAACTAGAGATAAAACGCGAATTAATAATCACATTTATATGAAATTTTACATGAATGCACTAAAATAATAGTATTACTTGATAAATAAGTCAACCACAGCTTCACCCCGATACCGAGAATATGTTGAACGCCCCTCGTAGATACATGTTGAACATTCTCCTACACATTTCGTCTACAAAGGCACCATTAAGCATTCTATTGGTCGTTCTTCATGCTAAAATGATATACGAGTATTTCTTCTAAGATGCGTTTCAAATTTATAAGACACCTGACAAATTTTCAATTATTGCACTGTATTTTTTGGAGCAAGCGGATTTATGTCTCCGTTTAGCCATTGTTTACTGTGTCCTTGATTTCTTATCTTTTTTTTTGGTTTTTGTCTTGTTACAAAGATGTTTTGATCAGGAGAATGCATTCAGTTTACACGTTTCATATTTATAAGACAGTGACAAAAAGTGTGTAGCAAAAGGTTATTTTTGGTAAATTTAATAAAATGTCTCGCCGAAAAGTGTTCACAGACGTTGAAAAAGTACAGAATATTACCTATTCAAACGAAAAGTTATATTTGAGCGATATTTGAAAAATAATTAGGGGAAGTTAGATAGTCAGAATGGAATAAGACAGGATTCATATGGTCATGGATTGGAGTCTAGCGAGTCCAAAAAAAATGATTCAAGTAATTTTTTTCGGATGAAGAAAAATTAGATTTGTATTTTTTCCGAATAGTACTCATCTCCGATTTTCTTAAATTTTTTTGTACTCGTACTCGTATAATCTTGTATGTCAGAAGTGAAAATCCAAATCGATTTTTTGCGCAAACTACTGGAAAGGACTAAACAGACATTCAAATTTCGAAAATCTTTTTTTTCAATCATTTTGACATGGTGCGGTTTTTATGACCGCAAGTGTATGTCTTTTGACGAATCTTACAGTCTAATTTTATTTTTATTTTTACATTTATTACAACTAAGAAAATTAATTTTAATTAAAAAATTTTTGTGTCAGGACGTTTTTTTATCTATAAAAACTAAAAACTTATCGACTACCTAAAAATAAATCTTAATCTACTTAACCTACTTACGTCTAATACATACATATACTTACATATATATATATATATATATCCATAATACCTATATACTTAATTAAGTATATGTATATATATATATATATTGTTTTTTTTTAATTTTTATTTTTTTTTTGTCTTTTTATATATTTTTTTTCTTAAAACCTAACTTAAACCTACCTAAAACTATGTAAGCCGGTCATGGCTAAAAAAATTAGGCTGGCCCACTTTGCCTCCCATGAAGCTACATATCACTGGAGGAGTTCGACGACGAAGCATTCTCCCCTTCAACAAGCCACCAAAAGGTGTTGGTGCTGCCGAGCAACATCCCTCATGTCGCTACTGGTTATCGCACTACTGAATCGGAGACGCTCCGCACTGCCATGTGCGACGTCTCTGTCGTAGTTGAGTCGCCTGTATGCAGCTGTTTGAGCGCCGTGGAAGATTAGCGGCACCGCCAATCTGTCCTGGATCAGACCTTTCATATTTAGATAGAGGAACGCTTCTGGAGGAATAAAGCCGTCAAAGCGAACTCTCTCATGATACATATAATTGGGGTAGAAAGCCCCGGAGATCAGGTTGTTCGATGAGGTCATTGCTCTTGCAACGTGCCTTCGAGTCAACTTAATGACGAAATTGTCCACTCTTATTAGGTTCGCCCTATTGTATAAGACCTCAGTAGGATAGAGTTTTATGTACTTAGACTCTGGTGTTCTGTATAAGCGAAGACAAGCCCTCTCAACACCCGAATCTTTTCCAGTAAACTTGCTCTCACGTTGAACCACACGGGACATCCAAATACAAGCATGGGCCTGATGAGGGCCATGTAGCAGATTACCTTCACCCTCGCATCGAGTTGGCTGTTATAAAACAGTCTCTTTGTAAAGGCAAAAGCACCTTTAGCTCTGGCCAGAGCAGCATCTACATTTTTGCCAAAATATAGAAACTGATCTAGCCAGATTCCAAGGTATCTGACTACATTTCGACAGGCAAGAAGTTGTCCGTGTTGTCCAATGATAGAGAACTTCGCCAATTCTTTCTGGTATCCTTAGAGGCTCCAGACAACGGCGTCCTAAAGAGAATGGTTTCCGACTTCTGAAAATTGATTTTCAACTTCCAGTCATCGCAATATCGCTTAATTTTGTCGAAGTCACGCTGCAAAAGTATATTAATGACCTCAATCTTTGGACTTGATCTGTACGCGATTATCTCGTCTGCGTACGCTATGGCATTGTGAAGTGAACCTATCAGATCACTCGTGTAAACGTTGAATAGGATCGGCGAATTTACCGCACCTTGTTGCAGACCGTTTTTAATGTTAAATGTTTCAGCAGAAGTAACATCGGCATTCTTCACGATCAACTGGAGATCATATCAAAAAGAATATACAGCAGTGGTTAACTAATGCCCAACCTGTCCAGCTTGAAAAGGAGTCCCTGTAACCATACGGTATCGAAGGCCTTCTCCAAGTCAATCAGGCAGGCACCAGTGCACTGGTCCTTGCCTTTGTTCCATTGCATGAATGATATCATGCCCCGCCTTGAAACCGAATTGATTAGCCGGAACTATATTTTTGTCCTCAACCCACTTAGTCAGGACTCTATTGATCACCTTCTCGAAAACCTTACTGATGTTTGGAAAAAGACCGATAGAGCGGAGATTCGTCGGATTGGAAGTGTCTTTATCCCTTTTAGGGATGGGATGTACCACCGCAGTTTTCCAATGTGCTGGATAATGTGCATTATTCATTGCATTATTAAACAGGGTGGTATAAATGTTCATCGCTTCTAGAGGAGAGAAGTTTGCATGTTGGCATCAGATAAACAATTCGAGAAAAAGGGTCAAATAGGAGACGCTGGTGAAATTGTAAAAATCGTTCGTTGGACACCTTCTCAATACCGGTTACAGATTTTAGAGATAAAAATACTTTGATTGGTTTAATTAAAAAAACATGTAAAACCTGAAACAATAATTCATACAGATTGTTAGAAGGGATACATGGATTTAGAATCTTTTGGATGTCAACTTTCACTGTGAATCATTCGAAGGAGTTTGTAGATTCAGAAACAGGGGCTCATACCCAAAATATTGAGTTGTTGTGGCGGTGGATGCGTCGTCAATTATCTCGTGGTAGTGTACACACAAATTGTATGGATAAACATTTATGTGAATTTCTGTGGTGCCGTCGCACAGTGGTTTCTCCCATAAGCCAATATTCAAAATTTCAAGGTTAAATAAACTAGTTTTTTTAATGCAGTTATTATCTATGATAAAGGGAGAACAAAGTAGCAGTAAGGTTTCTCCTGTAAAATCAGTTGTTGGCAGTCAGTCGCGTCATGGAATTGAGTGTTTTTACAAAAAACGTTAATCTGAAAATACGACATTGCAGTTTAATCATTTTTGGTTTCTTTTTTTAAAGTTTATTTTGGAAAAAAGGTGATTTGAATAATAAAATAATGTATAAAGATAGCTTTTAAATATTTTTAGTTTTAGTTGTACTCTTGAGTCGAACGCTTCGGATAATAAAAATCTATTGTTCCGGCACATAGTGTCGTAACTTACCTGTTTTATTGCTGTGCTCTTGGCGACCGTCACCATTAGTAATATTAATTGGCGCCCAACTTAAAGATTGGAACCAACAACCAAATAAACAAAGTGCAACAAACAAGCAAACAAAAAAAAAAAACAAAGAATTTAAGTAAGAGAGTTGTGATCTGATAAATAACTGCAGCAGAAACAGTTGCCCTGGTTTTCGTGCAAAGTGTAATATTAGATTAAATTAAAGTGTCACCTGAGCCGCAGGCGCACTATAGGCAACGACGAAGTCACAAACAACACCATCTGTTACGATCAGCAGCCACGTCTACCGGGAGAAGATTCTGGAGAGGATCCACTAGAATAGTAACAGGGGATAAAATAATAATGTACATAAGTGAATGATTTATTAAGATAGCTTTCAATATCATTGTCAAAGTGTTACGTACAAATGCTGCTGAGTGTTTTGCCGTCGGCAACATACATAATACCTTTTAGATCTTGCTTTTGTTGGAAAAATTGTAAATGAAATAAATTTATATAAGTAGTTTCCTTTTCAATTAAATTGTGATCAAGATATTTAATTATTAGGAGAAAAGAAAGAGAAAAAGCATTCTGTCTTCGTGTCGGATTGTAAAAAGTAAGTAAAAGTTAATTTGTTGTGAGCCAAGTTGATGAGTCAACCCTTTCCCGACATTGATCATAACATCGAGCAGCAAACAGGGCACTGTAACAACATTCTGCAGGAACTAATTAAGCGAATTAGGGATCTTAGGGTTTCAGAACCATTAGAGACAGACTCGAACATGGAGGCACAACAATTGCGATCAATTATAGAAGGCGCTGTATCAGCGCACTAGCGGAACAGGCAATTCGGATTGCAGAAGTTTTTGACGGGAAACTTACTGAAGTTAGGAACGAGGTGAATAGTTTAAAATCACAGTCCCCGAAGTTGAGGTTTATCAGAAAATTTCTATTGTGCAGGGGATAAACTGCGACAAACCATTGGACATCGTCAAGTTCATACCAGAATTTGGCGGTAAACAAGAAGACTATATTTCTTGGCGACAAGCGGCAACAGCTACTTATGAGCTGTTAGAGCCGTACAATGGCAGTTCAAGGCATTATCAAGCCGAAATAAAATTAGAGGCTCAGCGAACGCTGTTCTCTCCTCTTTTAACACAGTCTTAAATCTCAAAGCCATTATAGATAGACTTGATTTCACGTATGCCGATAAGACACCGGTGCGTGTTATTCAACAAGAGCTAGACACCATTCGAAATGGTGACCTAGGGCTAATACAGTACTATGACGAGATAGAAAAGAAGTTAACTCCCATATTAAATAGAACCCTGATGACCCATGACGCAGCCGCCGCGGCCGTCCTTAATGAAAAGTTTAGAGGTGACGCACTTCACACTTTTGTGTCCGGTCTAAAAAAATCTCTTAGAATAGCCGTATTTCCGGCTCAGCCTAAAGATTTGCCAACCTCTAGCACTGGATCAGGAGGCAGAGGCAAGCAATGATCCATACATGTTCGCTGCGAATGGACAGAAGCCCCAAGCGCGTCGAGCATATAGCTATTTACAGGGTAATGGCAGAGATGTCAGCCAGGTAAAAAACCCGCATTATTTTAAAACTCAGGCCCGAAATGATTCATTGCGGGGTTCGCCTAAGTAGAGCTCAAGTGACGGGGATTCCCAGAGACGTGCCCCTGAGCCCATGCATATCGATCTAACCTCGTCAAAATTTCGGCAGCCAACAGATTGTCGAAAAGCCCAGCCAGTGTTACAGTGACCATAAGAACTATTCGCAGGGGAACAAGAGGCAGAACACCTCAGAACGTATGACTGGTGAGAGGCACCAAAGGGTTAATAACCTGAACAAGCAATGCTCTACCCAGTTTGCTGCTGACTACCATGACATAGCCGCAGCAGCTGTCAGAGATGTCGACTCCGAAAACGGAGCGGGGTATGAAAGCGAATCCGTTAATTTTTTAGGGAATGCACCTGGGAGAACACTAAAATTTCTCATAGACACAGGAGCGGCCAGAAACTATGTAAAGCCCGTAAGGGAGCTGAAGTGCGTAGTCCCGGTCGACTCCCAATTCACTCTCTATACATGGCTCCAATAAGATTCAAAAAAAATGTTTCATGAATATCTTTGGTAGATAAAAAAGGTTGCGATGAGTTGGGTAACAAAAATAAACGATTGGTAATCGATTTTAGGAAACTCAATGAGCGCACCGTTGCCGATAAGTTGTCTAATATTTCGATGATTTTGGCTAATTTGGGAAAAGCCAAATATTTTACGACTCTGGACCTGAAGTCGGGCTACCACCAGATTGTCCTCATTTTCCATTAACGGCGGAAAGTACGAATTCTGTCGATTGCCATTCGGCGAGAGCAAATCGGCAAGTCATGTTATGTCTATGTCGATGACGTCATAATTTTCTCCGAAAATGAGTTCGAACACGTTAGGCACGTAAATTGGGTATTGAAAAGCTTATGTGACGCCAACAGGTAGGTGTCCCGAGAAAAGACGCAATTCTTCAAGGATAGAGTGGAATACCTTGGTTTCATAGTAACTAGAGCCGGAGCAAAGACGGACCCCGAAAAAGTCAGAGCCATTCAAGAGTATGTTGAACCAAATAATCTTTTCGCTGTAAGGTCCTTCTTGGGTCTAGCTAGTTACTACCGATGTTTTGTGGAGGATTTCGCCTCGATAGCAAGGCCTCTTACTGACATCCTAAAAGATGAAAACAGCTCAGTGAGTCTGATGTTGCCACAATCCATTGCGAGTTTTCATTGACCTACATGGTCGAGACAATTGAGAAACCTCTCAGGATTGAGAAAGCACAGCTGGTGCAATCAGAAAGTAACAATTCTGCCAGGCAGAAAAGAGTCTTCGAGGTAGCAGAAATAGTACTTGTAAAAACTAATAGGAGACTAGGGAATAAACTGACCCCCCTAAGCGAAGAAGGAAAAATAGAAGCAGACCTGGGGTGGTCCACAAGGACAACCTTCGATAGAGTACTTAGCGGCATCCTGCGTCCATAAATTTATATATGTTATTATAAGCCTCGCTGACTATCTTATGCTGTTTTAAGTCTTTCTTTATAATACTTGTGACGTTCGTGGTAAATTATTCACACAGGACAGCAAGGAGTTTATATTTCTTAGCTTCAGCACTTAAAGATATCGTCGGCACACCGGATGCTGGCGACCTCCATAGAATTAGAGTGATAGAAGCACAAGTGGTAGAATCCAACAACAGATTGATTAACACCAGGACCCAAGAACAAATTTACCACTTAACATAAACAACAAAATCCTCAAGGAGGGAAAAGAGAGACAAGTCGGCACGGCACATTTATTTGAAGTTATGTTAACCCAAAATAGAACTACGATCACAGAAGTCCAAAATATAATGCTGGACGTAACTCTTGCAAAAATTAATGTTGTAAATCCGGCAATTATTCATGACAATGATTTGAAATCTATCTTGATTGGGCCACTCACAGAAGTAGCCATAGCTGAGCTTATGCAAGTGTCTAGTATTAAGTATCTTAGGATTAAGTTTAGGTTAAGAGGGTTTGGATTTTTCCGGTAGTACACAACGCACCATTCCTCAACTGTACGAAATTATCGTAGCAGAAATCGACAAAGGGGATCTTTGCGGTCGTCGACTGCTAACTAGCAACCACGTCCACCGTTTGTAGACTGGCCACCAACGACTCATGCGCCCAGGAATTGTATGCCGACGGCGTGGCACATTGCAGCACACAAATCAATGACAGTCCGATCAGAATCATTATTGATGACGCCACCGAGAAAAAAATCAGCGGCACATATCTTGTCGCCTTCCATTACCTACTCGTACATCATCTCAGCGAACAGAACTTGCAATTTATCAACGAGATTAAAAAAGGGTTCATGGTCACCATCGGACTGATGCATGCTGGCTGTCATCCTCGGTCTGGGATCAGCGGCCTCGCCTTCCTCTGGCAGTACAGAAGGAAGAGAAGAGATTTGCTCGAAATAAAGTCGGTAGTCAAGAACTTAGGCTCGATCGGGGACGATCGCGTTTTGAAGGAGGGAGTAGTTAACGGGTAACACAACTCCGGAAATTCAAGCTGAGTGCGCATAGTTGGGCTAATTTGTCGAGAAACGAGGCAACGGGAATAACGAACGGCCCAAGGCGCAAAGACATCAGATGTTGGAGCTGAACAGAGCCGACAATGCAGCGGTGCTATTATAAGTAGGGTTTAGTAATTAGTTTTATTTAGTTTTAGTTTTAGTTGTACTCTTGAGTCGAACGCTTCGGCTAATAAAAATCTATTGTTCCGGCAAATAGTGTCGTAACTTACCTGTTTTATTGCTGTGCTCTTGGCGAGCGTCACCATTATAATTTATATACGATTTTTTTTGCGGAAATTTACGCAAATTGTTAAATTTTGACCCGAAGTAAAACACTATTTTCATCTTTTTTTTAGATTCTAGCAATATGATCAAGCGCAACGACATTTTTAATATTTGGCATAAGCCGAAGAAAGGTAGCAGTGTTGCCAATATTAATGAAACATTGGCAATTTTTAAGGAAACTTACCAAATTGAAAGTTTAAAGGTAAAGAAAAACATAAATACGTAAGTCCTTTCATAGAAGGTGGGAGGTTTCTTCGCGAAAAAAAAAAAATTTATCTGCAAATATTGTTTGGCTTGATTGGTTGAGGCCAAATTGTCAAAACATCAGTTATCAGGAACTTGGTAAACCAAAAAACTGAAGTTGATATTTTTCCCAGCAATGCTAGGGTTCTTAAAAGGAAACAAGATTGTACCACAGATGCATCTCTGATTGTACCCATTGCCAGCTTCAGTACACAAAGTTCTTATTTACGGAGGACAAATTGTGAAACACGCTATATTGCCTATAGTCCAATTTACGTAAGAGGCGGCAGAGGCAAAAAAACAAAAATGTTAATTTTTTCCGATTGAAGAATACACGAAAAATATTTAGGCTGTCAACAAACACAGATTTATTGAATAGACTTCTTCTTACCTCAGGCCCTTTGCTTTCTAACGAAAGAAATTTGAAAAAAACACAAAAATTTACATTGTCTAATAATATTTTGAATTTATTACTTTAATCTTTAATTATATTAAATAATACCTAAAATTAATCACTTTTTTAAAAATTTGTTTTATTTTCTATCACTTAAAATGAAATTTTGAGTTTTGACCGCCCTTACCATACAAATTATAGTAAACCGCTGTGCGTCATGTAAAAAACCTAAGCCGAGATCCTTTTAACCAGTTGTGGATAGATGCTAAGCGGTTTTACCCCGGTCAATTATTTGTTCAAATTACTAATTATATTAAATTGAATAAACTGTGTATGAATAAAGAACTGTGAAATAAATGTTAATTTGAATTCCGATTTTAAAATTTTAATTTTGAAAATTTTACTCACGGCTACTCACGTCTACGAAGAGGGGGTTGAAACATTGCGGGCTATTTCATTCGAAAGATGTTATTGAGTCTATTTAAAAGTGGGTCCAGTCACTTTTATCATGAAGGTACCTTGCACATAGGCGCCTGCCTGTTGACAGCGGAAGTTAAAATCCTTTTTTCCCGCGAAGCAGGCCACCCACCCCCTCTATTTCATTCAATAAATAGCGGAAATTTGTTGGTATAGGCCATGTAACTGAATTATGTCAAATTATTATTTTGTGTTTCTGGAGAAATAAACTGTTCATATTAACTAATTTGTTTTAAAAATATATCATGTTTGGTAACGTTGAACAGGTTTTAAAATATAGTTTCGTAATTCAGTAGCAAAAAACCTTTTTCCTTTAAAATCTGAACACATTTTCCAAATTTTGATTATATCTTGAAAAATTATAAATGGATTACAAAGCTTTTTATTTCAGTTGGAGGTCCTTAATTGTAGCTTTGTGGTATCATTTATATATATATGTGCTATAGTTTTGAAGATATTTGATGTTTTTTTCTTCAGGATTTTCAAACTTTGTTTGTCCTTTTAGTCCTTTCCAGTAGTTTGCGGCAAAAATCGCTTTGGATTTTCACTTCTGACGTATAAGACTATACGTACAAAAAAAATTTAAGAAAATCGGAGATGAGTACTTTTCGGAACTTTATCCTTGAATCCGGATAGTCAGGCCTCAGTATTTTTCTAAAAAAAAAAACTTGGGAGTGGGCTCTGTTGTGACTTAGAGGGCATTTCCGTATACGTGATGCTTAGATTTGCTATTTACAATTATATGCAATGAAGAGTTCCGACTATACAAATGTTTTTCTTTTACCATTTCTGGAACAAAGTCGTGAAAGACGCTGGTTTTTGTAGCAAAATAATGCTTGAATCCACACAAGTACTGAGACAATGAAGTGGTTTAAGAAACTTTGCATAAATGTAATTGATGAGCAGGCGCGTTCTCCAGATGTGACCCTAATTAAAAATATTTGGGGTATTTTAGTTTGACGTTAGTTTCAGACACTGGACTGGTTAGAACGTACCATCCTTGATTAATGGGGAAAAATGGATCTTAATTTAATAAAAACTTTAATTAATTCAATGAAGAAAATACAATAATTTTCGACCAACCGAAGTCAAACCGGTCAATAAAAATTGAATTACATATTGTGTTTGGGATATTTAAATGAATTAATTTTTAATTAAATAAATGGATTTTGTTTCATTAATTTTTGTTCGAGAGACTCATTATTTTATTATTTTCTAAATATTTTGAATAATAATGTGTCAATATTATCGACAGAAATTAATAGTGTCTTATAAATATGAAACGGAAATTATTAATTTGATGATTACTGCAATTGTAATATGATAAGCGAGACTGGCGTAAACGATCGTTGTACAAATCAAGGCTACAAATAACGAACCTTGTTACACGCCACTTGTTATTTGGTATCTTACGGCATCGTCTAAAAAACTGAAATGGTCTATATAAGTAAAACAATTTGAAATAATTTTTAGAATATACCTACATGGATACGTAGTTTTGCTCTTCGAAAAGACAATATGCAAAATTTCACCGCCACAATTGACCGTATGCCAGAAGTCGGACAGACATCTTGCTAGGGCCAAAGCTACGAGGTTTAGCATTTTCAGCAGCTTCAGACAAGTATGTAGGTAAACATTTTAGTCCAAGAAAACCTATATCTTGAAAGTTATACCTTCAGAAAGAGATGCATAACTTTCATCACACATCAGTGTAGGCTGGGCTAAAATTCGCGGAAAGAGAAGCTTTCTCAATTATATTTTGTGGCCTGTTTTTAAATAAAAACTTTACTGTTAGGACAAGTCCTAAATTAATCCAGCATGAAATTACTAATTCCTAGAATTTGTACTCCTTGGCAGAAGACAACACGTACTCCACGAAACAGGGAGCTATTCAATACGAGTTAATCTGTGGACAAGCATATTGGATACCGAATTTATGGGAGTGTGTCTGCTTAATCCAATGCATAATTTCAATCTTTAGCTGGAGGATGGATGAGGAACATTGTTTACTGATCAAAAAGGAAAAAGAAAGGAAGGTCAGTATCTTAGTTTTGGAAAAAGAGGTCTGAAAATTTGTTTGCTCAATTGGGCGATTAACAGGACCAATAGAAATAACGCTATCTCTTGTATGTTTCATGATTTAAGGACTGATTTTCGGAATAAGTTTGAATGATGTAAAAGCGTTGTTCTTACTTATTTAGATGGAGCTACCATCCGGGTAGACCTGCACTTTAACCAATATACCACCCCAGTTAGCCCGATCTTTAGCTAACTGGCTCCAGTTGTGCAATCCAAGTCGGTAAAGGTTGTTCGCGTCACCTGAGGTGAAGTGGTAGATTCGAAGGCTTTGTGGTCCGGAGCATTTGGTATCTATTCCCTCTATATGTCCTCGCCATCTTAAGCGGATGGTGTGCAATTTTCTGACCAGCTGAATGTCACTACATAGCTTGTAGAGATCAGGAACCAAAAATCACTGAAAGAATTTTGCGTTCGAAACGGCGATGAATATCTTTATCCACCTTCTCTAATGCCTATGCTTCTGCACCACTAACCGGGACTCGGGTTATGAGGGAATATAAAGGGCCTTCCTTATTACACATTTGCTTTCTTCGGCCGAAAAAATAGTGCAAGAGCAACTTTTTGTTTGATTTCTGTTGAGAGGTCACGATCAGATTTAATAGCGAAGGGGAATTCAAAGGCTCTGGCTATCTCAACCCTACAGCTATCTATTGTGATGCTTGGTCCAATACGCCGATATTATGTGTCCCTTTTAGTTGACAGCATATACTCGTATATACTTACTTTTGCCCTCATTCACCACAAAGCCCATTGACAACTGACTATGCCAATGTTGTCAATGTATTGACTTGTTCTTTTCACACAATTTTCGCAACTATGTTGAAAAAGTTACTAAAAAGCGCATCATCTTACCTAAATCTTTTTTGACATCAAAGATCTCAGAGAGGTTGTTCTCGACGTTTACGGAGCAGCGAGAGTTCACTATCGTCATTCTGTACAAGCTGACGAGTTTAACAGCGATATCAAGGCTAAACATGGTTTTGTATAGCTCGTCTCTATGGATGCTGTCATATGCGGATACAGAGGTGGTGCGTATAGATTTTTACTTCTTGTATTTTCCAGACCTAAAACCACACTGATAGATGCCAATCAGATCATTGATAGTCTAAACGGCTTTATATTAACCCTGGAAAGATAACCATTTTTCATTTACACTAAAGATAACCATACATTAATTCGACGAATTTATTTTTGGAAGCACATATTTTGGATTGCGTATATGATATGTTTGTGCAAGTGGTAGTGTATTGTCATTGTGCTATGGAATAATATACGAGTAAAACATTTAAATTTATTTTTATTTTTATTAGGAAAAAATATGAAAAAACAGAAATAGATATTTCTTTCTTTACAAAACTAAAGAATATTGAGATTTAATCTTCAGACTCATAAATTAATACTTCAAACTTTTAAAAATTAGTTTTTTGTAATTCTTGTAATATAATACATAAGGTTTGTTAGTAAAAAACAAATTATTCATCTTGGTCTCCAAGGCAATTAGGACAAGCGCTCATCTTGTGCTCCCCACAAATGGAATTTTTGCATTTGTCGCACATCGACTTTACCTTCGTTCTAATTTTTGATGACCAAAATGCACTATATTTCCTTTTCCTTGACTCAAGTACAGCTCCACGTTGTGATGGATATTCAACATATCTTTTCTCAAATTTGTCCCTTCATACTCGTATTTTACTGCAAAATAGGCAGCACTCACGGAGTCATCAAGGTAAGTTTTTTCATGAAATCACGACGAGTTAGCGGTTTACCTTGCTTTGACATGACGTTATTACAATAAATAATGTATGCGTTTATAAACGCCATACTCAACATACCATAAAACATGGCCATGGGCCATCTGTTCGTTTTGCGGCTGCACGACATCCAGGAACACATTTGATTAAACGTATCCACTCCGCCTTTAGTTTCATTATAAAAGTGAATCATATGTGACTTTGATGTCGTAGGATGAACCGTGTTCTCATTCTAGAGCACTTAAAAGGCTTCTATTCATTCGAGTGGAACTTATAGTTGTTCGTATAATATTAGAAGTCGATGTCCTGCCAATTGTTCTGCCTTTAGTATCCGTCCAACGATGATCGTTTTTGCCTCTAAGTATTTGATGTTGCGGAATAACAACAGAATTCGGCATACTGAACGAAGTGCTTTGCGACACATTTTCAGTGCTCAAGACGCTTTCTACTAATGGCGGACTTACCCATTATCTTACACATCACTTTGTACGTCATCTTCCAATACATTGTTTTCAGTTTCACTGTCCGACCCCTCAATCTCTTCATTATTAATTTGTGCATATTTTAAACAGCCTTGTGTTGCAATTTTATTGTACTGTAATAATGAAACCTATATACCTACAATTAAATAATGTTATTGTAAAATATATATATATATACATAATCTTTTCGCAAAAGTCAAAACAACACAATATTTTGATCACGTGAAAGATAACCTACCTCACTTCGACATATACTACCATTTTCGGCAGGAATATATATTTATGAAAGTAGTGCACTTACCCAATCGACACGTGTATCTCCTACAAGCTCTTGTGTTAGCAAGAACGGCGGGCGCAGTGGTGCCATAAATGCGCGGATTACATTGAATCTTAAAAATTGACTACGTCGATTCGACGTAGGTTATCTATTTACGGTTAAGGTGCAGTTAAGAAGGTATCTTTTTTTGTGGATAGGGCAAACGATATTAAGGTTACCTATATTCTTCAGAATGTATGCCACTTGCAATGCGGACTAAATTTCAGAAATGAGTTGGGTGCATGCTCTCTACCAAGTCATCTCTCGCCACTATAAATAGCTCAGCAGGTAGGCGCTTGGACCAGCAGTCTTGTTAGACTTGAGCTTGGATATTGCTATTCTCTCTTATTTGAATGGGTGGACTGATCTCTTGACTCCAGGTTGAATGGTTCATTCCGCCTGACACCATTATTTGGGTTGTCCTCACCATTTAACTGTCCACCACTGATTTCAGCACTTGATGTTGGTTACAGGTCCTGTCAAGAAGTTGAGTGATACGCAACGACTCTGGCGGATTATTGCGATTGCAGCCACCCAACGTTAAATCTCTTCACAGTATATCTTCGTTGCTATAGTGTTCCAGATACCATGGCTATAACAAAGTAGTGGTCCGAGACTCGTGTGTCCGCCGCTCTGAACGTTCAGACATCTACAATAATTAAAGTTTAAGTCTATTCATAATAAAATTTGAAATAATAGTAAATATCGGTATCAAAAAGACAATACGCTTTGAAAGTTATCACTTGGTTCAGCAATATTTTCGAACTCATTTTCTTTTCCATGCCTTGTCATTAAGTCCATTGGTACGCGAGCTGTAAAGATCAGACACTTGTAGAGCTAGCGGAAAAACTAAAATTTTCTTCACTTGCTACTCGTATATGTATAGCATTTGCTGTACCGTTGCTATGGCAGTCACTCTAAGTTGTGACTTTAAAAGCTCCTGCGTAAAATATTTAACAAAATTTATACAACTAAGAACTAGAACAACTAGATACCTACTTACCTATCAAAGTCAAGGTTGTACTTTAAGATGGGTTCCATTCCGACTCGGTAAATCTATTTATAGTAATATCAAAGTTAGAGATCAAATCTAGATCTGCTTTCACAGAATAAACTGACATGTTCCCAGAGAATCTAATCGTTATCATTGTAAATAATAAAAAATTGGTGACGCAAGCTAAGGCGGATCAGCTGGTCGCAGTTCGACGATACATTTTTATTATCGCTGACCGTCTACACGCAACACGCGATAAAACCAACTCTCAATGCCCTATGTAAATTTATCTCACAGTCTGTGAGTCGAGCGAGACTTATTATAGAGCGAGTGTTGAGTGTAAAGCAAACACAATTTCAGCAGACAGACATCTACTCGTGCTCGTTCTCGTGCTAGCACTCGTAGTCGTAGGTACGAGTATATTGCACATTATCACTTACCCATGGGATTTGTACACTTAGACGTAGGGGCAGGAAACAGTCGCTTTTGAAAGCAATTTTCTAATTATGCAAACAAATTTGTGTTGTCAACTTTAAGAGAAAACAAATAAACCAACAAACACAATAAAAAAAGAAAAAAAAAACTGACTACGAACAACAACAAAACATTCGAGATAACGAGCTTAAATGTAGCGCCTCACTAGATCCCGATTATGTATTGTAGAACTCGAACCTCTAATGCTTATGCAATAGTGTCATATGGTGTTATCAATCGATGTGATTACACATACCACTGAATGCTTATGTTTATTTTTCAAACCCGTAGAGCTAGACCGATAGATCGACCAGCCCACTGCATCGGTTTCCTGAAAGGGGTGCTACGTAGCTAATTTGTGACATTGACTTTGACTTGACGTTTGGTTCAAGAGGTTTATCCCTGATACAAATTCATGCTACCCTGTTTGTCTATGCAACAAGCATGACTATGTATCATACCCATAAGTTTGCCGACAATTACATATACAAATACAATACACAAGTACGAATGATTTCCCTGTTCCATTTATGACGTAATGTACGGGCACGAGTACGGGTAAGTATGTATCTGCAAATCTCCTCTCACATTACAATAACAATAGTTGCACGCTAGTCGGATTGAAATTTCCTCATCAAGATCAATTCATTTCCGAAATTAATTTGACCGCGCGCATGTAGCACTGACACTCTACACTCTGCCTATTGTACATATTATAGTAATACATGCGACCAAGAGCGCGAGCAAATACCACAAATCTCAAATGAACAACATCAGACGACACTAAAACAAAAATGGCAGAACAACATTAGTAATGTAGTACAGAACAGCATTAATCTAAAGTCGCTACTGCAGGGTGATTCGCTTGGGTATGTCGCTTTTGTATCTGAGTTTGATCTTTGATCTCGCTGGCTGTACTCGTTTTTGAAACGAGTTCAAGGAGGATACTGACATATCGTAATAGCTTCTAAAAAATACAAAATACTTACTACGTTCAGTGCCTCACAGTTGTGGATGAAAAGATTTATGTTCTAGCATAAGTTTTGTACCATAAGTGACTTGGGAGCGGATGATCGTTTTGTTGGTCAATGACATCGATATTGCACGTCACTAATACTAAAACATAATACTAATTCTGCCCGTGGAGAAAAATCATCGCACGTCCTGCGTCCCAGCCCGTATATACGTATAAAAATGACCTTTCTATGACCGATTGTAAAATAAGACGGAATCAAATAGCTTAATTCGGACTTAAGCTAATCGACCTCGCTTCTCATCATCATTACCCATCGTATATACGTTAAGCTGCGTGCTTACTGGTATTATAAGAAGTGCGATACGGCAAACACTATCCAGAAATCATATTCAAACGTTATACCTCACTATACTCGTACTACAATTCATACGTATCTATTATCTCAAACTACAAATTTTGAATTTCGTTCCGCTGAGGGGCCTTATGCAAAGGACTTATTGTGTTTACATTAGGCAGCTTGCTGATTAGGTTCAACTATCTGAGATCCGATGATCTACTTCATCAATCACCATCTCCAAGCAAATTTGAAGCTGTACATGCGGCATCAACGGCTTCTTCCGCAAAAAGATAACTTTTATGGCTGGTGGACAAAACAAAACCGTATGGCTACGTCCACTACACTTGCAGAAGAAAGAAACAGACCAAAACTTTAAGAAATGGGAAGAAACAGGCAATTCAAGGAATTTTTACGCTGGGCAACACGGTACTTTAATGATACTTCCGAGACTCCGAAGAGGAGAAATAGGAGTATGTACTACATTCAATCAGGTAGTGGAGTACGGATTCTTTTAATTTTTTTTATTATTTATTTATTCGTACAATAGAATATAGACTTACAAATTATAGGAAACTATTAAATAGTTACTCGTACGAACATTCAATTGTTCAAATAGTTAGAATCGGATGTACTAAGATAATTGTAGAAAAATGTTAAAGACCCATATTAACGGAAATTGCTATGTTAATACTAATGGTATAAACTTCGTTTAGGACTTAGACTTTAGTATTTAGAAGAAATATTACTCATACACTGGCGATCACTAGGATGAGGCCATACATTTTGCAATCGATTTTCACTCTTTATACCTGTTTGAAATTTTGTACCCAGAAACTTTTACTACTTGTGAACAGGTATGTACATAATTTCTCAACAGGAACTCATAAAATTAAAGGGTAAATAAGAAACGACCATTGGAATTTCCTAAGATCAAACAATGAACTACTCAAAAATCGTATAAAAAGACTAGGATGAGGCCACATGCAAAATCTTAGAAAGAAAGGAAAAAATGAATATAATGTTTACATTTTATGGTTTTAAAACATTTACTTATTACGTTTTTCTACATTAATAATGAGAATGTCCGCCATTTTTCGATATGACCTCTATAAGAAGGTTTGGAAAAGAATCATTCAGTTTTTTTTTAAATAATCAAGAAAAATTTGGGCCCAGGCATCACGAATAGCTTCGACTAAAGTGTCCTTGTCTTCAAATTGTCTGCCGCCTTCATACACTTTACGAGATAACCATGCCCAAACATTTCCTATTATGTTTAAGTCCGGTGAATAGGGCGGCCATGCCAAAACTTCCACGTCTTCTGATTGAATACAGCTTCTAACAACGATGGAAGTGTGGATGGGGGCATTGTCTTGTTAGAATATCCAAGGCAGGGGTCCGAAAATGTTTTTCACTTTTGAAAATGACCGTTCCAGCAAACATTTGTAGTTGTTTCCGTTCGTTGTTGTGGACAAAAACTCCAACTCGATTGTGCCATAGTAGTTAACAGCTCCCCACACCATTACACCTGATGTTCGGCTGTGATGTCTTGCCTCCTTTCTTAGATCATGGAAATAAAATTTGTAACCATCGGGGCCGTCAAGGTTAAACTTTTCATGCGAAAGACAACGCGTTTCCATTCACTGTTCTCCTGCAAAATTCATTTGATGTTCCTTGTGTACTTGCCTCAAAAAAGTTTTTTTTTTAAGTTTTCTCCTCTGTATAGTACCACTTTTTCGGCATATCTTTCGGACCGTTGTTATGCTGGTTGATTCTCCGCTGTTGGACCTTATTTTAATCGCTGGTAGAGTAGAATTTGAGGCACGCCGTACAATTAACAGCTTTTCTCACAAAAAATCGCTGATGTGAACTCCTGTAACGAAATATTTGCAACCGCCTCATCCTAGTGGCGCATCTTTTTATACGCTTTTCGAGTAGTTCATTGTTTGGTCTTGGGTAATTCCAACGGTCGTTTCTCATTTACCCTTTAACCTTTAATTTTATGACTTCCTGTTGAGAAATTATGTACATACCTGTTCACAGGTAGTAAAAGTTTCCGGGTACAAAATTTTAAACAGGTATAAAGAAAGAAAATCGATTGCAAAATGTATGGCCTCATCCTAGTGATCGCCAGTGTATAAGTATTAGTTCATATCTTATTTCAGCCTTCAGATATCCAATTTCAAAACCTGTTTCGTTTCTCTTGCCCATGCTAGTTTTTGACTTTGAGGTCAATTTACTTCAGAAAATGTGTAATAAAAATAACGTTTTACTATTTTTTTCTTATGAACGTAACAATAATAAACAAATAAATTATCAACAAGTTTGCAGAAAAGCCCACAGATTTTATCATACTATAGAAAAGCTTTGTCGGGGTACACCAAAGTAAGCCTTTTCTTAAATCCACGATAAATGGTATCAATATTGGAGACCCTTACTGCAGAATGATTTTTTTCTTAGAATATACCCAAGAGTCATTTTCTAAATTATCCTTGACGAATTAGGGGACACTCTGTATATTCCTAGTAATCGACAACAGAAATGTACTCCTGTATGATCAACTCCCAACACCCGTTTTCTCAAAGCATGATATCATTTATTTGACTTACAATTTCACTTCATCCAAAAGTTTTTATCAATTTAGAGATTTCAAAAACATCGACACCGTACTTCTTGAAGAACACTGTCTAGGTATTAGTTGGGGTGCCATTTTCCGTATGATAACTCCAAATGAACAAGTTGATTTTTTCAACCAAAATGTTGTTAATCTCTTTAAGCGACATGTCGTCCTGAAAACCAAAGTTTCCCAATCGATAAACCGATCATGGGACAGTCAACAAATACGAATGTTAATGCAACAACGTGATCAAGTCTACCAGCGCTGGAAACGTTTCCACATTGATGAATTTCGATCAAATTACTGCCACCTGCAAAATAAAGTTGTTTTAGAAATACGAAGAGCTAAGTCCCGCCATCACTAGGCATCTGAAAGCTTTGTGCGAATGTACGGTACGTAGTTTAGGAATGGGCAACGCAAAGGACAAACGATTTTATGAGGACCTTGATGCAAATTATCTTAACCAACAATTTGTTACAGTCGCAAATTCATCAACATCCCGATCTCCAAAGGTCGATTTTGATCATATTGTACCATCTAACAGCTTTAGTTTCAATGCAGTAGATAGTTCTGATGTAGTCGAAAGCCTACTTTCAATAAAATCGGATGCAACTGAACTTGACCAAATCCACCCAACTTTCCGAAAGATTGCCTGTCATACTTCCTTATTTAACATATATTTTTAATACCATTATTACCATGAGAGAGTTCCCTGACCAGTGGAAACTGGCAAAAATTCTCCCTCTTCCTAAAACTGCTGGAGGGGACGAATTCAGACCAATTTCTATCTTGGTTTTTCTGTCGTAGGTCTTTGAAAGAGTCTTACAAAAGAAAATTATCATTTTTTTCAAAAACAACAATATATTGACTTTCAAACAGTTTGGATTTCGTAAAAATCATAGCTGTATGACAACATTAATAAATGTCACCGAAGATTTAAGGCAAGCAATGGATAACGGAAATATAAGTTTGTGCTGCTGCTTTTTAAAGGCGTTCGACTTTGTGTACCACCATGTTTTCGGCGATAAACTTCTCTTATTGTACAATTTTTCCGTCGATGCAATAAAGCATATAATCTCTTTCCTAACTAATAGAAAGCAAGCAGTCGAAATAAATGGAAAATTATCTGACTTCCTTCCAACTAGCAAGGGTGTTTCCAAGGTTCAATTCTTAGACCTCTCTTGTTTTCAATTTATATAAATGGACTTCCTATATCCACAATATACTGTGCACTGCAAATGTATGCTGATGATGTCCAAAAGCATTTTAATTGGCCTCTAGGCTTGATTTATCACGGGGTATATAGAGTGAATGATGACCTTGGAAGTGTAGCACATTGGGCACAAATCAATGGTCTACTTCTAAACCCCAAACAATCAAAATGTTTATACCTTATCCAACAAAAAATGTCAGTACAGGGCTCAGTACCACTAACAGTGGTGCCTGTAGGTGGACTCAATGGCACATTACAACTGAAACACAAAGGAAGCCCTTGAACTTTGTGTACAATTGCTGTTGTAATTATTTTCAGATTTAACCACAGCCACCCTATGACTTGCTTGCCCGATAGCCGTGGGCAGAATGATCATAAAATCACCATTCGCCATTACTGCTGGCTGTGCATTGAAAATAATCTCATCAAAGCAGTGTTACCATTCTCAAATGTTAGCACATCGTTACTGATTTTTCAGTGATATTGTTATTCGATTTGAAGCTTTTGAGAACACAAAAATGAATTGGTGTGTAATAATATATGTGGTGGTGTTGTCATTTCCGTTTTTTTCTCCTCTTTTTGAGAAACCGTTAAAATGCAGTCAAACCATTTTTTTCGACTTTGTATTTTAAATTTTATTCGCGCGCTATTTTAATGCATTGCAACAAAGCAGTGCAATAAGTGACCATATTATTGTTGGACTATGTGCGTTTTAGTGATATTGTGTTAAATAATAGTGGTTCAAATTACTCTGTTGTGTCGCTGTTAATGTTGTGTTTAAGAAAAAAAGGATTATTTTCGCGGTGTTTCGAGACTAGAATTCATTGACTGTGCAATTAGTGATCCTATTGTGATAACCACTTAAATGTGAGCAGCGACATCTAGATTTACAGAGCAGGAGATGTCGATACTCGAAGAGCAGAAGATTTCAATACTTGAATAGCAAAGTCTCAACCATTGATGACTGGAGAGTGGAATCGAATTTTCTAGCAAAATGGAAATTATATGGGACGCTGGATGGCGAGGAAAAAGATAAATGAAATTTATATCGTTCAGCAATATTTTTATTTGGTTTGGGGCGATGGTAACCCTTAGCGAAATGCTCTTTCTCTTTGTGGTGATTCATCATATAAACCATGGCAGCCCTACCTGTACTGACATTTATTCTTGGATAAACTATAGCTGTTTCGAGGAAACCCGTAGATGTTTCATACCTTCCCAATGTGGTAGTTAACCGTACCCGTATTGCTTAGGTCGAAAAAACTATTATTTTTAATCGTAACCTCACATTGGACGACCACGTAAATCATGTGGTCGGTAGATCCTATGGCATACTTCGTACACTTTGGGCAGCCCAATACTTTACACCAATGGAAATGGGTTTAATGCTCGTAAAAGCTTTAGTGATTCCTACCCTTATTTATGGCTGCGAAATTTACTATTGCTGTAATTATATTAGCAAAAGAAAGCTTATTGTCGCTTTTAACAACACAATTCGGTATCTATATTTTTAGATTACGAAATAGGGATCACGTATCTAGATATTCGTCGTGCCTATATAATTTTAATTTAGACAAGTTTCTACAATTTCGCTTTCTCACTTTGCTGAATAGCATCCTACTTACTCATGAACCCATCAACGTGTTTCAGAAATGACAGAAATGACAGCTTCAAATAGACTACAACAAATAATTCATCCTCGCTTCTCATCGCTAACATTAGAGCGTTAGTTTTTAATTTTTTCCATCCGGTTATGGAACTCCTTGCCGCGTGTCATTAGATGTGAAGAAAATCAAACTAGATTTCGCAGTGCACTTAAGAATTACTTCTCTCAATCAAATATATAGTAATACTCGTATTACTTTAAACAAATCGAAAGTAGGAGTTCTACGACCCACTTTTACAAATTATTCTATTGAACGTTTTTGGTTCAGTTTTATTAAAATAGGCACCTCCTTTCACATTTAATAAAAAAAAATATATAGTTCTTAATGGGAAACTCTGTAGACAGCACTCGTCTTTTTGCAGAAGTTAATGTTAAAGCTCATCAGGTATTTCGCCAGGTTCTAAATTATTCGTGTATTTTTTGTAATTATTAGATGGATGCGTATTTATATTACTAGTGATGTGGGCTTGGCAACGATAATATACATACGAGTAAAAATGGTTTATCCACTTATTATCGAGGTAAATATAGTCTGGCATGTTTGCTTGGTACTCGGTTCTATGTATCTTGATTCGGATGGCAGCATTTAGTGCGAATTACACAAATGCTATCTGAAAATTGATTTACTGCTTTTTCAGATGCACCCGATTGAGTATTCAATTCTTCATATTGTCTTCTATGAAGTTCTCTATCTTACTGTAATCGAGATTTATATTACTCAGGTGTTTCTGTAGCTCTTCCATTGGATTTATCTAACCTGTATCTTGCTCTTTCAGTTTCATGTTGTTGTTCCGATTTTTCTATCCTTTTTCGTCGTTTTCCTTCTTTCTGCTGTTCATTTTCTAATTTTCTCTTTTCTTTTCTTGACCCTTCTTGACCCAATTTAACTTTGATTGTCCTTAAGGCTTCGTTTTGTTTTGAATTATTATGAGATTTATTTATTCTTTTTGCTAAGCTTATTTAACATTTTAAAATAGTTTTTTATTATTTATTATTTACTTCGTTCTGAAGTGATATTTGAGCGAAAAAATTCCAGAGCAGGGTTTTTCCTGCTATTTACACAGGGCATTTCAGTAAATAATCCGCCATTTTGGAGCATCCGCCATATTGGATTTAAAATATAGGTATACAACGATGCATTGTCACCAGACTTACAAATGTATGCAATATATTAAAGCTCTAGCTGAATTAGAACTAGTTAAAATTTTGATTGCAAGATTTGTTCCGGACAGAGAAAGTGAGCTAGTAAAAGCGTTATAACAATAGAAATGGTTGAAATGTTCTCTGTTCTCCATTTGTCCGTTTTCAGAAACCTGTAATTGAAGGCCAAGCAGAGGAAGTTGGTGATATGTTTTCTAGGGTCGTCAGCGATGCGGCATGAATGGATGACTAGCATGTCCCATATTTAACACTTTTTATTGCTGATTTTCTTATTCCGAGGGAAGGGTTAGTGGGAAGTTTATTGCTGAAAAGTTAACTCTGAACACTAACCAACAGCGTTCTTCATATATTACACATTTCCGTAAAAGTTATTGACCATTAATAACAGCTGGTATACTTTGTTAGATGTCCTATATTGCCATTGAAGACAGATTGGAATGGAAGCATAGGGAAAATTCCCACTGTAAGTGGCCGTAGTGGCAGTGTTTAGACTTAGTCGACATATAGTAATTCCCTCGCAGCGTTTTTAGACAACTATTTAAACATGAGACTCTGGGGGCTGGAGCATTGATTTCCATTTGCTCTACATGTGCTAACCATCTCAGCCGACTGAATATTCTCTTCGAATCTTGTCAACGCAAGCGGTACCGAATATTTTTCGAATGACTTTTCTCTCGAAACGACTGAGGATACCTTCATCTGCTTCCTGCGCCATAAAGTAGGACTGGGATGATCAAGGTCTTATATCCTTAGTTTTTCGGGATAGGGCCCTTTTTTTTATAAAGTAGCTCGCGCTCAAGGGGTTAAGGTGCCTTTAAAATGTTTGCACACCGATGTACGTTAGTTGTAAATGTCTGGGCGTTATAATGACTATTAAATGAAAACTTGGCGGGGCATTCCACAAGCGAGTTGTTCGGCTAAGGAATGAATCACGATATTTCAAGATACGTCCGAAAGTGGGCTTGAGGGTATACTGATGAGCATTCATAGCGAGACGGGTGCTACGGTTGAAGGTTTGAAGGGGCGGAATGCTACTGGCGATTTAAATGGAGCACTTATGGTGGTAATAGCGACAAAATAAAGTGAGACTCCAGACATTTTGTCTGTGTTCGAGGGTGTCCATTAACTGGGCGATGTTAGCATCACCTATGACTTTTATCGCACGGTTTTGAATCTTATCCAGCAGGTGCAAAGATGTTTTAGGCGCACATGACCAGATGTGTGCATTGTACACATAATACGACATATAGGATTTTGTAAGCTATGTTGAGAATTACATATTTATACATCTACAGGTAATTCGCCAAGGATAATTTGGGAATCGTTCTACAGTAATGGTCTATCTCCAATGTTGACATCATTTATCGAGGAGTTAAGAAAAGGCTTACTTTGATGCACCCTGACCCATGTTAACTGTTAACGGAAATTACTCTGTTAATACTAATGGTAGAAACGTCGTTTAAGACTTTGTTGTGGAGCTTGAGCAATCCGCATTCGAACGTCCAAGATACTGGAGTTACGTCTTAGGTCTATCGCAATGTAATCAATTTGATTTAGCGTTTCATGATCAGGAGACCACTATGTCCCCTTGTGTATCTTGTAATGAGGAAGCCCTGTACTTACTAAAGTGATATTTTGTCCCGCTGCAAAGCTAATAAGCTTAAATCCGTTAGCAGATGAAGTGTCCTGTAATTTATGCTTACCAACCGTCCGACCAAAGATGTTCTTCCTTCATATACTGGGATTAAAATCGTAGTAGGCGATGTCATACTTCGAACAATGTTCATATGGCTTGTCGAGGAGCTCGTAGAAACAGTCTTTAGTGGCGTCGTGCTTGTCTACCGCAGGGGCATGGGCGCATATTAGGCTTATGTTAGCAAATTTAGCCTTGATGCGGACTGTCATAAAACGCTCGCTCTTGTTTCGGAAGCTCAAGACTCCTTTCGCAAGTCTGCTGCTTACGGCAAATCTGCATCCGAATAAGTGCTGTTTCCTTTTCGAATAGCAATCACCATAGTATTTATTTAAATATAACATTTTTTCATCCTCCCATCGCACTTCCTGTATGGCAGTGATATCTGCGTTACAGCAGTCAAGAGCTCTGTCCTTTAAACTTTTGCTAGGGTCGTCAACAGTGAGTCCATATTTATCCAAGGCCATTAGTCGGCTTGTCACATATTATAATCTTTTCTGTATAGGGTTGTGAGACCTATGGCGGGATATGACAGTATAATGCTACTGACCGAGCATGCTATTGCCATTTTAGGCTGCATAAGTGAGGGTATGCATAAGTAGAATAGTTTTCTTTCTCCAGATACTCGGTCCTGATTGCTAAAGGGGAGAATTATGGAAAAGATACGAGTACTGTACATATTGTATCACGATATCTAAGAACAATATAAAGTTGTAGTCCAAAAGTTCAATATTTGCCTTTTCAATTGATCGAGACACTGCGCAATAACGCAACAACACATGCGAAGTTTTCAGATGCAAGATGCTGGAATTACATGATATACCTACATATTTGTATAGGGCACAACAAATAGTAGAATTATATAAATATTTTACAACTTAACCTATATCTGTATATCTTCAAACATTAAACAATTTGTTTGCGTAGCAAATATTAATATTGTGCGAACTCTTCTTATTGCCATTACCGGGAACAGTTTTGGTGAATTTCGAATGGGGTATGTATGTATGTAATAATATATTTGCAGTTCTTATAGGAATTAACTGGTTCTCCAGTCAAATGCCAATTGAATTATCTTTTTGCGAACTGAAGGCAATTCAAGGGTGGCAACAGTAAAGAGTTGTCTCCTTAGTCCAAATAAAAAAGAGATAGCACTCATCGACATATGAATATGACTTCTGAATGTACAAGTATTTCCGCTGAATATTTCTTCTGCTTTAAAATAACCAGTTCCGGCTTGCGTTCGTTCAATTTTGTCGACAATTTTGTAGTCTTCTGAAAGTGTTAGTGCCTTTAACTGAATTGCTTGGTCTTCAATTAAGTCATCGACTAACCAGTTCTTATTTAAATTGACTGAATCATAATAACTTGAATGTCAAATTCATTCGTGCTACTATTTCGTCATACTACTCATAATAAATGAACACTTCCGAATATCACCTATGTACAATACGTATGTATGTACATTACTTTGATATTTAAAAAATTGACCAAACCAAATGAATCATTGGAATCGGTATCGATTAAAGGCTCCCACGCTAGCAGTGCTAATCATCTTGTTCACGTAACACTTAACTTTTTCTGTTTCGTTACACTATCCTATGTGTTCAATAAACCAGAATTCCGGAGAATCCAAAAAAAGAAACATTTTGAAGTCTAAAAGATTGAATAATTTTCCATCATAGGTAGGTAACGCCGTACAAAAGTTAACTTACTCGCAGGCAAGCGATGAAATGAAGATAAATACATTTTTACGACCCCCAAAAATTTAATTGAGCCTCATTGAGTCTTCAAAGTAAAGACTCAAAGTCAAACTCAGTCTACGATTTCCTAGTCTCGGTTTTGGTTTTATTTACTTTATTTTTTATATCGTATTGGGAGTTCAAGCGAAACGCATGAATCAAGCGGAGCTAGAACCGTAAAATGTAAATGTCTCCTGAAACACCAGCGAATTCCTATGCCTACTTCGGGCAATATGGAAACTCTTACCGCGCCGGCTGTTTCATTAGTGTCGCGTGTGACTGTCGAATATGTCCGCTAGGGGGATTGAACATTACATCAGTTGTCATTGCGTGACAAAGATCTCAATTTTGAGGGAAAGGAAAGTAAGTAATTCTGGCCTGGGACTTTTACATAAACAAGCACACAGTCTAAAATATGACAGTATGAAGTCTTTTCATGAGCGAGCTAAGACGCTGGTCTCGGTTTTTGTAATAAGCCATGTAGAATGTAAAAGATAACGATTGACATTAATTCTGACCGGTTTTAGTTCAAATAGAAGGATTTCGCTGTAGAGCTTGTCAGATCAAATGTGATTATCAGTAACTGCTGATTCGTAATGTCTATAACTGTCCGACCTTAATTCGGCTGAATAATAAATATGAGTAGGTATATAGCAGTAGTACGACACCTGCATTAAACATATTTTTGCATACACAACTACAATATAGTGAGAAAAGATATTTTAGTACCAGCATTCTATGTAGTTAAATAAAAATTTCTGAACCATATTAGAGCGATTATTTTGCAAAAAAACAAAATCTGTCATCTTAACTATTATAATTAGCTAATGAGGTTATAGAAATCTTGGCGACACAAAATTCACTGTGAAAACACATCGTGAGTCAAATTAAACTATTAGATACATAGAATTCTTTGCGGTATATATTTATGTACATTATCACAGCAAATAATACACCATACCCAAGGACGGAAGGTCGGGGGAAATACTTTCCTCGTCTTTCACGCAACTTGACAAGAGCTAGTTGTATAAGATCATATCCATGTATGGCGGCGATATACATACATATGAACTGAAAGAGAGCTTTTATCTAGTGATGGTGAGGAGTTGGACACAATTTTTACTCACTATAAAGTAGTGATCTGGTGAACAGACTCGAATTCTCACTGGTGAATTGCTTACTTACATTCTTAGGTAGCCCTACAGTCCAGCATGGGTCTGTGCATCGACCAGTAAACATCTTCAGCTATCCGATAAGGCTATTCGAAAAATTGGGTCAATATTCATTATATCCTATTATAGATCATATCCTGTTATATCTCCTTCTGTAAAGCCTGCAAAAAAAACGGGGACAACACTCGTTTGAAGAATCTTATGTTCATAACCTGCAAAATAAATCAGCAGTGGAATGATTACTGTCTTATATAGAGAATCACTGTCTCAGTGATTCTTGACTGGGGCTTTTTACTCAATCACGTTCTGACGCAATTTGGAAAACAGCTTTTCGCGCATTCAATTTGTCGTTTCTGTTTCGCTATATGCAAATGCACCAGTGATAGCGTGCTGTCTTCAGCTGATGATATCAATGTTATCAGCGCATGCTAGGAGTTTTATCTATATGATGTTATTAAAGTTTTCTTTTTTGATAAGATTGCTGGGAGTATTTTCTGCCGTCATTTTGGTCTATCTATCGAGTTTCTATCTGTTTCTGTTCTCAGTAGCATTCACTGTCACGGTTTTTTATCACCTTTTTTGTAGTCTTTACAGCAGAGTCTAGGTATTCAGCTGCACGTCATATGTTCAGGGTCCCAACATTCTATGTGCAGATCCGAACATACTTGTCCGTCTTTCATTTTGCATGGTCAACAACAGTAAATCCATCTTCATCCGAGGCTATTGAGGTTGCTTTGCAATAGTAGTCTTTATGGAACCAGGTGTTCAACACCTTGGCTAGTCCCAAAAAAATTTTATTGACCGCAGCCCCAAACACGTTGTTGATGTAGTTGATTCAGTCACACGAATCTATACGCTCCTTCTGAAGTTCAGTCATCCCTGACATGATATTATAGATATGCATTCCTTCAAGCCTAACACTCGAGCTTATAAATATAGCAAATCAAGCTTTTCAAAGCCGTGGATTTTCTACTAAAATTTGTCAACGAATTCAGAAGCACGAGGGTTCTCCATCTCAGGAAACCAATCCTCAGAACCCAAGAAAGTTTTAAGAAAGAAGTAGAGAAAATATATTGGATTACTTGTATGCAAAATTTTGATCTGATACCGTGATCCGTGCTGATATATAGAAATTCTTTGAATTGAAAAACGTAAAACAACTTGAGTACCCCAGTTTTGGCATTTGAGTAGACCTAAACTAGCCATTCATTCAATATTGCAGAAAGGAATCGGTGGATGTGGTCAATGTTCTTTGATGGATCAAGTTTAATTAATCGAAGACCTAGTAATAGATAGCGGAGCCACTTATGATCGTACTTGCGTCAATATCTACAGGTATGATATGACAAAATGTACATTTTGTTATTCTGATGTTTACAATTGAACTTATATAACTTATATACTTTATATAATAATACGAGTAGGCATAGTGAACATTTCTCTGGAGTGAGCATATTGGAAAATTTATCTGATAGAGTCTCCCGTACTCTTCAAGAGCAATGTCGTAATATGCACGTTCATATACAATCCTACTGTATTCTATTCTTTTCAGACCAAATAGTGACTTTTCGCTATTCACTACATTCTAAAAGAAGTGCGTAAATATTGTAAATATGTGAGTTAAGTATCTACATACTATTACAAGTGGATCCGCGATTCCCGTTGGCAGGACATCATATCATCATACCACATCGATATTGAAAGCTTCTTTAATTTCAAGAAATCTATCAGGTCAGTCCCAGACCTTCCTTCTTCTACAAAATTTTACAGATACGCATGTATAAATATACAGCCGGACGGGCTGGTGAGACTAAGCTCAGGCGACTGTGCGGGACACAGGCGAATACCCAATAAGCAGTTCTCGACCAAGAGCAGCGGAAAAGAATGGCGTGGTTTAAAAGGTCAAAGGAACCCCTATGAACTCTCTACGACAAGACGAGTAAGCACCGTCTTCCATGTACCTGCTTATTACATACGAGTATATCACATATATTATTGAAGGATAATGCTATAAAAATAGTATCGTACTAAAATAATCAATTAAAATTACCGCAAAATATTAAAACCGAGCCCAGTAAGCCCTTAATTATGGCATACTGGAAAAACGAATTAGAACGATAGCTATGAGGGCTGACGTTTGTAGTATTCTGTTACCCAAGTATGCAAGAGTGAAATCTTGCGGAAGTGGCTTTCAGGCTAATGCTGTAAGCGCCCGTTAAAACATTGGCAGACCACAAAGTCGGTCAATATTTCGCCACCATTAAGTTGGTGGTGTAGGTCTAGATGTAACGTTCTTGATTAGCATCGATCCAGCTCTCGCATCGCACAAATCCTCATAAGGGCTGGTATCAACCCTCGCATGACCTCGCTGATTAAAAAGATCACCATGGGATCCTTAGGTGACTGCCTTCTGAACATTGATAGCAATTTTGAGGGTGGACCAAATAGAAATGAACACAACCAAAATAAAAAAATACACCGGAGCACTAGTAGAGGAGAACATTGAAAATCTCTTTCCCTTTAGAGGATTGAGGAAGCTGAGGTCACCACTTCGTCAAGTAGCAGTATTGCAAGGAAACACGGCGCGAGTCGCCGTCAATACGAATGGTGGCAGTCTAATCAGCCGTCCAGCTATCTGCCTTCCACAAGCTAGGTGAGCTAATAAGAGGGCTGGTGTAAATGCTGGAAGAGGGCAAACGATGCTTGATCCGTCAAGCGATGAGAGAAGCGCTTTTCGAGCTCTAGGCGATTCAGCTGCATGACGAGAAAGCAAAGAAAGTGGTCATGGCCATGGACAGTTTTAAACTGATCAGGCGCAATTTAAATAATGCCATCAACGAGAACAAAACTGCATGTTTTAAACGCCACTGTGAGGAAGCCGACGTTAACCCATGGTGTTCGGCATACAGAATGGTAATGACCAGACTGAAAGGCTACAGAATCCCTCCAATAACATGTCCAATAATTCTGAAATCCATAGTAGAGCATCTTTTCCCCAAATATCAGCTACTATGTCCAATGTCGTAAGAGAAGTCAGTGCAGTGGATATTTCACTAATTACCCAGAGGAGCTGCTCCAGGCATGCAACAAGGCGCTCGGACCCGACGGCATCCCGAACAAGACAAAAAAGCGGATATAAAAAAGAGACAGACCTGTTATAAAGACGATGCACATGTGCCTCGAAGAAAGAACGTTTCCCGAAAAGTGAAAAATACAGCATTTAGTCCTGAAGGAAAGAAGCCTCCAGGAGAACCATCGTCCAATCACCCAATATATTGGCCTATTGGAGACCATGGAAAGATCCTCGAGAAAATAATCTACAATAGATTACTCGTAGTGGCAGACGAAAAAGGAGCCCTATCAGACTACCAATTTGCCTTTACAAAAATGTGATGTACTGTTAATGTCATAAGAGCAGTAGTTGATATCGTAAAAGGCGCCATCGAAGAGGAACGATATCTCTACGGGGGGCTGTGGCAGAAGTGGTAGTGTATTGGCTTGCCAATCGGGCGGTCCGGGGTTCAATACCAGCCGTGAAGACTTTTTTTCAGGCAACTAAAATCTGGTGAGATGAATGGTTGACACCCATGGAGCGAAATAGCCACTGAGCCCAAACATCTTTCTCTTTTTGTCCCATTTTCCGATCACTTAACGCATGCTTTGACATCATAAGTGTAGCCATACCCACTTGAGTGTTAAATCCTTTAAAAAACAAAAAAAAAACCAAAGAAGTACTGCGCAGTAGTAACGCTTTACGGTAAAAATGTTTTTAACTCGGCGACCTGGTCGTTGATTAGAAGATCATTCACCATAATGGATACACCGTATTACTTTCTTAGTATAGTGACGAGCTATTTCAGCAAAAGGAAGTTGAAATAAAATACAATTGAAGGTGAAAAATACTACAACGTCATTGCCAGAGTTCCACAAGGATCGGCCTTAGGGCCCTTATTCTGAAACATCATGTACGATGGAATCCTACGATTGGCGTTGCCTGGGGGGATGACGGTGACAGTAGGTAAACAGATTCGTACTTCGCTACAAACGAAGCTATTGCCCGGATAAAGGATTGGCTAGCAACAGCCAGCATAGCTGACCATAAAACAGAAATTTCCTCAATGAAATTTTAACCACATGAAATTGAATTCCGGGTTGGAACAGGAACTACATTGTGGTGGAATTTGGTAAGCTATTATACACAACCAAGCAGGTAAATGGCGAGACCGCGATGAGAAAAGAATAGTTGCACTAGTTCGTAGCAAGGTATCTTCAGATCAGAGTGATCTGATAGGTGTACGCGCGGTTCTTCACTAAGTGCCAAAACAGCCGGTCTGAATTTACAAACGTGGACGTACTCAGAAAAAAAATGATTACTAGTTGGCCCGCCTATATTTGCTACTTAAACTCTAAATTCCCGAGTCATTACAAATTAACCAACACAAAAGCCACAAACAGCGACGATGCTAAGCAAGGCTGCAACGTAAAAATTCTGAATTTGGTTCACCGAATCAAATTGTTGTAGAAGTTATGCCATTACAGTTTTTCATCCTCTTTTTGTCCGGCCCATTCTATCACATTTGTTGGATGGTGGTCACATCTGCTTTGCAGCAGCACAGGGCCTTCGCTAGTTGTTCGGCTACACGTGGTTTATTAAGGGACCTAACGTTCCACATGCAGATCCCAAGTTCGTTGTCCTTGTTTGGTTTGCAGGGGTTGCCAATAGTTCATCCGTCCGTATCTGAGACTTGTTGTTGCTTCGTAACTTTTTTTTTCACGGCCGTGCAGTTACCTTGGCGTCAGAACCCTAGAACGAGGGATCGGTTAAACCGAAGCCGAATGACCGTTGCCTGTCGTCCATTAAAGGCCTGAGATCCAAATATGTCCGTGTAGCCCGGATAAGGTCTTATTTCTTTTATTTCACCGTTGAAATTTATCCGCTGTCCCGTTTATAGTACTGCTATTTTTGTCTGCTGGTCAGCACTCGCGAAAGATTGACACCTCTCAGTGCCCACAGTGCAGGAACATTATGTGACAGGTGCAAGATTGCATACACCATTTGCACAACTGCAATATTTTCACACAGACCTTCCAGCGCTCCATCGATTAAGTTCTCATAGACTTTGACTTCGTTTTTCCATACTTCGATGATTTCTTTATAGCGTCGGAGGACGAAAACACTCACCTAAAGCACCTAGAAGCTGTTTTCAAGAGGTTGCAGGAAGTAGGTTTAGTGATCAATGTTTCCAAAACTGTTATTGCACAGCCCGCAGTAAATTTTCGGGGACATTGAATCGACTCAGAGGGAATCCACTTCCTCTCCCACTTCCAGAAGAGATTGAAGCAATCATAAACTATAAACAACCAGAGCCAGTGAATGACCTGATAAGTGCAAAATCGTGTGGATAAGTGAGACTCTCAAAGCTTTTAGTAAGTATAACGTGACACTTATCAATGCTACTATACTAGCTTTCCCGAAGCGCAACGCAGAATTATCGATACCGGTGGTTACTTCAAACACAGTGATCGGAGCAGTCATTCAACAAAACAATAAACGGCAGTTGGTAGCCTCTGGGGTTCTACTCATCCAAATTTAACGGTTCTCAGCAAAAATACAGCACTTATGATAGAGAGCTCTTGGCAGCTTACATGTCCGCCATTTTCGTCACATTCTCGAAGGAAGGAATCACATAGTATAATACCTTTAAGGGGAGAATAATACTGTTGCGGATGCTCTCTCAAGGGTTAATGACATTGCATTAACATAAACTCTGGACTATAAAGCAATCGTAGAAGAACATGAGTACGATAGCGTGCTGAAATGTTGAGTACAAAATGATTCTTAGAGCTTAAAACATTTCCGTTGCTTCGTTCTAAAAAGCTTGTGTCAACTGTGCAGTGTGCACAGGACAAATTTGACCGTATAACCAGAAAAATGGTTTTTGATGAAATTCACAAATAGTCACATCCAGGTATCCGAGCGAGTACAAAGGAGATGAGGCAGCGATTTGTTTCGCCGTCAATCAATAGAGACACACGAAGATGGATGCGGTCTAGCATTACATGTCAGCGATCAAAAATTACAAGGCATGTAGTAGAATAGAAAAATTCGAAAATTCAATTGATATGGTATACGAGTATTCGAAAACATTAAAATGGACATCACCGAACCACTGTCAACTTCCGAAAACCTTCAGTACTGTACAACTCTGATAGATCGATTTACTCTCTAGCCCAAAGCCATTCCTACGCATCACAGCAGAAACAGTATATCAAGCCATATGATATGCTGAGAATGGATCCCGCACTTCGGTGTACCCGTCGCAATCGTGACCGATCAAGGTCGGCAATTCGAGTCAGCACTTTTTAACGAAGCGAACAAAATGTTAGGCGTTGATGTAATAAGAATGATTTCGTACCATCCTTAATCTAATGACATGATCGAACGCTGGCACCGTACATTGAAAACTGCCATCATGTACCACGAAACCGGACCGGACATTAGCCAATCTGGTGTACGGACAGAACTAAAGGATTCCATGTGAGTTTATACAATATCGTCTTCAGGAGTGCTTTTAGCAAGTTCCTCTTGTATCGGCTTCAGATCACTATAGTAAAAAACCATTCATCTTTAAAGACCTGCATTCGTGGAATATGTATATATCAGAAGAGATAATGTATCGCGATAAGGTATCGCTTCAGCTACCTTTTCTAGGGCCTTACAAAGTCCTGAAGAGGGATAAAAAGATCTTTACAGTAAGTGTAAGAGGTAAACCATTAGCTATCACTATAGACAGACTAATGCCAGCCTTCACAGGAGGTTGTGTCCACTCACTTGAAGCAGTAAAAAGAAACATCCAAAAACAGAAAAAATCTGATTTTCAGTTCCGATGCAGACATCAGATCTTAAAACCACAGCGGTATCGTGAACCATAGGAAGTGGTTCACTAAGGAGGAAGTACTGTGGGCGCGACCTAAACTTTATGAAAAACGAATTGGCACTCGAGCACAGAGAACACAACTAACGATTACAGATAACTTAATGACAGAAAAGGTTTTGCCAGTAGAGTGGCAGTTCGGGATTAACAATTTAAAATCTTTAAATTATAAAGACATCCTAAATGTAAATTAGAATTCAGTTCAAACTTTCAAATAAAAAATGAATTTATGATAAGTTGAAACTTTTATTTGTGGATATTCCAAAAGTCTAAGCAGTACTGTCTCATTAGAATGCTTTGTACTATACCGCTAAGTTGTTGTGAGTGTAAAGATATAAAGGGCACAAAAAAATTGTCCTCAAGTGAGAAATCAGCCCGTTAAGTGCACAGTGAAGAAAAGCTATTCGTAGTTTAAACCACTGAAACAATTGAGGTACCAGACATGTGAGTATTTAGGAAGACATCAGTAGTTTCTTACTAAAGGTAGCCCAGTGGCCGTATACGTATTTCAGGTAGCTGAATGCTAAATACTCGTATTGTCACAGAAGAGTCTTTGGGTGATATTTTGAAGAATTGAAGGGACGATTTATATGAAATCCAATCCGCCTTCTTACGACAGCTTTAAACTAAATTGCAGTGCATTCTGTCAATATATATTTTGTTTGAGCTATTGAAAAGACAATGCTGATTAGTTTTAAATCGTTTTTAAAAATACACCAGACACATTTACTTGAGTACTCTCATACTTTACTATCCTACTTTAATTTGATATTATTTTTAGATTTCTGAATAATTGATTATAGTTAATTCTCGTTGTTGATATTCATTCATGTAGGTACTTTGCTACAGTTATGATCGACTGAATGCTTGGTATTGTCCCGAATGATTAATAGTTCGTGTAAAGCCCCTGTAATCTCAAATATTGACAAGAACTTATATTTATAATTAATTTCAAGAATTTGTAACTTTCTCATAAAATATTTTTGACGATTCTATTATAGGTTATAAGTTTAGAATGCCAGTAAATTTAAGAATAACTGGCGAAATAATCGTAATTCTGAATTAAAAAAATAATTGTCATTGTGATTCATTAATGCGTACAAAGCTCGAATGTTTGTGGACAATCACTGATAAATTCATCATTTTGCCGAATTTTAATGCAGATTATGAATGGACGAGTGGTCTGTTAATAGGTTGGTTCACACGATCAGGACTATAGACCGCGATTTACTTGTCATAAAAGTGTGGTGGTAAGAGGTGGAATGGTATGTCTTATGCAGGAATCAGATAGGGCGGGTCAATAAGTCCGTGACTTTTTGAATTTCTGACCTCTTTACTGAAACAGCAACACTGCTCCTGTCAACAGGCATCTGTCAGTTGACTCCTGTCAAAATTTAAACTTGCTGCGTCAGTTAGTTTGTGTTTGACAGCTATTTTTATCAGACTACTCACTAATTTGAGGAGAAAATGGAAAAAAGTGAATTTCGTGTGCTTATTAAGCATTATTTCTTGCGAAAAAAAACCATTACCGAGACCAAGGCTAAGCTTGATAAATACTATGGGGACTCTGCACCATCGATTTCAATGGTAAAAAAGTGGTTTACTGAATTTCGTTGTGGCCGTACAAGCACTGACGATGCCGAACGTCCTGGACGCTCAGTTGAGGTCTCTACACCCGAAACAATCGAACAAATTCACGATATGGTGTTGGCCGACCGAAGATTGAAAGTGCGAGAGATTGTGGAAGCCGTAGGGATCTCGCATGGCTCAGTGGTTTCAATTTTGAATGATCACTTGGGCATGAGAAAGCTTTCCGCAAGATGGGTGCCGCGTTTGCTCACAGTCGACCACAAACGCAATCGTGTAACAACTTCACAGGAAGGTTTGGCGTTGTTTAATCGCAATATGGAGGAGTTTTTGCGCCGTTTTATAACCGTGGACGAAACATGGATCCATCACAACACACCAGAGAACAAACAACAGTCAAAACAGTGGGTTTCTAAGGGTGAATCGGCGCCAAAGAAGGCCAAGGTGGGTTTGTCAGCCAATAAAGTTATGGCGACTGTTTTTTGGGATGCACGCGGGATAATCCACATTGACTACCTTCAAAAGGGAAGAACAATCAATGGGGAATATTATGCCAACTTATTGGACCGATTCAATGACGATTTGAAAAAAAAACCGACCTCATTTGGCCAAGAAAAAAGTTATTTTCCATCAAGACAATGCAAGGGTGCACACGTGTGCAGTTGCCATGGCAAAAATCCATGAATTGGGCTATGAATTGCTCCCTCATCCACCCTATTCTCCAGATTTGGCTCCGAGCGACTACCTCTTGTTCCCAAACCTGAAGAAATGGCTTGGTGGAAAAAGATTTGACTCCAATGATGAAGTCATCTCGCAAACAAAGGCCTATTTTGAGGACCTCGACAAATAATTTTTTTTGGAAGGGATAAAAAAATTGGAGAAGCGTTGGACAAAGTGTATAGAGCTCAAGGGAGACTACGTTGAAAAATAAAATTATTTTTTTATCAAAAAATCTGTGTTTTATTCCAAAAGTCACGGACTTATTGACCCGCCTCGTAGATCTCAGTCCATCTTTGAGTTAACACCGAAGCCATCTTCTCATATATTGTAGTAGGTACCTAGGTGATGAAATCAGCTGCAATGTCGTCTGCATAAAACAAATATTTTACATCTCTCCTCTTTAGGAAATCCAGTGAGTTTCGTCCAGGCAGCGAAAGTGAGTGGTGGTGTTTTAAGGCAAAGAAAAAGAAATACACGAACAGCACAAAACAATCAGAGCAGCTTATCGATATGAGGAAGAGCAAGTTACGCGACATAAAAAAAGCGCACAAAAAACGACGTCAACATCAGATGGGAGGAGACAACATCGAAACCTACACGGAAAAGGTAACACCAACTAATGATAGCGTTAAAAAAAACAGTTAGCGGAGGACGAGACAATGAAATGTTCTATGGAAATTCCCAATGAATACAAATAAAAATCGTTTTTAAAAGTAGGTATACGCACAGATAATGTACAGCGACCTTAAAAAAAAAAACAGAATAACTTAAACAAATTTGCAACACTGGGTGAAGTAACCCTAATAAAGTCCAACAACAAAAAGAATACATCAAATGCTATAGGTACCTCTCCAAGAGACTGACGCAACATCAACCATAAATGGAAATATGTATGTAGTTTCAACTCAGTAACAATCAATAACACATGGAAATGAATCGCTGTATGCTTGAAATATGCTGCGAAATATTGCAAACTTATTTCAAAACTGAGTGGTGTGCTGCCCAAATATGTGTATACGAGTGGTGCGTTTATTGAAAATATATTTTGGCCGAAATAAAGCAACCACGGCGCCTGCTGTACGCAAGTTTGTGCAAAAAGTTCTTGAAATTGGCTTGATTGCAGACAACACTCACAGTCCCCGTTGTTGTACGGTACGTACCGACGAGAATGTGGCTGCTGTGGCCGAGAGTTTCACGAGACATTTCACACTCCAGCCTTATGAGAATTGACTCAGCAATTGAAAACAAACGAGCATCCGCTTCGTTATTGTTTCTCAGTTTAGGCCTTACAGCAGCTCGAATTGGATGTCGAATTTGGCCGAGGCGCATTTTCATGTTGGTGGTTATGTTACCAACAAAATTGCCGCCTCTGGGGATCCAAAAACCCACAAGTGGTTGTCGAGCCAATGCATCCGCAGAGAGTGACAGTTTGGTACGGATTTTTGAGTGACACATTTTATTTCGAAAATGCTGGTGGAAACGATGTATTGGCCAACGGTGAACGCTACAGAGCCATGATTACCGAAGTTTTGTAGGCTGACATAGAAGACATGGCCTTCGACGATTGTTTGTTTCAGCACGATCCCTTTTTGGGATGGATCGAACCAACTCTTCTAAAAAATATGAATCTGAAATCTCCCTTGACTTTTTCCAGCTTCCTTATCTCCTAGTTATAGGTATGCAGATGACATCATTAGTTTGGGAAAGAAAATTTGGCTATTATTCGGTCTTACATCATTTTTATCATCACAGTAGATTGCTCAAGTTTTGGCAAAATCATTTAAGAGCTTATTGGTCAAGTTTGGGAACAACTTTTCTGTTTTTAGCTCTTTTGGGGAGTTTCTCTCGTTGTGATTGTCTTTCCCTTTAGAATTTTTGCTTCTGTTTCCATGGCAAGCTTGACATTCGACCGAGTGTCCTACTCCAAGAATTGCTGGATAAGAACTTTATGTCTTGCTTGATGTGATTTTTAGTAGTATTACTAGTACCAGATTTAGGACCCAAAACTCTAGTTTTTATAAAGCAATTAAGATAGAAGACGTCTGCGGTGAAGGTTTTTTTTTCTGTTTAATTTTTTTTAATTTTATTTTTTTTTTGCATTTCATGTTAGTGCAGCATGATGTAGAGAAGAAGTTTATGCATATGTATGTACAGCGTAAATAACCAGTAAGGTGCCATATATTCATTATTCCATTTGCTACTGAGCTATTTGATTGCAATCTTAACCAGAGTTTATATTATATACATAATAATCATCGACATGAGTCATAAAACACCTCTATCAAAGTTTCTTGAATTCCATCTCTGTGATCTTTTTCCGACAAAGACATTTTTTTTCGAGTGACCGGTAACTAAATGTTTGCTCATCCAGCTCTTTTATGATGCTGCCGCAGTCAATCTAGTGATCGTCTGTGTTTTATGTTGATTTATGATGCTGTTGTTGACGACTCTGATTTTCAATCAATCTACATAAACATTTTGGCATCGTTCTCAGAAACTATTTCAGTAGGTATAAATCTCCTATGTGATACCATTTTCCCTTTGTTGATGAGGACGTGTTCGTGTCTATGACTGTCAACTGAAGTCTATTTTTCACAACTAACTTAACTTGTATGCCCTCTTGTTGGCAAATTTTTGATTGTTAGTCGAAAGGAAAAACAAAATTTTGCCTCTAAACCAAGGCTAATTAATAATTACACTCCAGCTGTTAGTACCCTGATTGCTTCTTACTTCACAGCCAAATTGTGCAATTGTGCAAAACCAAACCAATTTTGCATTTGTGTAGCACCAATGCCAGTACTTAAGGTTGTTAACTTACACAAATCCACTGGTTCAGCTGGTAAATCTCATCTTCTCCTAAACAGATGTTCTACTACACTAAGAAAACCACTGCGTACGATTTTTTTTATCAATATTACTCCTTAGGACTCTCTCCGGAGCAGTGGAAAGCAGCATTTGTCCAACCCGTGCCTTAAAAAGGGCAAGTCTTCTTCTTTCTCTCGCTCATGATATATGTATGTCGAGACACGAAAACTTTCTAATTATGACATTAAATTTTTCAATTTCAATTCAACTTATTTATTTAACAAACATACGAGTATAAATAAGACTTAGTGTTTTATAGTACTTACTACGAAAACCGGAACTAGGGTCTACACCATTCCTTCGAAAGCAAAATAGTTACACTAAATATTTCAAAAATATGCGACAGAGTTTGGTATTTGTTGAAAATTCGTGCCGTTTTCAATGCATTGTAAATAAATTTTCGGAACTTTAAATTCAAATCGTTTTTAACAGGACTGCGTTTTTCTCCCAATACTCCTTTTGCAAATCATTAATGATCTCTTGTCCGCCACTTTTAATCCAGTATCCCCTGTATCTCCCTGCCCTTCAGCTGTAGAACAGAATCGATATACAAGCGTATGCAAAGCTCATGAAATTCCGATATTAGCATCTACGGAATAGACATAAGTGTTGTCGTTAAAACGTAATTTATGCAAGTAGCCATTATCCATGGATGTATGTTTGAATGACCAAATATTCGATGTCGCAAATGTGACCCTCCAATACCGGACAACTCAAATATTGTTATTATATTATTTTCCTACAAATATTCAAGACGTACATACATATGTACATCGGTACTTTTATTTCCTTTCTCCCAAATTCTCTTTTGCCTGCCCTGTTTGTAAACACTTTAAAGATGTTCCTAATCCCTTGAGGGAGCGATAATTAAAAAAAAGACGAAGTAAGGGTCAAGACTATATAGATCTTTCTTCTGATAGTAAAAATATCTGGCGAACAAATGTTTCTTGAATTGCTTTAATTTTTATTTCATAACGCAATATTGTCTTGCCGAGTGAAGGCGGTAATTTAATCACCGGCAATATTATTTTGTGTTCGTTTCATTTGATTTTGTGTGTCGTATGAATTAACTTACCTTAAATCGTGAGAATCATGAAGAAGGAATAATGCAAATTATTGTACATAACTCGCGACATTACACCCAACGATCTTGAAATTAAAATTAAGCAACTTGATATTTGTATATTTAGAGTCCGTTTACAATACAGTTTTGTTGCATAAGTAATAATTTGTATTTATGTATTTTACAATATATTACACCCATGTAAACTAAGGTGGATCAAGGCAATTTGTATATTGTGATCAAAACGTAAGAACCATTAGAACAGATACTACATGCGTTGAATTTTGTTTGTTGCTTTTGATCTTATTGAAAAAAAGGTCTTTCTTATCTTTAATGATTGATAAGTTAAGGTGAAAGCCGACATTTCCTGAGTAGAGTTGATATTTTCTCGTTTATTGACTCATCGTCATGACTTTTCATGAAACTTAAATTTCTCAGTGAAAACAGCAGTCTCATATAGCAATTGAAACATAGTTTGTTGGTTAAGTTGTCCAGGAAAATCACAAAAAGTCGAGAAACAAATGAATTATATTCCTAATTGCTTTCAATACTTAAATCACCTGCCGTCAGTACCCCCTCCTACAAATACTAACTACTGCTTTCCTAATTTCGATCTTACAACAGGAGCCAAATACTCAAATATCATATCTATCAATACTTTGCCTTCTTCCTCGGTTTAACGGACCCCTGACCCTATTTTTGATCCCCATTCGCGACCTAACGTTAAATTGACCCAGAAGAATATAGACACCACGGAATACCGTTATGCTCTCTCCAGGCTAAGGGATTAGAAAATATACGAAAATATACGTCTTTTTCTCGTATATCTTTACCATAAATCCGACTCTGTTTGCATTGAGAGAAAAACCAAAACAAGTGTCACGGTGTCCATCCAGCAGGAAGGCCTTCCTGCTGTTTTAACTAGTCTCAGGAAGCTTTAAAACAGGTACCACGGGTAACACCTAAAAAGGTTGCGGTTGACCACGCTGCTTTTCCCAGCTATGTACGCTCTAAAAGATTTTCTCATTTTCAGCGTAGCCGAGCTGACCATGATAAATTTTTTCATTCCTAACCTGCTTCCTTTGCCTGCATCTCATCTACACTCCACTACTCCTCCACGCAAAACTCTCTCTCTATGGTTAATGATCCTGCCCTCCCTAAAATTGATTCTCCGTGTAGAGGTGTCCTACCTACTAATTGACGTAAGTGATTCCATCAACGATATCCTTATCTTTAGTGACTTTAATCTGCCTCTGTTGATGTGGATTCATTCGGATGATTACCTCTTTTTTAAGGCGTCAGACGCTAGTTCATCGAAGAATGTCTCACCCTCACCAAAGTCCAATTCCTTTACTATTTCGTCTTACAACTTCCATAAAGCAAATTTTCGCAAACTCAATATCTATCTTAGCAAATTTTCTTTTGATTTTACCAACCTATCCTTATCTGATGCTGTCTCCATTTTTTACAATGAAATATTTAATTCCATTTCTCTTTACGTCCGCTTTTCTCGGCATAAAACATCATCTACTTCCCCTCTCTGGTATAACAGAAGACTTCGATCTTTACGAAACAAGAGATACAAATTATGGGCAATTTTTCTTCGCACCAATTCCACTACTTCCAATTCACCCAGCTCTATAACTGTCCCTATCAGTGCTTTCTCGATACAGCGCAGACAAACCTTATCCACGATCCTAAGACATTTTATCAACTCGTCGACTTCAAAAGAAAATCAGACGGTTATCCCCCCTTCTCTCGTTCGATGATATATCATCGACCAACCCACATAGCATTGCCAACTATTTTGCAATCTTTTTTAAACAATCATTTGCAGATAAATTCTTCGTACCTCACTCCATATATTTCAAGTACCTTCCCAATTTCTCCATTGTCCCCTCTCTCTCTCAATCATTTGATCCTACGCTTATCGAAGAAAAGTTATAAAATCTGAATGATGAATGAATGATGCCAGCAATATTTTTCAAAAACTGTGCCTCCAATCTTTCGCACCCACTTTCCCCCATATTTAATCTGTTCTTCACACAAGGGGAATTCCCCCTCTTTCATAACCCCGGTCCACAAAAAAGCTTTCTCACATACCTAAAATGTTGGAAAGTTTGTAGTTTTTAAGTTAGTTTAAGCTTGCATTAAGCGAAATAAATGGGGACGTGAGCCACCACCAAAAAAAATTACATATTTACTGTTTCCATATTGTTATTTTGCCATACAACTTTCCAGTTATGCAGCGCTAACACAAATAAAAATTCATTTGGAGCTCCTTTATACATACATACATGTACATACATACATATGTATTCGAACGTGCTCGAAACCAATAATTTTAATCAGTGCTGTGGCTAAACTACCCTCAAGCCATGACCAGCGGTCATGCCCAATCAGCTAAGCGACATATTAAAATTACAGACCCAAGCCCCAATTAACACGTCTAATAATCGAGCCATGCAGCGGCTTCCGTTAGTCATGGCATTAATCGCTTCATTTCATATTTAAATTTATGGTCTTGTTCGGCAAGTTGATTTGAACGAAATACATAACCCGGAGAACTGCTCAGACTTCGAAGAGTCTAATTTATTCAACCTACGAGTATTTCTTAGATCCATTTAACGAGAATATTTGTATAAACCCTACACACCATTTGATGATAGGCTCTACCTACCATAAATACTCGTACACACACCTAGAAATATTCATTGTCGTGTATCTTTTTCTCTACAAATTGTTCAATTTCAATCTAAGCGCGGTGTAAGAACCGACAAAGTTCAAAAATGAGATAAAAAAACAAACACGAAACTCACATCCAAGTTTTTATCATTATTCTTTTTCGAGAACAGAAGATACGGATAGGAGCACATACGAGTACTTGTAATGACGGCAACTTAGTTTGATGCATGAGTTATGTTTACTTTCATCATACGCTTGATAAGAGTGATAAGATACCACGTAGAAATATGTAAACAAGGACAGCGTATTCAAAAGGTAACCAAAGAAAAAAGTAAACGTTAGAAATGTTACTGTTGACATAAATTTCGAATAGTTCTAAAGGTAGGCGCACACTTGAGATAAGAATGACTCTAAACCGGATTTGGGTGATAGAGTACTTCGGTTTGATAATAATAAGATGCACCAGTGGCACTGTAACAACACGAACTAGCCCTTCAATCTGCCAACAATAAGGGATACATCTCTAGCAAGAAGTGAGCAGCATAAGACACCGAATCCCTCAAAATTGCCACTTAACTGCTTCGACAGTAAACAATATTCTAAGATGTCAAAAAAGGGAAAGATTTGGTTTTCTTAAGATACATAAATCTAAATAGTCAAACTGCAGCAACGCTAACAGAAGGTAAAGCCGGGGTAGTATAAAAATGCTGATAGAATAAAGCAGAGGTGCTATACTTAGTAGCCACAGGAGCTTAAGTGGGGACAAGTGTATAATGCAGCAGATCTGCAATCCAATCAAAACTAGCCGAAATGGGTGCGAGCGATGGGTCACTCCAAGAACTTCCAGATTAAGAGAACCTGTAGTATTCTCAAATGGGATTTGATATTTCATATCCTATTAGAATTTAGGACAACTTAATCCGAAAATGGTCAAAAAATAGGTTAAACCTGACCGGTTGAGCTTGAAAGGTTTTCGTAAATCTAAAAAAAAGTGTGGCAGTTGTGTTTATCTTCCCCTTCTGCCAAGCAAGAAAAACTTGAATACATACTTGAAGGAAATTGGAAAAAAAAGTTACAGGATTTTGGCCAAAAGCTTCAATTAAAAATTTAACCTGAATATATATATTTTCTTTAATAATTTAAAAAAATCATGAACATATTTTCATCCTCCTCTTTCTCAGTGGGGAGTACCCCGCCAGTTATGCAATTCCTTATTTTTGTCTCACCAAAACCAATCACCCATAAAATTACAGAATACTGGACAACGATTTGGAAATGATAGCTATTGTATTAGGGCTGACGCTTGTATTATAGTATTCTCTTACCTGAGCAAGCAGGAGTGAAATCCTGCTGCAATAGCCTTCAGGCTAATGCTGTACTCCCCCCATTCCGTTGAAACCCTGGCAGGCCTCAAAGATCGCCCGATGTCTCGTTGGTGGTGTAGATCAAGATGTAGTATTCCTTGTTACAACCGATCTGACTCTGGCACACCAGCCCATAAGGGCCTTTGTGAGTCCTCACATGGCCCTACTGCTTGCATAGCCCACCATGGGATACCGACGTTCTACACATACGTGCATCGACAACGACTTTGAGTGGAAACCCAACATTAATGAATACAATCAAACAAAATAACACAAACGAAGTTAACAAAGCTGACGGAAGCTGAACAGAAGAGGGTACAGTGGTCATGCGGGGAACAGCCCCAAACCTCTCAGAAAAGTACGGAGAAAAGGGCGACAGCCCCAAAATCTGCGGTAGAACAGCAGGCAACCACTGAATGATCTGTTTTCCACAAACTGGGAGAACAGATTAAAACATCAGTTACGAATACCAGATGAACCCAGAAATAGGACCTGCTAATGCAGACAAAAAACAGACCAATTTAAAAAGATAAATTAGTGAAACCCTTGGCAACAATGTGGAGATTCGGACTCTGACCCACTGTATTACTCTGGAAGTAAAGGAATTCTGCCAGAATACCAGCTCAATGACATAGACAATGCAAACATAATTGGTCTAAAAAACGCCTATGGCCATACCCAAATTGCGACTATTAGCCTGCCTGCAAACAGTGGACACAAAATGCTAAACTCAAGCAGAATCGGAACTGTCACGCCCGGGAACAAAAAACCCTAACTACATGTTTCAGATGTCTTCAATTTGGCCACAAGGCACGCCAATGCAAAAATGAGATTTACCGCTCCACGCAATGTAGAAGATGTGGGGAAAATGGCCATGTAGCCAAAGACACTCTGCAAGAAGGATAACCCGGAGAACGCTATGAATGTAGCCGGTAGCAGTAAATGCTCGGTCATATTATGTCGCCGATGATATTATGTAACATAATTGCGGACGGTCACCAGTGCCTTCACTAGTATTAAAATGGAAACTGCTAAAATAGGTTTAGCGGTAAATCAAGTATCATATATGCTGTCAAGAAGTAGAAATACATAACATCGACGAACTGCACAAAACGTCACAGACTACAGATGTAATTTGAAGGTAATAAGGGGCTTTGTCTCCCTTGGCTCTGCTGTAAATTCGTCCAACAACATCTCAGTAGAAATAAAGCGAAGAATCACTCTTGCCAATCGCTGTTTCTTTAGGCTAAGAAGGCAATTGAGTAGTAAGACCCTATCCCGAAAAACTAAGGAAACTACGGATTCTATATAAGATCTTGATCATCCCTTTACTTTATGACGCTGAAACATAGACTCTATAAAAAATGGATGAAGATATCCTTAGCCTTTTTGAGAGAAAAATCCTTCGACGAATATTAGGCCCCGTTTACGTTGACGTAATGAATTATACGAGTTGTACAGCGACATCGACCTATTCAGAAAACTGCGCGTCAATCGCCTGAGATGGCTAGGACATGTAGAGCGATTCTACACCAATGCTCCGGCCCGCAAAGTCTACGAATCTAACTCGGAGGGACGTCGCTTCTGAAGCGACGATGCTCACTTCCACCTGAATTGTCATGTAAATAAACAAAACTCTTGCTAGTGGCCTCCACGGAAACGTAGTTAGTGGCTTAAGTACCAACGACCTTTACATTGCTTAAGAGCTCGGAGTTCGTGTTTTTTTTTTCGAAGCGATAACTGTGAGCAGTAAAAATTATGGGCGGATGATTACAGATAATTTTTTACCTAATTTGCAAGCGCATCAATCTTACTCATAACACACACGATCGTAACAAAATCGGACGACTTTGCATATCGCTATGCGACTCCATAAATTTGCTGCATGAACATTTCACACGAAAATCGATCAGCCGCTTTGGAGACGCCCCGTGGTCGACTTAGTCCAGATTAATTATTTTCTATGGGGTTACATCACAAATGAAGTCTACAACAATAACCCGCAGTCTGTCACGGAGCTGAAAGGAAATATCCGACATCTAGCAAAGCAAACCTTCCATACTCAGTATGCGACTAAATGAGCAGCATTTGGACCAAATCATTTCCAAAAAATAGAATCCGCATCCGCAATAACAGTTTTTGTTTTATTCACTTTTTGCAACACCCTGTACTTGGAAAAATTCGAAATATAAAATTTTTAAGATTTTGAAAGTCTAGAATTATACAACATAACAAACCACTCTTTTCGGCTTCACAACGTTAAAGCATAGTCACCGTGCATAGGCCATATCATACGATGCGAAGAGCAGATTAAACCTAAATTCATTCTAAAGAATGAATCTGGGATTTTAAGTCTTTATGTAGAGCTCGGATCGATATGATTCCTTGTCAGTTTACTTTCCTTTTGCTCTTTGTGTGGAAATTATTCAAATAATTGTCACTATTGGAACAAGTTGCAAAACAATATAATCATCGGCGAATATACAAATTCGTCAGAAACAAACAAACCTACGACTTACAGTTAATTCACTTATGATTGCATCTGTTCGCCATCAATGTTTCACTGTTACATTGGCGAATCCATTGTAGGGATGGTCACCATACTACAACAACGAGTGCCCATGCCACCCTATTAGTTCCTTTAGCTGCTCTTAGATATACGATCCCGCTTGGTGGAGATTCATCGGTGAAAAATTTTGGCTTACGAGCTTGGATAATAATACAATCGAAATAGTTCCTTGAGTATGATTTTGTACATTATCGCGTGAGAACATTAAACGGGATTTTTCACATTGTGCAACAATATTTCCGGGTGATAGTCGATGTGGTTACGATGTGTATTCTGCGACGTTACAAAGTAAACACATTTCTGGAACGGAAAGCAAATCTGCTAGCTGTAACATTTACTTTTGAATTTACCAGTTTACATTTACCAGAACTTTACCAGTTGAATTTAGAGACCTCACACAGCAAATTCAGGTATGTAATCCAGTTGAGAACTTTCTTTCGGATACTTTTATTTTTGTATTAACAAATTGCGTCCTAGGTTGTACAGCAAATTATGCAAATATGTATTGTAAAGCGTCGGACAGAATTTTAAATTAATTTAAATCAATAAAAATAAAAGACGTGTTTCTATTTAAATTTAACAATTGTTTCAATGATAATGTCCTCTATCCGGTTGCTCTTGAAATGTCATATAAATGAATTTATTTCCATGAAACGTTGCAGTCTGGGGCTAAGAAATCAGTGGGGACCGATGGTATTCCGAACATCGTGCTTCGACATCTTCCTCTAGAAGCGGTTGACATTTACACCACCCTGTTTAATAATGCAATGAATAATGCACATTATCCAGCGCATTGGAAAACGGCGGTGGTTCAACCTATCCCCAAAAAGGGAAAGGATATTTCCAATCCGGCGAATCTCCGGTCGATAAGTCTCCTTCCGAATATCAGTAAGGTTTTTGAAAAGGTAATCAATAGAGCTCTGACTAGGTGGGTTGAGGACAAACATATAGTTCCGGATAATCAATTCGGTTTTAAGGCGGGACATGATATCTCACATACCGCGTCTAAACTGGTTTCTGATATCCAATGGAATAAAGGCAAAAAACAATGCACTGGTGCCTGCCTTGTTGACTTGGAGAAGGCCTTCGACACCGTATGGTTAGAGGGTCTTTTCTATAAGCTGACTGGGCTGGGGATCAGTAAACCACTCTTGTACATTCTTTATAATATGCTACACAACAGACAGTTCATCGTGAAGAATGGTGATGTGACTTCTGTTGGAATATTTCAAATTAAAAATGGTCTTCAGCAAGGCGTGGTCAATTCGCCGATCCTATTCAACATTTATACAAGCGACTTGATAAGTTCACTTCCTCATACTATTGCGTACGCAGATGATTTGATAGCGTACAGAACAGGTCCAAAAATCGAGGTTATTAATACTCTCTTGCAGCATGACTTCGATAAGATAAGACGATTTTGCGATGACTGGAAGTTGAAAATCAACTTTCAGAAGTCGGAAACCATTCTCTTTAGGACGCCGTTGTCTGGAGCCTCTAGGGATACCAGAAAAAATTGGCGAAAGTTCTCTATCATTGGACAACACGGACAACCTCTTGCCTGTCGAAATGTAGTCAGATACCTTGGAATCTGGCTGGATCAGTTTCTGTATTTTGGCAAAAATGTAGATGCTGCTCTGGCCAGAGCTAAAGGTGCTTTTGCGCTTACAAAGAGACTGTTTTATAACAGCCAACTCAATGCGAGGGTAAAGGTAATCTGCTATATGGCCCTTATCAGGCCCATGCTGGTATTTGGTTGTCCCGTGTGGTTCAATGTACGAGCAAGCTTAAGGGAAAAGATTCGGGTGTTTGAGAGGGCTTGCCTTCGCTTGTACAGAACACCAGAGTCGGAGTACAAAAAATTTTATCCTAATGAGGTCCTTTACAACAGGGCGAACCTAATACGAGTGGACAACTTCGTAATTAAGCTGACTCGAAGGCACATTGCAAGAGTAATGACCTCGACGAATAACCTGATATCTGGGGCTTACTACCCCAATTACCTTTACCACGAGAGTGTGCGCTCTGACGGCTTCGTTCCACCGGAAGCATTCCTCTACCTAGATCAGATAGGGTTGATCCAGGATAGATCAGCGGTGCCGTTAATCTTCCATGTCGCTCGGACAGCTGGGGACAGGCGACTCAACTACAACAGAGACGTCGCACACGGCAGTGTGGATCGCCTCAGGTTCAGTAGGGCGGTGGGGAATCGCGATAAGAGGGATGTCGTTCGGCAGCACCAGCATTTCTAGTGGTTGAATGATGGAGAAGATGTTTCGTCGTCGTTTCCGTCAATCACGGACCAGCCTCACTAGTGAGGCAGGGCTGACCAATATATTTGCTTTGTAAATAGCGATGGCCAGCTTACATCGGTTTAGGTTAGCATTTAAGTAATATATACATGTGTTAGTATATAGAAAGGTATATACTACCATATGTATATTATTGTGTATAATGTCTAAGTGTGTTTATGTGTATTTTGTGTATGTAGGTTAAGTAGACTAAGGTTGATTTTAAGTTAGATATTAAGTTTTTATAAAAAATAAAAATTGTCCATATGCTAAGTTTTTGTAATCAAATTTTTTTCTTAGCTCTAAGCATGTAAAATAAATATTTCCAAATAAAATGTAAATGAAGTCGAAAGACATAGATATAAGAATTTAGAGTAGCTTAGAGTGCCTGTGTGGGGCCAGTAAGTTAGCATAAGATTGTTAAGTAATTGTAAGCTAGCATTTGAGCATTTTTTGTTAGTATGTAAGAGTTAGTGATTAAGAAAATAAAATGCATTGAAACTGAACTGAACTGAAAACGTTGCAGTCTGAAGGGCTGCCACCAGAAGGCCCATTGTATACCACCAACAAATTGCGAATGGTAATTCCAGGTATGTTTCGTGGTATAATAGCTTTTATAGTGGTATTGTAGTGACCGATATGTGGTATAGAGCACAGTATTGCTATACCAGCAGTCTGTCCACTATATAACAAGCCAAGGCGTGTATGGTGCTGGTCGCGTATCCCGATGAACATAAAGTGGGTCTAACAGTGAATGTGGGCAGACCGTAGGGGAGTTGATAGACAATATGTTTGGGAAACAGAGGGCTAAATATGCAAACAGGAAGGTAAAGATTGAAGAGCAGAGTCGGAGCCAGCTGAGAAATCCACATAACGAGTTCTTTTCATCTGCAATACGAAACATTAACAAGTTCTATTACAGGGTTCGCAGGGTCCCCATACCTGCACTGTTAAAAATCGGAAAATAAAGAACTGATCCTTAGAGGAAAGTCTCTTCAACCATCAGGAGTTGAATGTCTGATTATAAACTCTGATTATATTTGACCGACTATATACTCAGGACATAATGTTTTTTGGTCTGTAATATGTAAATAGGATCAAATAGCAGCAAACCGACGTGATTCTTCAGAAGTTCAGTCTACTGCTTATATTTAATGATTGTTAGATTGGTTGCCATGTAAGACGAAGTCTTTTAGTAGTAGAAAGGACGACATACAATCACCGGTAAGAGCACATCACACCAAGGCCAACAGGTGCACGAGTATTTTATTCAAACAGGAGGATGATGGGCCTCTTGAAAAATGTGCTCAAAATGATGCTCATAAAATGGTTAGAATTAAAAGTTAAGATTAAAAAAGTCATATATATTTACTCAAATACCATCGCATCTCCAGAGTTTGTAGACAATTTGTGTTGGTATTACAGTGAACAATTTACGAGCATTAATGCTCCAATGAAAAATGTTAACCTTCTAAAAGACACAAATAAAACGAAAATCTACAGATTATATACAACAATTTAAGAAGACGCCGCCTCCAAAACACCTTTGTAGGAGGTGTTTGCGCTTAAATCAAATATCCGCAATCTTTATGGTTGGATAAAAGATTTCATTTTTTTCTGTGAACCTGGTTGAAATTTTTACTGGTTTATGGATATGGAAACTGAGTACCAACAACAATGTAATGGGCTATCTGTCTTAATCCAACTGAAATTTGATAAAGCTAAACAATTAAAGGGTCTGTTTCCAAAAACACAGATGTACGATACATTTTATGATACGAGTATTAAACAAGTTGCTATCCATATATTACAAATGAGAAACACCTGTCTTCCTTAAGTCTCCATTGTCATTAAAAGTTGCTTAAGTCAGATACAAATGTACAAATGTCTGACAAATTCCGATTATTTATGTATCAGTTGCAGGTGTAGTTGCTTATCAATATATTTACATACATATATACATAAGTATAAATGTTTTTACGTACAACCATACATATGTGTAAATCGGAATCTTAGCTGATGTCGATTAGCTTCGTTGTTTTTCCCGATGTAATGTTTATTGTCTACTGAATCCTTTCATATTTTTTTAACAATGCAAATATTTACTTGTATTATAAATAAATCTTGGTAAACATCTAGCATCTACCACCTAGCTTTCAATATTTGCACCAAATGCAATAATATGCCTTGTAATGCAGTGATCGGCGATCTTACTACATATGGTATACATACAAATTACGGTTGTTTAAAAGCGAATATCAGAAATGAATGAATGAATCTCAAAGACGTGACTAAACTTGAGGGGGTAAAAAATCTAAATAAAGTGTCCTATTACAAATACCTATGTATCTTTGCCAAATAATGGGGAAAACAGCCATTTATTTGTAAAAGTAAATTTTTGTTTTTGATCCTATTGCGATGTCCCCGACAAACAAGAATCAGTGAAGCAGAAACAATTCAACAGCTAAATTTAATATGCCATTACCTTTGATGTGGCTAAATGCACCTTGATAAACTAATTTTTTCTTCTGTTCTTTTACTGTAGGGACGAGTAGTTACTATCCCCAGACCCAACTACCAGAATATATTGCGATGAAAGTTACTTTTTTTTGTTTTTTTTTTTTATAATTTACGCGCGCCTAAGGGGTTAGATACCCTTTTACTGTTGCCAGGGCGCGGGCGGAAAGGTAGAAAGGAGGAGAAAGGAAAATTGTTTTGTAGTGGTGTTTGAAACTCAGGTGTGTTTGGTTTCGGTATTTGCTCTCCAAGGGGTGGGAGTCCGAATAGGACGGAGAGTTTTTTCTTCACTCAGAGTGGAAGGTTATAATTCGCAGTAATTTTTTGTGCTTGAAACTCTACAACAGCCAAATCTACGTGTCAGTGTTATGCCTTCACACGCAGAATTTCTCTGTCTGGGTTCCAATTACACAACTGAAAAACTTGAAAGACTTGTTCATGGGCAGGATTCGAACCTAGACCCCTCCGAGTGAGAAGCTATTGCTAGTACCACTACACCACGGCCACTTAGCGGTAAACTGCGACTCCATCGATATGCACAATTCTGGACTTAGATCTCGGTGTTTTTTTTTAATTCTTCGGTTATTATTTCCATAAGATGATAAGTTTTTTCCCAATTTCCCCGATTGGAGAAATGTGCACCTTTCTTCGGAGGATATGTAGTCAAACAAAATCGGCAACGTTAGATGATAGGTACATCATATCTATTTTTCGTAGAAGCTCAATGCATTTACATTCTTACCAGCTCACGTATTTATTTTAATTGTACTCGTAGTTATTCAGCATATCCTTTTAACAAAACCACATCTGACAGAGTTCCGAATATTAAATCAAGAAGAAGCTGCATATTTCTACCAAAAAGCAAAGCAAATGGTGACTACTGTAAGCAGGGAATAAAATACGGAATAAAGCTATGCACGTAATTCTAAAATGTAATATTTATACTCCGGTTACAATAATGCTAGATGATCTACAGTGGATAGCAATTTAACAGCGATTAATTATCAGTGCAATGACTTTTATATTTAAAATTAAAAAAAAAAATGCTACCCGAGTACTTAGAAACTAATATTGTAAATGTACTTGACGTTCAACCATACGATTTAAGGAATGTCAACAACATGAGGCTCCATTATGAACAGGGGATTGAACTTTTTTAAAAGTCTTCCAAGTGAAATTAAATCTGAATCAAGATTTGTTGTGTTTCAAAATAAGTTTGTTCAGTTTTTAAAAAATAATTATTAATGCTTTTTATATTGTATATAGATTAATTTAATTTTAAGTTATGCTTTTATATTTCTTTATTTTCATCATTCGTATTAATTTTAAAATTGTCATTTGTTATTGTAAATTAATTTATCTAATTAATTTACTACACTCCGAAGGGCTATAACTTTGTTCTTAGATCCCACATAGTCTAATCTCTTGGTCTACCAAGGATAGGTCAGTCCCATCTGGCATACTATTACTAATAGACTCCTATTGAGCAGCACGATACGCAATAGCAAACAAACGCAAATAGTCATCCTAATTAACTTGCTTTTCTCTGACGAACTTAGAAAGGTAGTGCAACACCGTCTTATTCATTCACTCCACAAGTCCATCGGATTGTTGATGCAAAGGTGTAGTCCTTGTTTAGTGGATCCTGAAAATCTCCATTACGTTTTGAAATACATCGGTCTTGAAATTCCGAGATGGCAATTAAGCAGAATCCCAAAACGACAAAACACTTCCATTACCAACTCCCTTGCGACTTGCAGTCTGATCCAGAATAGGGAAAACGTCAACCCATTTGTTCAAATAGTCCATGAAGACTATGGCATATTTATTTCTCCAAGATATCCACTGCAACTCATTGGAATGGCTCCCAAGAAAGGTAAATTTGAAGCTTTCCTATGGTTCTGCGCTTGCTCCATTTTTGGGGGCACAAGTATCACAATCAGAGCAGTACTTCTACACAATAAGAGCAGTGGGCAGTAATGCCCACCAAACGAAGTATCGTTACAGACCTTAATTACAAGTATTTCGCGACTTAATACCTTTGGAATAATTGGCAGCCCCATGATTTAAGAAGACTACACTCTACAGATGACATATTTTATTCAGGATGCACACAATTTTTTTATCCACTCGATCACTGCAGTTAAAACTATGATACATCCTTTTCTTACGCCTCTTTTAACTTGTTTGGATCGAATTCATTGCAATCATTCCAACTAATTCTTTACATGTGGTACAATAATTTCGCTCAGATTTGCTTAAAGCTTTACCGAACTAGGTGATGACCCTATCAGATCTATCTTGAACCTGCGACAGACGACGAAATCTAAAATAAAATCAAAGTCCGGTGGCGAAGTTAAATAAGGTTTTAATAAATTGAACAGTTTTTGGCAGTGTAAATTCCATTCGAAAGAGAGGTTATTTCGGTTAGATACCGAATTGGGGTACAAACTGGTGATAGTAAGTACACAGTGCAATAAAACTTCTTAACACAGTTATATTTTTCTTTATAGGCCAACTCTGAGTTGGCTCAATTTTAGAATGATCAGGAGACACGCCACTTTTACTGATAATATGACATAATAAGCTAATTTTTTTTGGAATAAGTTTCACTTGGCGAGGTTAATTTTCTATCCGTCTTGTGTTAAGCGACTTAAAACAGAATCACGGTTAATATTCATTTCATCAAAACTCATATCTTGGATCACAATTCCATCCAGATAGCTAAGTAATCCTCGAAGGTTGTGTTAAGAGCATTTGTCAAGCCAGAACTTATAACTTTAAGTTGCTTCTCGTGACGAAAGCTGTCTTCTCACGATCTCCTGGAAACATTTCCACTTGCCAATAGCCAGTTTGGCAGTCAAGTGTGGTAAACCCTGCAACTGCGTTGACAGAGTCGTCGATTCGCTGTAAGGGAAAGAAATCTTTGATAGTTACGTTATTTAATTTGCGGTAATCGACACAAAATCTTATCAATCCTTCCTTTTTTCTTACCATTAAAATTGGCGATGCCAAATGGACTGATCGAAGGCTCGATCGATCGATCCTGTTGGCTAATGGTCTACGTGGTGTCTGTTTAATAGACTTTGCATTACGTACATCAATTTTATGTTGGGCGGCTTTCGTTCTCCCCAAATCGTCCTGCTTGCAGGTGAAAATATCTTCGTATTCCGTTAGCGGTGACGGAACAGGGTGGCATTGGGTTGGCTTAAGAAACTGGTGGAATCTACGAAGATAATAATCCAGATAATTTGGTGAGGCACTTGATTCTAAAATTTTCATATCTAAACCCACAACGACCTAACAGGTCGCGCTGGTTACATTTACCGGAAGCATAACCGCATGATCAGGGATATTGACAATAAACTCAAACACTGCTAAGGTTACACGTTCTAGATTTTCAAACTAAAATCCCTTTTGGAAGATCATCCGGAAGGGGAGGAACAACACCTTCAGCAGGTTCTTTGCTGTTTTGCTTGATTGTTGGTTGTGGCGGTGGCTAGACCGCGGTTGCGTTTTGGGACTTTGTATGCATCGAGCCAAATGACTGAGAAACTCAATCTAAATATATGGCTTTCTCAGAACAGGTTTTACTGACTGCTTCCATCATCGTTTTCAGATTTGCTATTCGAACAGCGTCCTGAATTGAACGATCTGCAATACCATCTACAAACCTCATCACAAAAATACGTTTTTGACAATTTCCAAACCCAATTCGAGTTAGCCACTGAATTTCGTTTGCAAAATATCCAAGATCTTCTCGCTGTCGTTATCGCCCAGAACGAAATGTGTTTCTTTTGGTAAATTTCAACTGTAAAGCCGATATTAGTTTTGAGTAATCCGCACTGTCGTCGAAACTATGTGTTCCTAAGACAGACATAGTTTCTCCGCGCAGTAAAGATGCAAATACTTGGGCTTTTTGCTATGCTCCTGTAACAATATTGCCAGGGCTTGGGGTCGATTCGAACTTTATAGTTGCTGATTGCCAAAGCTGTTGTCGGGGATCTTCAGGTGCAAAGAAAGACATTCCTGATTTTTATATGCTGTTATTAGTTGTTTTTTTGTCCTCCAACATCCGGCATGGAAACACTTTTTTGGGAAAATCTGGTAGCACTCACCGTAGGCAATTCCTCTGTTTGATGTTGTTGTTCACATTCTCGCATTCTGGCGAGCCACACATTCGCCAAGTAAGCATGGGGGTGTGTGGATTTGTCGAAGAGTACCTTTGTACCTGTCAAAGGTACCTGGGATTCGTTCCCAAATGTAACATTTGTTACAATACTACAACATTTTTGAAAAACTTAGATGATCAACCCAGGTCCATATACATATATGCCACCTGGTGCGAGAATAGCACTCACAGATGCAAAGAAAACTTCTGACTATACTTTACAAAGTTTAGTTTACCGGCAATTTATCAGCCAGTTCTTCTCAATATGAAAGTAGTTGTGCCAACATTTAAAGTGAACGAATCACGAAAACATGCTTTTAATTTGTCTATAGCCCACACAGACCTGATATTTTGGTAATGTTTTTATACTGTATGTACATAATTGTACGCATAAAATGTTTGCACACAGCTAGGCCGAAGGACAATTACGAAGGCGAAAGATACTGATGTATGATGATTTTGAATGTTTGCACGTTATTTGCTCTCTATTCCTTGTGTTGTGGATACATTTCGTACAACATACACTCTACATGACACAAGGACAACACCGCGTCAAAGTAATGTGCGTATCGAAGAAACTATAGCCGCTATGTGTGAACGTGAGGCGGAAGAAAATTTTTTCAAAAAGTTCTTGACCTTCACCCGTATAGGATCCAGCTGGTGGCATTAACTGCGACCACAGTTCGCAGATTACGGTGGACCCTTGATTTTATCAAATAATCATGTTTGGTGGTGATGTTACTCGTAATTTGTGGCTCATTGAGTTTGATAACAAGTAAAATCGCCATCTCTGGAGTGAGACGCATCCAGAAGAGATCCATAAAACTTAATTACACCCACAAAAGTGCACGCGCTGGCGTGATTATATTCCTTATTTTCTCAAAAGTGATGCCGGGCCTCTATGGCCAATGTTACCGGACAATCACTATTTTTCATATTTCCTATGACATAATTCTTCCAAAATATTGACGACATAGATCTGGAAGACATGTAGTTCTAACATTCCTTTGACTTACTATGGACATTTGGAACTACAGACCCGTGTAGACCTGAGGCTCAACTAATAAGCCTCTCAATCCAGCTCGATCCAGCTAGCTACCTCAATTTCCGGGGTGGACCCGAAGAGTCTCCCTTCTGGAGTGTGGGGTCCACACAACCTATTTCGAGGAGTCCGCACCGAACCGTACAGCGGGTACAAATTTGTCATTGTATCTTCTTCTTCATTCAACTACAGAGACGGGACTGAAGATCATCTAAAGAATTTGTCGATCAAAATAACTTAGCCATTTTTCACAAAGTCGGCTAGGGCCATCTTCGCCGCTTGTAAAGCAGTGCGGTTATGTCAAAATCATCAGTGTATGAGTGTTAATAAATGGAACTTTGAAAGATTATTCCTGTGGTGTTGCGGGGTGAGTTTTGCACATTTTTTCTCACGAACAATGTTAAAGTAATCGCATTAAAGGTTTAGATTTTAGACAAAGTTTGGGCCAAATTTATTTCATCAGTACCGTTGGATCTAGTTGCCAAATGTAGAGAGTACTAAAATGTTAGATTGGATCTTGAATTACATTTCATGAATACATATAGCGAAGTAGTGAAGTCGATAAGCTGCTGGAATCTGCGTCTTATATTGATCGATGTCAAAAACTCAACCTCCATTGAGCGATTAACAAAAAAAAAAATAGAACCGACAGACAGAGTTGAATAAAATCAAATCTTTAGACGAGGACCAAATATATCTATCAGTGCTGTGTTACAATATATGTATGTAATATATGTATGTTCAGCTATTTCCAAATTAGCTTAAGGGCAGCAACATAACTATTCTATGACAGATAAGTTTTGCAAAATTTACGCCAAATGCTCATCAGAAAACAAAATTTATTTCAAGCTTAGATAGATACGTATATTACAGTAAACGTTCAAATCAAAATGCACAAGTCTCTCGAAGGGAATATTGTCCAGAAAGTGGAGAAAGTGATCAAACCAAAGAGTTCATCACTTAACTATAATGAAGTCACATGGGAGCATGTACAAACGATATGTATGCGTTTTATTATCTTATCTGCTTGCCAGCCGCGCTAAATACTCGTAGTTGAACAGCATAATACTGCCTGCGATATACCGGAAAATTTGTGCCTGATGAGCTCACTGAACAAGGTTCAGATGCAAGGAAACAGCAGACATCTTGACAATGTCGATACACATATGTTATGTCCTGTCTTAAAAAAAACACAACTTGTCAAATGTGTGAAACACAACTTGAAAGTGTTTGATTTTAAGGGATCAATAACTCTAATTCAATTAAGAAGTGGCAACAGCACATATCGTAATATGTACCCCATAACTGAGCATTCTGCATCCTTGAAGGACAAGCCGTTAGAAAAGAGATTTCTGTCATTTTTACATGTGCCATCTTAAGTGAATATCAACAAAATAAACAAAGTCACACTAGTGGTCCTCAAGCCCCACTGGCTAGTTCTAGTATGGAATTACCCTTACATTAAGTGGTCCTAGAACTGGACTTAGGATAAAACAAATAGCTCTCTCCATTTTGCGCGATATTGAGCACACTTGCACGAGTTGATTGGGTTCACTTTCCATATAAAAACGATATCTAACATAAGTAAAAATAACTTTGTGGATTCGAAGATCTGAGTCAGAGCATTTGTCATGATTCGCTCGTGTGTCCTAAATACCTAAGCCCATCGATTTTCACCCTTCTGGCTAAATTAACGTAGCCACTAGAGTGCCACCATTTATGCGATTGGGATCGAATTTCATCCAAAAAAATCCCTGTCTGATGAAGTTTTGAGGAACTTTGTCAGTCTTTTGTGATTGTAGCCGTTTAATACAAATCATCCTTGCAGTAGTTCTTAGTATATTGTCTCCTTTAAATCCGATTTCGAGCATTCGTTGATTAGGTTAGTGGCTTTTTGGAATATTTAAACATTCGGACACTGAAGTTGTGTTTGCCAACCAGAAAACTACTAGTTTCAAATACTGAGGTGCAAGAAACGTGTGGTTTTCAAAAGTGGTTTCATGCAAGCTATGTGCTGAAGCATAACATCTGAGGTACGAGTAGCAGAGACAACAACAAAAGGGGTGAGTTACTTTCAAATTATATTTGTAGCAAAAATCTGCTTATATGTATTAGGGGTAACAAACCTACTTTTATAAACTCTGTAAGAGAGGAGGTTCTTGACTTCACTATCTCGTTTCCCTTTCTTCATAATTTTATCAAAGATTGACGTGTGTCAGATGAGGCATCCTTATCGCACCATATACACACAAGGTTCAATATAGGATGCAATATCAGACGTGGTCAAACTAGATACATGAATAAACCCACGAACTGGAGTACTTTTCAAGAAAATCTCGCTATTAAATCTCACTCATTGCTCTCATCTCTACAGTCCATTGGGGATGCAAATGATCCATCTCTACAGTCCATTGGGGATGCAAATGAGGCATTATCCTATCCTTTGAATGCAGTTGCAAGCTAAAACGCAATATGGTTAACAGGTGTGTACCATGGTGGAACATTAAACTTGAACAAATGCGTAAAATGGCGAGAATTTTTTTAACAAATTCAAACAGACCGGTATTTTAAAACTTTACAGGTACGCATTGACCAACTTCAATAAAGAGTACAGAAAGTCCAATACAGCTTCCTGGAGAAAGAATTGCGAGTACCTGCGAAAACTGAGACCAGAAATCGCGCTTCTTCAAAAAGTTCTATGAAAGGACTATTCAATTAGCTTAGGATTGTTAGAAGAAAAAAACGGTACTTTCACAGACTGTCAAGAGGACACTTTAAAAATGCTACTTAAGGTTCATTTCGCAGACCTGGCCCTTTTAAAAAACACATAGTATGTCAATTCTGAAGTCACAAGCTTATCCTAAACAACAGAGTCAACATCCTATCTGGAAATATGTACAGCATAGACATAGTTAATTAGGCCATCAACACTCTAACCGCCTTATTCAGGTATAGCTTCAACTTTGGATACATCCCATAAGCCTGGAGAGAAGTAAACGTAGTTTTCATCTCCAAACCTAAATCCTATCGGCACATAAGTCTTACATCATGCACCCTCACCATTACGCATACAGGAAAGAAGATCCACGGAAGGCACTCTACTAAATCTGGTAACACAAATTAAAGAGTCTTACCGAAAAAAGGAGATAGCAATATCTGCCTTCCTAGATATTGAAGATGCCTTTGATAATACCGAATATCAATCCATTTCATGAGCCATGCCCAAAAAGGGTATTGACTATCCCACTAACCGTTATGTTAGAGCGATGCTCGTAAACCGGAAAATCTCCACATCTTCTGATGAGACCAAAATCTCTGTCTCAGCCGTCAAAGGAGGTATTGTTTCCCCGCTCTTGTGGTCGCTGGTCATTGATGACCTACTTGTAAAATTTAGTAATTTGGGCTATCAAACAATAGGATATGCCGACGACTTAGTCATAATAGTAAAGGTTAAACATCGGAAAGACGTTTCCTATAAGATGGAGACTGCTCTGAAGATAGTATATGGCTGGTGTGTTGGAGCAAATCTCTCAATCAAACCCAGTAAAGCTATACATGTTCCCATCACTCGTAAAAGAAATCTGAGCCTTGACCAGATCTCACTTAGTGGTACAGTAATTGTGTACTCAAATGAAGTAAAATATTTTGGAATGGTTCTCGATAAAAAAAAAACTAAATTGGAATTCACGTATTAATAATAAAATTACCAAACTGGATTAACCACAAAGTTCACCCATTGGATATATACAATGATGTTACCACCTATCATCACCTGCTCTCCAGTAGTATGGGGGAACAAAACAAAAGATAAATCTGACATACAAAAATTACAGTTGCTGCAAAAACAGGCATTGACTCGTCATCACCGGCGGAATGCACACATGCTCCACAGCAGGTATAGACGCTTTCATTGATTTAACGCCATTCCATCTCTTTGTAAAAAAGATGGCAATTCGCAGCATGGTCAGCACGTGAGATTAATTACTCAGATCACATGAGTTAAATGAATCTTCTCTCCGAAACTCCCCAGCTTGACATGATCTGCGCGGTAAACGACCGCCTATCTAAGACTGTGTGCTTGGGCAGAAGGTTCAATATAGTAGACTCACACCGAGATGAATGGAACTACAATACAAAAACCCCACCTCAAACATTAAAGGTATCTAGTCGTATGGATCGAAGATGGTCAGAATTTCGCAATCAATGGGAAAAAGTCCCAGCGTATTTCAAGCGGAAATACATTACATACCTTCTCAAAATCTACAGATTCTCAATTTCATCAAAAGTGTTGAGCGTCTCTTGGCTTCGCAGCACTGGTTTTGTGGTACAAAAGATATTTTAGGTGGCAATGCCCTCAACAACCGACTTTACTGTTGACTTCATCTAGGGGACTTCGCCAAAAGCTCCGCATAATTCCTCTTCTAAACCACATTTTTGTATTAAAGTTCAATTATCTCCACGTGAGCTGGTCTCAATATTAAGCACTATGAAGTACGGCCGTGGAAAAGTGTACAACAGAAAAAAGAAGTCTAAATTCTTTCTATTTATGTTATCGTTAGGAGTTGTCAACGCAAATCATAGGTCCTACTTGTGTCTGTAAAATATGTTAGTGCATTAGACTAGTCTGTTCGACATGAACTTGCGCTGATGTTTAGTCTTTTAACTGGGATAAGTGGAACCTATTTTGTTATCCCGATGGTAATACAAGAGCCTTTCTATTCCGTTTTCTTTAGCTACTGCATGATAACTTTAGTCCATCTATTTGCGAAGTCATATTGAGTGTTTTTTTGAATTGGTGACACTTTTTCCAGCTAGAGGTAATTTGACAGCTGATAACTGATATGTGCTAATTTTGGCCTGCGGGCTAAAAGATTTCGAGTAGGATAGGAGCGTAAACAGAGACTCCTTACGAACTCACTGGAGCGTATTTTCTGCGTTCGTCGGATTTTGTTGAAGTGGAAAGATGTTTTTTAATATCGGTGTTCCTCAAGGTTCTGTCTTAGGTCCCATTCTGTTCTTAGTCTTTATAAACTCACTATTTTCGCTTAATTTCAGAGGCTCGCCGACTGCATTTGCAGATGACATTGGCTTTTCTTATGGCTCGAAAAGTGCTCTAGACATGGTCTCTGACATAAACTGGGATCTTGATTTATTAAGGCATTGGTTTTCTGCTCATAATTTAGTTTTGAGCTCCAAGACTAAATTAATGTATTTCAGTCTCTCCTCGAATTATAATTGCGAAACTAATATTTACTTTCACTCACAGGAGTGTAGAAGATACTGTCCGCAAACTTGCTCGTGTTCGTCCGATTTATCGTGTTGCTCGTATAATAGTAATAAAAAATGTAGTAATAATTGTTTCCTTGTAGAGAATGTTGTTGAGTTCAAATATCTGGGACTTACCCTTGATTCTAGGATGAGCTTTGTTAACCATATAAATATTTTAAAAAATTACTTCCGATACACCCTTCGTCATTTCTATTATATGCGTAACGTTTGTTCAATCAGTCTTTTAAAGACTATATACTATGGTATCTTCCAATCTAAACTTCAGTACGGACTTGCCTGTTGGGGGGGTGTGTATCTAAGTAATATTCAATCATTGTTGATTTTACAAAAATATGTTATAAGAATAATTTGCCGTAAACCGGCTAGACATTCTAGTTTTCCGTTATTCTGTTACCTGAAAATCCTACCTATTCGTCATTTGTTCTGTTTTAAGGTATTAAAAATGTTCTATATGAAGTCCGGTAACCGTAATTTTCGTTTAATTTCTAGTCACAATCTCCGTGGAAACTTGTCTTGCATTCATTCCATTCCTTATTTTCGAACCTCTGCATTTCGTAATTTTTATACTATTGTATCTACTCGTTTGTTCAATAAACTTCCTGCTTCCATTAGAACAATATCATTTAAAGCTAACTTTCTAAAGAGAGTAAAATGTTGGCTCTTTACATTCGATCTTAATCAAATTGAAACTCTTACTTTCGACGTTTTGGTTTAAATATATTTTTGTTCCATCAGTTTTTGTTTTTTGATTTTAAACCTTTTGAATTTTGAAATAATATTAGTTTTATAAAAAAGGGTCACCCCACCCACAAATAATTTTTAATTTCTATTTTATTGTTGTAATGGATAGCATTCAATTCTATTTTAATTTAAAATACTGAATGCTAATCTAATTTCTTATTATTAAAAAGTTATTTGAATGTGTAGATATTTATATGAAATATTAATTATAAGAAATAAGAAATAAATAATAATAATAAAATAATAATAAATAAATAAATGACGAAGAGATGTAAGCAACGAATTTGCATCAAGTTTTACTTTAAACCCAAAAAAAGTTGGGCAAAATCTATTTAATGAAACAGAAAGCCTTTAGGGGCAAGTTCTCAGATAAAAGTGTGGTGCAAGCGGTTTAAAGATGGCCGCACGTCTTTGTCAGTGATCCGCGTTCTGAACGCCAAGCACAAACCGCAGCGGAAGGTTTTTTTTTTCAAAAAAAAGAACTTAACACTCAAATGGGTATGACTACACTTATGATGCCAAAGCATGAGTTAAGTTTATCAGAAAATGGGACAGAAAAAGAAAGAAAAAAAAAAACTTCGCTTCAATGTCACTTAGTACAACTTGGAACAACTTCGTTAGCATCCCCAACCTTCGACTGTTTCCAAGATTGAAATTTCGCTAGGAGAGTACCGATTCGACGTCAAGACTATTCGAAAAACTGACTTCCAGAACTGCTTCAACAGCACCGATGGGAGCATCTTTTTTAATCGAATAGGAGTTACTTCATAAGATGCCATCAACACATCATGTCGATTCGTCATTGGGCATAGCAATTGGAGTTGGTTCTTTTTTTCGAAAAGAGTTTAGTACGTTCGAAAGATTGCTCTGAATCCTCTTTTTTACCACAAAATTTATTTCAGTGATGAGATTTATTTTTGTGGGAATTACGGCATGTGAAATTGTCGCATTTAAAGTGAAGAAAATCCACAAGTCATTTGACATACCATTATATACACTTTACTCTACTATGTGCTTTATAAACTGGTAGAATCATTGGTCCACATTTTCTCAACAATTTGTTTATTTATTAAGTTCATTTATTCATTTATTTATAACATGTTGTACAATATTACCTTACAAGGCTAGATTATTATTCTACATAAGCCTGAATACTACAAGTTACTTTCTAATCTTTTAAGTGCTTTCTACGAATTTTGATATCTTCCATACTTCTGTAATTCCATACTTCAGCTTAGATTCAATAAGGACCTAGTAAACCAGTTTTTAGACTTGCTGTGTCAAGTGTTGGCAAAGATCACTTTCTTAAGCTCTGGGCGAAGCGTCTCGATATGTCTATCCCAAAGAAAGTGGCTGTCAATAGTCACTCCCAGGTATTTGTGGTTTTCAACGAATCGTTGACAAATGTTGCTTTTGAGGCGAATTTCTTGTTTAGTAACTTCGTCCAACCACGGTTGTGCATTAGTTTCGTTTTCGATGCAAGCCAATGCAATGCAGTCTTATGGTTTCCAGGTTTAACAACTATGGCGAAATCGTCCGAAAACGCAAATGGAAGGCTATTAGTGAACATACGAAGTAGGTTGGGTTAGGTTAGGTAAGAGCGGCTGTTGCAAATACCAACCCGGTCCTATTGGCCCATTGTGATGCCACGTGGATCTATGATCCTCTTACTAATGGAACCAGTTTGAGCTTATAATAAAGCGTAGGAGACTGTTAACGTCTATGTTTTCTAGGTCGTTTTAGAAGAAAGCTCTTAGATGAAGCTCTCTGGGAGAGAGCTGGACATGTACAGAGTAGGTGGAGAATTGTTTCCTCCTCTTCCTCATCCATGCAGCTTCTACAGAAATCATTTGTAAAAGCGCCAAGCCTCCTAGCGTGCTTGCCTATGAGGCAGTGTCCAGTTATGACACCTATTATGGCGCTGAGATGTTTCCTATTTAAAAGTATCAGACGCTAAGAGCGATTCAGATCCAGCTTTGACCAGATCTGTTTGGTCGCCAGACATCTTTGCCCAGCAGTCCACCTAAGGTCTGTTCTTTTATTGGCATCCAGCTTTAATGTTAGTTTGCACGTAGCGATTGTTATACCTATACCACCCTTTTCCGGTAGAATAGGTAGAGTGGTTCCAATTTTCCCGAGTTCATCGTCTCTGCAATTCCCTGGAATGTCTCTATGGCCCGCCACCCAACAAAGGTGAATGTTGCTCTGATCTGTCAACTCCATGAGAGATGATCGGCATTCAAGGCCGGTTTTACTCGTAGAATATAATGACCCCGAGTCCAGGGACTTGAAGGCGGCCTCACTATCCGAAAAGATGCGGATATCCTTTGCAGATATCACGTTTTTCTTCAGCCAGGACAGAGCTTCTTTAATCGCCAAAATTTCCGCCTGGAACACTCTGCAGTGATTTGGAAGACGTAAAGAGAGCCTCAGATTTAGCTTATCTGAGAAAACACCGCCACCAACGCCGCTATCGGTTTTAGATTCATCTGAGTAGAGATGGATTGACTTGTCCTCCATGAAAGCATCTTCCTCCCAGAATGGCCTAGAGGGGAAGCTTACATGGAAGTTTTTGTCAAACCAAAGTTCAGGTATGGTGTAATCGATGTTCTCTGTGAGGATTTCTAACGTATTAAGAATGTTGGAGTGGACAAATGAATTAGTTGTCCACTGTTTAGTCGCTTTAAGGCGAATAGATGTATACTGATATATGTATATGATTGTGTATAACGTCTATGTGTGTTTATGTGTGTATTGTACAGTTAGTTTAGGTAGGCTAAGGTTTATTTTAAGTTAGATACTAAGTTTTATTAAAAATAAAAAATTATGTCCATATGCTAAGTTTTGTTAACAAATTTTTTTCTTAGCTTTAAGTATATAAAATAAATAGTTTTAAGAAAATGTAAATGAAGTCGAAAGACATAGTTATAAGAATTTAGAGTAGCTTAGAGTGCCTGTGTGGGGCCAGTAAGTTAGTGTAAGATTATTAAGTAATTGTAAGCTAGCATTTAAGCATTTTTTGTTAGAATGTAAGAGTTAGTGTTAAGAAAATAAAATGCATATAAAACTAAAACTAAAACTTAAGGCGAATAGAGTCGCAGCTACTTGCTTGCTAAAAATGTCGAGAGGTGTCAATTGAAATAGACATGCTGTTCTTTGGACTCTGCTTAGTTTAATGCAGTTCACTGGATTTTCCAAGGCCGTCCACCAGACAACCACGCCGTAAGTAAGTATCGGTCTTATGGCCGAGATGTATAAGCCAGTGGGTTATGCGAGGTAGAAGGCCCCATTTATTCCCAATGACTTTTTTCAAGAGAATAAAGCTATTGTAACTTTATTGACTCTTTCTTGAATGTTTGTATTTCCTGGAAAGGAGGCCAAGATCAGTTTTATGGGGGTTTAATCTCAATCAACAGCGATCTGCCCAGTGAGTTAATCTATTGAAATTTACTTGAAGGAGTTCTTTAATGGTATTGAGATGTTTTCCTGAGACGCCTATGGCAACGTCATCCGCATAGGCAATCACTCTGCTACCACACGCTTCCAGGTATATCAGTAGTTCATTAACTACTAAGTTCCAGAGAAGGGAGAGAGGACACCGCCTTGCGGCGTACCCCTACTGACATATCTTTTAGCAGAAGTCTCACCCAGTTTGCAGTTGATTATCCTGCTTGTTAGCATTAGATTAATCAGCTCCCCAAGTGAGCCGTCTACCTGCAGAGTTGACAGCGCAGTCGTGATTGCGGATGTGTTGACGTTGTTAAAGGCGCACTCTATGTCTAGGAAAGCAACCATTGTGTACTCTTTATATTATAGGGATCGTTCGATGTGGCTAGTCAGAGAGTGCAAAGCCGTTTCCACAGAATTTATTTTACAGTAGGCATGTTGAGCCGTTGACAGAAGTCTTGGATCAACTTTAACTCGAATATGGATATCAATCAGTCGTTCTAGAATTTTCAGAAGGAAAGATGATAGACTTATATGTCTGAGGTCCTTTGGGACAACATGAGAACATTTTCCGGCTTTGGGAATGAATACTACATTGACTTCTCTCCATAACAGTGGAATGTGGATAAGTTCTACACAGCTCCCCATAGTATTTTCTAACACAGGCAGAATAATATCTGAGGACCTCTGGAGCTCGGCAGGTATTATACTGTCCGGACCAGCAGACTTATATGGTTTGAAGCTATGCAGCGCCTAGAGCAGTTTGTCTCTCGTAATCAGACCTTGAATTTTAGTCCCGGTTTCAGTAGGCCTGTTTGAGCTGCTACTGGCCGCGAGTTAGGAGCAACCTGGAAAGTGGGTGTTCGGAAGCAAGTTGAGTGATTCATCACTTGAGGTTGTCCAAGAGCCATCGGTTTTTTTTAAACAGCTAGGCTAGGCATCATAGGATTTGTAGAGAGGATTTTTCTTAGCCGCGATGCCTCAGAGGTTTCTGTGATTTTGTCACAGAATGACCTCCAGGATTGTCGCTTTGCCTTCCTCAGTTCTTTTTTGTATAATTTGACGGATTCTTTGTATAGTGTTCCAGTAGCTCCGGAAAGATGGTTGGCTGGGGGGAACATCACTCAAGCTGAGTGGGATATATCTGTGGTCTGAAAATGAGTGTTCAGACGATACCATCCAGTTCATTAGCCTTTGAGTGATGCTGTCGGAGACAAGAGTGATATCTAGCACTTCCTGTCGGTTTCTAGTTATAAAAGTGGGCTCATTGCCAATGTTGCAAATAAAGAGGTTAGTACTTAATATATATTCAAAAAGTGACTCACCTCTATCATTGATGTCGGTACTGCCCCATACCGTGTGATGTGCGTTAGCGTCGCATCTGATTATGAGGCCAGTTTTTTGCCTCCCAGCTTCCAGTACCACCCATTCTGGGTTATCACCAGGGAGATGGTCCACATGGTCGTGGCCAAGGTAAGCCGATGCCAGCCAGTAGGAGCCTTTGGTAATCTCTAGTCTGGCAACGGTTAAGTCGGGGTCGCTGAGGTTGGGAAGTAGAAATACATTAAGGCTACGTTTCACTAATATACAAGTTCTGATCTTACCTTTGTCTCTTGTATAGAGCGGTGAGTATGCTGGTGTCTTAAGTCCACGAACCACGGTTTCTACAATCCATGGTTCCTGGATTAGGATAATATCTTCTGCGTTTTTTGAAAGACGAAATCCAAATGAAATCCAACAAAGGAGAGTTTCATTGACCCTACTCAGCCTCTACTACTCGACAAGTTCGATGCTCGCGGTAGAAGAAGATACGAAGTAACTCGTTAGTAAAAAGAATAAATAAACCGATCCTTGTGGAACACCGAAGGATTCCGCTGTCTCCTCACTAAAGCCGTATTTAATCTTAGCCTGAAAATATTTGTCGGTTAGGTAATCTTGGAGCCAATCTGAAAGTCGAACAAGTGAGTCAATTAGCTTAGCGTGGTTCACCTTACCGAATTCCATGTCCATGTTCACCTTACCGAAGACTCTTGTTCAGACTTTTATTTATTGCGTTTCGAAATTCTCCAAGGAGCTGACCGATACTCTTATTTTTCTGAATGCCATATTGCTTTTCATGGACAATGGAATGTCATTCAACAACGATTCCGGCCAGAACGTTACAATTAATGGAGAGCGCTATAGATCCATGATTACAGACATTTTCGTTACACAATTGAATGGTAATAATATAGAAGAGCAACATTCATCATGTACCACAATGACTTTATTGAATTAAACTTTCGATGAACTCATAATTATGGATAATGAACGTTTGAATTGAACTCCAAAATTGTGATCTTGATTTTTTTCTGTGAGGAAAACGAGAAACGAGAAACGATGGTCGACTTGGAAGCCAACAATTGCTTCGTTATTGCCGATATACAGCGCCAACTGCACGATGAATTGATCGAAAATTGTTATATTTTGGCACTAGTTGCATAAAATTATCTTTCCAACAGCATAACCATTACCAAGACTTTTATGTATTTTATTTAATTTTAAAATGCTATACCTGTAAAAGAGAAAATACCCTTTCGATACTGATCGTCCTTTCTTTCTTGTTGCGACTTCGAACCATTCAAGGTTGACTTGTAAATGCAGTCTTTTGGAATTGCATATTGACTTTTTTATGACGCATGTGCATCCACATTTCACAACGAACTGTGACTATTTTTCACATATTTTGGATCTTAATTCGTACAACCATATTTACACATGATAAACCGAAATCTACATCGAAAGCTACAGCTGTTAACGAGCAACTCCAAAGAGATTCACCCAAAACACAATTAGATGGGTCTTTCAAATTTATCGATGCGTCTCAAAGTCTAGTGTCATGAGGTAGTAAACGGGGCGTATGTTTTTAAATTTGATTAGTAGCATAAATATCTTTTATTATGCGCCCCCAAAAACTATGAAAATGATTTTTTTAGAACGACGAGCGGATTACAACCTTTATATGTAACGAGTATAAACAAATCAAATTTTCTCGAATTTTTTTTGTTTTTTTTGAATATGGTCTACCCACTACCTATGCACAAAGAATTAAAAAAAAACAAAGTAACACTTCTTTTCCAATAAACAGAGTGAAGTGCCAAACACCATGGTGCAGGTCAATTTCCAAGCAACATTTTTCATTTCTCTACAGTTGACTGAACCAATCCCACGATCGCTGCGTCCTCCTCACTCGTTCGGCCAGTAGGCAAGATCATTTGAGTCTGTGGAACCCGGACTCTGGCCTCTGGCCGGTGTCTTCAGTCTCCAAACTTCTTAACAAGTAAACGACGACGAGACGTTCTGAAAACGTTTCGATTTTTCCTGAACTACATGTCACTGCGCTTTGTCGTCGCCCAGGGGATAGAATGCATTGGGATGGGGTAACTTCTGTGGAGAGAATATCAAATGCGGTATGTGTGGGAACATAAACGTAAAAAAACGATGTGACTACCAAAGGCGATGCGATCGAGGCGACGCGACTGCAACGTTGTTGAAGGCTATGGTTAAATGTCGTGGCCCTAAAATGAAATAACTTCATGCTATCCATGGTTTTGTTTATGTTTTCTTCTTTTCCTCACTTTTTTCTTGTCGTTTTTGGAATTGTTTTTTTTTTTTTCATTTAAAACCTAAACAGAGAATATGAAAACTTGAAAGAGGATACAAAGACAAAATAACTTATATACAACAAGAATTGGTGGGAAAAACGAGGGGACAGCAATTGGGACAGAGATTTGGACTGCGACTGGAGACTGACTGCTCATGAATTGAGGTTCGATAAAAAGGCTATTGGAGAAATTGAGTTTTTATTATAATCATTGTGTGGTACCCTAGCCAGTTGTAAAATATAACGGCTTATTTTCATTAAATTTTTAGTAGAAAATGTTGAAGTCAACAAGTTTATCTTACAGTGGCCTACAATTTTATCAGTTTCTTTACACTACTCCTAAGTATTGTATTTGTATTGACAAAATGTTGTGAATGGATGCAGTATCATTAGACTGATGAGATTTATGTGCTGGTACATAATGGTAACTTTTGATTCAGAGGGAGATTCAAAGGTGTAAGCAGCTTATTAAAGTCCTCCAAGTCACTAAGATTAAATGCCGTCAGACTAGATGGACTGCGGACAAAATAAATTCATACCTATCACATATGATCAAGATAACTTGCTGATCTATTATCTTTTTAGACGGGCGAAAATTGTGTCCTAAAGGTACCAAAATCATACGAAATGCTATTGAATAGATGAAGATATTACTCACTGCATTCCTTTTCGAAAAGCAATGAAAACATAAAGCAAGTTCTAGGGAGAATATCACCTTAGTGCACCATGGAATTGCATTGAATAAGATCAGCATTAATCCATACTTCCCAACGTCTCTAAGAAATCAACGACTTTTCTTGCTGTCCTTCGGAAGGAAAGATGTAAACACTTTACTTACTTTTGCTAAGTACCTAAGTGCGACGTTTGCGGTGAGAGCAATAACGAGTAATGCATATACTATATGCACGTGAGATTAAGGGCTAAAAATAACGGTTAGTGGAATAAAAAAAAAAAAACACCGACTTTATTTTGTATGGTAACGATGACCGTTTATTGTTGAATCTATCTTAATTCTAAAATGGACAACGCTTTATTTTTTTTAGGAATTTTTGTCATGCTTTTTTCATTCGTACTCTTTTCCTTTACGAGTTCAAATTGGGACATAATGCGTCTCTGGCAGCTAAAAACATATATGACGAATTTGAGAATATAGCAGTGAATGAACTCACCATTCGGCGTTGGTTTGGTAAGTTCTGTTCGGGAGATCTAAGCCTCGAAAACGAACCGCGTGGGAAACCGGAAACGGCAATTGACGACGCTATTTTACGAGAAACGGTGGATGCAGACCCAACAAAATTAGTGCAGGGCATTGCACACAACACGGGAGTATCCCCCATGACAATAAGTCGACACCTATCTCTAATAGGAAAAGCGAAAAAACTCGACAAGTGGGTGCCGCATGAATTGAACGAGGCCCAAAAACTACGCCGTTCAGAAACCTGTGCATCACTGAGTTTAAGACACCGAAATGCGCCGTATAATCACATATGATGAAAAGTGGATTTTGTATGACAACAGTAAAAGATCTGGGCAGTGGTTGGATGCAGCACACACACCCAAACTTGGTCTTCACCCATAAAAGATTATGGTGATAATCTGGTGGACATCGAAAAGAACAATCCACTTTTCATTTCTTCAACCAGGGGAAACGATAAATGCAGTCAAATATTGTGAGGAAATCGACATATGGCATACGAAATTGGCTGAAAAGCAGCCTGCGTTGGCAAATAGGCATGGTCGGATCCTGTTGCATGACGATTGCTAGACCCCATACCTCATTCGAAATTCTTCAGTATCCACCGTACTCTCCTGATATTTATATAACGGATTATCACCTTTTCCGCAGTCTAGAGTCATTTTTTCGGCAAAAGGTGTTCCGAAACCGAGCAGAGGTCATATAAGCTTTAGAAAACTTTTTAACGCAAAAAATTAAGCCTTGAGTTTTGACTAAATAAAATTTTATAAAAAAGAAATATTGACACATACGAGTATTGAATTGACACATATTGAAACCACAAATATTTCCAATGCAATCGATTTCTAAATCAATTCTGGGCATTTTTTTTATGTTTATTTGTTTATTTAATGAATTCGGTTGGAGAAAAGCAAAATTCTCTAAATGCAAATGTGTTGACATACTCGTATGATAAGGTTTCAGAGTCTATTGGCATATTTATGTGATAACAACTCAAACAATCGATGCACTTGCAATTATGATTGCGATCGATGCACTTGATAGTATGTTATGTAAACAAACTTTTATAATTTATGTGTTTACTTATATTTCTACGAAAGGCTAACAAATTTCAGTAAAAGGAACATGCAAGGAGTACAAAGGACTAGTTCTTATGTTTCATAAACTTAATTACGTCGGCATCAATCATGGAATCAGATTCACTTCTGCAGACTACCTTCGGGAAAAGTACATATATCCACAAGGGTGTTCTCCCACGTCATTTATGGTCTAGATGACCTATTTAACGAGGCTAAAAACTTCGGGTACAAAATTATTTCACACCGTCTCTCACTGTCACACCGTAGCAGAGACTGTCTATCAACAGCGCCAAATATGACCGCAACTGGGAACTTCACTGTGCGAAGAAATCTGAACTCTGACTGGTTGGCACTGAATGGCAGAAATGTAGTATTCTGTGATGGAGTCAAGTATCTAGAAGTGTTTATAGAAACGAAACTCTACCAGAGCTCCCACATCAAGAAAAACTGTCGTATGGGTATGTTAAAGCACATCTAAGGTAAAGTGAGAACATAAAAAAATAAAAAAAATATTCATATATGGACTTGGTGCCAAAAATGTATAATTTGATCGCCCTTATATAATATTGCAATATCGACGATGACTTCGATTCTTACACTGAGGGAATGAATCACTTGTTAAAGCTGGATAAACTTGAAGAAATTGGATAAAACATCTTTTTTGATTGGAATTGGGGGTGTATTGTAGATTTGTACAAATCGGCGAAAACTTAACCTAAAATGCTAAAAACTGATTTTTCACTCAAAAGGAATGTGATTTCGGAACCTATAAATTTCTAGCGCGAAATCAAAATGCAGATAAAATAACGGACTACATCGTGACAATCAACAGTTTGGCGGACACGTGTTCATATGAGACCTTTTGGACGAAAGGCTCAAGGATAGTTTTTTTTAATAGGTATTCTTAATAAAAGAATGCAATCAAAATTAATTGATGCACCACCGAGGACGTTTGAAAAGTGCTGCGAAGTTGCATTAAATATGGAAATGGTTTAACAGGAGTTAGATAATATGGCGAGCACAAATAAATAAAACCAATGGTCAACAAGGCACACGTGGAGCGAAGCCGATAGCAGACAGGAGTAGTTCGGTGGATAGCGACAGACGCTATTACATGGATAATCTAAAGAATAGTAATAGGTATGAACGTAGAAATTATCAATGTTACTACTGTAAAGATTGGGGTCATTTGGTAAAATATTGTTATAAAAAAATAAGAACAAAGTAAAAGGCAATTTTCAAAGTTTAGTTTTTAGTTTTAAATGCATTTTATTTTCTTAACACTAACTCTTACATTCTAACAAAAAATGCTTAAATGCTAGCTTACAATTACTTAACAATCTTATACTAACTTACTGGCCCCACACAGGCACTCTAAGCTACTCTGAATACTTATATCTATGTCTTTCGACTGCAGTTACATTTTATTTATAAATACTTATTTTCTATACTTAAAGCTAAGAAAAAATTTGTTTACAAAAACTTAGCATATGGACATTTATTTTTTATAAAAACTTAGTATCTAACTTAAAATAAACCTTAGCCTACCTAACCTAAATGCACAATACACACATAAACACACATAGACATTATACACAATCATATACATACATCAGTATACAAGACAATTTTCAAACCGAAACAAAGTGTGTACTAAAAACCACGACGATTAATAAATTTATAAATTGGTTAAAATAGCTGTGCCCAATCAAGCACAACGGTAAAATTTACTCATATTCATTTATTAATATTTAAATTTTTGAAATAATTTCTTTTTACTCATAGTGTAACATTACTTAATTAATTTTTTATGGTGGCGCTACAGTCCGGGGTAGACCTGGGCCTCAACCAGCAAGTGCCTCCAGCCAGCTCGATCTTTGGCCTCCAGTTTAGCATGCTAAGTTTGTTGTAGTCCCATTCCACTTATGTGCGCCGCCTCAGTTGAGATATTCCTCTATTGCGCTATTCCTCGAGGGCGGATTCAAAGATTTTTTCGCACCGGAGTATTGGTGTCCATCTGCTCTGCATGACCCAGCTACCTCTGTCGTTGGAATTTCACTCTTTTAAGTCGATGTCTCTGTACAGCCCGGCAGGACTGGTACTATTAAGGTCTTATATATATAAGGTCACTTTTGTTGTTCGAGAGAGGGCTTTACTACTCAATTGCCTTCTTAGCCCAAAAGAAACAGCGCTTAGCAACAGTTATCACTGGTTGGATCTCAGGGCTCTTGCCGTTGTCTGAATTGAAAGCGGAGCCAAGGTAGACAAAGTCTTTAACTACCTCAAAGTTATGTCTGTCGTGGGTGACTTTCTGTCCGAGACGTCGGTGTTGGATGCCCTTTATTGTTGACAGCATGTGCATGGTTCTCATTGCTCTCATTGACCGTTAAAGCCATCTTCGTGGCCTCCGCCTCAATTCTCGCGAAAGCGCCACTGAGATCACGCTGCTTTCTACAGATTATGATAATGTCATCGGCGTATGCGAGTAATCGCAGGCTCGTCTAAATCCTTTTTTGATATCAAAGGTCTCGGTGAGGTCGACATTGATATAGCAGAATGCATTCTCTATCGTCATCCTGCACAAACAGACAAGTTCGGCAGGGATGCCAAAACTTGACAAGCAATGCCAATTACTCTGTTATTCCATTAAATTTCACATTCACACCAAGAAATTCCACCGTACGTCTTCATTCGACGCTTAGTTTCTCAATAATTTGGTTTCTTAATTTCATTAAACCCTGACAGACTAACTATTGCAGATTTGTTTGCGCCTTTATCTAACAAAAATCGAACGTCTCGTCCATTTATGTATGTACAGTGATGTGAGAAATAATAGGGACACTTCTACGCCAATGTTTCAAAAGCCTCCAATTTCTGTGAGTGTTGACAGAAACAAAGAAAACAAATGGGATTTAAAGTTTACAGTTCTCTTCGCCCAAATACTCGTACTATACTCGTATTTCGAAATGTGTGATTAGTATGCGAAGAGTGGTTGATTTCGGCTGTGCAAGATAATAGGGACACTTAATTATCTCTAGTGTAAATTAAAAATTGATAGGTTTATTTTTACTTTTTCCAACCTAAAGGTAAGATTAAAATTTAATTTTATGAATAATGAGACTTTCGAATTTTATAGAAATTAATGCGTAAGAATGGGTCGACCACAGCATTGTAGCACTGAGAAGAGGAAACAAATGAAGGATCTCCAAAATAACGGTTTCTCTTATCGAAAAATTGCTAAGATTCTTAAGTGTTCGAAGAAAATGTTCGAAAATGCGATTAAATGGCAACCTAAGTAAGAAACTCCTAGAAAAAAACATAAAATACCTGTCTCTTTCAAAAAAGGATATTGCACTATGTGAAAAGGGAACCCTTTGCTTCATCCAACGCTGTGAAAAAAGAATTTAACCTGGCCTCGATAGTTATACTATGCGCAAGATGCTTATTGAAAGCAAAAATAAAAAGCAATAAGAGCGAGAAAAGTACCGCTGCTGTCGAAGAATAATGTTGCAAAAAGGTGGGGAACATTACAGCTGCGCAGAATCGCCATTTTGGTCTGATGAGATTAAAGCCAATTTATTTAACTCGGATGGCTATAGTTTGCTAGTGCGGAGACCATCCAATAGGGCACATCATTTTAAATATACTATCAGGACAATGAACCATGATGGGGGCTGCATCATGATGTGCAGTTGCTTCTCCTGTCAGGGTGTAGGAGTGTCTTGCGTGGACGTATTAAATTCCACTATGCTACCTTATGCCGAAGACAATATGAAGGTATTTCAGCAAGACAATCATCCTAAACATCCATCAAACCGTGCAAAAGAGTGGTTCTCGCAAAACGACCACAATTTTTTAAGCTGGCCTTCTCAATCGCCAGACTTAAATCCTATTGAGAACCTGTTGCAAGAAATTAAAGTTGCATTGAGGGGTGTGAAAGCTTCCAAAAACAATGATTTGTGGGCACACGTTAAGGCTGTGTGGGAAGCTGTTACATCTAGTACTTGTCAAAAACTAGTGGATTAGATGCCGCGACGTTGTTTAGTTGTTATCAAGAACAAAGGCTATTCAACGAAATACTAAGGCAGCTATTTGATCAAATATATCATTTATTATATTCTAACATTTTTTTTTCTTTTTGTTGACATTCAAAGATGTTTCCGGCAAGAATTGATAGGGGTACCCATTTTTTTTTTACAACATTAATAAAAGAAACCGAAATGTTTTTTTTTTCCTTAATATTATGTACACATTTTTGGTTATGTTGTTCGGTTTCATAATCTTCAATTTCAAAACAGAATCATAACAATCAAGAGGTTCTAAGTTTTTTTCCGTTTTTTCAAAAATTCTCACTGTATATACAAATTGAGAAATAATTTGTTGCCTTCTGCTTGCATTGACTCCTCAGTGAAGAAATTTCTAAATTCTACGAGTATAAAGCTGTATATTTGATTTTTGTTTGCGGAACTATTGTGGTGGGAAGAATAAGCGCGAGAGCTATTGTTGTTATAAAGATAACAGACGGGAGCAATATACCCCTTTCTATTGCACTTTCTGCAGATGATATTCATAAATTTATTGTCCTGAACAAGATTTCTGATTTGCCCTGTTATGACCTTTTTGCTGTTTATTTTTACTAAAGCGATGATACATACGGTTTATACTTCTGCTTCTTACCTTAGCGCATTGAAAGCTGATATTGGCCAACGTGTGTGATAGCTAATTAACCTTACTAGCTGCTTCAGAGTTATCGCTTTTTAGTAACTGCATAGATTTTTGTGTGGCTTCAAATGCCTCAGCAATGATCTTAACTTCTTCGAGAGTTAGCTTTGTCTTCAGGAGCGCTGCTGTACGCACTGTAAGTTGGTGGAATCTCTTATCATCTCATCAGTGGTACATTTCTGATTAGAAAACTTTAAACAACAATTTTTGGCTAATCCTCTCGGCATAGGATTATCATTTTTGCATGCAGCCTACATGTAGCGTGACGTACGAGTACATACGTACTCGTATATGAACATTCGATTTAAAATAATTGGAAAGCTTCGCGACCTGCCTAGGCTATATTGTTAAGTCTGTCGATTCAAATATGTACGAGTATGTATGTAATCCACATAAGAGCTCAAACTGATATGTTGAGCTAAGACAAAAAGGTATATGACATCATACGCTGTGAAGTGCTACTGGAGCTGCTGTTCATTGGTTTCTCAAGAATTTTTTTCTTTGTCAATAGTGTGGAATGAAGGCACGTTGTTGCTGCTTTCTAAACTAACATCTTGTTCTGATTTGACTGCTAATTGATTTACCAAATTTTCAAAAAATGTTTTTTGACTAGTACCTAATGATTTCATTGAGGGCTTGTTAAATCTTCAGCCATAGTGCAACTCAAAAAAAAAAATGTATTAAATATGCATTCTGAAACAAAAGAACCATACTTTAAAATATTCTTTTTTTTTCTCAACGCATGGAATTTAATTGATTCTTGTCACTAATTTCTGTTATATTTCATAAGACAAGAAACGTTGGTTTCAATCGTCATAATTCATAAATATTTCATTGAATCATTTAGATTCAGTAGATTTTGTTTTTAGGTAACTGATGGTTTTTTCCCGTCCACTATGTGGATAATTAAAAATCTCGCTCTACCTGGATCGTACTATATATAAACGAAAGCCACGAGACAATGGCTCACGACGGGGATAGGGTTTTCATGTGATTTGACGCTATTCGACTACCCCTTGTGGTGCTATATAAAGTCTTTGTCGATAAAACGCAAACTAATTAGGCCTTCGAAGCCACTAACACGCTGAAGTTATTGATGAGATATAGCTCCAAACGCCCAAAAGAGTGGCCCAAAGTTAGACGAAATGATTGGATTAGATTAGATTTTACTTTTTCATATATTGTACTCTCTCGACATAAGGTATGTATAACAAAATCCATTTAGCATGGTTTTGCAGTCTGCCAGATTGGCAGTATTACTAGAAATCAGTATTGCATATAAATAAAAAACCTTCAATGAATTAATAAATTTAAAAGTTCCCTGTTAATATGTTTTCTCTATAATTTAACTCAATTTTGCAGTATCCTAATAATTTATTCATATCCATTTGGTTGAGTAATTTCGTTTAGTTTCTCGTGGGCTTATACAGTAGTCTAGAAAATGCAGAATATCTTCTCTTTCCTCCAAATTGTTGATAATTTTTCTTTTATTATTGTTACGTTCATAAAAAAAAATAGTAAAACGATATGTTAATTAGGCATTTTCTGGAGAAAAGTGACCTCAAAGTCAAAAATTAGCATGAGCAAGAAAAATGGAACAGGCTTAGAAATTGGATATCTGAAGACCCTAACAAGATATCAACTTTATTTAAATGCAATTACAAAGGGTAATATTTCTTCTAAAAACAAAGCTACGAGTATCAACGAAGTTTTTGCTATTAGTATCAACTGAGCAATTTCCGTTAACATGCTTCAGGGTATACCAAGGTAAGCCTTTCCTTAAATCCTCGATAAGTGATTTCAGCATTAGAGATAGACCCTTAATGTAGAATGATTTTTTTCATAGAATATACCCAGGAATCATTTCCCAAATTATCGTTGACGAATTAGGGGACACCCTGTAAAGTGGATATAAGCCCGTTTCAGCACAAGCACGTAGTTCGGCGTATTTGCAAGAAGATGAAAAGTTTTCTTAATGAACAAATTTAACAGTTTTTGGACCTCATCATACGGCCTATACCCTCAGACTTGCGCTGAGTAGAGCATTATTGCCTCGACTGCGGCTTCAAATAGCCTGAATTTACTACTGTGTGCAATGTTTAAGATGTTGAAGTAATTCTTCCAAGCTGCATCTATAAAACGAATTTAGATTTCATGAGTGTCTCATTTAGATGTCTTTTCATGCTAAAGTTACTTGACAAATTAATTCCAAGATTCTTATATTCCTTTACTGTTTTTATTCTTTCCCCGCTATAGTACCATTTTTCTTTGTGAGAAAATTGTATCTCCTCCCTTTATGAATAGTATTATCTTGGATTTATCAGACTCCAAAATCTGCAGTACTCATATAATCGATTTATCATCAATTGCAAGGATTCCGGTGAATATGCCAATAGTACGATGTCGTCTGCAAACAGGAGAACTTTAATGTGAACCCCTGCCACCCGGAAGAGAGTTCACCATATCGTCTATAAAGAAGGCAAATAAGATTGAACTCAGAAAACACCCTGCCTCCGTTTTAAACCATTCCGATAACGTATAGCTTTCCATTTTGTTCTATAAATATTTTCAATACAAAAATGTGGTCGACTCTTGAGTATCCAGACCTAAAACCCGCCTGAAATTCTTTTCATAGCTCATTGCTCACTACCCATGTGTCAAGCTGCTTCGGTAGTATTGCTGCAAAAATTTTGTAGGATGCTATGCCCCGATTGTTGGCTGGATCTATCTTACTATGTATAAGGAAAATCAGAGCTTCTTTAAACCGTTGAGGCACTATCCCATGAATTAGAATGCTGTTAAATTCACCGACGTGATTGATTAGTATTGTAATTAATAAAATCGATAGGTGTACCATCCGACCCTGCAGTATTTCAATCTTTCAGGCGAAATAGCGCTCGCTTTAGTTCCTGTTGGGTAATAGGATCATCCAAGATGTTGTTACTGATGTTTGGGGTCGCATATTGGAAACCAGGACCGCATACTGATGGGTTTAATAACCGAAAACCAAAATAATTACTAGAGCCCATAAGCTTCTTTCATTACACAATGAATCTCTAGACCGTCGTTCTGTGTCAGCTTTGAAATTTTCCATCCCATAAGTCTGTAGGTATAGTCAAGCACTCAGATTAGCGACTACAATTATGATCTGTTGATCACAGCAAATCATTGCCTTTTGCTGTTTCTCAAAATCTCTTTCCCAATGGTTGCTGGTGAGATACGTTAGGAATACACACTATTTCTTATTATCCCATCGTAGGCTCACATATGTAAGCTGTTCAGCTGATCTGAACTCGCAGCAATTATTTAGATCTTTTCTGAAATCAAAATGATGTGCTTCACAGTCAAGTAATTTATATCCCTGTGTATTCAAAGCAATACTAAAGGTGGCTGCTTTCCGAAATGCAGTACTGCCTGCTTTTTGTATCAGCAAACATTCCGAAATGCAAATCCAAACTGGTGGCAGAACGCAGTTTTGACTTGTGAGGCATAAACGGTAAAGAACACATCTTTGGTAGATCTGTGGACAAACAAAGCCTTAAAGAAAATAAATAACGACTTGCGATTAACTGATTCTGCAGCTATCTATAATTCTCGGCTAAGCAGCACCTGGTTTTCTTGACTACTTACCCGCAAAGAAATCTCGTTATCTGTGAAATGGTCTATCAATTGAATTGACTACATGCTTATCTCTGAAAAGGGCAAATTTCAACTGTGATTATCACCTTGTAATTTCTGAGTTCAGTCTAATAATGAGGTGCTACGAATTGTTTAAATAAAAAAATTCGATGACAGGAATATAACCTATGTTCAGTTCAGTAGGCTCACTATAGAATATTTTTCCAAAAGTTTCAAGTTTTGTCCAATCTCTGTAAAAAATTGCATAAAAGATTATTTAATGAAATATGTGAAAGTATTGAGTCTTAAGTCTTGCTGCTTAAATGCATCGGCAATTTATAGATCTAAAAGTTATAATATTAAGAATTCAAGAGAAGATCAATGATTTAAATGCTGAGCCTTTCTATCTTTTCATCGTCTTCAAAGTTGCACAATTGTATCATAGGTCAGTAGAAGACGATGTTAAAACCAGCTTCGGCAGAAAATCGCTTCTAACATATTTGGAAAAGCAAAAATGTAGAATTCATTCAATGCTGCCAGGCAACTGGCTGGTGGGTCACACATATATAGCTGGAGACATCATCAACATCCCAAGAGGATACTCTTCACATAACCTGAAAATCCTTTAGTTCGCTGTAGATGGCATTAGAGCCCGGAGTGGCCCTGGGCGTCAACCAATAGGCCTCTTCAGACAACTAACTCTAAGTTGGTGGAAGTTTCCATCCACTTACGCACGGAACCTAGAGCGAAGTCTTCCTCTACTTGGAATTGAATCGAATCTTCGTGTTGCAATGATAGCCATCTTAGGCAACTCACGTGCACTTTTCTGTGGAGGTCAATAATCACCCGAAGAATTTTTCGTTCGAAACGGCCAAGGATATTCTCGTCCACCGTAAAGTAAGACTGGGATAATGGTGGTCTAATACAGAGTCTCCTTAGTGGAAGTCTCAAGATAAGACCTTATAACTCATTTGCATTCTTAGGCCGAAAAAACAACGATTGACAAGAGTATTCTAAATATGAGTATTCTAAAGAAATGAGAACAATTTTAGCAAGCAAAAGAAAAAGGCTGTTGCACACACAGGTTAAGGAAGGACGACGAAAACAACTGGAAAAGATATGACGGATTGTAAAATAAAATGACATGTTCTAGGCATAAAATTTAGCTCGTCTTTATTTAGATATGTCTTTTGAAAAAAAAAGTACAGATATTTAACATTTTCTATGCACTTTCTTATTTTTATTACTATTTAGATACATGGATTTAATACCATAGTTTCTAAGATTTAAAAAATACCATATTATTATATATATCTTATTCAGTATATTCTAAATTGCTTCTTAGTCTTTTATATAAAAAAAAATATATAACGTCTGTCTCTTTTCTTTTCTCTTTCAATTTTATTCAAATTTGTCTTATTTTGCTTAATCTACACGTAAAACTAACACGTTTTTTTTTATTTATCTGCATAGAATGAATGCGTATATTTCTTGTTTTCAATTAAAAAAAAATATTTTTCTTCTCCCCTTGTCCCCCAAATAAAATTATTAATTATATGTATATATAATTGTAACAAGAAAATGTATAATTGAGAAGAAATTAAATATATGTAATTATAAAAAGAAGACAATGGAGAAGAAATCGAAAAAAAAGTACAATTAATATTAGAAAAGAAAAATAGTATATCTAACATATGTATATCTAAAATTGAAAAAAAAAATTATTGTATTATAATATTTTAATGATCACAACTCTTACTTAATATAATTTATTTAATTAATTTTCTTTTCTTCCATCTTAGTTAAATTTAAAACAAAAAAAAAAACTAAAAAATTACTATAAAATAAAATAGAAAATTAATTCAACTTTTTAAATATGATTTATTTTAATAGTTTCGTTCGTATATGGTTGTTTTATATTTGATTAAAAATAAAATTATCGTTCGTTAAAGTTTTATTAAAAAAAAACAGGTTTACGGTTACATGAAGAGATGAAGTACAACTACTACAATCCATTCGATTAGATGAATTGTTTTAATTATTTTGATAATTAATACTAAATTTCTTTTTTAAGTATAATGTTAGTGCGTATGACATGATATAGTATTTATTTTCTTTTTTGTCTTCCATAGTAATTTTTTTTTTGTCCTGAAAGAAGCAACATTGTTTTCTTTTGTCTGCACTGTAAGAGAGAGTTCTTATGCAAATATTTTAGTTTTATTTCAATTTCTCTGGAAATTATCACTTTCTGTATATTCTGGATATGGAGAGTATTATTAGGTTAGCGCTTGCCTGTAAAGTCAAAGCAAAGAAAAAAATGGTTCATAAGCAAATTATGCCGAAATAGTAAACAAAACAAGCGAAACTCACTTTTTTTATTAAATGCGTCGATTGGTATCATTAAATTTAGCTGGAGCCTTGTTTACTTTTGTTTTGTTATATTAGAAAAAAGCAAAATCATTTGAGTTGGAGTTTGATATTTGGGATTTAATTTACTTTATAATTTTTTTCATTTGACGTTCTCGAGTATTAATGATCATGATCATGGATATGATATTAAGGCAGCATGCGGTTTTTGTTTTCAAATAAATCATGCACTAGCATAAAGTCTAGAAAATGAAATCTGATAACCCTCTAAATTTATTTTCATTCTTGGCAGCTAATAATTCCCTTGAAGTGACAGTTTTAAAGAAAGGATTTCTAGAGAAAATTTAGTCATGATCGGTAAGTTTCGAATAGAAATTACAAATGATATAGAATTTTAACGTGAATTGCAATTTGAATCAAAGAATGACACGCAGTTATAAAGATAACTTCACGATTATTTGAATTTATAGTGAAATAATAGGTGATAGTTGAAATGCGATCAGGTAAATTTCCAGCGAAATGATAGGTGTCGACAGTTTTAATATAGACTATGATTGATCAAAAATCAAAAGCGGTGTAAAAGCTGCTTATGTTAGCCCTAATTTCGAGTAATAGTGCGGAGTGATCGAGAGTGATTGAAAGTAGAGTAACCACCTCACGATCAGTCAAATTTAGAGTGAAAGGATCGATGACTGAATACTTTCATAAAGATTGCAATACATACCACCAGAGATCTAGTTAAAAAGAAAGTGTGAAGATCATCTCACGATCAATAAATTACCAAATAGAATAAATGGAGATCGAGGTAAAAACTGGCATCTACGATAGTTGAAAAGTACTGTCAAGATCACTGCATGGCCAATCAAGTTTCGATCCATAACTTAAAAAAAAAAAAAAAAAAAAATGAAAGTAAGTGAAACGAGCTGGGAAAATCGCAACGTATGTGATTTCTTGTGTCAAAATTCTAACAATCAATTTATGATAGTTATTTGGCATAAAACGTAAACTTCTCTAATCACCACAAAATTTCTCCCAAAACTGATCAATATCACATGATTCTAGTACGGCCGCTTGTGCAATCTAACAACACAGCGCTCTCGAAAAGGTTAACAAATTAAAAAAGTTTTTATCAGTAAAAAAATTTAATCACAACCCAATTAAGCATGCGCATTTGAAATTAAAAGAAAAAACAACAATTATAATTAGAAAGATAACTAATTCACTTCTGATATACGTGAAGTAGAAAATCTCATTAGTGGTTAAAAAAACACAAAAACGAAAATACAGACGAACACGATGCATGAAATGTTATTGGACGATTTTTATCAGTTCTCCTTGGTGATAAGATATTTAGAACGCAGTGTTTTGTTTAGAAAAAATTGATAGTGTGGGTCAGAGAAAGATTAAAAAAAATGTTGCAACTCTCAGGGAATTTTTAAAAAAAAATTATCAAATTTACGATTTTTTTTTAGTTTTTTTTTTCTATATAAAAAGAGTAATTTCTTTAATTTTTAAATTATGATATGGCAGGTAAATGTTTAAAAATAAATTTTAAATATTTCTTTTTGTCATATAGTAAATAAAAAAAAATATTTAAAATTAATTTTACTACTTTTATTTTTAAATTTAAAAAGAAAATTGTTGTTTAAAAAGACTATAATTATTTGTATAGTTTTAGAATACTTTCAGTGTTTTTTTTTTGTCTTAATTGTTTTAGTTTTGTCTTTTAATTGCTTTTGTCTATTTTTTATATATATGAGTTTTTGATAGATAAGATACTACAGATAATTGCACTATTCATTCAGATGAATACCTACTTAAAAAAAAAGATCTGCTCTTTCTCTATAAAACCTAGAAGGCAGGCAAGTTGAAGGGCAAATGTAAAATCAAAAAAATGCGCTTTCGGAATGCAAACTTGATAGGTACGTTTCACTTAAATAAATTCGATCAGTCCAAAGAAAGAAAATGAATAAGAAAATAGAAAAATTCAAAACAAACAAACAAACAAAAAAATTGCTAGCAGATAAAATAAATAGCATCTTTTTTAGGGATCAAAGGAAAATCTACTACAGTCGTGCAATTAAATATGTGACCACTAAGTATTTTGTCGAGCTACCTGTTTCGAAAGATACAAGAATGGCCGAGGAATAACTGGAGAGAAAGAAGATTTGAAAAAAAGGAAAAAAAAACTCAACACAGGTAGCTGTTGAGTCGAAGTAGATATATTTATATATATATTGATGCTTTATCTCGTGAATACATTTGGAAATATTTAAGAATCCGGTAAAACCAGTTTTTTTTACTCCCTTCTCTCCTTTGATTCATACTCTTCTTTTTTTTTTTAAACATTATTCGATTTATTTTTCCTCATTGTTTAAGGGTATTTATTGAGATGGTTTTGAAGAGGATGGATGCATTTCTTTTGTGCTTCTTCTGCTTTGTATCTCGCTCGAAGGGTCTATATAAAAAAAATTAACGCATACGTACTTATACCTATGCTGTAGCTGCCTCAATCTGAATATGAATTTGAACCGGAGACTGTTGCATGAGCTTGTTTGAAAATGTATCTGTGTGTGTTGTGCAAAAGGGGGGTAAGAATGTGTATGATAGGTCTTAGCTGCTCTTCTTATGTCAATAGGTACATTGATTCTCGTATCCGCCATGTTGGCTTTTTTTCAGGCAAAAACGAGCGTCGCGAGAGAGAGAGAGAGCTGAGAATAAAAAAGATGACGCTCACTAAATTTGAGGTAGTCAACATTTTGAGCGTAATTCAGGGGTAGCCCGAAATAATTATCCTATTCCTACACAAAGTTGCTGAATTGGTTGTTTATTTGTGTGTGTGGTATTGAAACTCTCTTTTGCTCTCTTTCTCTCTTCTTTTGTCTACCAATACTAAAATCAACTACCACTTCAAAAAGGGCTTGTGAGGTATGGATATTTTCTTGTTCTTCAATATAAAAAAAAAACTAAAATAAAAAATGTGATGGAGAAAAAAAAATTAAATGAAAATGAGAAGGTTCTTAGATTGATCCTGTTTTGTTGAATTCCTTTTACACAGTTGGCATCTCCTTTCCATCAAGTCTAATAGACAAATCCGTAATAATTTCCTTGTAAATCAATGGGTCAATATTCTTTCCCAATTGATAGAGTAAAAACCAATCTCCAATGTTGCATCTTTGAGCTATCGATTCTACTTCATCCTGCTGAGATAGACGAGATCTGGCACGTAACAGTAGCAATCGTAGTTTCGGTCCCATTATAACAGCTCCGCGATAGACCAATGAAATTCCCGACAACAAACTCAAAATGATAAACCAAAACCATAGGAATACGTAGATTTTCTCATTGACAATATTCAATGGCAATACACAGAGTCCATCGAACTTTTGCACCGAACCGGATGGACCGTATTTATGGAATGTACATTTGGTGACTTTTGGAAAGACTCTTGCCATCGGATCTACGCGTTCGTCGGGTTCCATTTCCGTAAATTTCAGTACATCACTGCCGTAGGTCGAGAATTCACCATCGAGGAAAAAGTCCACAAAGAAGATTTGACAAATGACATTGACAAAGTTCAATGCTTCACAGGTGAAGAATCGGAATGCATAAAAATTGTGATTGTTGATGTTATCATTGAAATACTCGACGAGTATCTTTTTGCGATCATTCTTGCATTCATCGTTGACAATAGGTGAATTTAGATCCATGACGAGCATCTTAAGACGTCCACCCTCCCAGGATTTCCATAGGTAGCGTGGCACATAGAATAGTATGGCTTGGAAGAATAATACAAAGCACACCCACTGATAGTACTTGTGATATTTGACTTCATCTTCACCTTCGACATGACTGCCAACACCGGGTTGTACGACATCGCGACCGGTAATGCCAGTTAAACGTTCGGGTACGGTAAATGTTGAATAGATCCAACAGTATGTGTCCATCACGCCGAGCGGTATCTCGTCGACGATGCAATCGATCGGATCCCCGATATATTGACGTGAGGTAACTAATAATGAGAATGCGATCAATATGATCACTGTGGCTTTATAGTGCAGGCGAAAGACATTGTTATCGATGCAGACTTGATCGATTTTCAGAAGCCCCTTGACGGAGCCGAATACATCAAACATTGCAGCGGCTTTTTTTCAAAACAAAAAAAAGTCAATTCTTTTAACTTTTCAAATGCGCGGACACCCGGTTTTTTTTTTCTCAAGCAAAAGTCGGTATCACTGGATCGTTTTGTTTTTACTTTTTTCAATTTTCGTATCTTTTGATCGCGCAGCACTTGGATTTGATATTGGGGTGGAGTTAGATCATTTCTTTCAGATATTATCTGCACAAAAAAACAATTCACTTAAACAGCATACCCAACGCGTTCTCTCTTCTCTTTGTTTTTTTTTATCACTTTCTTAATTTTTATTTATTTATCGAAAATAAATAAGAACAAATGCAGCGAACACGGAGCACAAAGAGCGCTTTGAGTTTATGAACACAGCGCGCACCACTCAGTCCAAATACAAAATCTTAACTAACCAACTATTACATTCGCTATCAGAGACCAACAAATTTGTGTATAAACAACTCACCCACTTAATGCTGATGTGAGTGTCTCGCTCTGACTGCTGCCTAGCTGGCTGGTTGATTTTACTTCCCTACCAACACATAGATACAGAGAACACTGATGCAGATACAATATCGTTGATCGGTTCCGAGAGACCCTAATAAGGGGAAACTTACGATATAGCTTGGGATTTGTTTTCTGTTTTCAGATCTCCCTGCCTCTCTTAGACCAATTGACTCATTGGTCGAAATGAGAGAATTTACTGGAGAGCAAAGAGAGCTACTCTCATACAATACAAGCAACATTTCGTTGTATCTATACCTTTTGTAGGTTGCCTTTGAGAGGTTTGCAATTTAAATTAACCTATTTTCATTTAGAATTAATATTCAATAGTTAACTGATTTGCGAAGGTGAACTTGACGCGGGAATGTATAGGTGGGTATATGATGTATCAACTAAACAAAACTCAAGATATGGCAATTAAGCACTATCTGTCATTTTATGTCACAGAAGATGACAGGTCGACTTGCTTAAATGCATTGCAAGCATTTTAGATCATGATTACGATTACATACAGTCAGTCACGAAAGTACTCATACAGCCCTGAAAGGTGCTACATATATAGGTCATAGTTTATAGCCAAAATTTCATTTTTATTTTGTTGTACAAAAATGTAAATCAAAGCAAAAAAAGAGTCTTTTCAACGTAATGAAATCAAGAAAAAAAAGAAGAAAAAATCAACAAATTCAACTCACGAAAATCTACATACCTATGAACATTTAAATAGGGAGTAGAAAAATCTAAATAAAATATAAATATTTAGTATTTCGTTGGACCACCGTTTTATTCCTATACTGCTTTAAATCTTATTGGCATGGGTGGGACTAGGTTTTCGGTGTGGGGGATAATTTAAGCCCAAGCATTGGAAAGAGCCCTTTTAAAGACTTCTGTTCTGTAGTCGTGAACTTACGAACCCTGCTTCCCAGCTCATCCCAGATGTGTTCTATTGCGTTTAGATCTGGACATTACGGAGGTGGATGAAGTTGTTTTGGGACCCTATAACTTTCGCCGTATGCCTAGGGTCGTTGTCCTGGTGTAGTATCCAGTTTTTTTCCAAGCTTTAATGTCTCAGCAGAGGAATGCAAACTATCACGCAAAATATTCAGATATTGATACCGATTCATACTACCTTCCATAAAAAGAAGTCTTTTGACACCAGAAATTGAAATTGCCTCCCAGACCATCACATGCCCACCACCGTGCTTAACTTGGAAGTTTTACTTGGAACTCTTCCATTAAACCCTTCCAATCTTAAAACCATACGCTTAACTTCTGTGTTAACTTCTTTACCCATGATATTCGCAATGCCTTCCGCCGACTTTGATTAACGGTATCCTCACGAATGATATTTCGGATATCGCGATTACTCAGTTTTTTTGTTTTTTTTTTGTTTGTTATTATAATTTTTTATTATTGCCTGAACACTTGCACGACTTTTAGTCACGGCTTTTGAAATTTTCCCATAACTTTTATTTTCTATTCACCTTACGAAGATATGTACGTGTAGACTTTTATTAACTTAAAATTCAGATGGTATCCATAGAGGACCCATGGATGTGGAAAAAACGGATCTGTGGTTTCGGATGTATTACGTTTCTAAACGACGAGCAATCGGAAAAACTGAGAACATCCTGCTTACCTAAGCTATGAAAGGAACAGAGAATGACACAAATTCGTCGCTACAAAAGCTTATTCAGTCTATGTTTAGGAAAAAACTACTACATCAGCCGAACTCATTGAATAGTGTGATTCCAGGAAGATGGGACTTATCATTTGCTTAGAAAACCTTACTGGAATCTTTGTATTGTAGATTAAAGATCAAATAAAAAGAATATGAGAAGCTATTTCGGAATTCGAAGGATGTATCTTTTAAAGACTGTTGCAAAAAGATCGAACAAATCGGTGAAAACAGAAGGCCGGCCAAAGTCCCCTGAAAGTACAAATCAGCCAAACTGGCAATACTCAGAAGATTCGATGGCACCTCTGCCGAGCTGAAAAAATTTAGAATCCTTTGGCTTATGTTCAATTAAGCGGGAAATTCATTTGGCGATATCCCGCTTACTTGCACATTTGGCCAATGAAAAATATCCTAGTTAATTGAAATTGTTCCTCAATTGAGAAAATATTCACTTCCCCCAGGTGTATATGCAATATCCGTTTTGTTTTTGTTTTTGTATTCTTTTGATTGTTAATACGAGTATTCAAGATAAGATTAATTTAATTGTAAAAAAAGAAATCACAATTATGAAGAAGCAGGAATAAGCAAAATGTGTGATCAAATCAGAAATACTATTGCTTAAATCTAAACATCAAATTTTTTTCCTGAAGAAACTTGTTATATTTGTTTGTTTCACATTTTCTATCTTTTAACCGAGCTTGAGATTGCATATGTTCAAATTCTCTAAAAAATTTGTCTTCTGCCAAAAAATGCTACTAAAAAAGTTCAATTGCTGACAGCATCTCCTTCGGCGTAATAATATAATACATACTCGTATGGTATGTTAAACTTTTTCCTCCTCAACGTCTGTCTGATATGAGGACGAATGAGTTAGAATGGTCTCAATATTCCATAGCATGGCCCATTATCATTGCATTTTATGAAGTCTTTGTATGTTTGGTGAAATGTTTCATCAATTTTAGAAACATTTTTTTATTTTCCTCTATAGTAGGATTTAGGTTTTCTTCATTGTTTGGTAAAAGGTCTGCCTGAAATGAATGTGCACGATTATTCCATTGTCATATGTTAGTTTTATTAATACAATATAGTGAGAACTTTTACCTTCTTTGTTTGTTATACATATCGGTTAAACCAGACACCAACTGTGTTTAATTATGTTCACAGCTTTAAATAAATCTGTCGATTTCGGGAATTGGCGCGCATTGAACTTCTGACAATATTATTGATAAAAACAGGTAAAAACAAATATTTATTATCGAAAATGGGTATATTGTTTTTCAAAATCTCTCTACTCTCCATGAAGGTCTATACAGTTTTGCATGCGTTTGAACCAATTTTCGAAATACTCGTACTTTTTCCACTCCGGATGAGGTAACTCCAAAACAAGGGTTTTATACTGATCAACCGATTCTTCAGGCGTCGAATAACAATAAAAATAGGTCAATTAGTTAAAAATCAGGGCTGTACGACGGATGAACCATAAATACGATGTTTTGAGTGCTGAAAAAGTCAGTTGTTCGAGGAGGCTTGTGAGAGATCGCATTGACGTAGAGGAGAATGTTCAGTGTTTTTGTATCAAATTATATGCTATCAAACGCGAAGAAATCTTTTTGACGGCCAAATGTTGAACTAATGCATAAGCATAACTCAATTTCAAGATAAATTACATGACGATTTTGAAATACTAGTACCCGCAAAGCATCGATGTTTTCTGGCAAAAGAACGGATTTTGGACGACCTTCTCGAAATTCGTCTTGGAGCGAACGACTACCACGATTGAATTCATAAAACCAGCGAAGCACGGTAGCCCGAGATGGTGCTTCATCACCAAAAGTTGAATTGATCGGCCCACTGTTGTTGAGTTAATCCACGTCGAAAATTATAAAAAAAATCATCGCACGAAAATATTCCCGATTTAATTAGTAAGTGCTGCTGTGTCGGATAGAAGAAATTGCAGTTCTTAAGGTACAATCCGGGGGTGGAACTGGGCTTCAACCAACAAGCGTCTCCAGCCAGCTCGATCTTTAGCTAATTGCCTCCAGTTTCGCACTCTAAGTTGGTTTAGGTTGCCTTCCATTTGCGTGCGCCACCTAAGTCGCGGTCTTTCTCAACTACGTTGTCGCACCACCTCTTTTGTATCTCCTTGTCGTATCTCCTCTCTCACTCACGGTCTATGAAAACGGGACCGAAAATCGCTCGAAGAATTTTACTCTCAAAGCAGCTAAGAGCACCGTCATCCAGGACTGGAATTATTAATGTCTTATATTAGATCAGGATCTTGTAGGTGATGTTTCAAAGGGTCTCCTCTCTTGAGGATGGGACAAACAATTCTGAAGTTCCATTCATCGGGCCTACTTTTGTCCGACAACATTTTACAGATAAGTTGGTATATGATCCTTACCAAGTCATTGCCTGCCGCTTTGAGGAGCCGTCGATTCCAGCAGCTTTGTTGGACTTAAGCTTAGATATGGCTATCTTCACTTCATCCAGGTCGGGTGGACGGTTGTTGATCTACATCATCCAGGTTGAGAGATTCTCTTAAAATGCCGTAGCACGTGTTAAGTTCTTTGGAAAATTGGATAGAGGTTGGACTCAGTGCTTATTTCGGCATCCAAAATTTAATGGGGAGATTAAATTATTAGCGTGCATTGACTTGTTGTATATCAGCTAATGATTCGCCTCATAAGATTTTAGTTGCCTGAAAAATAGAATGTCCTTCGGGCGCGGTTGGTATTGAACCCGAACCGTCCAATACACTACCACTTGAGCCACGGCCACTCACTGGCAGCGGTATTTGGTTCGTCATTCCCGTTATACAGTCTACAGAAATGCTCTTTTCAAATCCTCTGCATCGATTGCGGCGTTACTAATATGTTTCCTTGTTCGTCCCTATAAGCTTCGGTTCGGATTTTGTGTTCGTGGTATGTATTTTTCACCTTTTGGTAAAACTTCCGAATCTCATTTCTGGATTAGCATCTCTCAATTTCCTCGGCCGGTAACCGGGAACCGCGTGCTAGTTATGACAATTTTCCACCCCACCGCAAAGTCGATTAGTCGGAATCCGTTATCGGAGGTGGCGTCGTGCATGCTGTAGTGTCTAAACATGCCTTTGCATTGAAGTCACCGTGGACAATTTCAATGACATGGCTAGGGCACTGCTCGTAAGTCTTGTTCAAGAGCTCGTAAAAGCTATCTTTGGCATCGTCATCTTTTTTCTTTATGGCGGCGTGCGCGCGTATGTATGTAGAATGTTGGCAAATTTAGGTTTAATACGGATTGTTACGAGGCGCTTGTTGATATGCCGGAAAATCAAGACTTCTTACCTAAGTCTGCCCGATGTCTATCTGATCCATCGAACCCGATCGTTAACACTTAGAGGCAAAATAAGAACAATTGATGTGTAGAAACAGTTATAAAAATGGGCATCGCCAAGTTGACACATTTCAGTGCTTACAATATTTCTACAGCATACAACCACCAAAAGGCTACATTGTAGTTCTATGTTTGGTATATTCTGAACATTTTTATTAACTGCAGTTTTCCGACGAAAACATTAATTTACCGATATAACGGCATCAGTTCTTTATTCATTATTTGTATTATAAAATATTAGTCCAAATTTTCTGGATCATCTATGCATTTTTATTAAGCGGAATTAACCTACCAACGACATAGGCTTTTTCATGATTTCAATGCCAACAAATAAAACAGTCACCTTTTGTTTGATACTTTTAATCGTCTGAGCTTACTGCTAGTGCGTGTTAATGTTTATGATGGAAGGGCCTTGTAAAACAAACTAGTTTCGCCAGCATTAGAAATATCAGAAGCTTAATATGAAGCTGGTAGATTCCTGGGAATCGTCTGCTTATAGGCTTCCCCAGCTTCAGTATGTGCGGATTGACCCACGCCATGTAACATATTATTTTACCCACTTCCACTCCTTCCCTTCTCTGCCACCACCGCAGCCAACCCGCAGAGGGAATTCAATTTTCATTTAAATGCACAGCCAACAGTTGAGCTTTTTCTAATAGGACGGTAGTAGACGCTATTGCACCTGCGCCCGTCATCTGGCCATACCATTACAATGTCCCAAACTTTTTATGTACACCGTTTCCATTTCGCCTGCTTAACAATCTGAGGCTTTTCGAGTTTTCTTTAATTTCATCTTCACAAAGTAATATCATATTCACAGTGCCAAGGTAACAGCTGAATTTTTCGTAAAGTACATTCTTGGTGGCTGTTTTTACTTCAGCAACTAGCTCAAGCTTTTCCCTTAAAGAAAGCGTCTTGTGTTTTCCTTGGTTCATTTCTAAAATAGAGACAATTCAGATACTCTATTTTTAGTGGGAATCAATTAAATGGTAATCACACTGTACATTTGTTATGGAAGCTCAATAATAACACAACTTTTTAGCCATTTAATCGGGAAGTTGAATTAAGTGCAATTCAATTTGGCGGTGATTACTGTATAGAACAAAAATGTATAGGCCACTTGCTGGCAACTCTAAAGAGAATCTTTATTTCTAGCCTGTCACTGACGTACATACCGAGCCGCTGCAAATAGTAAGAGCAATCTTTATACCAAATAATCACACAAGGACTACCCGCTCGTTAAGAACCTCAAACCAATTAGTATGAAAAGCACGGAGAGAATAGTTGAGCTTCATATGCGCAAAATTCCTTTGCAAATACATCCTTTATCCAAGATCCTACTTGTCCACAGACACAGAAGACACTACGAGACTGCGATTTAAAATCTAGTACGCAAAATTAAAGACCCACACGACAAGAAAAAGTGCGCGCTAATAACATAAACGGGGTTTGAGCGGATTATAAAAAAAACAACAAAATCACTGGTAACTAGGAACGTTTATTATCAAAAAAAAAAACTTATTGTAAGACTTAACACGGGATACTACACACATTTCGTGTAGTTCGCCTCTATTTATTACATTCAATTTTCTGGGTTGTTAATCGGCAGACGTAATGTCAGCGATTTTGCAATTGCACATATTTTCTGGGAATACACCGACCGAATTGAGGTGTTTCCAGGAAATTGTGAAATAATTAATTATTTTTTGTAATCGACCGGATAAACGTGTCAAATTCATCGCCTGGTGCTGGCAATGGTGCTGGTGTTTGCACATATGTAACTTCTCCCTCCTTAAGAGTGAAATTCTCCTGAATTTTATTACTAAAGTTCATTTGTATCCTTTTTTGTTGTATACATAAACATGATAATATTAAAAACATAATTAGTATTGTTACAATGCAAGTTACATTTATTTTATAGGATACATCTTTCTTAAATTCTATTTCTTCTATTGCTTTGATATTTTCAAAGTTTTTTAAGATAATTTTGTCAAACTTTATTGTTTCAGTAAAATTAAATTTTTCTTTATAATTCGGATAATAAAATCGTTGCTTTTGTATATGTTTTACATTAGAATATTTTAGATCTAAGAAATACAAGGTGCAATTGACGAAATTGATTAAATAATTTCCTGTGAGTTTTATATCTCTATCATCACATGTTTGGTTTATCTTTAAGTTTACATTTTTAATGAATAGTGTTTCGTCATCTAAAGATTCAATTTCGGTTTGATCATTTTTGATTAGTTTACAATTTTGTTTTATTACACAATGTTTACTTTCGATTAATTCGTTTAGATTTTTGTCTTCTTCATATTTGTACGTTTTATTTCTATACTCTATAATGAATTCTTTTTCGGCATCAATTTCTAGAAAATTTGTATTAGGAACTGGAGTTAAAAGTTTAAGGGGCATAGTTACATAATTTTTTGGAATTTTAATGGCGAACATTAACATGTTTTCTTTGTATTTTGCAACTCCAAGTCTTATTTGTTTTAATTTGAAAAAATCTATTTTATATGCTTCGATTTCATCATTTGTAAGGATATTGGGGTGTAAAATGTTACTTCTTGCTGATACAATATTATCCTGAATATGTTCTATTTTTGACTCGATATACTTAAGTTTAAATAATTGATCAAAATAAATTTGCTTCATTACTAATTCTCTTTCTACTCTCTGTATAGTGTTAACCTGTTTTAAAATTGTTACTCTATCGTTACTAATGGTATCTCTAAGCATGTTAAAAGTACTGTTAAAATATTCGTTAATTTTAATTTGATTATTGGATGCTACGATTGCATTATGACTGTTCTTTGCTACTGTATCTAGGTGTTCTTCTATAGTCTGTCTGTCGTCGTCGTCCATGGTTCCGAATAGCCATTTTTGTGTCGTACCTATAATGTTAATTAGACCTCGTCTTTGTCTATGTTGTAAGGGTACTAAAGTCCTAATCTTGTATATGATATTTGAAATTTCTTCGTTTAACATTTGTCTTTGTTCGAGTTGTAATGGGGCTAGATTAATAGAAATGTTTTTTACTAATGCTATTATTTCAGCTGGGTTTATAATATGTAGTATAATGTCTGTCTCATTTGTAATGCTTATGTCAGTCAATTGAAGTTTAACGTATCCGTTCTGTTCGTTTATCGTCTGTACGTCAAGGAGGTGTTGGCAATTAATCTGAGTAGTCAGTGTCAGAAGTACTATCCATGCTATTACCTGTAAATTTTAATGGTCGCTTAATATTTGTATAATGGATATTTTTCAAATTTGCTTTCTTATATTTTGGCTCATGCTTGTGTCTAACTGCCTTGTAATTTTTAATAAAACCCGTTGACCTCTGTTCTTCATAATCTTCTCTAGTCTTATTTAATTTTCCTAATTTTCTTTCTTTTACTTTCTCTATATTCTGGCGAATTCTTTCTAAATCAATCTTATGAGTATGTGCGTCAAAAGGATTGCATTTAATGGTAGAGTGGAATCTATGATTATAATTTCTTACAGCTTTTTGTATAATTCTTTTTACTGAAAGTTTATTTTTATTGAATGAAACAATTCTAAATTTTTCTGCTATAGTGTTATGGAAACGTTCAATGTCTGCATTGCCGGTATGACTATTTGGCTTTGTTAAATGTAGAGAAATTCCCTCTTCTTCTAAGAATTCCTTTATCTGAACAGCTTTGAATTCATTATCTGCTATTATTTTATTTGGTTTTCCTATTTTTGTAAAATGCTCTTCTAGTTGCTCAATTATTGTAGAGTGGTTTCTGTCTGTTAAATGGTACGCTGAACCGAATTTAGAAAATTTATCTATTATGGTTAGAAAACTTATTTTTCTTATTACGTATGTATCAATATGGATTATTTGATTGATATCTGTAGGTGTTTCCGTTTTTTTAAATTTAGCTTTTATGGGATTGCGGTCATATTTGACTGCTTGGCATACGTCGCATTGGTTTATAACAATATGGATAAATTCCATTAGCTTGGGATAGTATATTTTATACTTAATTTGGTTATATGTTTCCTGTATACCAGAATGTTGGCTTTCCTTAATATGGTACAGAGCTATTTGCTTCACAACTTCTACCTCTGTTTCGATGTCTTGTGCCCTAAATGAACACTTGACGAATCTTACCGAGTTGTCATTCGAATACATCTCTCTTATTTTTTCTTGGAGAATATTGTATACGTTATCCGCTAGTTCTGAGAATATGCCTACTTTTCCTTTTTTTATAAATCTCCTTAGTATGTCTCCTAACCTGTCAAAGTCATACTCTGCTATGTAGATAATTCTTTTACTGTGCAGGATCTCAATTTCCCTAATTTTGTTATTTGTTAGTATTAGCTGAGTTTTGAACTTATTGACGATGTCTTCGACAATTGGAATGTGATCCATTAGTTCTTCCTCTGCCGAATGTACAGTTTCATTGTCCTCGTCTTCTTCTACATTAAATACAAGTTCTGAATCACTTTGATTACCTTTAAGCGAAAAATTTTCTGTTAGTGTGGGATTCTCTCCCTCCTTAGATTTAACGTCCTCGTTAACCTCTATTCTGCTAAGAAAATCTGCTACCCTGTTTTCTTTACCTTTAAGGTACTCTATTTCAAACTGATATTCTCCTAGTTTAAGAAGCCATCGTTGATGTCTAGGTGAAAGATCTTTTCCTCTATATTTTGCATGAAGATACTTAATTGGCTGGTGATCTGTAAAGATCTTAAACTTATTACCGTAAAGGTAAGGTCTAAAATAATTTATTGACCACATTATCGCTAGGAATTCTTTGTCTGTAGCGGAGTAATTAAGTTCGTGCTTGTTGAGAGTACGTGATGCATAGCATATCGGGTGTCCTTCTTGAGAGATTACCGCTCCAATCGCATAATTGGATGCGTCAGTTGTCAGTGTAAATTGTTTTTTAAAGTTGGGGTATCTTAATATTGGGTGACTACTTATTAGTCCTTTCAATTTTTCAAATGCTTCTATGTAGTTTGGATCGTTTGCATTTATTTTGGCATTTTTCTTCAAGTATTTGGTAATAGGTTGTGCTACTTTAGCATAATCTCGGATAAATTTCCTATAGTATCCGGTTATTCCTAAAAAGCTCTTTATTTGTTTCTGGGACTTTGGAAGTTCTAATTTTTCAATACAAGCTATCTTATCCGGATTAGGTTTTAAACCGTCTTTAGTGAGAATATGACCTAAGAATTCGGTCTCTCGCTTCATAAAATTACACTTATCTACCTGTATCTTAAGTCGTTTAGATTCTAATATTTTAAAAATGTTTGTTATAGCTCTGACGTGTTCTTTCAATGACGTACTAAAGATAAGTATGTCATCCAGATAAACTACGCACGTCTTATTTATATGGTCTCTAAGAATATCATTCATCAGCCTTTGGAATGTCGCAGGTGCATTCTTCAAACCGAATGGCATTCTTATAAACTCATATAATCCGTGGGGGGTGACAAAAGCTGTCTTTTTGCGATCTTCTTCTTTGATTAATATCTGGTGATATCCTTTGGCAAGATCTATTGTGGTGAAGTATTGTGATTTCCCAAGTTTGTCTAATATTGAATCAATATTTGGCAAAGGGAATTTGTCGTCAACTGTGATTTCGTTCAACTTTCGATAATCGATTACGATACGAAATTTCTTTTTCCCTGAGTTGTCCATTTTCTTTGGAACAACTATAAGTGGACTCGAGTATTTAGAATTACTCTTTCGAATAATTCCCTGAGATTCCATTTCTGTAATTTGACGTTTTACTTCTGTATATCTTTATCTGTATAATTTAGCGTTCACTTGTTGATCAGTGGTTGTAACAATTTCATGCTCAATTTCTGGGGTACTTGATAATTTGTCACCTTCTTTGAAGAATAGATTACCAAATCTGTTTAACAGGTTATCTACTTCTTGGCGTTCTTCTTTGTTAAGATGATCTAATTTTATATGATTGATGCTAGTATCAGTAGTTTCTAGGGAACATATTTGATTTAATACATATGGGGGGTTAGTGAACTTTAAGCACTGATTGTTTAGATAAATATTTCCTTCTTCGAAGTTTATTAAAGTGTTTAATTTGTTTAGTAAATCCATACCAATTATAAACTGATATCCTCTATTGCAAAGTCTTTTGACTTTCCATCTAATAAGGGTGTTGGGTGACGCTTTGAATTCTTCTGGTACAGGTGTATGTATTTCATACGATATTGTGTCTCTACCTGTCACTGTAGTAAAGTGAATTGGCTCAATACGGAATTTTTCAAATTCATTCAACCTATCGTCTGCTATACTTAGGGTTGAGCCCGTATCTACTAATGCTATAAAGTTTTTTGAGCAAATAGTTATCCTAATTTGTGGTAATTCGTCCGAGGCTAGTTCATAAAAAACGCGGGACATTGTTCGTTTTGATTTCTTATATTTTCGTTACTTATTTCCTGAGGCATTACCATTCTTTGTCCAGATCTCTCCTGTTGATGGCTATTTTGGCCCGGAGATGATCTGAAGTGTCCTGAATTTGGGTTTTGACCTTGGGAGTTATTTATCTGTCTCCTATCGTTGTTTCCCTGAATATTATCAACCTCCATGTTTTCTGCTGGTGGATTTTGTCTATCAGGCTGCCTATGCTGCCCTGACAAGTTCCTTTGTTGTCCCTGATAATTATTTTGCCTATACTGACCCGAGTGGTTTCGTTGCTGTCCCTGATAGTTATTCTGCCTGAACTGTCCTGAAAAATGTCTTTGTTGGCCCTGATTATTTTGTCGATGCTGTCGATGCTATTATGATACTCATCAGCATAATTTGGTCTTCTTTGCTTTTCTGGTGGAACAATTGTCTTTGGCCTAACTACTCTTCTAAATTCCGGCCTAATGCAGGAATCCTCGAATCTTCTCTTTCTCATTACTGAGATTATTTTGCTTAAATCATTTTCTTCATATATCCTGTCTAATAATGTGCCTTGCGCTATTTCTTTAGCGGTATTTATTAATATTACACCAATATTGCTTAAGTCTATATAGTTTTCTTCTTTATAATATACAATAAGTTCGTCAGTTTTATATTTAATACTTTGCAATTCTACTGCTAATTCGCTTACCGTATTGACCTTTAAATTTGTAATTCTTTTGTATATTTCGTGCGGCTCTGTGTCCGGTTTGTATCTAAGCTTCAATGTTTCCTTGATGGTAGTCCAATTGTCAGTCTCTGGTGTGTTGATCACGGCGTTCTTCGCTTCACCTTGAATCTTCTCGTGGAAAACAGCTCTCACTACAATCTTCCTTAGTTCTGGATCTTCTACTTGATTGAGGTAGTATTCTACGCAACTGAAGAATGAGTTGATCGTAACATCTCCTTGTCCGGTGAATATTGACATGTAACGGACATCTTTTAAAATCCTTTCCCTTTCCTCTCGGTTTTCTCGTTGTTGGAGTTGTACGTACGCTGACCTTACTTGTTCTAGCTGCTGAGTTCTTAGCTCTAATTCAGCAATAAGTTGATTTTGATTTTCCATGTTCCTGTTGTTATCGTGTATTTGATGTCTTTTCATAGACTTCTGTTTTTGCACTTCACTTGTGATTTTTCTTTTGCTTTTAGGTACACACACTAATCTTTGTCGATTTTATGGTATGTATTGCAAATTTTAATTCGAATTTTCACTGGGTAACGTGTTTATTAATTGAAATGTTTCATTTAGGAACACTTATATTTAATTAATTTCACACGACGTAAATTCGTTTCGCTGGACTCTTATTTTATAAGAATCCTACCGACTGCGCCAATAACATAAACGGGGTTTGAGCGGATTATAAAAAAAACAACAAAATCACTGGTAACTAGGAACGTTTATTATCAAAAAAAAAAACTTATTGTAAGACTTAACACGGGATACTACACACATTTCGTGTAGTTCGCCTCTATTTATTACATTCAATTTTCTGGGTTGTTAATCGGCAGACGTAATGTCAGCGATTTTGCAATTGCACATATTTTCTGGGAATACACCGACCGAATTGAGGTGTTTCCAGGAAATTGTGAAATAATTAATTATTTTTTGTAATCGACCGGATAAACGTGTCAAATTCATCGCCTGGTGCTGGCAATGGTGCTGGTGTTTGCACATATGTAACTCGCTAGGTATTTTAATTTTCATAGTGGGCTTTCAGTCAATCCTCTAAAAACTTAGATTGTCCTCCATACAAGAAGAAGGAAAATACAATAACTGCCTCGACTACCCAGTGACTGTCGATCTCTCACTGTAAAGAGTACGACGGAGTGGCGCTAACCAGAGTGGGAGTACTGTTAATTATGGGAGGTCTGAATAGAAGCTCACCGATCAGAGACCATGGTACAGTTCGGGGTACTTGCGGTTGGTGACTTTTAGACTGGCTGAGAGACGAGCTTGGTCGGTACCGTCTCAAGGTGCTAAGAACTCGAATGCCAACGCGATTCCAGGGTGGACCAAATACACACACCAAGAGAGGGGTTTTAGTGAGTATAGTTAATTCAACACGCAATAGAGTTTTGATGACCTTACGTGCCGCTAGTCTTTTGACTCTGGACATGCTGTCTGATGCGAAGGCACCAAAATTCCTCGTCCTGCGAAAATACAAGAACGATTTTCCCTGTGACCAGGAATGGATTCGGCTAGAACCTGAACCAGAGAAGGAATCTAGTCAAGTCTTCATTTTTCAATGATGACTGTGAGCAAATAGTTAATTGACGCCTGGACTTGCCAAATGAACTTTCTGCTCGATGCAAAGTAATAAGTTGTCATGTATGTACGAGTTTATCACCATATACATATGTCAAAATTGTATGAAACTCGCGCGCCGACACAAGAAAATATTTTCCAAAAGTCTTTGAAATTATAATACTTGTGCACCCTCAATGAAATTCATACAACCTCGAAACAGAAGCAAGCTACTAACTTTGATAATGGTACTCATCATAAATCAAAAGAATAGTTACAATTACCAATCGCTATTTCTATGAACTTAGAATGCAAATAAAATTTCTACTACATGGTGCAGAAACATGGAAACTAGGGAACGCGAATGGAGATATTCTCGGTCGTTTTGAAGGCTGATTTTTCGGATGATAGCGTTTGCGCTGACAAGGATAAGAGGAGCTTAATAGTAAAGGACTAGGTGTTGCCTTGAAAGGCTACGTCATGTAGATCAAATGGACAAAAACGCTTTGGAACACTCTTTGACTCCTGCGTAGAAGAATAACGTTGTTGAGATAGCATGCACAAATGGAAGGGGACTTTAATCACTTTTGAGTGCACAATCGGAGGCAGTTGACTAAAGACATGGATAATTGGAAAGGTTTATTGATTGAGTCCCAGGCCATCTTCGTACTTTAGAGACATATGCGTAAGTATGTACTTAATTCAAGAACCGACAATTAACAACATGTAGATTAAGGTTAAAAGTAAGTCAACAGCATGAAAACTTAGTCATGCTCCGGGCACAATCTGTTCCAGATAACAGGAACACGTATCCAGAATTGCAAAGACTCGGCCGACGTAGATGTCAGACCGCTAATATTTAGTCTATACGAGTACTCGTATATTCGTAGCAGTACGCTCAGAGTTGAGGAGAAGGGTCCTAGTACAGAAGACAGGTGAATATTTATTTCTGTGATTGATTGTATCTTTCTTTCATTTCACTTTTTGGTGATACAACTCATATAATTTATAGGACCCGCACTCGTTTCCATTTATTAGCTTAAAAAAAGAAAAGGCTTGTGCAGTTATTTGGAAGGACAACTCATTACAGCTGAGAAATAATGGATTTATGTACCTTCCAACCTTTAAGCTATTTATCCCCAACCCAATAATAATTTTGTTGCGTGAAATGTTAAAAACTATTAGAAGATCCCATTACCTTTATATAGCTATGTTCAGCTTGTTCATTTAAAAAAGAACCGCTCGAGTTTTATCTTCTACAAACTTCTATCACTGATAAAGAATTATTCAAGGCTTACTAGCAGAAACTTATTCAAAGACTGGAACGGGGTAACCTCTGGAATCTGGGTAAAAGAATAAATAGTGAGCAGCATATTTTATCAAGTAGCGATTCCTACGTAATACTCACATTCGATAATAAATTATAATAATAAAGTCAGTAAACAAAAAAAAAATTTAGTTATAGTATTCGCATCAATTTTCTTATCGTAAATAGGTACTTCACTGGGTACTCGTATAAGATATCTTCAGAAAATCCGCTGAGTTTGGATCTTTATCTTGCTGCTTTTTACTTACCTGAGCTTTGCCTGTCAACTGTATTTTGTACACTATTAGATTGAGTACCGCTTCCACTAACAAAGATTATATTTTATATCTTGGTGCAAAATGGATTAATTAATTTAGTGAACCCTGCCTTTGTTGGTTGAAAAAAGTCAGTTCATTAATGACAAGGGATTTCGTGTTTTTTAAGAACCACGGGGTCGGTCGTTTCGTTAAATCTGTTTTTAAAAATCAAGTTGATTCATTAAGAATACATTCAGAATAACATTAATCATTGAAGTTATTGTTCCTATATCTGGAATTAAGTGTGACGTTTACTTATTTATACTATTATTTTTCTAAATTGTGCACGTGATTCAGATTGTGTTGAAAGTACTCGTATGACGAGTTAGACGGGAAGTGTTTATTTTGATTTTCTACAACCGAAATGACTGTACATTTTTTAAAAAGAAAATTGCTTTCAATGACGTACGAGTATGAACGTGCATACATTGGCTTTAATGCAGTTCAGTATGATGATTTATTTATTGTTTACATTTAGTGACCCACGACAAATTTAAAATAGCAACAACATTTCGAATAGGTTACATTGTCATCAGAAAGAAGCTGTTTATGAATAATATAGAGTCGTGTATATTATCTTTCAAAGAAATAGAAAATAAGAGAAGAATTTGCTCCTATTTTGAAAAAATAACATGAAGACCGTTGTGAAACTAGCGATTGTTTAGTGAAATATTCCATGTTTCGATAAAACTGAAACAAAACTGGGGTCAATTGTTTGGTTGCTATAAAGATTTTATTGGCAAGAACTTCTTGAGATCACAACCTTTCATCATAAAAAAAAAGAAAAAAAGAAGATAGTAACTTTTGAAAGCAATTCCTTTGCTCTGCATTCCGAAAATGAATACTTATAAACTTAACTTATCTCCGGTGTCGCTTTGATATTGATTTTGGTGCGGCCTGAGACTCCCATTTATTTGGCTTAAATTAAAGCACTTAAAAACCAACAAAAAGACTTACAAGCTAGGAACCAAGGGAATGGTGGAGGAGACCTAGTTTGAGACGAGGAGTGCTCAGGTTGAGTTCAAAAACGGAGAGTTGACATTTCGGAGCATACAGAAGATTGGTTCGTTGGAACCATATGAGGTGCGGTGGACCGGTAGATAGACGAGATGAGAGCAACGTAAATTACGTGGGTTGGCGTCATGGAATAGGGGTGTAAAAGATGCGCAATCGATGAAACCTGAGAGCAATCGATGAATGAAAAGAATGTGAGCTATATCCCTATGTTTTTCTAAGGGATTCAAATTAATAAGTTTGAAGCGGTTCTGATGAGGAGCTAGGTTAAGTTAGACCCATTGGTCCATTCTGATGCCACATGGATCTATGATCCTTCTACTCTTGGCACCAATTTGAGCTTCTGACGAAGCGTAGTTAACGTCTATATTGTTTAGATCGCTTAAATCATTACATTGGGTTGTTCGGAAAGTAATTTCGTAATTTTCGACATCGTTGAGAGATTAAATTTATCTAATTCACCTGTTCGTGATCATTTGAAATGCCTAGGTTTAATCTCAAAGCTCGACATATGGATTGATGAACGGGCTCAAAGCATTTCCAAAGCCGATATTCGTCAAAAAAGGTGATGCTATCTGTTTGTTTTTTTAGCTTCTGCCGGACAATACAACGATCAATTCTGAAGTATACTGTCATCAGCTGGACAAAGGCCAGAATTGATCAATAGAAAAGGTGTAAAAGATAATGCGAGACGTCATACAAGTTTGGCAACTCGCCGAAAGCTTTTACAGCCTGGATGGGATATACTGCCACAACCACCATATTCTCCAGATCTGGCACCTTCTGATTATGATTTTTTTCTCTACAAATTTTTTTATACGGTAAAACCTTTACTTCAAATGAGGAGGTCGAAAATTACCTGGAACAGTTTTTTGTCAGCAACGAACAAACATTTTATAAGAGTGGAATCATGCTACTGCCAGAAAGATGGCAAAAGGTATTGAACCAAAATGGACAATATATGTACGAGTAATTCAATAAAATATTTATTCACTATAAGAAAATTGTCTTTCATTTTCAAAAAAAAAACGAAATTGCTTTGCGAACAACCCAACAGAAGAAAGCTCTTTAGTGGAGTTTCCTTCTTTGGGAGAGAGCTGGGCATATACAGAGTAGGTGGTGGATTGTCTTCTCTTCCTCGTAGTCATTGCAGCTTCTGTAGAAGTCGTTTGTAAGAACACCAATTCTTCTTGCATTCTTGCCTACAAGATAGTGTCCAGTGATTGACTTTGAAATCGTATAGCTAGTGGCACTCTCCTTCAAGCTAAGAATGCAGGGTATAAAATCGAGGTATGAGTTCTGTTGGAATATTTCTTTATGTTTAAAAACGAGGTGAGGTCAATTCACCAATCTTTTTCAATATCTGACTGGAAGGTGTTTGCAGCTATATTTGAGAAGAAATTGTTGAAAGCATTTGCCATAATCACAGGTACTTTTATATCCGCATCCTCAGATTTTATGAGGGATGGTACACAATTAGAGGAATTTCTATTAAAATATTCACTAATAATACCCCACTCCTTTTTCAGATTCCCATTTGCACTGTAAAATTTATATAAATAATAATTCTCCTCGCATTAGGGAATCTCCTTTATAATTTCTTTGCATATTTTATCATAAGTTTCACTAGTACGAATGTCATTCGGATGCTTTTTACACTTCAAGCGAATATCATGTTTTTCGAGCGATTTTCTGGAGTAAATAATTCACAAACAAGTTTAAGCATATTAGAACTTACGAGATTGAATCCGCTGCACTCAAGATCTAAATCCTTAAAAAACTGCAATACCACCATCAGAAATAAGAACCAGGAATATTATAAAAATCCTTCTCATGATCATAGATCCATATTTCTGTAATAAAAACTATTATAACATAGGCTTGTTTAAAAATAATTCCAGATGAAGCACAAGAGAATCAAAGTTCTTATGCAACTACGAATGTTTTGGTGGGCGATTTAAAACCATTTCCAAATTCATCAGAATGGAATACATTTTCAGATACAACATTTTACAAAAATAAGGTACAAAGCAACTGTATCGAGGATCCAGATTAGGGGATTCCATAAGCGAGATATACGACTTAGGAAAGAATCACGATATTTCAATGTACATCCGAAAGTGGGTTTGAGGGTAAAATGATGAATATTCATAGCGAGACGGGTGTTACGGTTAAAGGTTTGAAGGGTCGGAATGCTACTGGTATTTTCAATGGAGCACTGGTTTTGAAAATAGCGATAGATCAAGTGAAACAGGAGACATTTCGCCGGTGTACCAAGTGAGGCTAAAGGGCCACTCCCTTGGCGACGTTCCCATGCGGCGGAGAGGCGATAACAAGCTGATAGCACGTATAGCGAAAAACGATGATGGCTACACTCAAGGTTTTGCATACTCAAGGTTTCTTAAGCTCGTGAAATTTGAGTACGACCAAAAGTTGAGGCAAAAAATACTACAATGTCCCAAAGGTAGTAAAATCTTTTGGTCCTTTGTCAAAAACATCAGAAATTCTGCCTCATCCTCCATCCCAACGCTCATTCACAATGACATTCCAGCTGTCAGCTCTTTAGACAAGGTCAATCTGATTGCTTTGTCTCCGCCTACACTTGAGTGTGTCGAATCTTCAATGGGACGATTCTACTTTCTCACTCGTGTAGTAGCAAGAGTACTTAAATATCTCAACATACATAAATCCGCTGGTCGAGATGGTGTATCTCCCCTTCTTCTTTCACGCTGCCAAAATCACTGCGTAAGCTTTTTCATCAATCCTACTCTTTAGGATTGTTCCCGAGCAGATAGAAAGCAGCATTTGTCCAGCCCGTCCCTAAAAAAGGCGAATCATCTTCTCTCTCCTCCTACAGGCCTATTGAACTTTCGTCTCTTTTTTCCAAGGTCATCGAAACGCTGATAAATCGTCAGCTCATGGAATATCTCGAAACACAAAAACTTCTCAATGACCGGCAGGACGGTTTTCGAAGCAGCATGTCCACTGTCCACATGTCCACACAGCAGCATGGCATGTCTCACCGAAAAGTGGAACCAAAGTGTACATCAATCTGGCCAAAGCAAGATAGTTGCACTTTTGTTGTTGTATTTCTAAGGCATTTGTCAGAGTTTGGTATTAGGCCCTTTTGTCAAAAATGCATACTTTTGGGATCAACGAATCTCTTCTTCAGTGGATTCAAAATTACCTTTTGGAACTCTTTGTACTCTTTGCTTTTCGTATTCGTTTCCGGACTCACGGTCCTGCTCTTCGGCTGTAGAACGAGAACGGCAGCGTATGCTAAGCTCATTAAATTCCGATATCAACAGCATAACAAATTGGGGAACTATCAACAGAGTGGAATTTAATGCTTTTAAAACACAATGTTGTCTGCTGTCGTTAAATCGAAATTTAAACACCCAGCCATTATCCATGAATGGCACTTGTATCGTCGAAACCGAAAAACTTTCCATCCTCGATATGTGTGTCAATGACAACTTACGTTGGAATAACCACATCTTTGATATCGCCAAAAAAGCTGTGAAATGTCTAGGTTTCCTCAAGCGATGTAAGAAATACATATATCACCCCCTCTGACCTGGCTTCAATATATAAATACAACGCCCTCATCTGGTCAGGTGCCTCTAAGACCTCTTTGCACTTGCTAGATTGCACCCAGTCAATGGACACCCTCGAACAGCGACGAAATATCTCTTGCCTCACTTTGTTTTATCACTATTACCACCATCAATACTCTGTTGAATGCCAGTAGCCCCATCAAACTTATAACTGTATCACCCGTCTCGATATGAATGCTCATCAGTATACCCTCAATATCGTGATTCATTCCTAAGCCGAAGAACTCGCTTGTGGAATGCCCTGCCGAGTTCTCTATTTCCTTCATTTTCATTTTATATGTATTTTAATTTTTACAATTCATTTACACTTACAAGCTAGACAAAAAAATGCTTAAGATTAGCTTAAATAACTTACAAATAATCTTAATATAACTTACTGGCCCCATGCGGGCACTCTAAGTTAAACATAATACTTAATCTATGTCTTTTGACGTTTCTTACAGACTATTTTTATTTTTGTTTTTACATTTTTTAAAACTAATACTAAGAAAAGCTCTCTATTTTCTAGTCATTATAATATTCAGACATTTAAAACCAACGTACTCGTACATCGGTACCTATCTTTTTTCCCTCCCTAATCTTCCTTCGCCCGCGCTGTGTGCAAACATTTTAAGGGTACCTTAACCCCTTGAGCGCGCGCTACTTTATAAAAAAAATAAAAAAAGGGAAACCTAAAGATAATTCGCACACTTTAACCAACGATACACAAGAGCCCTAATTCAAGCTCCTTGAATTTGCCTGAAGAGATTTTAAACCTAGGGCTACTGAACTGATCAGCCCTAAAATTAAATATCTTCCCATTCCAGGTTTTAACTCCAGAGATTTAGTGGCAGCGATCATTGAACTACCCCAGGGGAATGGAATGCAAGATTTCATGTGCGCCTCAGCCTATTTCCCCGGAGACATATATGCGATTTCTCCTGTTCTTGTTCAGGATTTGAAGGAGCTTTGCTATCATTGCAATTGGGATCTCGTTCTTGGATGTGATGTTAATGCCCACAACAACATCTCCGGTAGCAGCGACAACAACTTTCAAATTATATATATAGCAGAAATCTGCTTATATCTATTAATCCACTTTTATAAACTCTGTAAGAGAGCAGGTACTTGACCTCACCAGACGAGATGGATTTCTTCATAATTTTATCAAGGATTGGCATGTGTCAGATAAGGCATCCTTATTGGATTATACGATCATAAGGTTCAATATAGGATGCAATATCGGACATGGTCAAACTGGATACAAGAAGAAACTCATGAACTGGGGTATTTTCATATGGTTAAGAGGAGTGTACCATGGTGGAAACTTAAACTTGAACAAATGCGTAAAATGGTGAGAAAAAGTTTTAACAAATCCAAACCTTTACAGCATTGATCAACTTCAATAAAGAATTGAAAAGTCCAAGAGAGCTTCCTGGGGAAAAAATTGCGAAAACCTGGAAAAACTGCCAGAAATCTCACATCTGTAAAAAGTTCTATCAAAGGATTCTGCAAATAGGTAGGTCTATCACGAAAAGAAGATGGTACTTTGTCAGCTAGTCGAGAGGAAAATCTAAAAATTCTAGCTAAGGTTCATTTCCCAGACTAGACCCTTTTAAACAACACACAGTATGTCATCTGAAGATGTTCAGCATAGACAAAGTTAAATGGGCCATAAATTCATTTAAACCATATAGTGCACCAGGATCAGACGGAATCTTCAGAGCACGGATTCAAAGTCTGATCCAGATTCTTCCCAATCTAACCGCCTTATTTAGGTACAGCTTCAATTTTCAATACATCTCATAACCCTGGAGGGAGGTACACGTAGTTTTTATCCCACAACCAGATAAACCCAGTGATTTACCTAAATCTTATCGACTCATGTACTCTCACCACGGAAGGTGCTTTACTAAATCTGGTAACACAAATTAAAGAGGTCTACTGACGACGACTTTGTCATAATAGTAAAGGGCAAACACCCTAAAGACGTTTGCTATAAGATGCAGACAGCTCTAAAGACAGTAAATGACTGGTGTGTTGGAGCAAATCTCTCAATCAAACCCAGTAAAGCTATACATGTTCCCTTCACTCGTAAAAGAAATCTGAGCCTTGACCAGATCTCACTTAGTGGTACAGTAATTGTGTACTCCAATGAAGTAAAATATTTTGGAATTATATAAAAGATGGCAATTCGCAGCATGGTCAGGCTACTACAAACAGGAGAGATTAATCACTCAGATCACATGGATCTAATGAATCTTCTCTCCGAAATTCCCGAGCTTGACATGATTTGCGTGTTAAACGATCGCCTACATAAGACTCTGTGCTTCGATAATATAGTGATCCCAAGCCGAGAAGCATGGAATTACAAAAACTCCACCACAAACTTTAAATGTATCAAGTAGTATACGGACGGATCGAAGATGGACACCGGGGTGGGTACTGGTATTTTTGGTCCAACCATCAGAATTTCGCAATCAATGGGAAAAAGTCCCAGTGTATTTAAAATACATGCCATTCAGGTGTAAGCAAATCTCATCCTCGATAAGAGAATGAAGGGGGTCCCCATTCAGTCAAGCACCTATTAAAGCATAAGGCTCTAAGCTCATTGACTCCAAATCAGTCTTGCACTGCTATACCAGAGGATCTTTCCCATAAGAACAAAATAAAACTTTGGTGGGTGTCTGGTCATATAGGTATTGACGGAAATGAAATAACCGACGAACTGACTAGAAACGTTTTGGCCGATTCTTTCATCTGCCCTGAGCCGTTCTGTAATATCACGAATTCAGCAATTATCTCAGCGACAGAGAGTTGGGAGTCTTATTTTGGTTACACCCATTGAGAAAGCATCCCAGAGTTTCGGCAGGTTAACACCTATATAAAATAGGTCTTCACAGGAAACTAAATGACGTTTTTGCATGGAAGACGATGAAACTGCGGAGCACATTTTATGTGAATGCATAGTTCTAAGAAACGAAACTTCCTCAGAGAAATTTTAATCCCTGGGGAAATTCTCAAAATCTCCACTAGAGAGATTTTCAATTTCATCAAAAGAGTTGAGCTTCTCTTTTGGGATCGTAGCACTGATTTTGTGGTACAAAAAATCGTTTAGCTTGCAGTGCCCCCGCTATTAGTGGATCAGATACGTAAAAAAAAAATTCAATTATTAAATGCAATATCAAATGTTTGTAATTGAAAAACTTCCAAACACTAAGCTATGCAGGTAACAACCATTGTAATGCTAACTGAAGCAAATAAATAATAAAAAATTAGATGATGCAACAGCTTATTTGATGGCTACATGCATTGCTCAGCAATATTCGAGTTTCTTTCTGTTTTCGAAGATAAGAGAGTATTCCCTTTCAACTCGGTACCCTCCGATTTTCCAACTGATTCCTGTACAACTGATTTGCATATTTTTATTGCGGAGTCAAGTGTTTTTGTCGAAGCATGAATTCGTCTTTAGCCTTGTTTTTGAAAGCAATGAATAGAAATGTATGTACAGAAACTATGCAAAGTGGTTGTTTTTGTGAAAAATACTATTTCGATTGCTACTCAAGCGAATTAAAAAAATCATCTGAATGTATGTATATAACAATTATCGAAAACAAGTACCTTAAGAAAAAATTGTTTACCTCGTTATCAGTTTACTCACATAAAAATTAATATGTACGATATAAATTTTCCAATTAAATAATCTTTTTAAATAAATTGTATAAAACAACCGACATACATATGTATCTGTTTGTTTATGAATATCTGAACTCTTGAATGTCAGCATTTCAAATCAGAAAACGTATTCCTACAAATAGAAAGCGATACAAATCACAACTTGAACATTGAAAATTAACCTGACAACTCCCAAATTCGATGTGTTACCTTATATTTGAGTCAAACACACCCAAGTCTTACCAACTAAGCATATTTATTCAAATGCGGTCATTAGCATTTCAATTACTACACCTACGGATAAATTCATTGTGACACGATGTTTTTATTTTCGAAAACCCCACTTGACTACAAATGGAATTTGAATCGAGTGACTCTAAAGTCCGGTCCGGCATTGATTGGCAAAGTTATTCTAAGTCTCAGATTATCAAATTGTATCCTAACATATACAGAAATTGGCCCAGTTATTCGTAAATCGAATTTCAATAGCACACAGTCGGGAATTGAAAGTTCGACTACTCGTATTATGTATACGAATTGATTTACCGACACGATAAATTTGATACAGTTAATCGACAGTATTTTAATTAAGTAATTCAATTACATTTCATATTTGACAATAAAATGTCAATCGCAAGTTATCGTACTTATTAAAAGAAAAACAATGCTGCGGTTAGTAGCGGTTAATGACAGAATAATGAAATGAATAATGATTATCAGAAAAGTATATTGAAAGTTAACTACACTGTAGGCAATGTATATAAACTCGTATATTCGAGTTTCGATTTAAAAATACATACAAGCAACTAATCTTTAATTTTGGTCCTACATACTCGTATAATCTACATGTAACACTTGTCATTATTTTCTAGAAAAACTGCTCAAATAGCTACTATTCTACAAGTATAATACTACGAAGTAAAGTGTTTTGCAAAATCTAGAAATGAGTTTGAAGCATAGATAAGATCGTTTCTGGGCGGGTTGTCCGATAAGATCTATCATAGATTATTTTAATCGCTCTCGTATTTATACCTTTGTGTGTTAATTTGATCTTAGTTGACATTGGGGCTTGTGGTCAGACACAGATGTGATTTTATTGCTCACGACAGTGGACTATTCAATTAAAATTGTATGTTTTTCAAAATAAAATGCTGTATTTTGTCCGTCAGTGTCAAAGATTCAAAAGCGCGACATGTAACTTAATCTCATACACGTCTCGACTTATCGTTAAAATGAGTCAACTGAGCACGGAAGTCAAATTAAAGAAAATTGTTGCTCCAGGTGGTAATATTACTTGCAATAGCGAGGAATAAAATACCTCTATTGCCGGAGCAAAGATTATAGGGACCCAATCATTACATTTCTTCACCATTCTCCGTTTATGGTAATGACCGGAAGTTTTTTGAAATTATTGAGCCCAACTTACTACCAACAGAGTGACTTAAGCTCTGAAATCGGTACATGAAGCCAACCGCTTCGACCAAGGAATAACAAGAGGAAGAGGATTAGCAGTCCTTATGACACAAATAGAAGTGTGTCGGTAACTATTTCTCTGCCACTCGGTTTCACCGCGTAAGAACCCGTATCATACTGGTTCTGCATCCACCATAGATCTGATGGACAGAAGTTGCCAAATGATTTTTGCATCCAAACTCACTTCCAGGGAATCAAAGTTAATGGGAGTTGTTTGTCGCATCTCTGATAAGTTGTTGGTTAAACTGCAAAATAAAAGTCATTGGTTCATAGAATTTTCCCGGAAAAACAATTCTATTCAAATTTCTTTATTCATGTGTATACAACACAAAACAAGTTTACAATTTAACATACATATTTTCATGCAGGTAATACATACAGAATAGTTAGTGACATCTTTATTTAAGAAAAAAATAAATATGATGCCATATTTTAATAATTTTTACTTTCTGCGTACAAAGGTTGTGGATAAACAGTAGTTAAATTTAAAAGAAAAAAAAATCAATTGAGAGAAAGACAAAAATGAACCTTTAAAAAATTAAAAAAGGATAAAAACAATTGTAAATGTCAGAAATAGGTAAATACAATACCTAGTTAAGTAAATGAGCAAATCATTTTTATTTATTTATTTTTTTATTTTTTAAATTGAACAGCGCACCAGGGTTCCGATTTCGTGTTGATTAAAACCAAGAAGCCATGATTTAACTACTTTTGTAGATGCGGACAAATTTTTTAAGGATCGAATTTCCAAGGGCAATAGTTTGCCTGACATAATGGAGTAAACGTTTCTGATATCTAGTGCGAAATCCAGGGACATTTATAACAAAATTTGAAAAGCTATGTAAGTCAGAAATTGGACTCTCCAGATACCCGCCTCTCATGAAAAAGACCTCCAGAACTTTAAAATAAAATAAATGAGGAAGAATTTTCAAGGCCCTGAAAAGGTCCATTTTATGCGCAGAACGGTGAGAACTTTTGTATTGCAGATTTTTGAGAGACAGTTACTTGCTGTAGATTACCAAGATAAGCGCCACGCCAACTAATGGGTTTTCCAATAGGGACTTGACAACTTTGAATTTAATTTGTGAACGCACTCTTTCACTAATCATCAAATTGTCACTGTTAATTTATTCAGTAAACTCAACATTTTCATCATAGTAAAGTACACTAACGAGCAACGTCTGCAAATTACAAAAATTTTTTACCGAAATTCGGAGTCGGTGACTGCAACTTTAAGAGCGTTAACTCCAATTTTCGGTCGTAATTCTCGCTGTGTGATGTTGCCGTGTCAGTGAGACAACGGGTTGGTCGAAGTGTCGAAAATGTCGCTGCTGTTCAGGCGTCCGTAGCAAACGATCCAAATCAGTCAATTCCACGGCGTTCTCAAGAATTGGGCATCGCTCAGACCACATTATGGCATATTTTGCGTACGGATCTTGGTTTACACCCATACAAGATCAAGCTGACTCAAGAATTGAAACCGATGGATCATTTGAAGCGACGTACGTTCTCCGATTGGGTTCTGTAGAAGATGCACGAAGATGATGAATTTCATCGCAAAATTATCTTCAGTGACGAAGCTCATTTTTGACTCAATGGGTTCGTCAATAAGCAAAATATGCGTTACTGGTCGGGTGAAAATCCACATGTGCTTCATGAATCACCACTTCATCCACAAAAAATAACTGTTTGGTGCGGTTTGCATGCCGGCGGCGTTATTGGGCCATATTTCGTCGACGATCGTTATCGTTTTGAAGGGTAATTTCTTGTCCATTGAAGAAGAGATCCCAAATATACACATTTTCTTTGAATGCCTTTGAAATATCAAGTGCAACATTTTTGCTTTCGTCGGATTGGTGTAAACTTTGGTTCAACTTTCGGGGAAATGCCATCAAATATCCAGTGGCCCTGTTATTACAAAAACCGTAAAGCCGATTATTTAAAAGTGTTCATGTTTCGAGATGAGCTGCATTAATCAAGATTTCAAGGAAGAGACGTAAGTGAAATGGGTCTGAAGAAGTGGAGAGAAGCTGATCCGCATTCTTCAAAGAAAAAATGCTATTTTCAATCTGCTTCGGAAGAGGCCTTGTGAGTTGGGTTGAGAAATGAACTTACGCAGTGGTTTTGCTAGAGTTAAAGACTAGCGGCTTCATGTATATTAAAATTTTAAATATTACTATTACCAGCCCGAGAGTGTTCTGGTCTTATTGAATGCTCATTGCGCTCTAGCGTATTCATTTTATTTCATTTTAAAACATTATTCTCTACTTCAAAAGTATTAACATGTACAGTAATTACTCTAACAGTAAAATAGAGAATAGCAGTGACATAAGATATTTGAATAATGTTACTTCAAAACAAGGTTTAAATTGAAATTGAAATTGAATTTTAAATTTAAATTGAAAAATGAATATGGAAAGGCAAATTCAACAATACATTGAAAAGACAATCGTCCAAAAAGTTCTGAAGAATGGGCTAGGCGGATGCACTTTGCAGACTTTCCTTATGGCCCCCTTTTGCGGGATTCTCAACTGCTGCAGTTTTTTTTGTGTATAAATAGCAGCTTGGTATTTATCTTGAGTGGAGGATTTGTTAGAACAAAACTTGTTGAGGCTATAAAAATATTGCTTTAAATTTGAAATGTGTTTGGACTAACTCATTTTGCAATAAATTTTCACTGCAAGATTTCATATTTCATAGAAATGATCCACAATTTCCACTTTAAAACAAGTGGCACAACAATCGGTTTTAGTGTTAAGGGTGCAATGAGCTGAGCATATAGGCAATACCTACGGTATCTGGCACATGTAATATGAAATCAATATTCGTTACTAAGTACTTGCTGAATACAGGCAAATCTTAGAAAACGGATATCATAATTAATATCAGCTACTAAGTTCAAAAAGTTGACGAGGCATGCTTTTTTTTAAGAAAATATTGTAATACTCAAGTGGGTTTGAATACACTTGTAATGCCTCAGCATGAGTAAAGTTTTTTGGAAAATTGGATAGAGATAGAGAAGCAAGATGTTTGGGCTCAGTGGTTATTTCGCTCCATGGGTGATATCCAACACTTAATTGGGAGACTAAATTCTTAGTGGATGTTGGCTTGTTGTTGTTTCCAAGTTAACTATTCATTTTACTTTATTTTAGTAGACTAAAAAAAAAACAATGTCTTTCGGGCGCGGTTGCCTTTCGAACAGCGAACTTTCCGATTTGGATGCCAGTTCATTATATGCAATTCCCGGATCATCAGCAAAAGCTTTATCTTTTCCCTTAAAAAATAATGTAAGTATGGTATTAATGTATATTGAAAACAGGATAGGTCAAAGCGCAGACCCTTAAGGAACAGCATGTTAAAAGTTTTGTTTAGACATAGATTTATTCCGATTTTTATTTGTATAGTATCTTGAAGATGGGAAGCAAACCAATTATTCATAACTCCACGGAAGCCAGCATTATGTGGCTTATGTAAAAGAAATTTACGATCAACCATATCAAACGTTTTGGTTATATCAATAAATAGACTAGGACAGGATATTTTGTCACTCAATCCTTTCTGTATGTAGTAGCAGAAATCCAAAAGAGCATCTTCAGTAGATAAACCTGTTCTGAAACCGAACTGCATAGCACTAAGAGAATTGATTTTCACAGGTTAGTCATAAACACCTTTTTTATCCGCTTTTTCAAAAACTTTCGAAAACAAAGTCAATAGCGAGATAGGCATTTAGTTATTTTCGTCTTTTTTTTGCCTTTTCTAAAAAGTTTAATCAACCTGGCGCATTCAAGTTTTTCAGGGAAAACTCAAATTAAAGAGATGAGCTAAAATTTCAAAGATGTAGGGGGTGATGTTTTTCAGCAAAAGACTAGAGACATGCAGCTTCGAGCTGGTTGCGAGGTATGCAGCACGTCTGAGAGCAGGAATATTATTACAAATTTGTGTTCGGATGTAGGTTGAGGCATGATTTGAAATACTTTGACTTGAGTTTCGCTTGAATATAAAATAAACACCCATAAGGCTACGTAAATTCTAATGAAATGACATATCTATGAGTACTATGTGTGACGTCGAAGCGAAGGCAAAATATACAGCAGGAATAACTAGAAATTCGGTGTTAAAATTGTAAGCCAGCAACACTTTTATATAGTTTGTAGAAGATTATACTATGAAATGGATGAAACGTAAGCAAAAATTTGAAAAAATTCCAATAGAAAAACCGTGGCTGGTTTCAACTACCCTCCGTGGCTGGCCAGGAAATATGTGCGACGTGGAGTAACTTATAACTTAGAAGAGACCAAAGCCTTCAAAGTATACATTTTCATTTGTGGAATTGATGTTTTGGAAATAGGCATATAGAGGCTGCAAATATTTGCAAATTTGCCACTAAAGCAGCCAGGAATTAATCTTGGAAGGTGTTTTGTGAGAAGTTAATTTCGAGTCGGCCATCAGTTGGCACAGAAAACGATGGAATGCGATGGTATACCTACTTTGGGTGCGAAACACATCTAGACATCTTAATTAGTTAGAGTTATTTAGTCCTGTTATACAGAGCAGAAACATTGACCTTTACAGCTTTGGATTAGTCAGAAGGACAAAAATTCATTATCTTCGGCAGCTTACTTACCTACTTGCTTAGATGGCACTGCAATCCGGCTTGAATCTGGGCTTCTAGTAAGCGAGGCCTTTAAGATAGTTGAAGGCGAGGTCTTTCTCTACTTCTTTGTGCTTGCGGGTAGGAGTCCTTTGCACCAGGTCATTAGTATTCATTTGCTATATATAATATCCATCTCAGGTGACTAATGCGCACTTTTCTGATCAGATCGTTGATCATAGAGTTAACTTTCACGCCATCTCCTCGAATTTGAATTCTGACGAGGTATACAATTCCTAACTATCCTAAAGGTCGACAATTGAAGCATTTTTAATGAATGAACATCAACATTTTGGTTTGTAGTGGGTTGGTGACAACCCATCAGCATTAGATAGAGACTTCGCCTTTGTTGACGCACTGAAGTGTAAAAGTAACCTTAACCAACTTGAAGGGCCGACTTGGTGCATATTCCAAGTAAGAGTCAACATGTCATTTTATAATTAAAGTTGTTATTCTAATGAGTTATGTAAAATTTATAGATATTCTTTCATTATATCAGCAGACAAGTAAGCAAGAAATTGCTGACGCTTTTAACAGACATTTTTCAAATATAGGACTTAAATATCATATTGCACTAACTCATAATTTATGTTCTAAATGTTTTAATGTTGATGATGTAAACTTTGTGCAAAGTAGAAGTTTTGTTTTCGACCCTATAACTCCTTTAGAGATTTTAAGAATTATTGGCAGTTTAAATAACTCAAAGTCATATGGTGTCGATGGTATTTCTAATGCTGTCCTTAAGAATATTGCGTGTTTCATTGTGGATGTATTAGCTGTTGTGTTCAATCGTAGTGTGTTTTCTGGTGTTTTTCCTGACGGTCTAAAGTGTGCTGATGTCATTCCTTTGCTTAAAAAAGGCTCTCCAACTGAAATAGGAAACTATAGGCCAATTTCTCTTCTGCCAAGCATAAGTAAAGTTTTCGAAAAACTTATAAAAATTAGATTGGTCAATTTTCTATACAAGACGATGTTCTTTCATCCTACACAATTTGGATTCCAAAAGGGCAAATCAACCGAGGATGCACTTTTAGAATTTTGCTCTCAGATAATAGGCAACCTTGACGAAAGAAAATGTACAGCTGCGCTATTCATAGATATAACCAAAGCCTTTGACATTGTTGACCATAAAATATTGTTAAAAAACTGGAAAATGCAGGGGTTCGTGGCTTCATGCTCGAATGGTGTAATTCATATCTGAATAATAAGTCACAGAGAGTAAAGTTGGATAATACGAGAAGCGATGTGCAATTAATTAAACTTGGGGTACCACAAGGTTCAGTCTTGGGTCCCATTCTTTTTCTTATCTACATCAACTCTCTCTTCCACCTCAATCTTAAGGGCTCACCTACTGCCTTCGCAGATGATGTTGGGCTATCGTACTGCGCCAGCAGTCCCTTAGACCTTATCTCTGACATAAATTGTGATGTACATTCTCATAGACGATGGTTCGCTGAACACAAGCTTGTATTATTACTTATGTCCTAAGACTAAATTAATGTTCTTTAATTTATCTTCATCCATTTACCTTAGACCGGATGTATATTTCCATGCACCGAACTGCAAAAGGTTTAAGTTACATCAATATAAATGTGCAACCAGTGCGTGTGGTCAATTACTGAAATTTGTAGTGATGATTGTTTTTTGATAGATTTGATGTTCAACTAAGCTCCTTACCACAGTTTACTATGGCCTCTTTTATTCCAAGCTTCAATACGGTATAAATTGCTGGGGAGGTGGCTATCAGAACAAATTTCAACTATTGGTAGTCTTGCAGAAAAATGTTGTCCGGAAAATTTGTCGCAAACCTGGTAGGCATACTAGTTTTCCTTTGTTTCGTCAATTAGGGATTCTTCCTGTTCGTCACTTATACTGTTTTAAGGTACTTAAAGCATTCTTTATGAAATCTGGTAACCGAAACTTCCGTATAATCTCTTACTATAACCTACGTAATAATTCGCTTAATATATTACAAGTGCCAACCTATCGAACGACCGCATATAGAAATTCTTATTTAGTTATATGTAGTCGTTATTTAATGTCCTCCCGGAAGAAATCAGATGTGCTCACATGTCCAAATGTTTTCTAAAGCTCGTAAAAACTTGGCTATTTTCTCTAGATTATCGTAAACTACGACTCTCTTACTTCAAATATTTTGACCTAACCTATTTTCTTTTTTGTTGTTTTATAAATTGATCACATCAATTTTTGTATCATTCATGAAAATAATAAATAATTTTAACCTTGCAAAATATTAAATTTGCTGAGAATTGTTTTCTTTTTTCTTTATTTATCTATTTTTGTAAAAAAAAAACCCACCATAGCTTATTGTATTGTTCCTTTTGAAGTGGCATTCAACACTATTTTTAACTCATCTTGTATTAAATACTGAATGCCACCAGATATTTTTCTTAATTATTTTGAAATTATAATAGCAATGTACAGAATTTTACTTTATACGTACAGATTTATAAGTAATTTAAGAGAAATAAAAAACATACATACATACATGCATATGTATTACGAGTACCATATATACCATATATAAAATATGCCTCGCATTTTCCCATTCAACAAAGCTTAACGAATTCTGTCGATGTAGAAAGCAAATTAAGTAAGCATACCATATTGCTCAAGATCTTTAATGACGTACACAATGTAGGTTATAATTGACTTTTTACATTAAGCCATAATAAATGCAGTACTTTACTTTTATTAAATTTGAGGTGTGGTCCACTTACACTGGCCCCTTGCATAACCACTGCGGAATGATCTTACTTACCAATTAAATGAACCTCCGTTTTATTGTTTTAAGTACTTCATTTAAATTTGTTTTGTATATTTCACAAACAGTAATTAAATTGGCAATCAATTGGTAATTCATATAAAATTATTCATTAAAATAAATCAACATTTTGAAAAGAAAAAAGCTTCTAATTGCTTCATTATAACATGATCATTACGATCCACTGATTGTCTAGATTAACATTTGCATTGCTGGTATTCGCTTTTATTTAATTTAATTAACTTAGATCTATGTTAATTTTTATGATCAATAAAATGATCAAAAAACAAACTAGAATTGATGTTTTGTCAAAACATCAAAAAATCTTTTCATACGGCTCCTTCTGGCTTTACATTTCAAAGAAATTTGTTGAATAATCCATTATCTCAAAAAAAAGAAGTTAAAAAATGCTGCTAAAAAACTTGTTTCATAGTTAAGCGATTTCACCACCTCATGCTTAATTGGCAAATAACTTTAAATCAGCGTGACTCTTTGTACACTCGTCAACTTAATCTGATGATAATGTGGCTTGCGTAATTCTTCAATTAATCGTGAATATTTTCATTTTTAGCAAATTAGGAAAATTATATATTTATGTTAACAACTTATAAAAAACAACATTAAAATTGAATGTTCGAAAACTGCTCACTGTAGTATTTGGCAACGGCAGACTTTTTTTTGACCACATTTTAGGCTCTATTACTCTATATCTTGACTAACCTTTTTCTTCTCCGTCACAGAACGTGCAACAATTATTATATTTGCAATTGCAAACAATTTCGGTTTGCACCCGTATAGTAATTACTCACACACAAACATGGCAATTACCAAGAAGGAAGTATTCATATTTTTAGATTGGAAATAATGTTGAATTTACCGAATCGAACCATAATTATAGACCAGAGTAGCACATTTACGAGTATGTCTTAAAACTAAAATATTGGAAAAGTACAAATGCTTTTACCAACCGGGATAAAATACGAGGTTCTCAGGCGGCCCGGCGCGTCCCCAGGTAGCAGATAGGTGAAAGCCACAAAGCATGGTTCTCCGCTGATCAAGAGTCTAATTTACCAAGCCAAAATGTTTTGGAATACATGCCGAGGACTGAATGATGCAGGGAACTGAAAAATGTGCATCGCGAGTGTAATGTTCATATGAGATGCCGGGTGATCTCTCATAGTAACCAGCCATACACCTTATATGGAAGCTCTGCAGATGCGGACATTTCATTTTCGGGTTACTCGTGGAGCAAACACATGAACAAAAATAAAAACAAAACTGTTAACGGAGTCAGAAGGGCAATCTCTACTCCGTTCACCATTTTCTGAGATGAACAGAGAAGAGAAAATTCTCATCTTATCTTAAAATAATGCCAAACGACCCGCATCTGAAATCCCGAAAAGAAAATATTCAAGAGCAAAAATTAAACAGACATCGAGAAGGTAGCAAATGCCGATGTAAGCAAGTCTCAGCAAAGATACGAGCACTTCACTGGGGCCCAAAAGCATAGAATCACTACCTTCATTAGGGACGGAACTGAACCAGAGGAGGCGAAACTTTTGGAAAAAGCTAGATATGCCTTAGCTCTCGGACAGAGGAAAAGAGAAAAAGATCAACAAAGTGGCAGGTGCATAGACAGCCCTCCTATGGCAGGAACGAAGAAAAAACATAGACCACACGCAGAATCACTTAAAGATAAATGTGCAAATACGTCTAAAGGATACGATAAGCACCAAGGATCTGCTTACAAATCCCACTCAGAAGCGGTCAAAAGTTCAAGTGGAAACAAAATAAAAGTAAGCTCGTCTAAAAGGCCCGGCGGAATGGAGACTGCACAGCAGCGACCTAGCACATCACGGCCACATTGGATGAATGCAAGGTCGCTATTATGCACTACATAAACCCAGAGCAGATCATTACTAATCAGGAGTTCAAGATAGTGAGGAAGAGATAAAAAAATCCGACAAAAACTGTCCCATCCTAAGATTTGTAGCCACTTCAGCTAGAGCCGGAAGCAGACAAATTTAGCAAGGACGTTTTCCTAGCCCGGATTGCTAAACAAATCCCTACAAAAAGCTGGCAAGTCCTCAGATTCACTAAGGAGAAAAGGAGAAACGAAATCATCACATTTGCAGTGGATGAGGTTTCCAAGGATTACATGCTAAGTCCAGGATGCAAACTTTTTCTCAACTTCATCTAAGGACATATCGCCAACTCATGCAAAGATTAGCTCTCAGAAAAGGCTTGTCGACGCGAGAAATGGGAGTACACATGGAGCTGATAAGGCCCAAGAGCACCACCAAACAGCTGAACCCATCAGATCTGGTACTAGCAGCTCAGTGGAGATGGCTAAGGGAGAGCCTCAAATGTTCTTAACACTTTTCCTCGAAGTCTACGACCATAGAAGCCAGCCAGCCCACTGGAGAACTTAAAAATATTGGCAGTTATGTCAATATATCCCTGCAATTGATTTTACTATGGGATTAAGGTGCATCCAAGTTAATCTACATCATGCAAAAGCCGCCTCTGTAGTATTATGTCATAGATTTAATAAGGATCATCTAGATGTAGCCTTAACCTATAATTCCTTAAATAAAGGAAGACCTAGAGTTTGTATTATATTAAACCAGAATAATTAACAGCTATTCCAATTCAAAACGTTATGCCATTTCAATCACTCATAAACTACTGTGGCAGAAGGAGACTCTCAGATCTGACATTCGAAGCAGCGCTCGTATCCACAGAATTCATTCCAAACAGGACACAAATCGAATCGGATTAGTGATAAAACTGAATGACACCTAAATATGTTGTCTTAACCGAAACCCAATTTCCCAAATTCTACCAACATATCCATTGCTCCCGATAATGCTCTCCAAAGAAAGATCAATAGACCAATCAGAAAGGAATGGATAAAGCAAATCTTTGCTAGATAAAGGACATTCTTAACGGTAGAAATATCAATGCTACAATAGTTAGTGACAGAATCAGCTCAAGGTTGCCTCCAGGGTCTAAAATGCGCTCCTACTCAGAGGCAAATTCGAAGAAACTACCTCGGAGCTCCTCTAGAGGAGCTGTTTTTGACTAGAGTAAGAAACTCGACCTAAGTGACAACCCCAAAAAGAGTACCATAATTCACCTTCACCCAGAAAAGAAAATTAAAGAAACAAACTTAAAGATCAAAAACTTTTTGGTCAAACTAGTGAAATTCTAGGGGTTACTGGTTTACTGGGTAACAATTGGGGCCTTAATCCACCCTGGATGTACACAGGAATTACTAGGCCAATAGTCACTTATGCTTCAAACTTCAAACACTTGCCTCTGTGTGTACTAAAGAGGCAATGAGAACAGCACCCACAGCGGCATTAGAGGTTCTACTCAACCACCCATCTCTTCATCACCACATACAGAAAGAAGTTTTGGAAAACGCCACATGCTTACATATCTCAGTGGATGAGAATGACTCCAAATTAGTCCATCCTAAGCTCTCACTCGAACTCAGGAGAAATGAGTTATTATTAATTAGCCCTACAGACAACTGTCTGAAAAAGTACAACTTTAACCATAACTTTAAGGTTACATAATAAACCGCTGTTCACAAGAGATTCACCGGTATCGTAAAACGACGGATCCAAAACAGACGAAGGAGTTCTAGCAGGCATATACGGAGAAACTAGCAATACCTTACTGTACGCAAGTATGGACAGTAGCATCTCTATATTTCAAGCTGAGATACACGCAATGGAGCTCGGCACTAGTGGGACCTTAATCAGATCTGCCACCAACAAGATCATTTAAATATATTCTCTCTGAAAGCAAAGCGGCCCTACTTGCTATAAACGCTTTTGATATAACCTCAACATTGCCGGGGACTGCATTATACTTCTTAAAACACTAGCCAGTACGAATAGAGTCCGTTTAATCTGGGTGACAGGTCACAGTGGTTATGACGGTAATGAGGGAAGCAAACGAGGAAAAGGACCTCAACATTATTTTGCTGAATATTCTGCGGGTTATCAATTAGCCCCATAGAAAGCTACATCATTAACTACCTAAAAACAAAAGTATTCCGTTACTGGACGGAAATTGAAGATAACAGGCAAGCCATAACTTTTTACCAACCCTTTACCTCAAAAGAACAAAACAACTCCATGCGACAACAACTGTCGCATGAGCAATGACGAAGAAACAGCAGAGCATTTCCTTTGCCACTGTAACTGCTTAAGCAGAACACGTGTAGGTCTTCTAGTTAAGCCATACCTTGAGGCAGAAGATATCACTGTGAGCTCACTTAAAGATATAGCCGAGATTTACTAATTTATTAAAATTTCATGTATCATGGGTGAGCTCTAACTTGGGGAAATCACATTATGCCTAACCTCACCGCAGTGATAAGGGTACACCTTACCTTTTAATCTAAAACGTTGTAAAACGTTCTAGATTTTCATCAGAACTTGAAAGTTAAGAAAGAAAGAAGATCATAAAAGTCGAAGCACCAGAAAAATATTAAATTGGTCTTTTCAATTAACTTCCTGCGGTCAGACAAAAAGTGGGATAGATAGTATGACCCAGAATGATTGCAATTGGGAGAAGCAACGAAATATCTGGTCGATAAAGTATTCCACTATTAAAATTAGCCAGAAATTAGTGACTATACGGATGATATACTCGTATAGCAATACAACGACGAAAGTACAGAAATTGTGAAGGAGTATATATATCTTAGCGCTTATGAAACATTTTTTTTTTTATTTTTTTTTTTTTATAATTTACGCGCGCCTAAGGGGTTGGATACCCTTTTACTGTTGCCAGGGCGCGGGCGGAAAGGTAGAAGAAAGAGAAAGGAAAATTGTTTTGTAGTGGTTTCTCAGGTGCGTTTGGTTTCGATATTCGCTCTCCAGGGGTGGGAGTCCGAATAGGACGGAGAGTTTTTGCTTCACTCAGAGTGATTCGAGTTATAATTCACAGTATTTTTTTCTGTGCTTGAAACTCTACAACAGCCAAATCTACGTGTCAATGTTATGCCTTCACACGCAGAATTTTTCTGTCTGAGTTCCAATTACAAATGAAAAACTGACTTGCCATGGGCAGGACTCGAACCTAGACCCCCCGAGTGAGAAGCGATTGCTAGTACCACTACACCACGTCCACCCCTAATTGATATGGAGAGACATCTATTGGGAAAGCAAGTTTAAAACTGCCATCAGTTCCACAGAAGAAAATATAAGGTATTTAGGCGGGCTCTCAATCTAAGCTGTTTTATGCTTCGCAGGTTTGTGGAGCTAAGAAGTACGAGAGCGTGGAGAAACAGTTATGACACCATATAAAAAGAGAATTCCATCTGGAATACAACACCCCAGATTATATGTTATTATATTAAAATTGCATTTAGACAACGTTTTAAAAGTCTTGAAGATGTCAGATACTCAATTGCCAAAAAAAAACTGCAATGTAAGCCATGAGGTCCAAAATGGTATAGTGAGTGGCTGGAGAGGTTCTGAAACTTAATTATATTCCACACAGAGATGACCTATAACTACTGTGCAGCTGGTTTTAAAATAAATGAGGAGTCATGTCTTCGGAAGTGATGTTCTGTCGACGGAACAAGTACTAATAGCGTACTATTAGAGTGGCAAACTAACGTGTTGGAATAATCCATGTAAATTTATAATCAAGCAATCTTTGCTATTTTATGTATGAACACAATTGTTGCTAATCTGGAAGTTTGAAAAACCAAGCTAATAGATTGTTGTAAAACGTATGATAAAATATAAAACACATTAATAAAAGTCTGGCTAAATCTAAAAAAAAAATATCTGGCAATTCTCGTACCTCCTTTTTCCCGCCGAAGGAAAAAGGAGAGAATCGAGAATCGTGTAGAACAGCGCAAAAGCAAGCGGAACCTGTTCAGAACCTGAACAGTGCCGTCACAAAGTGCTGTGAACTAACCAGTGTAGCTAGGACATAATTTTGCAGATCGTCCGTTTCTTGGTGGGACACAAATCTGCATCGATTATATTAAGAAATCAGGAAACTCATAAAAAAAGTCACTTGAGACCAATTTGGAGGAAGACTGGAATCTTTACAAATGTAAGAATATAAGAAGATAATTAGGATTAAGAGTGTTCCTTATGAAGATTTTTGTCAAAAGAGAGAAACTGTCGGTGAAACTAACAGGTTTGTCAAAGTCCGCAAAAGGTTAAAATCAGCCAGACAGGAATCATACAGAAAATCTGATGACACCTGCACTGATTTGAAAGCAGAGACTCCCTCGTATGCTTATGAGACTGACTTTCTAGGTAAGGTAATGATAACCAACTTATACAATAGTTACGCCGAGCCGTTGCTGGAATCTCTCAAGTTTCAAGTCACCTGGTACTGATATCATATACCCAGAGAGGACTACACGTTAGAAGGGAGCTTGAGACCTATAAGTCCGACTTCCTTCATGTTGAAGAGCATGGAAAGGATGGTCCAGCTCCATGTGAGCTAAACTGCTTTACGAATGCATTCTCCTGTCAAAGATGCAATATGCCTATCAACGCAGAAGCTCGTGAGAGAATATGCTTCAAAATCTGGTGGGCAGAATTGAAGGCGCACTCGAGAAGCAAGCCGGGCACTGGTATGATGCATTTTGGTCGAGTCCCCGCTTAACGCTCCCAATAATTCTGACATCTATCTATAATATTCGGTATGAATATAAGCCAGTAAAGGAATGTAGTCGGGTGTTCACGGATGGCTCTAAAACCGATTGAGGATATGGCGCTGGTAGCTTTCTGGAGGACGGAAATGTGAGATTTTACTCCTCGAACTATATTGTAAAGAATCGGTGGAGGGGGAGCATTTCCATCTGTAGCAACAGCCAGCTGCTGATAATGAATGAATGATAATGTTCAGAGCAGAGCTTTTCAGGACTATTTCGAATTTATGTCAGATCTACTTGCGTCCTTTGTTAGGACTTCCATTGATAATTGCGTTTAATATGAGCATAGCTGCAGGTGGCACGACTCTATACTTTGCCTGCAGACCAAACAAATTCTTCAACAAGTCTCCAATAATTCAGCTGTCCTTCGGTAAGGAACGACTGCAGACTGCCGACGTGACAGGCTAGTCCTTTAACTGAGTGATCTATTCTGACAGAGAAAAAAACAGGGTTGCAAACGCGACCTATGTGCGACATTCTTAATCACTATAACACCTCCTTTCGAAATCAATGAGTTTGTTACTACAACTCAGTTTCGACTTATCTATTTTGTGTTTTCTATCAAAGCGATGGAGGTAAGCGGTTGTCATATTTGTGTTACTTCTGCATGTACGCGCTTATACCCTGAACTGAGCTCCTGGCATACGCTTTCACCGATCTTGGCATTCAAGTTTGAACCAGCAAGTAAATATCATGTGTTATGAAATGCCACTTATCCTTGGTCAAACCTGGTGGTTGCGTGGCGCAGTATATATAAATATTGCTAGGTTCGTCGACTAATTCGCAAGAGGGTATATTTCCAACCAAAACTAAAGAGCAGAGAAAGTAATCGAATTTTCTGATGTCACCACACTTTCGGAGATGAGGATGTCTCTCACTCTTCCAACGGTTGGGGTCTATGAAAGCTGTAACATTACCATAGTGAATGCTGGATGAGTAGAAGGAACGCCTAAGTAACCGTTGTCTATTCATAAGGCATAAATTCCTTATAATAACTTTAACTGATAAAATTGCCAATCATTTGGAGCCATACTTGGTTGATTTACGCATACAAAGCGCGAAACGAGCTCACTACTAAACTTTTTACTGCCCTAACAATCAATCAGGAAATACTTTCAAATTAATGCTTTAAACGATAAAGATGTAGGTGAAGCAGTTCTATCTGTAAAGTCAAATGCCACAGGATTCGATGACATCAATCCAAAGTTTTTGAAACTCCTTCTTCCGTGTATTTTCAAACACCTTTTCTACATTTTCAATAACATTCTTACCACTTGTGAATACCCGCTTTTATGGAAAAAATCCAAGATACTTCTGATTGCCAAAGCACATTGGGTAAAGACTGAATACCGACCTATATCCATGTCGAAAGTCTTTCAAAAAGCAGTACTTAAGCAACTGCAAACACATATTTTCACAAATAATCTTTTAAGTTCCACCCAGTCCGGTTTTCGTGCAAAAAAAAAGTTGCAAAACTGCATTGCTGCTTGTTGTTGATGATATCCATAAAGCTATGGACAAAGGCTGCTGTACTTTCCTAACGCTGCTTGATTTTTCAAAAGCGTTTGACATCGTAAACCACCTTGTACTGTGTAATGTTGAATAACTTTAGACTCTCTCCATTTGTAGTAAAACTATTGTACTCCTATTTAACCGGCCGTCAGCTATGTGTGGCAGTGAGCAACCGATTATCTTCACTCCTTCAGATAACAGCTGGAGATCCTCAAGATTCTGTCCTTAGCCCACTGTTATTCTCAATGTATTTTAACGAACTCCCTGAAATGGTCAAACATTGCTCAGTTCACATGTTTGCTGACGATGTTCCACTATACCTGAACTGCCCGTTAAATAACACCTCAAATGCAGTAGGGGAAATTAATTTGGATTTAAATATTATCCAGCAGTGGGCACTAAAGCACAACCTCTCCTTCAATCCAGAGAAGTCAGAATCTTTATGTATATACAGCAGCGTTAAAATACATCCAGCTTTGCTCCGATAATACTAGGAGCATCAGTTATAAAATACGTCCGTACTGCGAAAAACTTGGGCCTTGTTTTTAATGAAAGCCTTACCTGGATGGTTATCGTATTGCAACAACGGTTGGAAAAGTCTATAATAGACTTCGATTACTTTAGTGTTGCCAAAGATCTATTCCAACTGCTACTAAAATGCTACTTGTAAAAGCTTAACTCTTGCCAATCCTAACATACGAAGGCGTTCAACATATTCTCGGTATCTGGGTGAAGCTGTGGTTGTATATATAAATTGACTTACTTATCAAGTAATACTATTATTTTAGTGCATTCATGTAAAATTTCATATAAATGTGATTATTAATTCGCGTTTTTTCTCTAGTTAAACAGAATCATAATGACAACTGAGACGATGATGGTGAAAATTGAGCATGGCGCTGTAATTAAATTTCTCACTAAGCAAGGAAAAAGTCAAAAAACTATTCATGAAGAGATGGTGGCTGTTTACCAGGGTTCCGCACCTTCATTATCAACTGTGCAAAAGTAGTCAAGTGAGTTCAAGGGAGGCAGAGAGAGCATTGAAGACGACCCCCGCTCCGGCGCCCCGGCTACTGCTTGTACGGGAGAAAGCATCAAAGAAGTCGAAAAACTTGTTCTTGAGAATGCCCGAATAAAGGTGAAAATGATGGCAGAGATCACCAAGCTTTCAATTGGTACCATTCACACCAGTCTTCATGACCATCTTAACCTTTCAAAGGTCAGTGCAAGGTGGGTGCCACGAATGCTCACAGCGCCTCAGAAAAAAGTGAGAATCGCATGCTGTAGAGAGCTTTTGGAGATGTGTAGTGAGAACGCGGACGGTGTTATGGATCGAATTGTTACTGGGGACGAAACATGGGTGCACCACTATGACCCTGAAAGCAAACAAGAGTCCATGCAGTGGCATAAAAAAGGAACAGACCCCCCAAAGAAGTTCAAAGTCACTCCGTCTGCCGGGAAGCTCATGGCCACAGTTTTTTGGGAGTCAAAGGGAATCTTGCTCATTGAGTACAAACAAAAAGGTGAAACTATCAACGCCACATCCTACGCTTCCACTTTGCATAATTTGCGGGAGGAAATTAAAAAGAATAGACGGGGTAAACTCGCAGCGGGTGTGTTGCTTCTTCATAACAACGCTCCTGTTCACACGGCGCGAGTTTCCAAGGCTGCTGCGCGAGATTGTGGTTTCGAAGAAATCCAACACCCACCCTATAGTCCAGACCTTGCCCCTAGTGATTATTTCCGGTTTCCGGATTTGAAAAAATGTCTTCGTGGAAAAAGATTTTCGGATGATGAAGAACTCAAGTCGGCAATAAATGGGTATTTTGCAGAGAAAGAGAAACTTATTTCTTTGAGGGTTTAAAAAAGCTTATCTCAAGATGTAACAAATGCATTGATGTTAGGGGAGATTATATTGAAAAATAAAAACAATTTAAATTGAATTCGCATTTTCCTTCATATCGATACCGAAAATATATTGAACGCCCCTCGTACTGCTGTGAATTACACGATTACATGATTATGATTACAACACAAAACGTAAATTAAACATAACGTATTACAACCTACCTCGATATGTGTTTAATAAACGATGTTTCGATCATGTATCTCCCCTTTCCAAGCAAATAACAGGCTTGAGATTCGATAATCTAATTACATATAGATCACTTATTTTGCTCCATGGCATCATGCAATCTTTACAGCCTGACTACTTGTACAATAGACTTAATAGACTTAGAAAAACTGTCCTAATCCAACCTAGATTTAATTGTCTGCAGTTCGAGCGTACATTTTGAGTCCATGTCACCCGACAGCTGAACTCATTACCAATTCAACTTAGGAGAATCATAAACGCACACACCTTTAAAATTAGTCTTTTTAAATTCTTGGCCGGAAACATATAACATTGTTTAACTTAACTTCTTAAATGTAACTTTTATGTAATTATTTACTCTTGAATGTATCTTATTTGTATTTTCAACCCAATCAAAAAATATACGATTTTAATCTTAATGTGAAATTATACATATTCAATAAATATCAAATATCAAACTAGCGGGGTTGTGTTTACAGAGCCCAGCTCTTTGAAACATTGAAATCAATCGTGTTTTATTTCTAACCAAATTTATTCACAAGGTCCATGACATTGCAATGAAATTGCGTGAAATTTATCGCTCATTTAATGGTTGGTTGCGTAAGTTTAATTAGAAAGTATTTAGTTTCAGAGGTCAAATGCAGATAATCCTTATAAATTTCAGATATTTTGTAATTCTTCTCAAAATTGTAAAAGGTTATTTAGTTGTTGCTTTTACTAAAATGTCTGATGATCACAACAAGCTTTATTTGCAAATCAGTTAAAAATTCGAAGGATATCCGACGCAAGTCTTCTTTACTCTGTGTTTATATTGTACCCTTTTTTCATTTTTGTAATATAAAACTCTTGTCAAGCATTAGCCATAGTTACCCAACAGACCTATAACTGAAAGAAAAGACAAAACCAAACCTTGCCATACGTAATTTCGTAGAAATTGTCCCTCAAAAACATGTTTTTCTCCGCAAATCTCTTTCGCAAATATATTCTAGTGAAGTATTTCTAGCTCGATACATCCCAAAAGGGCATGATACAAATAACTACCTGCACGGTTATGAAACCAAATACTTCCACCCCATTCGAATGGGCTATATAAATAGAATGTGGACCACAAGATTTGTGAGAATTTTAATGAATTAAGGTACGCAAGTATCTTATGTACTCGTATCTGCTAAAGGATTTACTGACCTTGTCTGGTGGTATCAAATTTCCCGTCGCCGCCGCCGTAAACAACTGGAGCGTCACACCTTTCGAATGGCATCGCCTGGCTTCTTTACCGGTTTTCTGCTGCTCAGAAAACTATAATATACATGTACGAGTATGTGAATATCGGTAGGCGTATTCGTATTAATCGAATTAATCTAATGAAATGCATAGCGACGCGAGGCATGGCAGTACTCGTCATATTCACTTCTGTGGAAATTCAGTAAAACTCACACGAGTCTTATGTCTGGAAATGCAGGTCAAACATAGACAAGTTGCAGTTGATGACGCATGATTCGAGTGCCTTAGATACTCTACGAGTAATGAGATATTTTCTCACCATGATTCTTAGTATTGTGATATCGTTTTCAATTGAATTTCTATCCGATTTCAATCGATCTTATGTAGGTGAATAGATCAATGATCAATGAATGAATGAATGGAACGACAGTGTTTAACAGTTATGATAATATCATCTGTGACTAGTGACTGCCTGAGGTAGTGCTTAGTAAGATATTCGCATCAATCAATTCCTCTTTACTCTATTTTTTGATGAAGGAAAAATAATTGTTTGATATTTTATTTAATCCTAACTTTTGAAAGTGTGAAATCGAAAAACACTAATTAAGTATCTAAATTCTTTATTTTGCCAAAAACATATATAAGGCTCGTTATTACTAATAAGAAAACATTAGAATCGCAACGAGCGAATTTATTTATTTATGTTGACTACTTCAAAAAACTGACAAACAGTAAAAATGTTCGCTTATAGAATGTAAGATCTCTCTTAGTTGAAGATAGCCGAAGCACTTTCTATTTTAGGCAATGGCAACGAGAATATGACCCCGACTTGTGCATTACTAACCCTTAACTCCAGCTTATTCCAACAACATGAAACATCGTAATCAATCTTCATAGAAACGGACACTCAATCTCTTCTAATATAACTCGGTATAACTCATCTATTTTTTTAATTTTTAGATATTGTTTTCATTACTTCATTTTAATCGAAAGGCCGGTAGTTTTGGTGGTGTTACTCGATTTCATAATTGTAATATCTACTGAAGTTATTCTTCCAAATTCTCAGCCCTGTCATCCTTGCAGGGTTCTGTTTGGGTTTGGTTACTCTGAGACTTCCTGAAACGTTTCGAACCTTATTCCTGATTGCCTCTACATTGCGTTTTTCTTTTTATTTTCGCTGAAGTTTATATTCGGCTTTTCTCCTTTCCTGGTACGTCCTCATCTAAACATCCTCATCTTTTTTTTGATAGCTTCGTGATAGGATCGCCATTGGAAAGTCACAATTGATGTTGACGGTGCGGTATTTTGAGAGAGAATAGACGAAATGCAGATGTCAAACTCTCAGGTAGTTTCTTGCAATTGTAACCGACCTCAAACTTTCTCTTTGCGTATTCGTTCTTGTCTACTAGTCATTGTTGCCCACCGAAATAAGTGGGCATCTTGAATACTGGATGCTTGTCATCTATCGCAATGTGATCAATCCAGATTGATGTATTTTAAACTGGAAATCGATGGATTCGAAGATGCGGAAATGGACGCCTACTCTGACGGTGTCCCAAAATCCAGTCAGCCTATTTATTTATTAGATCTGTTGTCATGCAGGATGTGCATACCCACGGCGCTTCCACAAGCATGCTCTTATGTTAGCACTGAAGTCACCAAGTACGATTATTAGGTCGTATTTGAGTATAAGTTCTTCTACTCCAATGGGACATGAGCATTTATTAGGCGGATGTTGCCAAATATAGCCCTTATATTGATTGCCACCAGTAACTCACTTATATGTTAAAATGACATGAATTTATCTTAAGCGCCATTGGAATTATGGTAGCCGTAGTTTTTGTTCGTCTTCTCGCATTTTTTGGGGAGCAGTTTTATCACTTTTGCATTGTTCAAAGTTTGGAGCCCTCACATTCCAAAATATACCCAAACTTCGTGGTGGTTATCACAGTTGCGTGGGTCATAAGCAATGAAATCAATCTTATCCGAGACACAGACTTGTAAGGCCTACTCGACATAAATTTTTGGATCAGTACCCACACTAATTGCTTAGTGTTTTATCCTAAGTGGTTCTTCTTATGGTTTCTGATACGTTTTTTACCGCGGATCAGGTCAACGACATACGAGTATGTACCATAATATATTGTTTATGTTTACAACCAGAGACCCACATAGACACTCCGATGAGTACAAACAAATTGTTTGTTTGTTTGTTTAGTTCATTGGACTCCTCGTAGGGCAAAGGGCATCCACAAGAGCCGCAAGCAATCATGTTCTGGGTTCTGCAATGCACTTAAGTTACCTTCAGCTTAACCCCAAACTTCGTGATTCCTCCTCTACTATTCCTCTTCACGTAAGACTTAGGCAACAGACTCGATCGATATTGGGTAAGTGGATTCCATCGAATGACATATTTCGCGATGCAATTGTCTTCGCTCCGTAAGGTGTGATAAGTCCATTGCCTTTACTCTTTCTATTTGGATTTCTATAGATTCCTGGTTCGTAATCACATCAAGGTGGTCAGTCGATGAACGGTTCGTTCAGAAGACCATTAAGATTATGCGTATATGGCATACCTATAAATGATGGGTTAGTCGCCTTCCACGTACTACACCCATCAAGTAGATCGAATTCTACTTTGGGTCAAAACAGTGTCAGCTTTATTTCGACATTGCCTTTCCTGATTTTGACCATAATTGATCCTGCTGTCCACGTCCAGATTTATGATTCCATCTTCCAAGATCATACTTAACTTCTCGACTTGTCCGGCAATGTTGATTTGAGCGTTGGTGCTATTTTAAGTGTTGGGCACGGAAGTGCTTAGGAACTTCATTTTTGCGGTATTTATTTCTTTATACACCTCTAGTTCTAATCTAAAAGCCATTTAGTATAGGGCCATTATCTTGTGTGAAAGCAGACAGAAGTCATTGGCGTATTCCAAATATTTCAGAATTCTTGTCATTGCCATCTCAGTTGCATATTTGTTCCTCATAGTACTATACGGAGAGCTCTCCATCTGGTAAGCTGTTCCTCATCCGAAGTAAATATGTTGCCGTCTAAGTCTTTTACGAAATTAGATTTGGAATTTTAGCCACCTGTTAGTAACTTTGTTATATTGTAGACAGTCTTAATGTCACACCTACTGGCTGCATCTTCTGCTAGAGTGGCTATAGCTTGATCACATCTTACACAACGCTGCGCTTCCTTCTGTTTTATGGTATATTAAATATCCAATTCGGGTAGCTCCTGAAGTAGCTACAATCTCAGTTATATGATTCGCGTCCAGGTATCTGCCATGTTCCCTGGCTCATTTCTCTTCTATGGTATCCGATAAGAAAACATTTTTCACAGTCTTTTAGTGCTCCTCGATGTTTTCGCAGGAGTGGCGATGCTGATTGTATAAGTCTCATGCATCTTGTGGTATTCATTGTGTTTAAACAGTCTGCCTTCAATTCAGGAGGTGGGTGTTGCAAAAGCCAACAAACCGTTCGCCGTTTCCATTTCTGAAGTTTCCGTGGCCATATGCTCTCATCACATGTTTAGGTCCTATGTTGTCGTTTACTATCTGCGCATTGATTATGTCGATTTTCCTTAATATATCCTTAAACCTGGACGTCAATATCTGGTCAGAGTGTAGCAAATAAGACATGGAGCTACCATGTGCTCTTTAGAGTCCGACCGAACATCTGCTTCGGCTTCGGCCACAATCGACTTAAATTTCTGGCTTCGGCAAGAAAAGGCCGAAGATTTTGCCGAAGCCGAACCATTTTTCCGCAAAAATTAAACTATCATACGCACCGTGTTTTGGAGGAAATATCGTTATTTATCTACGTTATTTATGCGTGTGATGTTCTTCGGTTTACCGGGATAGATGTTGTAATCCCAAAAAATAATCCCACTAACTCCTAGAATGTCCAATTTATATTGCATCAACTCTCGCTGGAGGAATCTGGAATTACGAGTTATTCTGAGGTCTTCCTTTGCAAAGGCATTTCGTCATTTTGCAAATGAGCATTCATTTGTTACTATCCATTCCGTGTCCTCACGTAATTTGTCAAGAAAAAGTTCGCCTAGTCGAGCAAGTTCAATTCCAAATATTCAACTCTAGGCACTTAGTTGGCCTAAGCTGTACAGGGAGTGGACACAGAATTTTGAAAATAGTTGTCACTTTTTTGACACATACTGCTCGCATTTACTAGGCAGAGCTCTATAGGCGAACTCAATAGACTCCCGATAACCGACTTCCCAAACATAAGTCGAAGATGGCCGATGTTGATGGAATATTTTTTCTGCTAAAATCCACAATCCCTGACACATAAATTGCAATTGGCCTATGCTAAATAAAACAATTCAAATTCGTAAGGTCCAATCTTCAGCTTAATTCCTTTCATTTTAATCCAATAGATTACATATAGTAAAATCTGTTAAGCTTAATACGAGTACTAAAATTACTCAAAAGTTCCATTCGAGTTATGAAATTTGGACTTTAGTGCTAATTATTATTATTCTTTTTTTTGTGTAAACACAAATAACGTTCCTATCATTGTGGTGGTAGAAGTTAAGAAACTATGGCCGGTTTTTGATATGTAGCAGTTGTCGTCGTATGAGAATTAGGACAATTAATTCGGTCTTTTACATTTTACTCTTCTGTTTATTTAGTCCAAAGTGATTCTATTAGCACTTTATCGAGAAGATAAATAGATAATTAAGCGAATTAACTTTGGACAGACATGCTGACATGTACTCATTTTTGCAAAAGCAAATAAAAGTTATGTTTGGATGAGGCACAATTTTTATTTGTTTATGTTGAAGGGAATTTGAAGTGGATTTGTGGAACGAAGTGGCGAGATCTATTTTTGTCACAATCGTCAGTAAAATCGATTAGTTCGAACTCGTTTTAGACGTTTTCACAAAATTTATCATGAATAACTGTATTGTATGTATGTGCTGTGTAAATTACAAGGCAGTTTTTTTATGCATAATTGTCTACAGTATATCTGTTACATCTACAGCATATTGTTCTTGGTATGCCTTGTGTTATGTCACATTTGAAGAGCACCTAGTCAACTAGAATTATCCTCGAATTCTCTTTCTTTAATAACCAATGTGGAGCCCTGATGCATTAAGCACGAGTATTTGCAAGGAGAACTTTAACTGTGCCACACTGTTAGGGAAAGGCCAAAATAGTTCCCGTGAAACAATCGCCAGAAAAAGATAACTCTCGAGATTAGAGCAACATCTGTACAAAAGATCACAGGAGTACTTAGAAATCCTGATCGCACCTGAGCTGACACTAAGTATTAATGCTTGGTCCTGCATATGAGCACTCACACACTGATTGCACATAAGCATCGTTGGTGCTGCGTTTTTTTACGTTTGCCTGTTGTAATACGAATAAATCTGGAATTCAGAGTGGACATAGCAAATATGTGCGGGCTAAGAAGTAATCACTTCTTTGCGTACGTCCACGTCTGTAAATAGAGGCCAGCTGTTTTGGAACTTAGTGAAACATAGGTAGATTCCCGTCCACACCTCTGAGATCACTCTGATCTGAAGCTACATGGCTACGAACTAGTTTCATTATTCTTCCCCCAATGCGGTCTCGCCATTTACGTGGGTAGCTTAATAAACTATACCACAATGTGATTCATGTGCCAATCCGGTTAAAATTTTTTGACGTCCAGTGTTATGACACAGCAGTGCTGGTGTCTCTTCGCCATCGTCGTCCCTTTATTGTCATTTTTGCTATATCAACAACAGTTTTGCTAACATCAATTGTTGAGTGTGCCTTACGTAAACCGTGCTGATGGTCCTCCTGCTCCTTCAATGGCTGCTTCTAATCTATTAGAGATGATAATCACCAATACTTTCCCCTCCATATCCAGCATACATAGTGGACTGTAGGCTGAATACGAGCTTCTGTTTCTTTCATTGGTTGGGAAAACTCCTTCGCTCAAGCAAGCGATATAAACATCCACAAATATGTCCACACTCGCCTTGACCATAGCCTTAAAGGCTATATTTGATATGTCATCCAGCCCAGGGGCTCCTTTGTACTCAAATCTGTAACAAGCGTCAAGTATCTCTTCGGCTGTGACTCTAGGAATTTGTTGTTCTGCTGTCGATAGTTCCTCCTCCAGTGAATTTCTCCTTTGTCTTAGGAAAGAGTCTCCCACTGCTCAGGTGGGAGACGGAGCTCAGAAGGTTTTCAATGTCTTCATTACCACATGGTTAGCCAGCGCCTTTAATTGTGGGGGCAAAACCCCCATTTATTCGGCTTATTACAAGCTATAAAACTGAGGCTTACCATAAACATACAAACTAAATCTAGGACTTATCACTAGGGCTTAAAGCTAGGGATGGTAAAGCAGATTGAATTTGATGGAGAGAGTGCTGCGATTAAAATTGAAAACGGAAAGGTTGGAGTTTACATAAGGTACATAAGGCAGCGTATGGAAGATTGGTTCGTTAGACCCATATGTGGTGCGGTAGATTTGTAGATAAAAGAGATGGGGGCAACATATTCGTAGATTTCGAGGGTTAGTGTAAACGAAAATGGAATTGTGAAGAGACCTGCAATCAACGGAGCCTCAAGGGTATTCAGGTTAATGAGTTTGATAATCCAGACCCGATAGGGAGTTAAAATTAGAGGATCGTTCCAAGGTAGACCTCGAAGAGCAAATCGAAGACAACGACGCCGGATATGGGATATATAAACTCGTTGAAAGAGACACCACGCTATGCTAGCGTACTCGAGAAGGGGGCGAACAAAAGTGATGTATAGTGATCTGGTCACGGACGGGTTGCAGAATTCTTTGGATCATCTTTTAACGAAGCCAAGTGATGTATTCATCATTGAGTTGCTGTAACTTATTTTCTATTACTGTATGATCAAATCTTTGAGAAATAGAGGGGCCAACGGGGATGTTCAGTAGCTATTTGAAATAAGAGGAATCGGCTACGAACGATTTATTCGCAAAAAATTGCATAAAAACAGTAGCAAAAAAGTTGGCTATAGTATGCGGATCGGTTAAGGATTTGTTTTCGTAAGAGAGGGATGGACAAAAACCGTCAGATTTTTTTTTTGTAGTTAACGAATTAGTAGAAAGATTTAGGATCATTTATAAGCTTTGATTGTGCACTATTAATGTATCGTTGGTAGAAGACATTATTAAGCTGGCGAATTGAAGGTATGACCCGAGATGGTTGCAATAGTCAGCAAAAGAACACTGCCCATAATTTGTTACTCTTGTTACGTACAAAGCGAAGCCTATGATTATACCACGGGCCTGTAGAAGGGGTTTTGTTGCGCAAAAAGGGGACATAGAGAAAAATAGAATTGAATAATTCTTTGTAGAAGATAGAAAGAGCACCATTAAGGGACATATTAGCGAAATCAAAAGATAACTTACTAAGATATGCGTTAATTTTGCAGAAATTCGCTTTATGAAATTCGTAAGAAGAGGCAGCTGCATAGGATAGTGGTGTAAAAGAGAAAGAAGAAGTTGTGAGTGAAAGTTATCAATGCTCGATAGTGAAAGGGGACAGAGCGAGACAGAGGAGTTTATAGGGTCAGTGGTGAAAATAAGGTCTAATTGCCTACCCATATAGTTGGAGATCCCACTACTCGAGTTAGGGTTTGCAATAAAAAAAGATTTATCATCTGATTGAGTCCAGTGCAGTTGAGGTAGATTGAAATTTCCAAATACGATGATATCATCGAGAGGATCAGATAAGTTAATTATTTGATCAATTGCATCTATAGTGAGTTGGTAGCATTCGATAAGTTGAGCTTCATTGCACAGTTCGTTGCAACTGCGGCATTTTCTGGTGTCACTATGGTGTGGTCACTATGAGTGTAGTGAGTGCTGGCTTTTAATGTTATTCTACTCGGTATTGAATTGCTTACAAAAGTGAGGTCGATGATGAAAGCTGTTCCATTCCTGCTAAATGTGTGTTCATTAGCGCTGTTTAAAAGTACAGAGTTTAGCATGAATGCCTCTAATACAATAGTTTGTTTCCCCTCCTGTTTGTTCTTGCATAGCTCTATATTCCGTGTCCCTTGTGTTGAAACCTCCGGCTATGATAACAGGATTCCAAGCTCTGGCATCTATGGTTAGCCTATCTTGGAAACTATTGAATTCTTCGATCATAAGGCCTGGTGGACAGTAACAGCTATAGATAAATATAGATATAGTAGCCGTCGATTTTGGCCCGAACAAAGGAGTACTCAGTGATCCCTTTTGCTTCTTGGAAGGGCCGTTTTCTGCAGGTCCATATTGCATCTTTCCTTACCTATAGCATGCGTTATTCATACCGTATTGTTATATTGCCGATACGATTCACTTAAGATTCCTACTTCTATACCTAGCTCACTTTCTTCGTTTGTGTCGTCTTTGTTCCAGTTTTGAGAGTACAGCCACTTTCTTCCCTAGTGCGTTTTACGCTTGCGTTATCGACGAACTTGTTGTAAGCTAATCAAATCAGACTGGTCAGTGTTCTACTCTCATGATGAACATTATTCTTTCCCTTGTAGAAGCTCATCAAGGCTAAAATTCTTCTGCCTATCATCGTCAGAGGATCATTTTCAATTTTTCCATTATTGGTGACTACCATTTCTTCAGGATTTCGATTTCCTTCTTTTTCGTTTTTTTAAACTTGGATGCGCCTTATTTGTGGTCACTTTTGGTGGTTTTTCGGAAAGGATTTGGAGTTAATCCTTTTAGTGATGTCTCATTGTATATCCTTTACAGGGGACATCGCTTTATATCCACTCTGATCAGTCCTCTAACTACATTTAAACTTAATCTTTGTAGAAAACGCTACATTCTTAATTTAATTGTATTAATGTACAAACATTTTGTTCTATTCACGGTACGTAGCAGTCATTCAGGCATATTTCCCTACAAGCAACTAGGTTACTTCACAAGTTTTAGGTTGGTATTGCTCTTAACTCCAAAACTAATAGAAAATATATTATTACGGGTTGATGGTTCTACCAGGAGCCTTCTCCCTACTTAAAAGGAGTGCAGACCTTTTCTGCTACATACCTTGTGAAAGCGATTAGTATTTTAAATTTTAATAGCATAACACTGAAAACACGGTTGTTTTTCAGTTAACGTACTTATAAAATGCAAATTTCAAGGACGTAATTCAGAGTCTACATGCTCTTCTTTGATCCTCGTAGGTCACAGCCTTTAGTGTTAAGCTAACAAGAGTAAAGGAAAAATTACGCGACCAATATGAGCCTTTTAGGTTTGGGCTACATTTCGTCCCATTATTACGATGGTATTCTCAGTTTATCATAAGTTAGTTTGTTTCTTAAGTTCAAGTATATAAAGGGTTTTCCCATAGGGACTTGACAACTTTGAATTTAATTTGTGAACGCACTCTTTCACTAATCATCAAACTGTCACTGTCAATTTATTGAGTAAACTCAACATTTTCATCCTGGTAAAGTAAACGAACGAGCAACGTCTGCAAATTATAAAAACTTTCTACTGAAATTCAGAGTCGGTGACTGCAACTTTAAGAGCGTTAACTCCAATTTTCGGTCGTAATTCATTGTGTGATGTTGCCGTGTCAGTGAGATAACGGGTTGGTCGAAGCGTCGAAAATATCGCTGCCGTTCAGGTGTCCGTAGCAAACGATTCAAATCAGTCAATTCCACGGCGTTCTCAAGAATTGGGCATCGCTCAGACCACATTTTGGCGTATTTTGCGTACGGATCTTGGTTTACACCCATACAAGATCAAGCTGACTCAGGAATTGAAACCGATGGACCATTTGAAGCGATGTACGTTCTCCGATTGGGTTCTGTAGAAGATGCACGAAGATGATGAATTTCATCGCAAAATTATCTTCAGTGACGAAGCTCATTTTTGGTTCAATGGGTTCGTGAATAAGCAAAATATGCGTTATTGGTCGGGTGAAAATCCACATGTGCTTCATGAATCACCACTTCATCCACTAAAAATAACTATTTGGTGCGGTTTGCATGCCGGCGGCGTTATTGGGCCATATTTTTTCGTCGACCATAACTATCGTCACATTACTGTGAATGGTTAGCGTTATCGCGCCATGATCACCGATTATTTTTGGCCCGAATTGGAAGATATGGACTTGGACGACATGTGGTTTCAACAGGATGATGCCACAAGCACACGCTACAATCGATTTATTGAAGAGTAAGTGTGGTGAGCGTGTTGTCTTAAGAAATAGGCCAGCCGATTGGCCGCCTCGTTCGTGCGATTTAACCCCGTTTCGTCATTTGTTTATACCAACACGCTGACGACGTTGGAAGAGCTCAGAGCCAACATTGAACGCCACACAAAATGTGTGGCCGAGTCGTTGAAAATTGGGTCCAACAAATCGACCGCTGCAAACGTGCCCGCGGTGGCCATATGAACGAAGTCGAGTTCCATTCATAAATGTTTTGATTGTACATCAAGCCGATAATAAAGTTTTTGAAATATCTCAAATGGTTTGCGTTTTATTTAAAAAAAAAGTTGTCAAGTCCTTATTGGGAACCCATATATGTATTGTGTAGGGTCATCCAATTCGGGGTCCGGATATGATATCCCTGTTCAACCACATACGTGAAACCGAACTGTTATCCGAGACTGTATATGTTTAGTTTAAGGTTTACCATGTTACCATATGGATTGTTTAACATTCGCTGAACGTGTTAAAATTGTGAAAACTTACTACAAAAATAGTGATTCTGCAATAGGTATGTTCGCGCATTTCGAGCAGATTATGGTCGACATATTAGTCCATCCGAGCAAAACTGTGAAAAAAAATTCGAAAAGACTAGCTCGGTTGTGGGTGTCTGAAGGATTATCCATCATCGAAATGCACGCTCTACAGAAAATATGGCCGCCATTAGGCAAAGTGTTGAAGAAGATCCAAATCTATCGATTTCATGGCGAGCACAGCATTTGAGCTCGTCTAATGGCACATTATGGCGTATTTTGCATTTTGATATGCCAACTAAAGTTTAACTCACTCAAGAATTGAAGCCAACTGACTTTGGTATGCCTCGGATATACGCCGATTGGGTGCTTGAACATCAACTACATAAAAATGTAAGGCCATTGTATCCACAAAAAGTCACTATATGGCGTGCAATTTTATCTGGTGGTGTCATTGGTCCATACTTTTTCGAAAATGAGGAAGGTGTAACCATCACCGTCAATTCCCATCGCTATATCTAAATGTTAACCGAATTTTTTTGACCTCAAATCGAAGATATGGATGTGGAAGACATATAGTTTCAACAAGACGGTACAACATCTCACGCAACACGACACATTTTGCTATTATTGGAAGAAAAATTTCCTGGACTAGTTATCTCGCGTTTTGGTTATGTGACCTGACCACCAGGATCATGTGATTTGTTACTGTTAGATTTCTTTTTGTAGGGCTATGCAAAAGATAGTGTTTATGCACACAATCTGCAAACTTTTGACGCTTTGAAAACGAATATTCGTCAAGTTATGGCCGTGTAATTACCCGATATGTGTCGAAAATTCATCGAAATTATAAATTGTAGAATCAACTACAACTCAAATTGTGGATGCTCCAATCACAGTAGCTGAAATAAAAGTTGTCGTCAAAAATTACAAAATGAATACAACCACAGAAAGTGACCGTATTTCGTTCGAGCTTCATAAAAATTGTAGGCCTGAATTCCTAATAATACTAACCCAGGTATTCAACCGAATATTCGAAAGTGCAGATGTTCCTGAAGGTTTTCAAAATTCGATAATTTGTTCTTTACAAAAGAAGGGGGGTTACAACAATCTAACTAATTACTGAGGAATATAATTTTGGAATACCATATATTCACTAAGTTGTTTACTGGTGTGCTATTTAATAGAATCACGCAGTGGATTGACAACAAGAAAATTCTACATGAATTCCAAATCGGTTTTAGGCAAGACTATGCCACTATAGATCAAACATTCGCACTTATAAACATAGCAGAGATTTATAGGAGGAAACATAAAAAGTCATATGCTTTCTTCGTTGATTTGAGTGCCGCTTTTGACTCTCTCTTTTACAAGCTTTACAGATACGGCATCCGAACTAAGTTCGTCAAAGTATTGAGAGTTATGTACGTAAACAACGTAGCTTGTGACGGGTATTGTTCGCAGGTGACATCGTTTTCCTCGCAGACTCGTCAACAGACTGGAAGATTATTGTAAAACTTAGAATTTGTCCGTAAACTTATCGAAGTTAAAGATAATGATATTCAGGGACGGTGGTGGTAGATACTCCCGGAATGAAATGTGGAAGTTCCAAGGAGATCATATTGAGATTATGAGGGAATATAAATATTTTGTTCTCTTGTTTTATTCACCTTTATAATTAGCAATTTTTAAGATCTTAAATATTTGCAAGTTATAACAACTAGGCATTAGAGAGCTTGGCAGGGCATTCGATAAGCGATTTGTATTACGGATTACGATATTTTAGATATGTACAATATGTGCGGCGTTATTCCGGCAATAGCGTGTCGAATGTTGGCCTCGAGCTCGTCCAAAGTGGTTGGCTCGTTAGCGTTGACTAAGGACTTGTCGTAGCCCCACAGAAAATAATAGAGGGGTGTCAAATCGCTTGATCGCGGCGGTCAATTGAAGAGCATTCAAATTTTTCCTTCAATTGTTGGAACCACAGCTCGAATATATCGATGTTGTCGAGCTCTGATCACAGGAAATCGGTTAACATCGTTCTATACCTGAGACCATTGTCGGTAATGGTATCTCTATGTTCATTTCGAAAGAAATAAGGTCCGATGATGCGGTCATGTCATAAACCGCACCAAACAGTCAATCTTTGTAGATGCATTGATACTTGACAGAATACTTGTCGATTGTGTTTGCTCCAATATCGGCAATTTTGCTTATTGACATAGCCGCTGAGATAGAAATGAGCCCCGTCCAAGAAGATGACTTTTTGGCCAAAATCCGGATCTACTGCTAACATTCCATTCGATGATCGTTCGGCTTCAATTCTTGCGTAAGCACAGTCTTATACGATTGTAGACTCAAATCCAACCGCAAAATAAGCCGGGTTGACTCTCTGGCGGTACCCAATCGCAAAATTGACATTGCTGGGTGTTCTTCGATACTGACCGCTAAAGCGGCTATATTTTCTTCATTTTGCATCAATCTCTGTCCGGTTGGTGTACTCACGCTCAAACTTTTCCACGGTGCGACGAATTGCCTGCACTCTGAAGCCATGATGACGACCTCACGACGAAATTCACGTTGCGTGTTTACAACTGATCCGGAATTTCGATAGTATTTTTTAATAATTTTCGCCGGTTCGGCAAACGTAAACCAATGCATGATGAAATGGCAAGTCTTACTGAATATTTTGACAGCTGAATGTCATTGGTAGCTTTGGCAGCTGCTAAAATATAACAATTGGAAAAACTATCACTGCTTTCTGGTAACACTATATATTGAGGCGAGATCAGAGGAGGAAAAGTATTTCTTATATAGTTTGAAGAAACCTAGACTTATGGCAGCATATTTGCGAGAATGGAAAGGTTTTCGGTTTCAATGATGCAAGTGCCATTCATGGATAATGGCCGGGTGTTTGGATTTCGCTTTAATGACAGCAGACAGCATTGTGTGCTTCCAAAATTTAATTCTACTCTGCTAGTGGTTTCCCAATTAATTATGCTGTTAATATCAGAATTTAATGAGTTCAACATACGCTGCCGTTCCCGTTCTACAGCCGAAGAACACGGACGTTAGTCTGGGATCGAATATGAAAAGCAAACAGTGTACTGTTGTCAGCAAAGGAATAAATTAGATTAGAAGTGGTAGACATGAGATTGTTGATGAAAATTAAAAAGAGTATCGGAGACGGAATGGATTCCTGGGGTGCGCCAACATTTATTTTGTGAATATCAGACTTGAAACCATCCAAAACAACTTGAACGTTCCGAAAAGTAAGAGAGCCTGATGTTAAACTCTGTCATATGCCTTAGAAATATCAAGTGCAACTATTTTCCTTTCGCCAGATTTATGTACGGTTTGTCTTCAATTTTCGGTGAGACATGCCATCAAATCGCAAGTGGACCTGTTGCTACGAAATCTGTATTGGCGGTCATTGAGAAGTTTTCGTGTTTGAGCTTTCGAGTTTCATGAGCTGGTGGTTTATCAGCATTACCACAACCTTGGAAAGAAGGGACGTAGGTAAGTGCAATGGGTCTTTAGCAGGAGAGAGAAGATTCGACTTTTTTAGGGACCAGCTGGTCAAATGCTGTTTTCCGTCTTCTCGGAAATAGTCCTAAAAAGTAGGATTGATGAAGAATATCTCTTCAGAAGAAGGGGAGAAGGGACCATATGGACCAGTGAACTAACTGACAGCCTCTTTAGAGCTTGGGTCGTACCACGTCTTTTCTTTTGATTTAATACTGGCAGCAGCGGCATCCAAGTTGTTATCAGGGATTACGCCTAATTTGAATTTAAACAAGCACCTGTAGAGTGAATTAGCGGAAGCGAAAATGGCAATTGGTTCAGTTTGGGGTTGTTGTATCAGCAATAAAAATGTCAATCATGTATCAAAACAGAAAACATTCCATGCTACTGCAGCATCCATCCTATTTTACGCTGTTGAAGTATGAGGATATTTTTAATTTGAACCTGTTGAAAAATTACTTCGTTATTTCATCACAAGAGTTTTTAAATTACATCTGGGGACTGGAGTAGCGCTTTTAGCTACTCGACTGTGTGGTAAAAGTCATGGGAATGAAACAAGACCGAATACCCGAGATAGTGCTCAATCAAATGCTGCTTAATGGATCGAGATGCTTTCAAATGTGGGAAAACCTAGCAATTTCAATACGACTTTAATCTTCTAGGTCCATCAGGTGAACAGTTGATTCCCCTGAAATATAAATTCTACCAACTATGTGAGAAAAGACGCCATAGGATCTATGATAAATTTTTGAATGAAGCCCAGTCATCTATACCAAATTAAATTATCATTTGCAATATAGAAATGACAAGTTACTTAACTGATACGACAAGCACTATTTTCAAAATATGAGGTGAACTGTTAAGTTTAAATTACATATATACCTCACATCCCAGAACCCCCAATTTTGTGTAACCTCTGTAACAGCAATTAACAAGACGACGTGTTCCACTTCATCGCAATATGCCCCATTCTCAAAGAATTGCGCTGCGGTTTGTTTGGAGCGCATGTACTCACGGTTGAAGATCAATTCTTCAAGCATCTTAAGCAGTATCTGAGGCTAGAATCTACTGCCTTAAGATTCAAAATTTTTTATAATCTATTTTTTTATGAAATAAGTAGTAAATTAAATTAACTAATTACTATACAGTTATGACTCCAACATGTCATATATGCCATAGTACCTTGTGTCACTGGGCGTTGTCAAACCAAAAATGCATATTTTTCTATTGTGTGGTAATCCATATCTAAGACAAGCCTTTTATTGCATGCGCGTACGCAGACAGGTCGAATATATTATGCGAATCGTGCTCTCGTCAAATGTATCTTACTACTAGTAGGTATACAGGCCCGCATGTAGTCAACGCATGCATACACGTTTTTTTCCATTGCAAGCTTAGAATTTTAATTAGGAAGTAATACCTGACGACGTCCAGTATCTTATCTGTAGATAACAATAGATAACATCCCAACAATAGCAAATTAGACATTCAACCCTAAGTGGCTACATCCGACTTTTGTTCGATTTATTGACATCGGTTAACAGAGGAAATTTATCATGTTACCAATAGATACGAGTACTAAGAGAATCCGTAAACCCCATTGACCCGAATCATCAATCCACATTCTGACTACAATTAGCAATAAATTCTAATGGGGCATAATAAAACCATTTCTCGAGATTTGCATAATTCTCAATTTACGAGTGTGCACTCTCCATCGGTTAAATTACTTTGACTTTAGCTAGCTGACTATTCCTAGCCATCTACGCAGAGTAGAGTCTTGTTTTGATGATCTGGTCTTGTGTTCTTTCCAAAAATCGCTACAATTTGAATTGCATTATATCGCGTAGCTGCAGTTGCTAATGGATGCTGTTAATTTACACAAATTGGTCTTAGAATTGATGTTTGAAATTGCTGCTTGTAATTGCTCGTAATGAAATGCTTATTAATGATGTTAACAAGGCTTGAGAATTTCCTTAGCCGCCAAGTGTTCAAGTGTTTTCATTCTCAGAGAGGTGTTGATCACTTAAATCCCACAATAGAATACTCACTTAATGATTTCCAGACGGTACACATGGTTATGAATGGGATGTGGGTGCTAAAGTTGATGATCTGGCATATTTCTACGACTATCTTCTACGTTCTGACTACGTATTATGGACGTAACAACTTAGTATGCTGATCATGCTAACACGCTCATTTCGTAGGTTGTTATTTTTTTTCTTTTGGTGATTAAAGCAGACGCTGTTGAATATTCTACGAATTTTTGGGTTAGCCATTTGCTAGGGCGTTAACACCGGTCTAACCTTATTTGTATTCCAAGCTAGAGATGCGATACTTTTGAGAGTCATTAAATCGGCAAACTAAACAAGAATGACTTTTTTGTTATACGAATACCAGACTGAAGACATTAGACGATTGCTTTTCAAGTTGGCTGGCTTTCTGACAACCGATTTTCGATGTTTATCTGTACATGGTACTCATATAAATAGGTACGGATACATGGAAAATGGGAATTAAAATGCCCACGATAAGATAATTGTCAGCTTCGTAGTATTTCTTTGTGTTTTTGTGTATTTGTATCTTATATTTACAGTTGCACTTGAGAATGTCAGTCATGGAGAAGGAAATCGAAGAAAGAACAAGAGCTTAAATGGTTTACTGTCAACGCCATCAAGAGGTTTACACAAATACCACTTTGCATGGCGTGAGAGATAGAAAGCCCTTCAACCCAATCCAAAACGTTTTCGGATTGACAATTGAGACATTTTTAGCGCAAATATAATGACAGTAATTAGGTCAGACGATTGGTGGTTGAAGCCTTATTCACGTGACAATTCTTGACAACAAAAAGGTTTAACGTGTTTTCGACTAGGAGACTTGCACGTATGCCAAATGGATTGATAATTTCTAAATATTTTCTTATTTATAAAAGAACCACACATACGTATAAGAGAATTGGAGATCACTTGTAGATTTGAGCTAATTATGGCAGAAAGAAATGCCTCGGCTTCATAAGGTGTCCTATCAAAACTTTCTACTTGTTGACAAAAGTTGTCTTAAGTAAAACTCGTTGCAATGATCTTGCATGTCAACTGTCTTCAAATTTTCGTGTTGTGTCAAAATAACGCCTTGAATTTCGACTGCTCGGATACGATAAAGTGCCTGTACCAAGAACTGAGATAACCGAATTCTAAACTAGAAACCTCCCGACAGCGATAAAAATAGAGATCTCAAGGTAACAGTAGTGGTGTTTTTAGGAAAGAAAAATATTGAAGTTTGACTTATTTAAGAGCATTCAGTGGATCCTAGGACTCTAAGTCAATAACTGCATATGTTACACCGCAGAAAGCTGGTGCCGATTCTTTAAGCTCGAAATCACACCTTCCAGCTAATGACCGCATTTAAAAAAGTCAATGCGTATCCAGTGTCTACAATCAATTATGCATCTCCCCCAATCACAATTGATGAATCCAATAATAGTATCAAGTGCATCGCAAACCAAAGTCGATTGTTCCTCGAATATAACCTAACACACGTTTCGCAGCATCCCAGTGAATATTAGTGAAACAATTGTTGAATTGAGCAAGAGTGCACTAGTTACATGAGATATGTCTAGTCGAGAGAAAATCGCAGCATACGAGTACATGAATCCTCCTATCAACTTTTTATAAGGGCGTTTTTCTTTCTTAGATAAATTTTCACCCTTGACAAGTCTTGAGTCAGGTGACGTTAGGATATTAAGTGTTTTGGTTTGCTCCATGTCGAATTTCTGAAGCAAACTTCGAATTTATGCCTTTTGGTTTATTGATATGGATCCTGAATCTTGAGTTATTTCGATTCCGAGGCAATATGCGAGGTTGTCTGAAAAGTTTCCGAACAATGATACAAGACAACAATTTTTTTTATTTTTCTACATAGTCTCCTTGTAACTCTACACACTTCTCCCAGCGATGCTCCCATCTCTCTAACCCGTCCAAATAGTACTTGGCGTTTTTCTCTGCAATGTTCACGAAGGTGATTGCCTCCTCATTTGACGAAAATCACTGTCCTCCGAGTGCTGTTTTTAGATGAGCGAACAAAAAGAAGGCGCTTGGGGCTAGATCTGGTGAATAGGCGAATGGTCTAGCAGTTCAAACCGTAATTCATGTAAGTCTAACGTAAGCAAACGCGGCACCCAACGTGCGGACAGCTTTCTCATGCCTAAATTTTGATTTAATATGTAACAAACACGTTCCTTGGACATTTTCATAACCTCTGCTATCTTCCTCACTCTAATTCGGCGGTGAATTTTAGCAATGTTATCGTCAGTGGTTGCAGTTTTTGGACGTCCCGAATGTTCATCATCTCCCAAGCTCTTACGGCCACGTTTAAATTCAGCTGTCCAAAATTTCACTGTGGTAAATGATGGTGCAGAGTCCCCATACACAGAGTCCAACTCATTTTTGATTTGCGTAGGCGTATTGCCTTTCAAAAACAAGAATTTAATAACAGCTCGATACTCAATTTTTTCCATTGTCACAAAAAACACTCACATCGACTCACTCAAACGACTGTTAACTAAAAACTGCGCATCCAAAATGACTGAAACTTCGGTAAGGAACTGTCAAAAGATGCACAACTAGCATTCACTAGCTTTTATATGTGCCGCTATCATTACGTTGCAGTCGGAAACTTTTCAGACAACCCTCGCATAGCTTCTCTAAGATCTTTCACTGCAAAGTCTTCCATCAGACTACGCTTTATAAAATCTATCCTGTTCAAATTCTTGGTATGGACAAAAAAATCGTCTACATACAGTAAATGGAGAAAATCAGTATTGCCCATTTTTCCACGTACACTCATGGATTTGGGTAGGTTGCTTTAAATCGGTCGATTTGCTGTAATTTTTAGTCAAAACATGGATTGCATTGGTATCCGGCTTACAGCTAAAGCCATACAGACGCTTCTTAAAGTCAAACACCTGTCGCCCTCCGGATTGAAGGATGATTCTTGCCTTTTGAGAAAATACACTGTCTTTCGGCTCATTTTGTAGAATTTCTTCTAAAACATTTTCCAGCAATGACGGCGGTTTCATGAAGATTTCTTCGTCGAATAATCCATTAAGTTTGCGGAGGTTATATCGATTTGGTGGACCTTGAGTTGGTACCCGGCAGCGATTGTAATCAAAAGACATATAGACTCAAGTCGAGCAACAGGAGCGAATGTTTTTTGGTAGTCTATCCCCAGTTGTTAAGAAAAACCTTGAGCAGCAAGACGAGCTTTTATTCTCGTTACTATACCATCTTCACTGCGTTTGTTTGTAAGCACTCTGTTTCGCCTCGTTTGTTCATGAATCAGCTCCCATGTATCATTTTTGATTCAACGTTTGACTTTCATTCAGTGCAATAGCGTCCTTCTAGAGCTTACTTGAAATCTATGTCATCCTTAAATGCATAGAATACAATATTGTTATCGAGATTTTTTTTTTCGTCATCTTCTTTTTCTTCAAACCCCTTAACAGGCTGTTGATCAAATTTAGTTTCAGCGCTATCACTATCATGAATACCACATTGTTTCTTCGACAAACCCGACAATGTCACATTTTGCTTCATTCGAGATAATATCTCCTTGGAATCTTAGAGTAGATTTTTGGATACATTGATAAACCTCACATTTCGAGTGGTACAAATTATTCTCTCCGACGACGGCATCCAAATTCAATATGTTTTTACCACTTGTGAGTACCCAAAGAATATAACCTCAGTTGAAAGAGCCCCAAATTTTTCTTTATTCATAACGAACGGTCTGCAACCGAATATTTGAAGATGCTTTAAATTCGGGATTCGACCCATCCATAATTCAAATGTTGTCTTGCCATTAAGAGTTCTTGTCGGACAACGAACCCTCAAATAGTTCTCAGAACATATTGCCCATTTCGACCAAAGTGCGGTTTTTTCTTTCACTTAGAACATTCTGTTGAGAAGTGTATGGCGCTGAGAGTCTTCTTCTTCTTTTATTCATTAAATTAAAAAAAATTACCTCCTCCATTAGACTGAGTTCGCATAGCCCTGCAAATATCCGAATCGATTATAAGCAAATGTTTAGCACTTCTTTTTGTTCTGATAGAAAATGGTTTTGTTGACAACTTTTCTCGCAAGAAAACAGTATATAGAATTTAAGTTAGTTCCTATCGCAGCGTTGTTTTTTGTCATACTGAGGAAATCGCGGAAGTTTAAATGGTCCAGCCAATTATGCAATATCTGAGTATTAAACCTGTCTCCTTAACCGTAGACTCAGCAACTCGTACAGATTCCGTTGGTTGCCGAAGGCAATGCAAATCACCAGCTCTGTCGCTAGCAGTGGTGCTTGGAGACTACTTCACAGTCCTTGTCAGTGATTTTAGAAACTGAAAGAAGATTTGTGCGCAGATCAGGAAACAACAATGAAGTAAAATCCCGGAACAGAAGAACTTCTCCGGGCTACTCTGACATATCGAGTATGGAGTATGGAACTCAGGCCTGTAAAGATTTTTCGAAACTTTTTGTTTTAAAGTCTTGGAAAAGAAATGGTGTCGGATGAGCCCTTAATGGCTCAATGGCAGCGCTTCTATCCCAAACGAGTTACTGGCTTCGGTCTAGCCGACCCCTCGTCCTAGGCGTATTATAATAGAACTGTCCCTCCAAGTTGGGGGTTGTGACACCGGGGTAACTGACCGGCCATTGAAAAAATATGTAGTTACGAAGCATCCACAAGCCTCGGATACGGACGGATCTACTGTTGACAACCGCTGCATACGAAACAAGGACAACGAACTTCGAATCTGCACGTAAATGTTAGGTCCGTTAATTAGTTAACCGAACAACTAGCGGATGCCCTGGACTGCTGCAAAGCAGATAATTTAAGTAAGTATGGCTCGAGTTTAAGGACAGCGTCGAAGAACTTATTCACATGATCACGTACACTATCTACATCATTCATCTTCTAAAGTCTGGACCTGACGTCGTATAATGGATTTGAGTTTTTTCCAAATCTCTTGAGAAGTTTTACATCACGTATTGGTTTAAGTTCAAATGGAGTTATTGATAAAATAATATCAGCTTTAGCTTTCTTGAAGGAAGGAAGGATGAATAAAAAAAGATATAAGGGACTATTCTAGAAGTGAATCCCTAGCGAGACTAACGACGATTTATTTGAATATGTTCGTCCTGGACTTACAATTTAGTTGGAAGTACAAAAAGATTTATGCAACTGAATTTGTGTAACCAAGTAGTTTCCGTATACACCTATATATTTAAGGCCGTACCTCGTCTATATATCTTAACCTCACTCAAAAACAAGAAGTCTTGTACAAGTGATGGTTTATCTAGCATACTGTTTAAAAATATTATCTTACATGTTCCTGACGTACTAAGCTCATTGTTTAATTTTAGTGTTCAAAGCGTCTGTTTTCTTCGGCACATTTAATGCGCGGAAGTTGTACCATTTTCCAGAAAGGGAAATAAAGCGAACATATCGAATTACCGACCTATATAATTGCAATCTACTTTTTATAAAATCTTCGAAAAGCTTGTTAAATAGCGCATTGTATCGTTTTTAACCAGAAATAACTTTTTTAGCGACAATCAGTTTGGATTCAGCAGGAGTGTGTCGATGACGATGCTATTCTCAGAGTGTGTAGCCAATGTTATGGTGGCATAAACTACAAAAAATCTACAATAGCTCTCTTTGAGTATTGACCATGACTTGCTTCTAAAAAAATTATATGATTCTGGACTTAGAATAAAATAAAATACAAATGGTTTCAGTCGTAATTAAAATTTAGAGAACAGAAAGTTAATATAAATGGAAAATTCAGTGACTATCGTGTCCTAACAAATGGCGTACCACAAGGTTCAGTTGTTGGTTCATTACTGTTTATATAAACTCTGTCTTTAAATGGTATGTCTACTGCATTTGCAGATGACATAGCTTTCACCTATCCGCTTCGTACCGATTTCGAGTGTATTACAAATATTTCTGCAAATCTCGAAAATTTAAGACTTTAATATTCAGAACACAAGTTAATCCTTAGTGATAAAATAAAACTAATGTCTTTTAAAATAAGGAATAATGCATTACGTAATTTCAATCTTTGTTTTCACGCTCATGATTGTAAAAACTTCAGCTCACAACTATGAGTTGTGATAGAAATAATTTTGTTCTAAACTCTACATGTTACAAAACCAAATTTGCCATTTCTACATCGTCACAGCCACTAAAATGTTCAATAAACTGCTTTCTGTTGTCAGAACAACCTTACATTTTATGTTCTTAAAAAGGTTAAAGACTGGCTATTTGATGTTGTTGAATCAATTTTAAGTAGCTGATCTTAATCAGCGCACAAGTAAATGTTCAAACTAAAAATAAAATATAGATTTATCTTATTATCCAATTGTTAATTTTATGATCTTAATTACCTATTGGTTATATATAATATACATATATCCTTTCATTTTCGATTTTAAATTTTAACTTGCTCAAACATTGAATTAATCTTAAGCCTTTTGTAACCCCACAAAAAAAAAAATTGTGTAATTTGTGAAAATGCAGGTATCATTCCTTACGAGCATTGAAGCCACTAAATGATTTCATATACACAATTTTAATTTATAAAATAAAATACATAAGTAAACTTATGTGGCAGTATGCTAGAAATAAAATATACAGCATCAACAAAGTAAAAGGACTTCGAAGAATACCTGCAATAGGTCCTACGGGCGCCATGCAAACATGCCTAACTGTAGGCCATTCTTTTCTTTTTTATTAGCAATCGATCCCAGTTTTCTGGATGTCCTAGCTTTCCAAGGAACCAACATCGACTCGAATCATATGCTGCAGCCAGGGTATGAATGCGGGTATCACAGGCACAACAAAGTAAAGTAAGACCATCCAAAGTCGACATTGAAAAACTGCATTCGCAAAAGAAGGCTAAATGACGATGAATGTAGCTAGCGAATGGGGAACTTCGAACTTAAATGTCAAGAAAGATTTTAGATAAAGCAATGGTTTTTTTGAAAGGAAAGGTGTTTGCCAATAACCTAGGAACACTTCCCGAATTGAAAGAACAGATTCGACGCGACATTACGACGCGAACTTTTCAGATAAACACTGTGTTTTCGTTTTTCAAAATTCAAAACTGACGATCTTAACGGGACACCCTTTAATAAATTAGATTTATTTAAAGGAGTATCTTTTATTTAATCTCAACACGGCGCTTGATTTTCATTTAAGCCCATCAAGAATACGTGTCCATCCTGATTTACATATTCTTGAATGGATAGTTGGCATGATAACTGCTTGTTGTTTTTACCTATCTTATAGTTTTTGGTTAAACAGATTGCCAAATTAATACAAAGTTAATGAACGTATATATATAACTTATCACCTATGATGTAAGATAATTATATATGAAAACTATTTGAATTATTTGTAAATATAGGACCACTACCTCAAGCGTTTTTATGCAATGGCATACATGCTAGTACTTTATTTAGTCACGGGAATAATTTGCGGTTCTGAGATATTTTTTGTATGAACTAAGGGAAAATTGTATGGTTGACTTTCTGTGAAAAATTCTTTCTTCAAAATATTGGAATTGTCGCACCACTTTATGTCTGAGAAATTTACTTAGCCTAGTTTACTAGTAAAAAGAAAAAAATCCCTTTGACAATGTTTTAAGAACTTATAATACTAATTTTTTAGATGGAAATTGTAAAACTGGTCTCTTCTAAGAACAGTCTGAGGCGAAGCTTGGTGACATTGACTTGAAAATTTGCTGGGATTGTGAATCCCGGTTATACATCTAAATACTTTTTAACATTGATGTTTAAAACTAATTCTAAATTACTTCACAACTTTTGAGATTTTTAAAAGTTGATTTACTATTCTTTCCTTTTTAGTTACAGTTGTCTCTACACTCGGGGTGGATCCGAGTGTTAATCAACAGTTCTCTTCATTTAACCTGATCTAGGCTTATTGGCCGCCAGTGGAGCAATACAAGATCTTTCTTTCTGCCCGAATTGATTCAAAAACACTGCGAGCGTGACTCCACATTCCCCGGTTATTATGGCATTCTGAGCAGGTCGATATAGTTCGTTATTATATGGCTTTCTCCAAATTAAATTTATGCAGGCGAGACTGCAAATCAATCATAGAAGTTTTCTCCCACAAAATTTTCATTCGCTTTAGACAAAAGGGCATGCTTCAACGCCAGTGGGACTGAGACGATAAGTGTTTTACTATATATAATTCATTTTTTATTGTTCGTAACAGAGTCTTATTTCCCAGGACTAAGAACCAAAGAAACAGCGGCTAGCAAGAGTTATCAACGCTTTATTTATACGCTGGTTTCACTTTAAATTTACATTAGCTACGAACCTTTTACCGGTTTAAAGGTTTAGTTTCTTGTTGTGCCCTACTCTTCTCGATGTTGGTGCTGTCTTTTCTTGTAGGTAGCTTTAATTTGTCTTAGACCGATTTACCATTAAGCCCGTCTTTCCCGCTTTTGCTTCAATGGCAGCAGTGATAGCTTTCTGATATTTTTTAATAATGTCAATATCGCAAAAGTTTTTCAAGTTCGATGTTGAAGATATCATATAACAGAGCGTCACCTTTCCTCACATCAAATGCCTCGGTGGTGTCAATGCAAGCTTTTATGGAGCGTTTCCTACACAGACTATCGAGTTTGGCAGGGATACAAAACCTTTGCCTGACTCTTAGGGTACTTTTTAAGAGGTGTAGGATTTGAAATTGAAATAAAAAAAACACAATTTGAGCAAACGAACCAATATTTTGCAATAATGATGAAAAATGATTTCAAGCACATGACCACCACGGGAGCGTCTCAGGAACTGAATCCTTGAGCTCAAATTGTCGGCCAGTTTATCGAGGATTTGAGGCCGTATCTCACGATGTTGGCTTGTCCAAAGAAAATAGTCCAACGACACGAATTCACAAGATCTTGGAGTTCAGATCTCCTTCTGGAGATTTTTTTTTTATAATTTGCGCGCGTTCAAGGGATTTATGTACCCTTAAAATGTTTGCACACCGCGCGGGTGAAGAAAAATCAGGGAGGATGGAAGAGAAGTACCGGTGGACGCTGGTTTTAAATGTTTGAAGGTTATAATGATTAGGGAATAAAGAGCTAGGCAGGGCATTCCATAAGCGAGTTGTACGGCTTAGGAACGGATCACGATATTTTAGAGTACGTCCGAAAGTGGGCTTGATTGTATACTGATGAGTATTCATAGCGAGACGGGTGTTACGACTAAAAGTTTGAAGGGGCGGAATGTTACTGGCGATTTCAGTGGAGCACTGGTGGTGGAAAAAGCGATAAAACAGAGTGAGACACAAGACATTACGCTGGTGTTCGAGAGTGTCAATTGTTTGAGTGATATTAGTATCACCTATGAGTTTTATCACACGGGTTTGAATCCTATCTATCAGGTGCAGAGATGTTTTGGGAGCACCCGACCAGATTTGGGCGTTGTACTCCAATTTCGGGCGGATAAATGCCGTATATATTGAGGCCAGATCAGAGGGGTTGAAGTATTTCTTACATCGCTTGAGGAATTGAGGAAACCTAGACATTTCGCAGCATTTTTGACAACATCGAATATGTGGTCATTCAAACGTAAACTGTCACTGACACACATACCGAGAATGGAAAGTTTATGGGTTTCGACGATGCAAGTGCCATTCACGGATAATGGCTGGGTGTTTAAATTTCGCTTTAACGACAGTAGACAGCATTGTGTTTTGGAAGCATTAAATTTTACTCTGTTAGTGTAGTTATGCTGTTAATATCAGAATTTAATGAGCTTAACATACGCTGGCGTTCCCGTTCTACAGCCGAAGAGCAGGGACGTTAGTCTGGGAACGAATATGAAAAGCAGAGAGTACTGTCGTCAGCAAAGGAATATATTGGATTAGAAGTAGCAGACAAGATAGTTGATGAAAATTAAAAAGAGTGTCGAAGACAGAACGGAGCCCTGGGGCACACTAGCAGTTATTTTGTGAATATCAGACTTGAAACCATCCAAGACAACTTGAATTGAACGTTTCGAAACGTAATTTCTAATCCATTGGAGAAGAGGGTCATCGATCCCAAATGCACGCATTTTCGACAAAAGACCCTTTGCTTTCGCCAGATTGATGTACGCTTTTGTTTCACTTTTCACTCAGACATGATGAATCACCAGTGGACCTGTTGCTACGAAAACCATATTGTCGGTCGGTTTTTGGGAAGTGGAAGAACACCTCTTCAGAAGAAGGCAGATATACCATCTGGACCAGCGGATTTATGTATGTTGAGATCTTTAAGCTACTACACGAGTGCGAAAGTAGATTCGTTCCATTGAAGATACGACGCACCCAAGTATTGGCGGAGACAAAGTACAATCTGGGAGTATTCAAGTGGCCGCAAACTGTGCAGCCAGCAGATTGGCATTGTCTAAAGAGCTAACAGCTGGAGATAATGTTGTTATCGGTTACTTTCTTTAATAACTCTATGGCTCCGTCAGCAGCATGCCGTGTGGCACCATCCTGTTGCAACCAAATTTCCTGCAGACCATGTTCACGCACTTTTGGTAACAGAAAATCGTGGATCATGGTTCTGTACCAGTCGCCATTGACAGTGACATTTCGAAAAGTACGATCCGATGATATGGCCAGCACATAGACCCCATAAAACCATGCATTTTTTGGGGCTGATTGATCACCTTCACTTTCGCTCGAAATTCGACAATTTTGCTTATTAACAAATCCTTTGAGACATAAGTGAGCCTCATCACTGAACAAAATTTGACGATAAAAAAATGGATCGATTTCCAAACATTCAAGCGCCCAATCAGCGAAGCCACGACACAAACTTACGAGTATATCTTGTAGGCGTGGAAGCCAAGATCTCTATGCAAAATCTTTCACAAAATCGATGGACACAGGGTAAGTTTTTACGCGCGATGACGAATCGATGAATTTGGATGTTTCTTCCTTCTCAACTCAATCCCTCTTGCTTTAAATAATTCAGCAGTAAGTCCATTCTGGTCCTGCAGTCTCATTGGTCTTAAATTTGTAAATTACTTTACAGGCCTCCTCTTAGTCGGGTGGAGAAGTTTTTGTTGATTACCACCAACGGTGAATGGTTAATTTTGTCGGACTTAACTCTGTAGAAGTAATCCTTCCAAATTGTGATACCACAGTTAAGCCCCTGTCCATATCCTCGATGTAGTCTCTTTTTCTGATATGTTTGCAAACCATTTTGTTAGCAAAAGTCGCTTCCAACTTATTAATGGTTCGCCTAACATCACTTTTGAATCTTTTACTTGGGCTTCGGGTTATTCCAGCGTAGATGGGAAAATACTCGTATAGCGTATTTTAGGGATTCGCAAAGTTTAGTATATCTTCTCCTTCTGAGTTTCTCGTTCCGTATTCGTATTCATAGTTTGATTTTCTGAAGCTCAACTGATGAAATCATTTCATCCGTTAATACACTACGTAAAAGCTAATCAAAGTAGTTCCAAAATGTTTATATTTCCAATTATTCACTGCCTACTTGTGATGGGTAGGCACTAACGATATTTCAGGTCTCATGTGCAATTACCGTTTGCATGGCCATTAATCGGTCGTTGATTTAGGATCTTCAGCAGGAGTTCAGCAGTGTGGCGTCGGTATGCGTGAATATATGAGTTCATATCCTATTTCTATTACAAACTTCAGGTAATCTAATTAGATGTTAATGCGCCTCAAGTATGTTAATAAACTGCGCCAATATTCTTTAAGCAGTTAATGCACGACAAGTCGAGCAAAATCTTTGATGAGGACATGGGTTGTTGTCACCTAACATCTGCTTTAAATAAGAAAGCATTAAGCCACTAGTTTCTAGATCTAGTTAATCAGACACAATAGTTCAAATCCTGACATGAAAAGTTTCCACCCACCGGTTTTACCAGGATTGCCACTATCTGAAGTCGAATTATTTAATCTCATCTTCCGCCTTGTTAGACTTTTTTTGGAATATCTAGAGCTCGTTTCTTTAACAAATATACTAAAAATTGAGTAAGTTTCTTGATTTCGTTGAGCATCTTCACTCATATATTCTTGAGGAATTTCGATTTAAACAGATAACGCATCTAGTTATCTTCGATGAAATACTTTCTTACACATATTCATATTGACACATGTACATATGAATAATAAAAAATACAGAACAATATTGAATCACTCATTCAAATTTTTATAAAAACAAAGTCATGCTGATGACGCTTGAATATTCTTTTTTCATGAGAACGAAAACAGAGCCGTATCTAGAATACTTACTTTGATGAATCACGAGAATTTAAAAAAAAGTATGTTTGGATTAATTTATATCTTATCGGCCAAAGTTTTAAGGCTGTTTCACCATTTATAAATTTTTTGGAATATTTTTTTTCTTATTCTTGCGGTTGAGAGCTGCCCATGATTTTGTGGTAATTTTTTGAGAATTGAAGCTACAATAATCAGCTGAAAGCGATAACCGCCTTATGTACGTGTATTGTTTTCCATTCCACTTATGAGTATCACAAGCAGAATTGAATCCAGTCAGAATATTACGGTTTTTTCTACATATTTCACGGTCACTCTTAAAGCATCGAAAATGTTCTGCTACTGTAAAGTCAGCTGTATCAGATGTTTACGACAGTTAGCATTCTATAGCTAATCGGAAATTTTACTCTTTTCAAACATTTAAACTTTCTATCGGAGCAGGGCACTCAGACAAATAACTATTTCATTGTACCCCTTGTAAGTTCATTGTAATGAAATATGAGTATACTTTGCAAAGATAAAGTTCCTACAGCTCCAGCACCCACCACGTCAGCTGCCGAATGCGGACGTAAGCCGGATATTCACAGATGTAGTGCTTATAGTTCTCGTAATCACTTACACAGCAAGCATCATACAATGTAGTAAAACCTACGTCCAGCACACTTAAGTGCTTACCAAAAGTCTAATGCCCCGTCCACAGGGCCTGTAAGCAGCCCGCAAACTTTCCTACTGATGGACAGCAGGATAGTCACTGAAAGACCTAACCGAGGGCGCAGGCGGACCCAACGCAAGGTTCAGTTCGTGAAAAATTCTAACAGACAGTCCGTGATCACATCTGATCTTGGTACCCAGACAAGACTCAGTGAATTTAACCTTCTGACTGCATTCAGTGAAGTTTTCTATTCTAGAACTAGATTAGAAGTCACAAGAGGATCCAAATGCTTCGCTATCTCCACAAATTCTTCACAATATTGTTTGATACCATTAGGATTTCGTATAGATCCGCTTGGAAGACAGACACAGGTTTTCCTGACCAGGAGTGAAATCTGACGTTGTCATCTTCCAGAAAGACATCAGCGTCGCATCCTACACCGGTTTTAGAGCCATCCGTGAAAACCCGACTACTTTCCTTTCCTGGCTCAGATTCTGATTGAAACAAGTCTTGGGCACAAGGAAAGTCGATTTCGTATTTTTTCCGCAGCAGGAGTTCTGGTGTCATTGCATCAAACGGCATACTATGGTCTTGTACCAAAGTCCATCTCTTTAAATAGAAGATCGATTTGAGAGTGCAGCACGTGATATAAATATCAAGAGGAGAGATATCCATCAATGCATGTAGAGCAGAACCAGATGTGCTGGAGACAATCGAAGCATACGATATATATGTACCATATCATAGTCGTATAGATCCAAAGGACCCTGCTCGATGACAGGGCAAAGCCAGAAGGCGACAGCGCATTAGAAGATTTCTACCGAAAGACTTTTTCATGCCATTACCATATTATAAAATCTCGTGAGATGAATGGTTGCCTAAATATAACATCAAGCCAATTTGCACTAGTAATTTAGTCTCCCTATTAAATTTTGGATGCCACCCACTGGACGACATAGTCATATAGCCCAAGCATATTTTATTTTCCGAAAAACTTAACATATGCTTTGGCATAATAAGTGTAGTCACACCCGCTTGAGTGTTCTTAAAAAAAAAAAAAAAAACTAAAAAAACAGGCATCAATTGTTGTGCGACCGTGTGTGAAATACGCACTTTGAGCGCTGGTAGGACGTTCTCCAACGAAGGTGATTACGAGTATGTCGAAGAAATAAAAACGTGGTTTATTTTGCGTTAAAAGCTTGCTTTATTTCTTTAGGAGGTCTTACCTCGTTGAAGGTTGATAACAGAAAGGGCGGATATTGAAATGATAAAGAGTAAAAACTAAACAGAATACAATTGAGTATGGTGAATTTGGATAATTTTAGAGCGACATCTTACTTTTCATGTTCAAACTTAAAGCTATAGTATTGCAATAATGTAACAGAATAACTAAAAGTACATTTGCTAATTCTTGCGCGAACATTGCCGCCCGCCTTGCAGTAATACATAATGCAAAATTCTTAGCGCAATTAATGTCCTTCCTTATAGAAAATAACAAAATATTGAAAATGAATCCAGAATATAGAAATACAATGTATATAGATTAACGATTTAAACTTTAAAATTTACAAACTTATCTTAAACTAAGCGAGCATATTATCTTAAACCAGTGCATATTGATAAATTCGACTTATAAAATTGAAATGAAATTGTATAGAAGAGCGAAGAAAATATCTATGCATATCTATCATCTACTCCGGAGAAAGTACACAAAGTTTGACAATTGCTCGTGTAATTATACCTTGTTGAGTTCGAATATCTGCAACGCGAACTTTGTTATCAATTCCCGGATATACTTTAATAACGCGACCTAGGCGCCACTCGTTTGGGGGGAGATTTTCACCTCTGATCACCACCAATTCATCCTCTTTGATGTTCTGCTGTGGATGCTTCCATTTGTGGCGTTTTTGGAGTTCTAAAAGATATTCGTTTTTCCACCGCCTACAAAATTGGTGGTGAAGTATTTTCAATTGTTTCCATTTGTTTATGCAATTTAAGGAAGAGCCACTAAGGTTGGCTTCAGGGGGGGCCAACAGAGGTCCACCACGAAGAAAGTGACCAGGTGTAAGAGGAAGAATATCCTCACAGTTCTCTGAAATTGGGGAAATTGGACGTGAATTAAGGCAGGCTTCGACTTTGGCAAGTAAAGTGGAAAACTCCTCGTACGTAAATTTGTAGTCAGCAGCAACCTTTCTAAAATGTGTCTTGAAGCTCTTAACCCCGGCTTCCCAAAGTCCACCCATATGTGGTGCACCAGGAGGAATGAATTTCCATTCTAAATTGCGATCATTATAGTGCCCTGAGACAATTTGAGAAAGGGAGCGTTTGAATTCTTTGAAGTCGTTAGCGATTAATTTACTAGCTCCCACCAGATTTGTACCGTTGTCCGAAAAAATAGTTTTAGGCATCCCTCGACGTGCAATAAAACGGCTTAAAGCTGCTAAAAAGGATTGGCTTGTTAAGTCACTGGTTGGCTCTAAGTGAATCGCCTTTGTCGAAAAACAAATAAACAAGCATACATATCCCTTAGAGAGGCGACAGTTTCGACCAGAAAAGCTTTTTATTGTAAAGGGGCCTGCGAAATCTAGGCCGGTGATGTTAAATGGCAATGATATGGTTGTACGTTCAGGTGGCAAGGCCGAGATAATTTGTGTTCGAACTTTCTTCCTGTGAATAGTACAAATCTTGCAACGACGAATCAATTTTTTAGCCAGGTTTTTTATCTTGGGAATCCAATACTCGCATCGCACTAAACGAATTAAAAGTTGGTTCTCGCCATGCAATGAAAGCTTGTGAATAAATTGAACGATGAGTAAAGTTATATGAGCATGGTACGGTAAGATTACAGGATATCTTTCATTGTATGAGAGAGTTGAGCGTACTAGCCTTCCGTTCACTCGAAGCATTTTGTCGGAATCCATCAGAGGGTTAAGATTTATCAAAGCACATTTGTTTGGTATTGGTTCACCTTTTGACAGACATGCATATTCGATGGGGAAATGTAACGATTGTGTCAGGCGTAGAATTAGATTTTTTGAGCGAAGTAATTCTTCTCGAGTTAATTCATGAGATACGTAAGCAAACTTGGATCTAAAATTAGCATGAGTTCGATGGAAAAAACGGAGAACAAAGGAAATCACCCGCAACGCCCTTGAGAAAGAGGAAAATCGTTGGATGATATCTTCAATGTTGGGAACTAACAACATATTGTGATGTGCTTTAATGGGCCTTCTTTCTAAGTCGGTCTCATGTGGGCTAGGAAAAAGCGGTCTTGGCCAGCATGACTCAGCCTGACTCAGCCAAGATGGGCCTGTCCACCACAAGTTATTTCCCTTAAGTTCCAGCGGAGTTAAACCTCGCGTAGCCAGATCGGCTGGGTTGTCAGCGGAACGAACGTGCATCCATTTAGCGTTAGACGTGATTTCTTGTATAAGAGAAACTCTATTACCAACAAAAGTTCCCCATGTACTTGGAGGTTTTTCTAACCAACATAAAACAATGGAGCTGTCCGTCCAAAGATGAAGTTTATAGTTTTTACAAACAAGTTGAGGAAGAATTCCTTTAACTAACTTAGAAATTAATAAGGCGCCACAAAGTTATATTCTTGGCAAAGAGAGCCTTTGAACAGGGGCTACTTTACTTTTAGCGCATAAGAGATGGCTTATCCAACAATTAGGTCCTTCATGGATACGAATGTAAAGAGCTGCAGCATAGGCGCTCTCAGACGCGTCGCAAAATCCATGAATCTGGATTGAATGTGTGTCTGGTTTGTATTGAATCCATCTAGGAATTTGGACAGATTCAATTTCAGCCAAGTTTTCGAAAAAGGTTCTCCAGCGATTACACGTTTGGGGCTCAAGAGATTGGTCCCAGGACGTCCCATCCTTCCAAATTTGCTGCATAATTATTTTTGCTGTAATGATTACTGGTGCTAACCATCCAGCTGGATCAAATAACCGAGCTATTACTGATAATACAGCTCGTTTTGTTATTTGATAATCAATATCTTTGAACTTTACAAGAAAGTGAAATGAATCTGATTTGGCATTCCATTGAATACCAAGGGTTTTGGTAAAACTTTTGTCTTCAAATTTAAGTAAATCTTGATCGTAAAGATGTGAAAGAGGAAATTTATTAATAAGGTCAGAGCAATTTGCTGTCCATTTTCTGAGACAAAACCCCGCTGAGCTTAAGTCTTCGATCAATTGTTTTTGAGTTTCTATGGCTGTTTTAAGGTCATGTGCTCCCGATAAAACGTCATCGACATAGAAGTCTCTTCGCAAAACAGATGAAGCGAGTGGGAGAGTCGTTCTTACGTCATCAGCCAATCTTTGTAACGTTTTCAGAGCGAGATATGGTGCGCAGTTGACACCAAATGTAACCGTCTTCAGTTCGAAATCAAGGATCTCACTATCACCGGGTTTACGAAACAAGACTCGCTGATATAGCGTAGGATGTACTAAGACTTGACGATACATCTTTTCGATGTCCGCATTAAAGACAAATCGATAGAACCGCCACCTCAGAATAAGTGTCATCAAGTCTGTTTGCAAAACAGGGCCAACATGTAAGATGTCGTTTAAGCTGATTCCGTTACTGGTCGGGTTGGATGCATTAAAAACCACCCTGACTTTCGTACTACTGCTCTCAGGCTTAACTACAGCGTGGTGTGGGAGATAAAATGAATGGATTTGATTATTTTTAACGATTTCAGAAGAAGGAACTTCCTCCATATGTTGAAGTGAAATATACTCTTGAAGAACCTGATCATATTGTAATTTCAGCTCTGGTTTTCGCGCTAACGAAGCTTCCATTCGGTTCAATTGTCTTAGAGCAATGTCTCTCGAACGACCAATTACTGGAGTGGGTTGTTTAAATGGAAGGCGAATGACATAGCGACCATTTACGTCTCTGCTAGTCGTAACAGCATAATGTTCTTCGCAATATTGTTCTGAAAGAGAAAGAGGTTTATGTTCAGATACTTCTTCCACTTTCCAAAATTCTGCTATTTGTTGATCAAGGGAGACCTCACTATAATAAGACAAGATTGTTGAAAAACAATTTATATCCTTATGTTGAATAGGACCTGAAAGTATCCAACCAAAAACGGTGTTTTGACCCAAAAGCGAGCCAAATATATTGTGTTTAACACCCTGCTTTAGAATTGTAGGATATAGGTCAGCACCTATCACTAGGTCAACATTGGAACTTTCGTAAAAGAAGGGATCTGCCAGATCAAAATCAATTAAGTCATCGATTTTCATAGGATTTATCTTGCATGTAGGGAGATTACCTGTAAGATGTTTCAATACGATTGCATTGACTTCGATTGTAGCTTTGTCTAGTTTGGAACCGATAATAAAGGAGCAAATTCTCGAAGAGGTTGCTGTCACAACTTCGCTCATGCCAGAAATCGAAGCCTGAATAGGTTTCACTGGCAGATTTAGTCGTCTTTGTGTTCTCTCAGTTATGAAAGTGACCTCTGAAGCAGGATCAACGAGTGCTCTAACTGTAAACTTATCTCCCAAGTGATGGACTTCAACTAGGGCAGTGGCTAGCAGGACTCTGTTGTTATTTCGAGAGAAAAAGGTTTGGATTTGAACAGGCTTAGCGGACTGTATAGATTGATTGTGGGACTGTTGTGAACTAGAGGATGGTTGAGTGCTTTCATTCTGAGGACAGGTGTGTAGTAATGTATGATGACGTTGTTTGCATTGCATACAAGTATGCACGCTTCAACAATCATTTATCAGATGAGTGGATGCAAGGCAATTCATACCATGCTTTAAGGCAACTACTGTAGAAATTCTTTCTTGAGTAGTCATTTGGGTGAACTTTGGGCAAACCCGCAACGGGTGCGAGTTTTTACAAAGTTTACATTGCAAATGATTGGCTTTCAAATGAAAGGCTTTATGCGGTTGCTTTTCTCTATTAGACTGCCAGTATTTCCCTATCTTTGGAGACGAAGCAGGATGGGGTTGAGCAGCGTATTTAATATCTGATATAGTTTCCAAAACTCGGTATCGGTTTGTGAGAAAGTCGTCTAAATCTTTCCATGAAGGAAATTCGCAATGATATTTTAAGGATTGCTCCCACAAGGATAATGTGGTTTCCGGCAATCGATTGGAACACAGATAAACCAAAATTGGGTCCCAGGATTGAGTTGATATCTTGTGAGTTTTAAGATTCGATAAAGCATCGTTAATTTCGCGTTGAATATCTTTAATCAGCTTACTAGATTCGTGAGTGATTGAAGGCAAATTGAATAAGCTCTTAAGCTGATTGTTGACCAATATTCTTTTATTCTCATATTGGTCTGCTAGTGCCGTCCAAGCTAATTCAAAATTGGCGGCAGTAAGAGGAAACTTGGAAACTATATTGTTAGCGTCGCCTTTAGTTTTCGCACGAAGGTGGAAAAGCTTCTGTACCGGACACAGTTTTGGGTGGTTAATGTATACTGCTGTGAACATGTCGCGGAAGGAAGGCCATGTCAAATAATTTCCCGTAAATGTTTCCGTATCGCACGGCGGTACCTTGATGCACGAAACTGAGTATGGATCAGAGGTAGAAGGATTGTCAGAAGGAATGTCGCCTTTGATAATCGCAAGTTCCTTATGATTTTCTATAATCTCGGCCAAGCAGTTAATATAGGTTAAGGAAGACGACTGATATTTGCTTTTAACAGCTTTCTTATCTGAGCCCGTTTTACCTGTATCACTATCTATACTCTTATCACTTTGGTTTTCTTCTGAGGCTACCTGAACACACAACGAATAGCGCATTTTCACTTCTGCCCAAAGGGCGTTTAATTCTATTTTATATGCTTCTAACGAACTTACTGTCTGGTCAGCTAACGCGATTTCATCATAATTGATTTTAAAAATGACCAACTGATCAGCGGCAACAATGAAATCATCCAAAACAGTCATTTTACCGTTTAATTAATTATAATCACAAGTAAAAGTAAATCAATAGTAAGCAAACAATAAAAAACTCACCCCAGGAAGGAATAGCGCGAATGTCACTCAGCTTTTTGCATATGCACTTTTATCATGCACTTGTATAAAGAAATATTATATCGTAAATAATAAATATGCGAATAAGACAACTTGTTAAACTTTGTTTACGTAAATCTCCCACATATAAGGTTTTTTTTTTTTACAAATAACTAAATATATGCACTGATCTTAAACAATAAGCACGCACCTGATAAGAAAATGCAACTGATCCACTGCTATGGTCTTCTCGTCTGTGGCTTCGGTTGGAAACGGTATTTTGGCGTCTTGTACTTAGCTTGCAGCAAATTCGTGGGTTTGATGCGGATTTTTTTGGATGTGGTTGATTAATGTGCTAATGATGATGAACTCTGTGAGCGTAGATTTTTTATTGCTGGAAGAGAAATTGACTTTTTCTCTTGGATGAACTTCTGCGATGAATCCAATGATCGTACAGTAGACGACGTCGATGTTTGACCTCAATATTTTTATTTGATCGTAAAAATATCGATTGGTAGGGCAAATATAGAGAATATTGGGCCTTGATGCGATTAAGATATTAATCGATTGTTGGTGATTACTTTGTTGATTTAGGATAGGATCTTCGCGATATAGACATCGAACGAAGAGATATGCAAGATATAGGGATCTTGAGCGCTTGATGCGATATAACTTGTCGAATAATTTAAAGATTTAACCGGCTCGTACGGACCAAAATGTGCGACCGTGTGTGAAATACGCACTTTGAGCGCTGGTAGGACGTTCTCCAACGAAGGTGATTACGAGTATGTCGAAGAAATAAAAACGTGGTTTATTTTGCGTTAAAAGCTTGCTTTATTTCTTTAGGAGGTCTTACCTCGTTGAAGGTTGATAACAGAAAGGGCGGATATTGAAATGATAAAGAGTAAAAACTAAACAGAATACAATTGAGTATGGTGAATTTGGATAATTTTAGAGCGACATCTTACTTTTCATGTTCAAACTTAAAGCTATAGTATTGCAATAATGTAACAGAATAACTAAAAGTACATTTGCTAATTCTTGCGCGAACAATTGTATATGCTTGAGCATAGATGTTAGAAGTATTGAGATCATTGAGAAGTAAGTCGGCCAACATGCGCCGTAGCAATGCAGACAGGACCTCGCCTTGCGGACAACCCCTGGTTGTTTCTATCCACAAAACTAGTTGTTCGTCTACGCCGCACCGTGTTGTCTGGCTGAGATACACATGCCGTCAAAAGTTGCGTTGTCGAAAGCCCTCTCAATGTCGATCAAAATGCCCTGCGCGTGTTTCTTCTTGTCGAGTGCGGCTTCAATTCTGGCCATCAGATTTTGAAGCGCACTCTCGAAAGATTTTCCATGGTGGTACGCATGCGTCTCAGACAAAAAAAAATCGTTAAAAAAAAAACATAATAATAATAATAGTGGTTCCTTAAATCGGGGGACAAAAATTATAATGCGAGCACTCCCACATCTCCTGCCCCTGGTCTACCCGTATGTTGTTTGTGTCTTTTGCGTTTGTTAATTTGTAATGATTCGGGAATTTAGCGTGGGCATAGCAAATATACTCGGGCTAAAAAGTAATCACTTTTCTACGTACGTTCATGTCTGTAAATTCAGACCAGCTGTTTTGGCATCTAGTAAAATACAGGTAGATTCCCGCCCACACCTCCCAGATCACTCTGATCTGGCTAAGTCTAAGTGCCACTATACTTTTCTCATCGCGTTCTCGCCATTTACGTGCGTAGTGATGCAGCTTACCAAATTCCACCACAATGTAGTCCCAGTACCAATCATGTGGTTAACACTCAGTCTCCGTAAGCAAATTATCCACTACAGTTTTGTTTACAGAAGCCCCAAACTAGACAGCAATTTGACTTTTAACCAGTTGGATGCGCTGACTGACTCTATTTAAAGAATTGTATCGCTGTATCCTCATGCTTAAATTGTTATTACGGGTGATTTCAATGTACACAATCCTGGGTGGCTTCGACATTCTGGACAGACAACACATGAAGGACGGTGTGTTAAGAGCTTTACTGCGGAAAACCACGAATACCAGATGTTGATAGTCACACCGCCAACACCCTGGACTTATTTTTAACTTCTCACCCTGATAAGTACACCGTTGATGTGCTCTCTCCTCTAGGCTCGTTGCACCATTGTGTCATATCAGCTAATTTCACGTACGACGACCACACAGCTAGAGAAAAAATTCCTAAGAGAACCGTATGGCAATACGAGAAAGCCAACTGGACCGGTCTGAACAACTTCTTTAGGAATTGTAACTGGTCGTTATGCTTCCTCGATAACGACCTGGATGCTGCTGCTGATATGATTACAGAGACCATTCTCTTTGAATGAGATCCTTTATCCCTCATCAGATGAAGAATATCAAACCAAAAGAAAAGGCATGGTACGAATCAAGCTGTCAGCTAGAGAAAGGTTTTTTTTGTCCTTCAAGACCGACCCGAACGAGGAATACCGAAAAAAGTTTAAACGAGCCAGGAATGACTCCATCGCCTTTCTTAGGCATATGAAATTTCAATACGACTAAAAGGTGAGGCAAAAAATACTACAATGTCCCAAAGGTAGTAAAATCTTTTGGTCGTTTGTCAAAAACATCAGAAATTCTGCCCCATCCTCCATCCCAACGCTCATTCACAATGACATTCCAGCTGTCAGCTCTTTAGACAAGGTCAATCTGCTTGCTGCACACGTTGCGGCCAGTTCAACACTTCCAGATTGTGCTTTGTCTCCGCCTACACTTGAGTGTGTCGGATCTTCAATGGGACGAATCTACTTTCTCACTCGTGTAGTAGCAAGAGTACTTAAATATCTCAACATACATAAATCCGCTGGTCCAGATGGTGTATCTCCCCTTCTTCTAAAGAGGGGTTCTTCCACGCTGCCAAAACCACTGCGTTAGCTTTTTCATCAATCCTACTCTTTAGGATTGTTCCCGAACAGATGGAAAACAGCATTTGTCCAGCCCATCCCTAAAAAGGTGATTCATCTTCTCTCTCTTGCCACAGACCCATTGCACTTACATCCCTTCTTTCCAATGTCAGCTCATGAAATATCTCGAAACACGGAAACTATTTAATGACCGGCAGTACGGTTTTCGTACAACGTCTACACCAATCTGTCTCCGACACTCTTTTTAATTTTCACCAATGATCTCTCGTCTGCTATTTCTAATCCAATATACGAGTATGTATTCCTTTGCTGACGACAGTATATTCTCTGCTTTTTATATTCGTTTCCGGACTCACGTCCCTGGTCTTCTGCTTAACAGCATAACCAACTATTAAACCACTATTAAAAGAGTGGAATTTAATGCTTCCAAACCACAATGCTGTCTGCTGTCGTTAAAGGGAAATTTAAACACCCACCTATTATCCATAAATGGCACTTGCATCGTCGACACTGAAAAACTTTCCATCCTCGGTATATGAGTCAACAGCAACTTACGTTGGAATGACCACATATTCGATGTCGCCAAAAATTCTGCAAAATGTTAAGGTTTCCTTAAGCGATGTAAGAAATATTTCACCCCCTCTGATCAGGCTTCAATATATAAGGCATTTATTTGCCTGAAATTGGAGTACATTGCTCACATCTGGTCAGGTGCTCATAAAACCTCTTTGGACTTGCTAGATAGGATCCAAACCCGTGCGATGAAAGTCGTCACCTTGTCTCAGTTGTGTCGCTATTTTCACCATCAGTGCTCCAGCGAAATTGCCAGTAGCATTCCACCCTTCTGCCTTTAACCGTAACACCCATCAAGCCCACTTACTCTGAAATGTGGTGATTCGTTGCTAAACCGTACAACTCGCTTATGGAATTATTTCCTGGCCAGTATAACTTGCAAACATTTAAAACAAACTCACATCGGTATCTCCCTTTTTTCCCTCCCTAACTTCCTTTCGACCGCGCTATGAGCAAACATCTTAAGGGTAAACAAAATCCATTATACGCCCGCCAATTATAAAAAAAGAGATAGAGCATGCATTCGCAATGAAGTTTTTAGCTCACATGAAGCTCGACCACTCCCTCAATGCTGTTTAACATGACTGAAGTCAAACTTATAGGCTTGAATCCCTTGGCGATCTTTTCCGATTTTCGGTATAAACGCTACACTCACACGAAGCCATCAAAGGAAAAATAGCATCTTTAATGGCCTCAACTTCACCACAACTGATAAGATATACCAGCTTCGGCATGTTGTGTTATTCAGCTCACTAACAGTGTCGTTAATAGGAGCTGGTTCTGATTATGATATCTGAGAAGCGAGCCTCAGCCATGAGACGGAGGGTCTCTACTTTCAGATCAGTGTAGGTGCCATCAGATTTGCTAAGTGGTTCCAGCCTAGTTGATCTTTCCCTCTTGAGGACTTTGACCAGCCTACTGATTTCACCGATCACGGTTTCGATCATTTCGCAAAATCCTTTATAAGAAGCACTCTCCGAAATCCGGCTTAGCTTCTTAAATTTATTTTTGCTTTGATCTGTAAGGACTCCCATCTTCGTCCAAAATTTCTGGTTTCTTACCGAATTCGCTGCAGATCTGCGTTCCACATAAGAACGGGGGATCTGCAGGATTTTTTTCTAGCTTAACATGCCATTTCAAAACACTTGGTGAGTGTACCGAAAACAGAGATCTCCCATTCTACCTGTATGCATTACTATGCATAGCCGAATGAGCCTCATTTCGTATGCAACTGGCACATTAAAATAGCTTACCTAGTATAGAACCAATAACGATGCAACCAAAGAATGTTTTTACCTACGAGCAATGCTCTAACTACGAGTATTACGTGAAAATTGTTTTTGGTGATTTTAACACCAAAATAGTTAAGGGGACATATTTGGTAGTACAGTCAAAAAGCCTACACGATACCATGTCTGGAAATGGACTAATTGACTTTGCCGCTGGTGGGTATGCGTACAGATATCGTAGAGGCTATAGAAAAGGAGACATACTGCCGTAAAACGGCTCAAGTTTAAATGATGTGCTGGGTTCTTCATGCGGATCTGAATAGGAGGATAAGAGGGGCTCATTTGCTGTACGAGCAAAGGAGAGACGAAGTACATCGGCTTCTCCAGAGAAAAAGTAAAGAGCATATGAAGCGACAGATCGGATAAATGAAGTGGTGCTACTCCAGGAACAATGTACCTTCTTATCTTGACGTTCCGCCCTATACGTCGATGTTGTGTGTCCCTCTTTGTTGACAGCATATACTTGTACTTTGGTTTTCCTACATTCATCGCTAAACCTATCTTTGAACAGCCTTTTGACAGACGCGTCTGAAGTTGACTCTGGAGTTTCGCAAAGTTCTTTCAAGAACGATTTGGAAAAAGTCATAAAAATACAGGGCCTTGTTTAAGTCCTTTACTGACATTGAAGGTCACGGCTTTGTCAGAACCAACCTTAAAGGAGGAGTGTGCATTCTCTATCGTCATCCTGCACAGTAGAATCTGCTTGGCAAAATATGGCTCTGTTTAGTTCGGCTCTAAAGACGCTGTCATATGCGGCTTTAAAATTAATGAAGAGGTTGTGTATATCAGCTTGGAACACTTGCCATCTTCCCAGCCGATCAGACTGTTGAAGAAAGGTCTCAGGCGTTAACATAATACAGCAATATTATGTACTTATGGTTTAACAATTGTAACCCTCGGAACATTCAGATATCCAAAACACTGGAGGAGTGCCATGCCACGATCGCAATTTGACCAAATTAGTTGAAGGTTTGTTGATCACAAGTCAGCCTAGTCCCTTTCTAACACCCAGAAATTCTGTGTTGAATATAGTTACGTAACGTCCAGGGGATGTTGTGGAGGCTATGCTGACCGTATTACATCATTGTGAACTTGTGAAGTACTGCCTTTGGGTCAATAGTCTCACAACTGAGGTTTCCCAATTACAGTCAGAAGGTTTTTCATGTACCCGTATAAGCACATATACATACATATGTATATATATTCGTATCCATTAGCCTCATTTGAATTTTATGTTCGTCCTAACCTTTTTCTTATTAAGAAGCATTTATATTGTAGTTAGATATACAATGCCAATCGTAGTGTGCACTTTATGATTTTATCGGCTAAAAATAAATTATTTTCTATATTAGCCTATTCAGACTTTTAAGCTAGAAATGCATTTAGACTTCTTTCGCAGAAATTATTTTTTTTACCAGAACTCGTCTGAATATATTCCCATAAGTGACAGTTCCACATAATTCGACAGGGCGTTTAAAAACAATGACTGGCAATAAAAATATTTGATTTACCACGGAAACTAGTCTCACGCACTTACACTAATTTCAGAATTCAAGTTGTAAAATGATTATGATGATGTAATTTAACAATGACAAATGGCAACAATTTTGGTGATAAAAAAAGTAATTAGGAGCTATAAGAAGATATGATAATGGCTGTTTAAATTGTTAAGGGTACTACTTGAAACCAATTTGCTGCTGGTGGTGAAGGCAATCATCTCATGCACTTCATAGTATCGTTTGACCTGGTTGTCAGCAATACTGGCCCTCAGTTTAAACTGTTCACTTGAGACTAATTCGGAGGAAGACTGTATGTTTTACTGGGAAGGGAGGGAAATATTAGAAGTTTAGGAGGGAGTCTTCCACTTCTACGAAAAGATCAAAGCACAAAGGAACAAACAGGCTAAAGTTTACAGGGCAGTTTATGTAGGTATTACCAATGAGGACATATCCGTCTGATATCGTAACCTTAACCTACACCTGGTGTCTATTTACCTATTTATAAAATATATAAAATATATATATAGTAGCGTGTAATGAAATCCAGCTCAGAGCATCCAGGTGTTGCACCAGCCTGCGTCTGAGATGCAACATTCTTACAAACACCGAATATCTTGTTAGAGTGCGCTTCAAAATCTAGTGGACAGAATCTTTATTCAAAGACTCTGCAAGTCGGAGCATTGGTATCCCTTCGCTCTAAATGATATAGCCAACTCAGGCGACTGACTGACTGAATCGATGTCAACGTACAGCTCGTACAGTGCGCCGTTGAATTTTCGTCAATGTACTCGTAAGCGAGATCAAATATTGTATATACTCGTATTTTACGACGAATTTTTCTTTCGAAGCGAACGAGGATATCTTCATTCACTTTCTCTATAGTCCATGGCTCATCCCCATAAATTAGGATTATAATGATCAAGTTCTTACATAGAGTCTCCTTGGTTGTTTGGGTTTGCCTTCTTAGCCCAAAGAAATAGCGATTGGCAAGAATGATTCTTGGTTTAATTTCTGCTAAGGTAACGTTGGCAGAATTTATAAGCCGAGCCAGGGTAGGCAAAGACCCTTACTACCTCGAAATTATGGCTGTCGACTGTGACGTTCCGTTCAATTCTTCGATGTTCTGTGTCCCTTTTTGTCATGTCAACAACATCATATGATGTCAACATCATATATGTTTAGCCTTATTTACCTAATTTACCGCTTAACCCATTTTGGTAGCTTCCGTTTCAATACTAGCGAACGCACTGGTATGTTCTCCCAGTTATTGCAATATCATCGGTGTTTGCTTGTTAATTTAGCACAATTCTTTCAAATATAATGTTAAAGAAGTCACACGATAGCTTGTCACCTTGTCTAAAATCTTTTTTACATCAAAAGTCTCGGTTAAGTCATTACGTTCTCCATCGTCGTTCTGCACGGCCGGACGAGCTCGGCAAAAATGCCAAAACTAGACATGGATCTACATTTGTACGGGTATGTACCTCGTCTCTGTAAATACTTCCATATGCGGCCTTAAAATCGATGAAAAGATGATGGGTATTGATTTGGACTTCTTGAGTTCATTCTAGGATCTGCCAGAGTGTGGAGATTGGGTCAATTGTGAATTTTAAAGCTCTGAAACCACACTGAAAAGGGCCAATCGGTTGTTGACGAAGGGATTCAGACATACAATATGTCAGATAGGATCTTGGGTGTGATGTTGAGGAGACTTATACCTCTATAGTTGGCGCAGTTGAGCGGGTCTCCTGTTTTGTGGATCGGGCAAACGATACTGAGATTCTATTGAACAGGCATACACTCTTCTGACCAGATCTGGGAAATAAGTTGGTGTATGCTCTCCACAAAATCATTTTTAGAATTTTTTTAATACCTCGTCCAGTATTTCTTTTTGGTCAGGTGAACGGAAGTTTTTGCTATCATCATCTAAGTTGAATGGTATATTCTGTGTGACGGCAAGATGTTGGGCTTCTTCGCCGTTATATAGTCTGCTGGAAAAGATTTTCTTCTTCATCACTACATTGTACACAGTACGAGTCCACTTGCCCTGTCACGTTCTTTTTTACCTGTTGGCAAAACCTCCGTACATCATTCCTGGAGTACATTCTTTCAATATTTTCGATCACGCAGTTCTCGTGCTCTTTGTTCTTCTTCTGGAGAAACCGATGTTATTGCGGCTCTCGCTTTCTGGTGCAACGCCGTTTTATACGTTATACTTGCCGCTATTCTTCCTCAAACCAGGGATTTCTGGTGGAGGTCGGGTGAAACCAAACGCATCAGTTGCGGCATAGGAGTTGTTAAGTGATTTCGGGATACACGTTCGACGAAGATTCTGACGATCTTGTCATTATGCCTAAGTCCGTTGCCAGACATGGCGTCCACCACCATTCTTTGGTGGCGTCATCCTAGTCCTCTGTGGGGCATGAGCACATATTAAGCTTATGCTAGCGCGTTTAGCCTTAGTGCGGATTGTTATCAGACTCTCGCTTAGGGGTCGCCATTTTCATCACAATAGTAGATATTATAGTCTTTCAACCTCCTTATACTCGGCCTATTCTATCATACTTCCTAGATGGTGGTGATATCTTTTTTTTATTTATTTTTTTTTTATAATGAGCGCGAACTCAAGGGGATTGTGTACCCTTAAGGTGATTGTTCACAGAGCGGGCAAAGGAAATTTAGGGAGGAAGAAAAGAGAGGTACCGATGTACATTGTTTTTAAATGTTTGCAAGTTATAACGACCAGGAAATGCGGAGATCGGCAGGGCATTCCATAAGCGAGTTGTACGGCTTAGGAACGAATCACGATATTTTAGAGTACGTCCGAAAATGGGCTTGAGGGTATACTGATGAGCATTCATAGCGATACGGGTGTTACGGTTGAAAGTTTGAATGGGCGGAATGCTACTGGCGTTTTATCGCATTGTTTTGAATCCTATCAAGCAGGTGTAGAGATGTTTTAGGAGCACCTGACCAGATGTGGACATTGTACTCCAATTTTGGGCGGATGAATGCCTTATATATTGAGGCCAGATCAGAGGGGGTAAAATATTTCTTACATCGCTTGAGGAAACCTAGACATTTCGCAGCATTTTTGACGATATCAAATATATGGTCATTCCAACGTAAGTTGTCATTGACACACATACCAAGAATGGAAAGTTTTTCGGTTTCGACGATGCAAGTGCCATTCATATATAATGGCTGGGTGTTTAAATTTCGCTTTAAGGACAGCAGACAGCATTGTGTTCTGGAAGCATTAAACTCCACTCTGTTGATAGTTCCCCAATTTTTTATGCTGTTGATATCGGAATTGAATGAGCTTAGCATACGCTGCCGTCCTCGTTCTACAGCCGAAGAGAAGGGCCGTGAGTCCGGAAACGAATATGAAAAGCAGAGAGTACTGTCATCAGCAAAGGAATATATTGGATTAGAAGTAGCAGACAAGAGATCATTAATGAAAATTAAAACGATTGTCGGACACAGAACAGAGCCCTGGGGCACACCAGCATTTATTTTGTGAATATCAGAATTGAAACCGTCCAAGACAACTTGAATTGAACGTTCCGAAAAGTAATTTCTAATCCATTGAAGAAGATAGCCGTCGATCCCAAATGCACGCATTTTCGACAAAAGAGCCTGATGCCAAACTGTGTCAAATGCCTTAGAAATATCAAGTACAACTCTCTTGCTTTCGCCAGATTGATGTACGCTTTGGTTCCACTTTTCGGTGAGACATGCTATCAAATCACCAGTGGACCTGTTGCTACGAAAACCGTACTGCCGGTCATTGAGAAGTTTTCGTGTTTCGAGATATTTTATAAGCTGACGATTTATCAGCGTTTCCATGGCCTCGGAAAGAAGGGACGTAAGTGCAATGGGTCTGTAGGAGGAGAGAGAAGATGATTCGCCTCTTTTAGGGACAAATGCTGTTTTCCATCTGCTCGGGAAGAGTCCTAAAGTGTAGGATTGATGAAAAAGCTTACGCAGTGGTTTTGCCAGCGAGGAGGAACACCTCTTCAGAAGAAGGGGAGATATACCATCTGGACCAGCGGATTTATGTATGTTGAGATCTTTAAGTACTCTTGCTACTACACGAGTGCGAAAGTAGATTCGTCCCATTGAAGATTTGACGCTCTCAAGTGTAGGCGGAGACAAAGCACAATCTGGGATTGTTGAGCTGGACGCAAAGTGTGTAGCAAGCAGAGTGGCCTTATCCAAAGAGCTGACAGCTGGAATGTCATTGTAAATGAGCGTTGGGATGGAGGATGATGCGGAATTTCTAATGTTGTTGACGAACGACCAAAAATTGTTACTGCCTTTGGTACATTGCAGTATTTTTTGCCTCAGTTTTTGGTCGTATTGGAATTTCACACGCTTAAGAAAGGCGTTGCTGTCATTTCTGGCTCGTTTGAACTTTTTTCGGTTTTCCTCTGTCGGGTTGGTCTTGTAGGACCGAAAAAACATTCCTCTAACCCTGATGGCCTCCTTACAGCTCGAGTCGTACCATGCCTTTTCCTTTAGTTTGATACCCTTCATCCGATGAGGAATAAAAGATCTCATTCCAAAGAGAATGGTGTCTATAATCATATCAGCAGCGGCATCCACGTCGTTATTGTTAACGACCAGTTAAAATTCCTAAACAGCTCCAGTTGGCTTTCTCGTATTTCCATACGGTTCTTTTAGGAATTTTTTCTCTAACTGTGTGGTCGGTGTACGAGAAATTAGCTGATATGACACAATGGTCCGACGAGCCTAGAGGGCAGAGCACATCAATGGTGTACTTATCAGGGTGAGAAGTTAAAAATAAGTCCAGGGTGTTGGCGGTAAGACTATCAACGTCTGGTATTCGCGTGGGCTCATTTACAAGCTGCTTTAGGTTGTTTTCCGCAGCGAAGATCTGAACACACCGTCCTTCGGGTGTTGTTTGTCCAGAATGTCGAAGCCACCCAGAATTGTGTATATTGAAATCGCCAGTAATAACGATTTTAGTATGAGGATACAGGGATATAATTCTTTGAATGGAGTCAGACAGCGCATCAAACTCGTTAAAAGTTGAATTGCTGTCCAGTTTGGGGCTTCTATAAATAAAGCAGTAGTGGATAATTTGCTTACGGAGATGGTATTTTAACCACATGAAGTTGAATTCCGGATTGGAACATGGATCACATTGTGAAGGAGTTTGGTAACCTACATCACTACGCACATAAATGGCGAGACCGCCGTGAGAGAAGAATAATGGCACTAGTTCGTAGGTAGGTAGCTTCAGATCAGAATGATCTGAAAGGTGTGGGTGGGGATCTACTTGTGTTTCACTAAGTGCCAAAGCAGATGGTCTGTATTTACAGACGTGAACGTACGCAGAACAGCGATTACTTTTTAGCCCGCGTATATTGGCTACGTCTTCAATGAATTCCCTAGTCATAATCACAGACAAACACAGAAAACACAAAGACCGACGATACTAAGCAAGGCTGCGAAGTGAAAATTCTGACATTGATTTACCGGTTCAAATGGTTGTAGGTGTTATGCCCTTACAACAATATGAAACAGTGCACCAACAAAATTTTCACTCACAACCCGCTATTCATCAGTTGTTACATACACACATCAGCCACTGCCCGTACCGTATGGTAAATACAGTAATGGCAGTGAGTGAGTGTAATATGTGCGTGATAGCAGTGAAGAACCTCTGCCAAGGGTCCGAACATTTCATATACACGTCCGAATGTCGTTGTCCTTAAATCGTTTGCCAGGGTCTTCAATAGTAGATCCATTATTATCCGATGCTATATGTTGGCTCTCCACATATTTTTTTATCTCCTTAGTGTAAGGTTGCTAGCTCCATGACGGCGTAAGCTAGTATTATGCTACTGGTCGAATATGCACTTTCCATGTTATTCGAAGTTAACTATTACGCTGCTGGCTCAATACAAGTCAAAGGACAGTCCGCAGCTTCTCGATCAATAGCCGCAAAGAGAAGTTCCGTTTGCAGGTACAATAGCTAGCAGTCATTCGGTTTTACGTTACCGCAATACATTTTCTGGTTCGAAACTTTTGCCCGCCATTGAGCCGACGTTTCAGCTTACTATAATCAATCTAATTTTAGGAAGCATTACATTGCTCTCCCCCGGGAAGCATCGACCAATTATACGAATATTTCTATTTGCCCCGGAACCATTTTCCACTGTACTAAAGAAGTGCCTGGCAGGGTAGTGTATTCATATACGTTCCTTTCCCTGAAAGCGTTTTCGTACTACCTACTGCTCTACCGGTAGTCTCTTTGATTGCTCTCGTTAGGTATTAAAATATCTGAATATAATTTCTTTCCTTTCACAAAATCACAATCACAAAATCTAAATGTTGTCGCTAAGAAAAAGATCATTATCTTGATACATCGGCTGATCTCTATGAAGTGGACACAAATTCTTATTCTTCAAACTTCAAACAGGAGAGCGCTAAGCCTTATAAAATATGTACATCTGCATAACTATTTTAAAGTGAGTAATCAATGATGAAAATTCAAAACCAAACAAAATCTAACAAATTACAACTTTCCATTGAGGTGGAGCTTGAGCAGTACATTGTTTGTAAACTTTCTATGCGACAAAGACACACGAACATCCATTTCAAAACTCCTTACCTCATTAAAGCGGTTATTGCACTCTTAGATACCGAAACCTGATCACTGACTACTCAAATCACTCAATCTCATCAACCGGTCTAGGAGATCCGATTTCCAATTGAATTCCAAACCATGTCAATCACAAAGTTTGGCTGAATTTTGTCACGTCTGTGTTTAGACTCTTATGTCATATGTTGATGATCATGTTCTGTTAAACCAAAATGATTTGGAGCAAATTCAAATAAATCGACACATTTTGAGTTTGTGAGTTCATAAGAAAAATCTCCTGATCTAAGAAGAGCCTAAACGACAAACTGGCTGTCTCATGCCACTTTTAATGTGCTGACAATTAGATGAAGATCTGTCGACATGGCTGATTCAATTATTCAACGAGACAATGATATGATTGGAGTCATGCTCAAATCATCAACCAAATCGAGTAATCGTTGCAAATTACCCCCTTTTAGCAATTTGCTACCCCAATGACTGCATAATGGGCAATAGTGCATAAGCGTCGACATACGTTAAATATCATGATCGTCAGTGCCAGCTCTCCGGTCAAGCGATAAGTTAATGTATGAATGACGAGTCAAAAATACAGAATTTCTCATTCACACTGAAATCTCGGCTCCTTTGACACAAGTCGACGTTAGAACTCGTATCTGTTCATATTGACGCCGTGAAAAGTGAATTTTTATAGCCATTTTCTATACATCATACATATAAACACTCATACTTGTATAACAAGCCATAAACTTCGAAAAAACATTGCTCAGTATGCGATACCAATTCGGAAGTGATTCCCTTGATAGTTTGATAGTAGAGAATTTATCGCTCCGAAACAAGCCTATGAATCGGGTCATTATGTCGAGACAAGTGATTGTAGTAGTAGATGGTGACCCATTTTATAAGAATGCTACCAAATAAATTGGAAATAGCCGAATGGGTAAGGGGGATTTAGTGAAGGAGGTACGTGGGAAGTTAACTTGTCAACTGATAAACTAGATCAGTTCAATTGGAGGGGCATGTGAATGACAGTTGTATTCAAATGATACACAGTGGGCTGCATCTCTCAATAGTACATTGTTCTAGTGTTCGCTATTCGAGTAGAGATATTTCTCTCTACTTGTGCTCTGACCCACGTAATTTAATTTCTCTAAATTTTTTTTTGTTTAAATTATTTTGCAAAGTACTTTCTATAATGTTCTGTTGGTGGTCATCATGGGTGACTATAATCGGAAATAGTTTAATTAAGTCAAATAAAATATGAACGAGAGAGACAGAAATTCCAAAGTTATTGAGGAGAATCCATCTCGGTCAAGAGATAATTGAATTTGACGAATTTAGCTATTGAGCTGGTAATAAAAAAGACCATCAAAATTGATTAAGACAGATATATTTGAATTACTAAGGCAGTGTCCAATATAATGTTATTTGATAATCAGCGCTTTCTTGATTTCTGATGGATACGGCAAGTTACGTATCTTGGATGCGGAAATAGCCACTTTGTCTATTAGTCCAGTTTATTTGGAGCTCACTGCAGTAATTCGGACATTGCCCTTAGATAAAACATGTCAAAATCGTATGGGTAATGTGACCGACGTATGTGCAAGTGTAAGTGAACCTTTATCTTCCTAGAGTTAGGAACACATTTTCGCCTCAAACTAAGAGCAACATATGTGAATGTGATACACCAAAAGCTACACAGCCTCGGCAATTTATACTCGTACACATATAATTCAGTATGACTCCGGAATTCCGAATGGATGTGGCAAGTATATGAAGGCTAGGAAGTTATCACTTGTCTGCGTAATTTTACGTCTGTAAATACAAGTCAGCCAGCTGATTGGCACTTAATGAAACAGGTAGATTCCCATCCAAATCTCTCTAAAACTCACTGGATACGAACAAGTGCCATTACACTTCTCTCATCGCGGTCTCGCCATTTATGTGCGTAGTGATATACCATAGCTTACGAAACTCACACAATGTGACAGATGTGACATGCCATTATTCACTACTTCTCTATTTACAGAAACCGCAAACTGGACAGTAATTCGACCTTAAAAGAGTTTGAGTTTTCGCTGTCTGACTCCACAAAAAAATTCTATCCCCATACCGACTGGAGTCGTCTTTTCGGTTGTTTCAATATACATAGTTCTGGATGGGTTTGATATTCTGTATAGAAAACAACTAAACCCAGGTTGTAGATGAGCCCACGCGAGTTCCTACCTGAAGTTGATAGTCATACCGGCAGCACTCAGGATTTGCTTTCAACTTCTCACCCTAATATCTGCACCGTTGATGCAATCTCACTTCTACGTTGGAATGACTATGTATTCGATGTCGTCAAATGTCTGTGATTCCTCAAGTGATGTAAGACATACTTCACCACCGCTGATCTGGCGTCAATACATACGGCATTTAACTGCCCAAAATCGAAGTAGGATTTAAATTCATGCGCTGCAACCAACAGCTGATGCTAATATTGCACAGTCAATCGACACGTTTGAACACCGACATAATGTCTATTACCTTACTTTGTTCTAGTGCGATCTATTGCTTCATCGAAATTGTCAGTAGCTTTCCGCTCCTTCAAATCTTTTACAAACGTACGCTGAAATATTCTTTCCTAACCCACAAAACTGGCTTATGGAATGCACAAATTCGAAGTCCGCGACAGAGTGCAACAAGGCTGCATCCTCTCGGCATTCCTGTTCCTTGTTGTAGCTGTTCGCGAAACTTATATTGTGGGTGGCCGTGGCTCAAGTGGTCGTGTATTGGCTTCCCATTCGAACGGTGCGGGGTTCTATACCAGCCGTGACCGAAAGACTTTTTTTTCAGGCGAATGAAATCTCGTGAGATGAATGGTTGCCTAAATACAACATCAAGTCAACTTACACTAATAATTTAATCTACCCATTAAATATTGGATACCACCCATGGAGCGAAATAGCCACTGAGCCCAAACGTCTTTCTTTCTCTTTCTGTCCCATTTTACGAAAAACTTAAGACGTGCTCAGGCACTTTAAGTGCAGTCATACCCACTTGAGTGTTAAGTTCGTTAAAAAAAGAGCACTTTGTGAAATTGACAGTAGACATCATCGGCCATCAGTAGTAGTATGAGTATGGGCTACCAACGAAAACTTCATGTTATTGAAAACACGATTTGGCAATAGAGTTAGTTCAAGAAATATACCCGTCAAGTGGGTACGCCATTATATGATTTTCCCTAGGGCTACGCCAAGTCACTTGTTTATGCCGATAAACCAACAGGCCGATAAAGCAACGACTGAGTCAAAACATTGTTCGCGTAATACGGGATATACGCGCCCAATTGCTCGAAAAATAGTCGAAAATTGGACCTCCAGAATCATCTTTGTACGCGGCAGCCATAGTAGACATATTTCCGAAACTATTTTCAAATATTAAATGGGATGAACTAATATTTTGAATGAATTTAATAAATCCTCATCATGTTAATTTCTTTATCTTTTATTTAAACAAAAAACGCTGAACTTCTTAAAAAAAAAAGCTTTTATACATAGCTAAAGTTGAAGCGTGTGGACAATGCTCACCGTGGTGATAAGCTTTAGGAATTTGATGTCCATTACTAAGGTTGAGGGACTTTCGATACTTTGTCAAATGATAAAGTACAATACTCAAACAGTTTAGAACTGCAATGCTGCTTTAATACGCACCAGTTACATTCAATGGACTACAATGCAAGCACCTGCACTTTGCACCTTCGGGTTGTTTAAAGCTTTGATATTGACTCTCCTGGAGACATCATACTAAATAAGCTTCTGGATAGTATGTACAATCACTCGTGATAATTCCGATCATGGAAAAGTAGTCGATGCAAAAGGCTATTGAGCGAAAACCTGCCAGCTCAGCATTGAGATCATAGTATTGTGAAGTGGCACACTTTCCCTGTTCTACGAGTATCTACACTGATTTCCTTGCATTGATCACAATGCTGCCAATTTGATTCACTTAGCCTGGAGATTACCTTTACGGCTTATGATAATTGAGGTGGAAAACCGTGTGCTAGAGTTGGTTATAAGTTATGCCGCCGTTTAGTACAATTGTCGTCCTAATTGATTTCAGAATAGTGCCACATTTAACAGTGATCGCCGTTTCCTGCTACAATATGTAAGCCTAAATTTGTCTAATGTTAACAAGACATGATGCTGATTGTGTTTGACACTAATAACAAATACGTATCCAGACATTTTTTTGATATCCTTCTTTGCAACTGCTGACGAAAATGGCCAAATATACTATTTCTTGTAGTCCCCTGCTGTGAGCAACTCACACACAGGAAGTTTACCAAATAGTTAACCCTAATTGGAACTGAGTTAGCCATTGTTGATTTTACATGGTCAATTTGTATAGTTTTTGGATTAATGGCGCTTAAGTGATTATGAAAACTTTAAAAAGTTTGCACATAGTGCTGTCACCTGTATATTCGATGACAGTCATCGCTAGAATTGCTAGATACATTTCCCATATAAGGCGGGGCTTACTACTCTACTTTGACCAGTCGCTTATTCACTATACAGCATAGCTCTAGATTTATTGTTTCTTAATATTGTTGCTTAACTCGTCCAGCTATTAAAAGCTTTACCCCATGAAAGCCTAAGGATCGGCTTGCACTCTTCTCCTTGAACAGTAGCACATTCTTACTGGTCCCGTCATTTTTCTTTCTTATTTTTTGACATAACATCTTCTACTAGTTTAAACGCAGTTAAATACCATGTATCAAAGGTCAGATATTAATTACTTCAATACCTCACATAGCTCCAAGCTAACGTACGTTTGCGCAGATACATGATACCCTTTACAGGATTAATTAAATTTCCACTTTTATTGGAATTCATTTACAAAGGTTCTATTTATAAACTATCTCATATATTGAATGATTTTATAGTGAAGTTCCCTGATTGACATTTACGACTATCACAGCTAATTTATGCCTCTGGACATTTAAAAAAAAGTAAAAACCAATTTGAATCTATTACGAATGGTAATGGAAATAAATAATAAATTCGATTTGAGTTTTGACGTAAGCTAGTAAAAGTTGCTCCTCAAATGGAGCGTAACAGACCTTAGTCAATCGTCAAACGTGCCCCTTCCTTCCCTCACACCAATCAGCAAAATCTTTTCGATTTAAATTGTGCAGTTGACGAGTCCAATAGTATTTGTAAGTGAAAAAAAGTTCCCAATAACTCCTGGGTAGAGATGCAGTTGCCATTGACCGCAAAACGAATGCTTGACATTTGACAGCGACTTGATGCAAACAAATACACAAACATCCCAGCGACATGAGACTTAAGTAGACAAACTAACAAACCAGTAAACCAATATCTCAACTACAAACATCAGCAAATCCCATAATTGGTTACTACAACTACCATATAACAGATGGTCTTGCCTGCGTTGCTTTTAGACAGTCGTATCCCCAGCAGCTAAAGACCGTAGACCAAAGCTCTCGGGTTTTATATAATTTTGTTGGAATGTCAACAGGTTCGTGTTGATATATGTATCTTTTTATACATATTGTAAATTTCTGTACAGGTGAATGTTTATTGCAAAAGATAGAAAAAAACATGACCGAAATATGAATTCTGTAAAACAGTCATCAAGAGGCTTGAGCAATTGCGGCAATACCAGCAGATCAAGTTTCTTAATACACTTTGGATTGAAAAGTTCTATTCGAATCTCAGTTGCTCCGGATTGAGATTCTAGCTGTTTGGGCAGATGAAGCGAAATCAATGAGAGTGGCCTTCAAAAATGTCTTGCCAATGTGAAACTTTTGAAACGACATTGTTGTGACAATCTCTTTTCATGGTTTATTATCATCTAGAGTATCATGTAAGGCCGATCAAATAAACCGTAACTGAAAATACGACTTAAACTGTATAGAATTTATAATTAAATTTTTGCATCCTTTTCGGTTGAGAAGTAATTTCGATGCTCATTTGAATCTGTAGTTTGGATTAGGAGGCAATGATAGATGGAGTTAGTGCAATTTTAATTCGGTGCTTTGCCGTGCTTAACCAAGTAGTTTCCACGTAGACTTGGCTTTGGCGCCATTTTGTTTAGTCATGAGAAAAAGGCTTATTCCTGTTATGCATGAATGGTTCCCTTAAATGTGAACATTGTCTGTTTTAGAATAGCAGCCTTTCATCATACTTTATACCGGGTAAGTTTACTGTGTGATTCTAGTTGTCCAGACGAACGATCTAGGATAACCGGATCCTACAGAAGGAGATTCGGTTTTCCATGCCAATTCGTGAGGCCGGAATTTGAATTTCCTTTTTGATAGAGCATGATTCCTTTTCTAAGTAGTCGAAACAATTTACCCTTTGATGACTGATAGTCGATACCTCCTTCTTCTTCCCACCTTTCCTTGACTATTAAGAACTATGTCACCTCTAGTTATCGCAAGCCCTCCAAACGTCCTTGGTGGACAAGCGAACTAAAAGGACACAGAAGCGAGGAAGATTGGACGAAATATAGGTCTACAAAAGTAACGTAAGAACGGCCAAGAAACAATTTTTAGCTCTTTTCTGCAAAGTGATAGAAGGTAACAACGAATCTGTTATGTTAAGGAAAGTCCATCCGGAGATCCAATAGCTCCGGGATATCTGAAAGACTCCAATGAAGTCTGAACAGAGAACAGCCAGGAATCACTATTGCTTTTTATAGAAACCCACTTCGCGGGATATAATAATTAATATGACCAGGCCTTCGTGTATGCTTGCCCCTTAGGGACTATTACATCCCTTATTACCCAACCTAATCCAAGCAAGATAGTAACCGAGAACATATAGTATTCTAATATGCTATCCTCTTGTCCGTATGTGGATCGCACAGCTGTGTTGCTTTAGCATAATACTTTAACTTTGTAAATACGTAGTGACCCATGATGGTACTTCTGATGCATGTGTAGTTAGTTCCGGGTACCTGCTTTCAATTTATTTACACCACAAAGTTTTGCGGTTGAACCGTTTTTGAACAGTATAATCGCCAATAGATAATTGATTGCACTTGTAAATATCGGTAAGTCCGGTTATCGTTCAGCAAAATTTTCTCCTGAATCCTGTTTAATAAACTCACTGCATAAATTTCAAGGCACGATTTGGTCATTCTTGCATTATTTCGGAAGAAGTTAGACTCGGTTTGGCTTTTTTCGCTAGTTTTTAAGGTCTTCAGCCTTCCACATCTTTCTACACGTAGGAATAGACAGTTCTTTCGATTAGATGCGTCCCAGTTTTTTTTTTTTAATAAAAAATAAAAAGGGCCGCTCTCAGGACATGGATTGAAATATAAATGATACCAAATGTACTTCACATAACAGCTTGCTTAAGTGATTGCGCTAAACTCAATTTTTACAAGACTTTTTCTCATAATTAGACCAATTAGACCACAAAACTCGCCTTAAAAAATCGCATTCAGGTCATCTACAGTTTTCAACTTCTTGCGACCCAGTCGGGATATACGAGTTTTTTTTGTTGAGGTCGGCATCGATGTACAGCCCTTACAGCTCAACGTTGAAACGTCTCGTCCCTTCTCCATAGATACTCATTTCCCGAAGAACATTCTTTCGATAGAGTCCAAGCTTTTGCGCGGTATAAAAAGACTGGAATAATCAGGGTAATGTATGAAGTCTTTTTGGTTCCTCGAGAGAGGGCTTTACTACTTAAATACCTTGCATAGTTTCCGCTGGTATCGTTGTCTGAGTCAAGGTAGATACTGTCTATTCTACTTCAAAGTTGTAGCTGCGTATCATGACTTTTTGTCCTAGGCGTCTATGTTGTGTGTCCCTCTTTGTTGACAGCATATACTACTGTTTCCCTTCATTCACCGTTAAACCCATCTTTGCAGTTTCTGTTTGAATATTCGCAAACGCTCCTTCGCCTCTGAAGTTGACCTGTGAGTTTCGCAATTTTTTTCAAGAACGGCGTTAAAAAAGTCACATAACAACGCATCGCCTGGTTGAAGTCTTTTTCTGACTTTGAAGATCTTGTTTTTTTGCTATTACCGACCACTCTGCATGTCATCCTGCATAGTCGAATGTGCTTGGCAGGAATGCCATCACTATAGATGCTGTCACATACTTCCTTGAAATCGATGAAGAGTTGGTTTGTATCGATTTGGGACTACTGGGTTTTTCCAAGACCTGCCATAATGTGAAAATTTGATCTATGGTGGATTTTCCTAACCTAAAACCACACTGATAGGGGGCCCACTCAGATTATTTACGAAGGATCTTAGGCATTTATATAATACGGCAGACAGGGATTTACATACGAAGTTGAGGAGACTTATTCCCTTTAGTCGGGGCAGTTCAGGGGATCTCCCTTCTTTAGGACCGGACAATCAATACTGAGTTTCCATTCGTCGCGCATGCTTTCGTTGACCCAGATTTTGGAAATGAGTTGATGTATACTCCGTACCTAATCATTATCAACAATTAACAGGTCGACGATTAAGCCATCGAGTCCAGCAGCTTCGTTAGACTTAAGCTTGGGAATTGCTCTCGTGACTTCATCTTAGTCGGTTGGACGAAAATGTCGTCTGTATTCATCCAGGTTGAATGGTTCACTCTGCCTGATGGTGGGATGTTGTTGGTCATCGCCGTTTTATAGTCTGCAGAAAAGATCTTTCCAGATTCTCAGCACTGACTGTGGTCTCTTGCGAATTTTCAGATTTCAGTTCTGGCTTTACAGTTTGGCATGTTCGTTTTATTTTTTGTAAAACTTCCAAACTCTCGAAGGCTTCGATCGAGCACTTCTCATGCTCTTCCTTTTTTTCTTCTGAAAACCTTTGCTCTTCCCGTCTTCTCTGTTCGTGAAATTCGCGAGCCCCTCTCGTTCATTTCTGCAAGGTCCCTCTGTACATCCGTTGTTTCTCCAGGCTAGTCTATCTGGATTCTTTCTAGTTCCAATTTATCAAAAAAGAAAAACTTGTTTAACATGGAGCGGTAGCGGTCTCCATTGACTGTACCCGACGATTTTTCAGTGAAAATGCGTATGTCCTTCCATCGTCAATACGAGTAGAGCCCAATCACCGAAAGTTTGACGTGCATGATTGCCATTTGGCTTTAGCTCTAAGTCCAATACGATCTTATACTGACGCATGCCCAAACATTTTCGCAAATTACACTACAGTGACATACGAGGTCTTAAGAACGGCGCGTGTACAGCCGCAATATTCCTTTTGTTTGTAGCGCTCGGCTGTCTTTCTGGCATAACGACAGTATGAAGTGAATAAGTTTATTCGGCTAAAAATTGGAGTTACCCACGTTACATAGTCTTCAACGTTGTTGAAGAGTAAACCTTTCTATGATTAGGTGAAAGACAACGAAATCTGTCAAAGGATGGTATGCATGAGTTCAGAGAGTACCTATTGCTATCCCAATCCCTTCAATCCTTTTAAAATCGAGGTAATCCACGGCGGATGTTTCACAACTGCCTCTTGCAACGCATAATTTTGGCTTCTCAAGTGTTTAGAATGTGTCTTATATTAATAGTTTATTGCACAAAATGGGTCAAGTTCGGTCAGCTACAAAAGCCCTCTTATGGCTTCCAAAAACTGAGTTTAAATATGTGTTTGACAGTTTTGCTCCAAAAGTCCTTATTGCTTTGCATCTTTTCCTTTGGATCCCTTTCCCTGTTGTGCCGGCTACCTTTTGCCTTAAAATTAGATGCTCATAAGGTAACTAACTCAAGGACTTACTTCTGAATGTCATCTAGCCCAGGCAGCTTCATATCTCCGAATCGTGTTAATACTGAAGCCTTTTGATACGGCTTCCGTATGCACATTTAATAGGAAGACGAAGAAGAAGCTTTTTTCCCATTAAACTATATGTTATCCTGACAATCTTGTATGCGGTACACTATATATTTACATCTGCCAGGTCATAATAATTGGCTGTTTCAGTTACCTGTATGTACTCGTATGCTTACATTACTTAGTTGTCGTCTTAGGTTAAAAATTAGATTAGAAAATCCCCTTAAGTAAGTTTTTGGGTTCATTGTTTCTGTATAAGTCGAGTAATCTCCTAGTTTCTTTCACATATTTTTAATAACTGGCCTATTTCTAGCAATTTGTCCGCATTTTAGAATAGAGATTGTTTTGAATGAGCTCTCAATAGTAGTGTTTACATTCCACGACGGGCAATCAGTGAAAGTGGATTTTTATCCGAAAGCGACGATCAGGCTTGGCATCGTAAGTACCGAGTCGACCACCGTCGAGTGCACAGCTCCACCAGTGCACTCGCAATATTGTTGTGTGCTGTGCAGCAAAAAAAAAAAAAAAAGCGCGTGCGAAAAAATAAAAAAATATAAATATATAAAAAACTAAAAGAAGTGCAGTGCAGTGACAGTGAATATTACACATTGCGGGTATCCCACCTCACCCGCTCCTAGTCGAAGTACTGTTGCTTCCACTCAGTCACTGCCGTTACTGTATTTACCATACGGTACGGGCAGTGGCTGAGTGTATGTAACAACTGATGGATAGCGGGGTTGTGAGTGAAAATTTTGTTGGTGCACTGTTTCATATTGTTGTAAGGGCATAACACCTACAACAATTTGATTCGGTAAGCCAACGTCAGAATTTCCACTTCGCAGCCTTGCTTAGTATCGTCGGTGTTTGTGTTTTCTGTGTTTGTCTGTGATTATGACTAGGGAATTCAGGGTAGACGTAGCCAACATACGCGGACTAAAAAGTAATCACTTTTCTGCGTACGTCCACGTCTGTAAGTACAGACCAGCTGTTTTGGCACTTAGTGAAACACAGGTAGATCCCCGCCCACACCTCTCAGATCATTCTAATCTGAAGCTACCTGGCTACGAACTAGTGCCATTATTCTTCTCTCACCGCGGTCTCGCCATTTATGTGCGTAGTGATGTAGCTTACCAAACTCCACCACAATGTGATCCATGTTCCAATCCGGAATTCAACTTCATGTGGTTAAAATTCCATCTCCGTAAGCAAATTATACACTACTGCTTTATTTATAGAAGCCCCAAACTGGACAGCAATTCAACCTTTAACGAGTTTGATGCGCTGTCTGACTCCATTCAAAGAATTGTATCCCTGTATCCTCATACTGAAATCGTTATTACGGGCGACTTCAATATACACAATTCTGGGTGGCTTCGACATTCTGGACAGACAACACCCGAAGGACGGTGTGTTGAGATCTTCGCTGCGGAAAACAACCTAACGCAGCTTGTAAATGAGCCCACACGAATACCAGACGTTGATAGTCATACCGCCAACACCCTGGACTTGTTTTTAACTTCTCACCCTGATAAGTACACCATTGATGTGCTCTCCCCTCTAGGCTCGTCGGACCATTGTGTCATATCAGCTAATTTCTCGTACACCGACCACACAGTTAGAGAAAAAATTCCTAAAACAACCGTATGGCAATACGAGAAAGCCAACTGGAGCTGTCTTAACAGCTTCTTTAGGAATTTTAACTGGTCGTTATGCTTCCTCGATAACGACGTGGATGCCGCTGCTGATATGATTACAGACACCATTCTCTTTGGAATGAGATCCTTTATTCCTCATCGGATGAAGAGTATCAAACCAAAAGAAAAGGCATGGTACGACTCGAGCTGTAAAGAGGCCGTCAGGGTTAGAGAAATGTTTTTTCGGTCCTACAAGACCAACCCGACAGAGGAAAACCGAAAAAAGTTCAAACGAGCCAGAAATGACTGCAACGCCTTTCTTAAGCGTGTGAAATTCCTATACGACCAAAAACTGAGGCAAAAAATACTGCAATGTCCCAAAGGCAGTAAAAATTTTTGGTCGTTCGTCAAAAGCATTAGAAATTCCGCCTCATCCTCCATCCCAACGCTCATTTACAATGACATTCCAGCTGTCAGCTCTTTGGATAAGGCCAATCTGCTTGCTGCACACTTTGCGGCCAGCTCAACACTCCCAGATTGTGCTTTGTCTCCGCCTACACTTGAGTGCGTCGAATCTTCAATGGGACGAATCTACTTTCGCACACGTGTGGTAGCAAGAGTACTTAAAGATCTCAACATACATAAATCCGCTGGTCCAGATGGTATATCTCCCCTTCTTCTGAAGAGGTGTTCTTCCTCGCTGGCAAAACCACTGCGTAAGCTTTTTCATCAATCCTACACTTTAGGACTCTTCCCGAGCAGATGGAAAACAGCATTTGTCCCTAAAAGAGGCGAATCATCTTCTCTCTCCTCCTACAGACCCATTGCACTTACGTCCCTTCTTTCCAAGGTCATGGAAACACTGATAAATCGTCAGCTCATGAAATATCTCGAAACACGAAAACTTCTCAATGGCCGGCAGTACGGTTTTCGTAGCAACAGGTCCACTGGTGATTTGATGGCATGTCTCACCGAAAAGTGGAACCAAAGCGTACATCAATCTGGCGAAAGCAAGATAGTTGCACTTGATATTTCTAAGGCATTTGACAGAGTTTGGCATCAGGCTCTTTTGTCGAAAATGCGTGCATTTGGGATCGACGACTCTCTTCTTCAATGGATTAGAAATTACCTTTCGGAACGTTCAATTCAAGTTGTCTTGGAAGGTTTCAAGTCTGATATTCACAAAATAAATGCTGGTGTGCCCCAGGGCTCTGTTCTGTCACCGACACTCTTTTTAATTTTCATTAACGATCTCTTGTCTACTACTTCTAATCCAATATATTCCTTTGCTGATGACAGTACTCTCTGCTTTTCATATTCATTCCCGGACTCACGGCCCTGCTCTTCGGCTGTAGTACGAGAACGGCAGCGTATGCTAAGCTCATTAAACTCCGATATCAACAGCATAACCAATTGGGGAACTATCAATAGAGTGGAATTTAATGCTTCCAAAACACAATGCTGTCTGCTGTCTTTAAAGCGAAATTTAAACACCCAGCCATTATCTATGAATGGCACTTGCATCGTCGAAACCGAAAAACTTTCCATTCTCGGTATGTGTGTCAATGACAACTTACGTTGGAATGACCACATATTTGATGTCGCCAAAAATGCTGCGAAATGTCTAGGTTTCCTCAAGCGATGTAAGAAATATTTTACCCCCTCTGATCTGGCCTCAATATATAAGGCATTCATCCGCCCAAAATTGGAGTACAACTCCCACATCTGGTCAGGTGCTCCTAAAACATCTCTGCACCTGCTAGATAGGATTCAAAACCGTGCGAACAAACTTATTGACGATACTAATATCAGTCAATCAATGGACACCCTCGAACACCGACGAAATGTCTCGTGTCTCACTTTGTTTTATCGCTACTTCCACCACCAGTGCTCCACTGAAATCGCCAGTAGCATTCCGCCCATTCAAACTGTCAACCGTAACACCCGTCTCGCTATGAATGCTCATCAGTATACCCTCAAGCCCATTTTCGGACGTACTCTAAAATATCGTCATTCGTTCCTAGGCCGTACAACTCGCTTATGGAATGCCCTGCCGATCTCTGTATTTCCTGGTCGTTATAACTTGCAAACATTTAAAAACAATGTACATCGGTACCTCTCTTTTCTTCCTCCCTAAATTTCCTTTGCCCGCGCTGTGTACAATCACCTTAAGGGTACTCAAACCCCTTGAGCGCGCGCTCATTATAAAAAAAAAAAAAAAAAAAAAAATCCAAAGTATTCTTTAATAATGCTCGTACAGTATACACTTTACAAGCTTCTTATTGCATTAGAAAAAACCTTCTCGCAAAACAGGGCTTACAAATCAGGAGATATGTTGGATAACAACAATCAAGATTTTAAGTAAAACATGAGACATAGTCATATATTCAGACTCGTCGATACTTAATTCAACATGGGAAAAATAAAATGGTTAAATTCATGGTATAGCTCGACCTTAAGTAATTGCAAGAAATTGTTCTCTCAATATAGGTAATCACCAACAAATACACTCCATAAAAATCCTTACAGCAGCATGGAAAAAATACCATGAAAAAAAGATTTAGAGAATAAAATCGGTGATAAAATGATTAGGAAGGACTAGGAATGCTGTTCCTACTGGTGGACTAATCGATATCCCCTAATTTAAACACAACGTGCACGGGATATTATAGGCGAGATGCCTTTCATTTAACTTCATCAATTTAGTACTGGAGCAGTTTGAAACGATTTCGACTACCTTAGAGTAAATGTTAACTTCGCAAATGATATCTCAGTGAAGATCCGGCAAATGTCAAGATCTGGAAGAAGTACAAAAAGTCAAGCTACGAGGACTATACTGCAAAATCAAATGAATAAATGATATGACAACCACCAAAATCGAATCAAAGCCTTCAGTTCTAGCTGGATGTCATCTCGAGCTGCAGCCACCTACACGCCTCTTTATATTAATTCAATATAAAGTGGTACTACTGTTGTATCTTTTCCGCTTTTTGACAGCAAAACACAACCAAACACAACGTATATATATCATTGTCGTGGAATACCCCAATGCAAGCTTATTGTCTTGTGCCACATCATGATTATGATGCAATTTAGATTGAATCATACATATTTCTGTCTTTTTTTCCTTTACCAAAAGTCTTACATGTTCTTGGTTAAAACGGACTTGACACCAGGTGGCCAAGTGGTAGTGTATTGACTTCCCATTCGGACGGTTTGGGGTTCAGTACCAGCCGTGACCGAAAGATTAATGGTTGCCTAAATACAAGATAAAGTAAATTTACACTAATAATTTAGTCTCCCCATTAAATGTTGGATGCCACCCATGGAAATAACCACTGAGCCCAAATATCTTTCTCTCTCTATCTAATTTTCCGAAAACTTAACACGTGGACCGGCATTTTAAGAGTAGTCAACCCTCTTGAGTGTTAAGTTATGTTTTATCCGTAATTTTCAATTCAAGAGATTCCTTACCGCTGGTGGGGGGAAATCTTCTAAGTGAAACTACTTTGTTGACTCTTAATAACAAAAAGCGATTTTATTTATTGAATAGCTTCCATTTATACAGAAATTTTGCTTACTTTAACAAAAAGAAATTTGTACAGAAAATTTGCTTATTTAACAAAAAAGAATCAATATACAATTGACACTCGAGCGCGACATTGCAACTTGAGTCATTAAATTGTTGTTGTCACAACAAGTAATTTTATATAAAAAAAACATTGTTCAAACTCCATGTCTGATGCAAGGTAACACCTAAATTGTATGCGAGCGGTAATAAAGAGCTGATCACGCAGAGTTTCTTCGATATCGGTTCTAGGTTTATTGATCCATTTGCATATTTGTATGTCCATTACGAAGTTGATAACTGATTGATCTTGTGGCAAACATTATATTAGGAGATCGTAGCACTTAGTGCAAGTCGATGGACATTGCAAAATTCTACGAAAATTTCACATTTATAATTCCAATCGTCGTGAACATGCTTTCCCATCAGGGTTGTCGTGGCCTATTTTATAGTTAAAGACACTTGAGGATTGATTTGTACCCAAAATCTCCAGTATTTTTCCATATAGCATGCTAGAGATAAGGAAGGCTTCTGTCACTTTAATAGTAATCCTAGTTCCTCAGCTGGAACCAATGCGACGAAGCGTTGAAGCGTCGGAAGAGAGCACACAGACAAAAAACTAGTCCATTGACAAGGTACCCACAGTACCAGCGGCCACCACGTCAGCGCCGAGTACCTGCAGCCTGATGAGAGCTTAAGCCGAACATTCACAGAGATGGTGCTCCGCAGCGTCTTCATCACTTTCACTGCAAGCATCGTAGGATGTTGTGCTACTTATTCCCAGTATATTTATGTGCTTAGAAAATGTGTAATACCCTATCACGACGCCAGTAAGCAACCTGCAGTCTTTCCTACTGGGGGACAGCAGAAAGGACGCAGACTTTCTAGAAACGTCGATCAGCATTCGTTTGGTCTGCCTGCATCCCTGGGGAGTTATGCCATCTGCAGTTGTGCTCATATGAGACACTCAACTGAGCACGCAAGCAGACCCAACGTAGCTTCGGGTCCTGAAAATCTCTCCTCTGAAACTTGCCTTTCAAGTTAATCGGCGATTTCATTTCCCCTGATCCCATTGTGATCGGGGACCTAAACAACGGTCACTGAATTTAACCTTTCACCTACGTTCAGCGATCTCTTGCATTCTTGAACTAGCTGCGGTTCTCCGCAATATAGTTCGCTGCCATCAGGATTGCGCAAATCTCCGCTTGGAAGACAGATGCAAGCTTTACTAACGTGAAGTGAAATCTAACGTTGTCGTCCTCTAGAAAGACACCAGCGCCACATCCTATATTGGTTTTGGAGCCGTCCGTGAAGACCCGACTGCATTACTTTCCTGGCTCACATTCTGGCCGAAACTAATTCCGGACAAAGGGAAAGTCGATTCCGCAACAGGTGTTGTGGTGTCATTGCATCGGACGGCATGTACATAAGACCAGAGTCATAAGACAGCTGACGCAAAAGTTGTACCAAATACCACTTATTTTTAAACGGAAGATGGCTTTGAGACTGCAGCCCATGATATGAATATCAAGGAGAGCAATGCGTCTAGATCAGAGCCAAGAGTGCTGGGGAAAGCCCACAGCAGTAAAAGCAGCAAAAGCACGTATTTTCACGAGAGCTTATATAATTGGCCTTAGAATCGCCATGTAGATCCAAAGGAACTTTCTGAGTGACAGGCTCCAGTCTTGCCGGTAGCTCCTCTGAACTGCCACTAAACATGTTTAGTTTAGATAAATTTATTATCCAGGATGACACCCAAATATATCTCCCCCGTCCACCATTTCTCCTCGCCCCAATAGGTTAGTTTTAAACACTAGATGAGTCAAACTCGGCAGCTTCCTCCTTCTCGTAAAGAGAGGATTAACTGAAAGTTGCCTAAGAGCCAACATTTTGTCAGCCAAGTCAAAAGGTTGATTTGAGTACACAGAATATAATAGATGGGTACTGGGGTGGAATTTGAAATTACTAATTGAGGTGTTCATACGAGTATATTCAAGAGAATCTCCTTTGTATATTAGTTAATCAACATTAGTCAGAAAATTCTGCTCCTACAAGACCGAGAGGGGTTTTTTTTATGTTCCAGGGATAAAATCTTATTAAATTTATGGCTGACAGCAGTATAACTTCTTCCTACAAGCCTTCATGCTTTTGATTTAAAGATTCATGCAGGATATATTTGTTAGACTAAATAAGGATCCAACGAAGGAGGTGCTCCTTAATAACTTAGAAAACACCGCGATGACAATGATATTAAAAATCAGTCTTATTAATATTGATCTCAACAATAAATTAAAGCCCAATAAGGCACAGCCTTGGAGCATCCTTCAAATTTCATTCTAAAAATAAACCTCTAAAAATATTTCATCACTCTGTAGATATCATACCTTCCAATCTTCAATCTGCAATCTTCGATGAGGCAACAAAACTGACCGCCTCCGAAGGCAACAATACGATTAAAGTGACTTTTATTGTCTTTCAATTGATAATTTTTAATTTGGCAATTGAATCGCTCAGCACATACAAATGTATACATACGAATACATGCACATAATCTAAGTATCTCTGTAGGTTCTAGTTCTCTAAAAACAAAAACATCGCACTGGAAATCGTTTAGATTAAGACTGTATCCGTATGAGTGCTCTTATGAAAAGACAAAAATACTTTCTGAATGACGATCGCGCAGCTGTACTTGTATTGCTCAGCTGATAAGGCAGAAAGCAAGCCAAAGCAATACAAGACGGCTTATAGTCGGTTGACATTTGAGGTCAATTGCTTGGTACTCATTTGTTATTTTCGATGCTTCGTAGCTCGTTGTCTTCAATTTTGCTCATCTCTTGATTCAGAGCTTAAGTGGTCACAACCAGAGCGGTCTTTGTTTGCGCCTCCGGAGATCTGGTTTCTAAAGATCTCGCTCTAAGTGCGAGCTCAATTCCAACTTAAGAAGCAGACGATTCTTGTACACGAGTACAGAGTACATGACAAACATTGCATGTATTGTATGTTTCTACGTGGAAGATTGTACTTTTTATTTTGTAATCCACTTACTTGGAATGATTTGGATCCATTCGCTTAATTGAGTAAATTGAGGGGAATTTAGTGCGTACAAGTATTGTGGCGCATGCAACTCTGAGATGCTCTGGCAAGATGATAACCTTGTTGTAATGATTGCGTCAATTGCACGCGAAATGTTACGTACATTACGGCTATGGCTTAAGAAATACAAAAAATTGTCTTTTAGATTGACGGTGTACATCTTTTGACGTCAGGATGAGTACGCCAGGCAGTGCCTAAGAGCTTCAGATACAGTTATTTTGCAGATCTTTTCAGATGTATCATATCTCTTAATATTAATCACGTGCCGTAACTAGAACTTTTTCTGAAAGGCGCCTCTAGATACATTTTGGACCAATACAGCATTACTTATATCTTATTTATCTGCTTTTACTCGTTCTAGATAAAAACCTAAAAATAAAAAAATAAACACAGACAATCTTGGTGTCAGATTATTTAAATAACAAACGAAGTCAAGCTTCAAATTGATCTCTCAGATACGAGTATGTATGAGGAAAGTGCGCTTAGTCGAGTGTAATATAGTATAAAATGATATCTCTTTGTTTGTCTCGTTACACTGCATCTGTATCTACTGGATATCGTGCAGTTGCCTTCCCCTGACCCATTAGCTGATTTGTTTTTATGGAAAGAATCAAATTTCATAGTCACTTAATGCGCAACTGGTTACCGGCACGAGGCTTAAATTGTTTCTTAAATTTTCTTTCCATAATAAGGTTTTGTTTATGATGTCAAAAAGTACAACAACAGTGAACAATTGCAAGTAATTATCATTTTCATCCACAGTATCGGAATACATATTTGTTTATGTTGAGAAAGCGGATAACATGATGAAAATTTGGCATTGAGGCAAGATTTTTTTATGGTTTACAAAACAGCAAACATTACCCGTAGTAAGACTGCGTAAAAATTCATCTCTCCTCACGAGGTGGCAACATCCTAAACTTCAAATTAGATGATCGTCTGATGCATAGAAAAAGTTTTCATTGAACCTTATTGTGCGGATTTCTTACAGACTTTAAACCGCAAAAAAAAAGAAAGACTGGACTATATCATTATGAGCCAACAGAGGGTAGAACAACTCCATAATCAAGGATAAACTTACTTACTTACTTAAAGGGCTCCCGACCCCTGAAGAGTCTCCACGTGAGACTCCGCAGCTTTCCATCCTCTTCGATCCCGAGCACGCTGCTACCAGTTCAAAATATCAAACATCCTGGCAACCCTGACTGCTCGGCCTGTAAAACGGAGGTTCGTTCTTCCGTCTCGTCTCTAACCTGCTCGATGTGGCCATGCCAATGCAGTCGAAGTATCTTGGCTTTCCTACATCCACTTCTTCATACAACTCGTAGAGTCCGCGGTTGTATCTTATTCTCCATTCGCCCTCTTCGTATATGGGACCGTAAATTGGAGGGAAATTTTTTCGTTTAAAGGTTTCATAATACGCAAGGTAATACGCAAGCTTAAAGTCAATAAAGAGGCGGTCTGTCGACTTGAAATTCGTTAGTTTTACCTCGTTAGTTACCTCTTCTAAAGTCGGAGGGTGGATTATTAGGTCGACTGGAATTCAGTGTTCTTCCTGCCCTGGCCTGCCCTAAAGGCATTAATGACGTTGTCTAATAAAACGCGGGGCATAGCGAGCAAAGTACTGGTCTTATCGTAAACATCTTCAGATGACGCCACCGAAGGTTGCTACGATGGACCTAGTAGACCTAAAAATTACATCATATCCGGCCGACTAAACTCCACGCAAGATCTATAGTCAAAAGGGAAGATAGAAACACAAACACATCCGATACTTTCTACCAGGGTTGCTACATAACGGGAAGTAGCGAAATTGATTATTCAAAGCACAGCAAAATGCCTCAGGTATTTGTTGATTATCTTTGGCTATTCCATAGATTCTGCCGACGTGAGAACAATGAAGGACTAGTGCTTATACCAAAAAAGCGAAAGGGTCTCATAAAGTGGAGACCCTGTGTGCTGTGAAAGTTGACAGCAAGTTTCCAAATTGTAAAAGTACGAGTAGTATGAAAGATCACCATTACGTGCCGACGGAAGTTTTCGAGATGTGTTGCAATCGATGTTCAAAGATGTATTGGTTAAAAACACGATACGGTTATTAGCAGATATCTGGTGATGTATAAATCGAGGACTATACTTCCTACAAAGTTCAAATTGCAGGAGCATTAGATACGTGTAGTATCAATAGTAGTAACATACACGTAGTAACATGTGAAAAGAGAAGAAGTACAGCGACAGCTACAAAAGCCGTAGGTGGAGAAAACCCGTGCGAAAGTAGGATCCTGTATTATATTAACAAGGATGTTACTGAACAACGCAGCTCAAAACAACACCCCGTGCAATGCCCAGGCAGTTCCTTTCTCTTGTCGGATGCGTATCACCACAAGGAATAAAAAAAATACTTTCTGGTGGTGTATACGGCCCAAATATAGATTTTAACCAAGAATCACAGCAACTGCGGCCAAAATGGAGATGAGGATAATCATAGACAGAACACCTAAATTCAACTGCTTTCTACAGCAAGAAATGTGAGCTCATATGGATGGCCTGACAAGATCATTGCTCTTTTTAAAGCTGCATACTAAGGGGGAATATTTCGTTTTCCACACAACGATAACTTGTCACGTTTTTCCTATTTACAAAAAGCGAAGTGCTACCAAGTCAATACCACCTTGCATGATATATAGGGTTTTCCAATAAGGACTTTAAAATTTTTTTTTAAATAAAACGCAAACCATTTGAGATATTTCAAAAACTTTATTATCGGCTTGAAGTACAATCAAAACATTTATGAATGGAACTCGACTTCGTTCATATGGCCACCGCGGGCACGTTTGCAGCGGTCGATTCGTTGAACCCAATTTTCAACGACTCGGCCACACATTTCGGCCGAAACGGCAGCTATTTCGCGTTCAGTGTTGGCTCTGAGCTCTTCCAACGTCGTCGGCGTGTTGGCATAAACCAATGACTTAACGTAGCCCCACAGAAAATAGTCAAGCGACGTTAAATCGCACGAACGAGGCGGCCAATCGACTGGTCCATGTCTTGAGATAACACGCTCACCATACTTACTCTTCAATAAATCGATTGTAGAGTATACTGTGTGGCTTGTGGCATCATCCTGTTGAAACCACATGTCGTCCAAGTCCATATCTTCCAATTCGGGCCAAAAATAATCGGTGATCATGGCGCGATAACGCTAACCATTCACAGTAACGTGACGATCGTTATGGTCGACGAAAAAATATGGCCCAATAACGCCGCCGGCATGCAAACCGCACCAAATAGTTATTTTTAGTGGATGAAGTGGTGATTCATGAAGCACATGTGGATTTTCACCCGACCAATAACGCATATTTTGCTTATTCACGAACCCATTGAACCAAAAATGACTTCGTCACTGAAGATGATTTTGCGATGAAATTCATCATCTTGGCGCATTTTCTCCAGAATCCAATCGGAGAACGTACTTCGCTTCAAATGGTCCATCGGCTTCAATTCTTGAGTCAGCTTGATCTTGTATGGGTGTAAACCAAGATCCTTACGCAAAATACGCCATAATGTGGTCTGAGCGATGCCCAATTCTTGAGAACGCCGTGGAATTGACTGATTTGAATCGTTTGCTACGGACACCTGAACGGCAGCGATATTTTCGACACTTCGACCAACCCGTTATCTCACTGACACGGCAACATCACACAACGAATATGTAGACTCAAATTTTTGCACTAAACTTGTTATTGCCTGTCTACTAGGGCGAGAATTACGACCGAAAATTGGAGGTAACGCTCTTAAAGTTGCTGTCACCGACTCCGAATTTCGGTAGAAAATTTTTATAATTTGCAGACGTTGCTCGTTCGTATACTTTACTATGATGAAAATGAATGTTGAGTTTACTGAATAAATTGACAGTGACGGTTTGATGATTAGTGAAAGTGTGCGTTCACAAATTAAATTCAAAGTTGTCAAGTCTTAATCTGAACCTGAAGACATAAATGCGTCCAAATTGATGGACAGAAAACATCGTCGAAACTGATGGCAGCACCAAACTTGACTTAAGCATCAGATTCTGGAAGTAGAAAGCTGTATTCGATATGCTATCTAAAGTCTAAAGCACATGTCGTATTAGAACAGGTCAGGAGCTTTTGGACATCGAAGAGGAAGGCGGAGAAAGTCGCTGTGAATCGGCCGTATCTTAAGGCTCAAACAAACTTCACTGCGAATTAGCAGATGGTTCAAAAGTCCCGAGACTAAGTTATTAAAACCTAGTTTTCTTCCAGAGTAATACAATCATTGCCGTCAGCTATGTCATTCACTTTCGCTTTACTGTTGTTCAAACTGATTTTTTGGATTTTCTTTATGATTTCTGGCATAACAGCCTCATTTAGGCACCCAGAGCGTTCAGCATTATTTGTGTCCGTACGACCGCGATTGAATTCAGCAAACCAGCGACAAATGTTTGCGTTCGACGGAATAGATTCCCTACAAAATTTCTCAAGTTATTCTTGAGTTTTAACGGTTTTTTTTTCATCGACCGACGGAAAGAAACTTTTTGTATTTAATCCAGGATAAGTCGAATTATTGTATTTTGTTACCAGTGAAAATAAAATAAATAACCGAATATATGGAAAAATCGCACCAGGGGTTAAGAGATAGTTGATATGAAGAAAACTCCTGACGACAAACTGTTCGTTAGACCCTGAGCCTGCATCGTCCCAACGAATCGCCTTGCAGATGTTAAAGTTCTATTCTTCAAACATTCAAAGTTAAACGTCCGATAGCTAGTACTTAGTTAGAAATACCTTTCTGTTATATTAACCCTTGTGTAGCCCCACTTAAATGCAGCTCTTAGTCATGCCTTTTTCTAAAGACAGTTCATAGCTTTGCAATAAATGTTAGAAATAGAAAATCACAATGCCTAATGGGTTTGTTAGAGGTTTCAAAAAGTACTCTTCAAGCTATTGTGATTATATGTTAATTATTATATAATTTTCACTTCGCAGCATTGCTTAGTATCGTCGGTGTTTGTGTTTTCGGTGTTTGTCTGTGATTATGACTGGGGAGTTCAGGGTAGACGTAGCCAATATACGCGGGCTAAAAAGTAATCACTTTTCTGCGTACGTCCACGTCTGTAAGTACAGACCAGCTGTTTTGGCACTTAATGAAACACAGGTAGATCCCCACCAACACCTGTCAGATTATTCTGATCTGAAGCTACCTGGCTACAAACTAGCGCCATTAATCTTCTCTCACTGCGGTCTCACCAAACTCCACCACAATGTGATCCATGTTCCAATCCAGAATTCAACTTCATGTGGTTAAAATTCCATCTCCGTAAGCAAATTATCCACTACTGCTTTATATACAGAAGTCCCAAACTGGACAGCAATTCGACGTTTAACAAGTTTGATGCGCTGTCTGACTCCATTCAAAGATTGTATCTCTGTATCCCCATACTGAAATCGTTATTACGGATGACTCCAATGTACACAATTCTGGGTGGCTTCGACATTCTGGACAGACAACACTCGAAGGACGGTGTGTTGAGATCTTCGCTGCGGAAAATAACTTAACGCAGCTTGTAAATGAGCTCATGCGAATATCAGACGTTGATAGTCATACCGCCAACACCCTGGACTTGTTTTTAATTTCTCACCCTGATAAGTACACCGTTGATGTGCTCTAGGATCTCTCCCCTCTAGGCTCGTCGGACCATTGTGTCATTTCGATAATGACGTGGATGCCTGATGATGCTGCTGATATCATTACAGACACCATTCTCTTTGGAGTCTTTATTCCTCATCAGATGAAGAGTATCAAACCAAAAGAAAAGGCATGATACGACTCGAGCTGTAGAGAGGCCATCAGGGTTAGAGAAATGTCTTTTCGGTCCTTCAAGACCAACCCGACAGAGGAAACCCGAAAAAAGTTCAAACGAGCCAGAAATGACTGCAACGCCTTTCTTAAACGTGTGAAATTCCAATACGACCAAAAACTGAGGCAAAAAATATTGCAATGTCCCAAAGGCAGTAAAAATTTTTGGTCGTTCGTCAAAAACATTAGAAATTCTGCCTCATCCTCCATCCCAACGCTCATTCACAATGAAATTCCAGCTGTCAGCTCTTTAGACAAGGCCAATCTGCTTGCTGCACACTTTGCGGCCAGTTCAACACTCCCAGATTGTGCTTTATCTATATAGCTACATATCTATTATAGCCTACACTTAAGTGCGTCGAATCTTCAATGGGACGAATCTACTTTCGCACTCGCAAGAGTACTTAAAGGTCTCAACATACATAAATCCGCTGGTCCAGATGATATATCTCCCCTTCTTCTGAAGAGGTGTTCTTCCACGCTGGCAAAACCACTGCGTAAGATTTTTCATCAATCCTACTCTTTAAACAGCATTTGTTCAGCCCGTCCCTAAAAAAGGCGAATCATCTTCTCTCTCCTCCTACAGACCCATTGCACTTACTTCCTTCTTTCCGAGGCCATGGAAACGCTGATAAATCGTCAGCTCATGAAATATCTAGAAACACGAAAACTTCTCAATGACCGGCAGTACGGTTTTCATAGCAACAGGTCCACTGGTGATTTGAGCGCATGTCTCACCGAAAAGTGGAACCAAAGCGCACATCAATCTGGCGAAAGCAAAAGAGCTGTACTTGATATTTCTAAGGCATTTGACACAGTTTGGCATCAGGCTCTTTTGTCGAAAATGCGTGCATTTGGGATCGACGGCTTTCTTCTTCAATGGATTAGAAATTACCTTTCGGAACGTTCAATTCAAGTTGTCTTGGACGGCTTCAAATCTGGTATTCACAAAATAAATGCTGGTGTTTCCCCAGGGCTCTGTTCTGTCTCCGACATTCTTTTTAATTTTCATTAATGATCTTTTGTCTGCTACTTCTAATCCAATATATTCCTTTGCCGATGACAGTACTCTCTGCTTTTCATATTCGATTCCGGACTCACGGCCCTGCTCTTCGGCTGTAGAACGAGTACTGCAGCGTATGCTAAGCTCATTAAATTCCGATATCAACAGAATAACCAATTGGGGAACTATCAACAGAGTGGAATTTAATGCTTCCAAATCACAATGCTGTCTGCTGTCGTTAAAGCGAAATTTAAACACCCAGCCATTATCTATGAATAGCACTTGCATAGTCGAAACCGAAAAACTTTCCATTATCGGTATGTGTGTCAATGACAATTATGTTGGAATGACTACATATTCGATGTCGCCAAAAATTCTGCGAAATGTTTAAGTTTCCTCAAGCGATGTAAGAAATATTTTACCTAATCTGATCTGGCCTCAATATATAAGGCATTCATCCGCCCAAAATTGGAGTACAATGCTCACATCTGGTCATATGCTCCTAAAGAACTCTGCACCTGCTGGATAGGATTCAAAACCGTGCTATAAAACACAATTGACACCCTCGAACACCGAGATAATGTCTCCTGTCTCACTTTGTTTTATCGCTATTTCCACCATCAGTGCTTCACTGAAATCGCCAGTAGCATTCCGCCCATTCAAACTTTCAACCGTAACACCCGTCTCGCTACGAATGCTCATCAGCATACCCTCAAACCCATTTTCGGACGTACTCCAAAATATCGTGATTCGTTCCTAAGCCGTACAACTCGCTTATGGAATGCCCTACCGATCTATGTATTTCCAACATTTAAAAACAATGTACATCGGTAGCTCTCTTTTCTTCCTCCCTAAATCTTTGCCCGCGCTGTGAACAATCACCTTACACAAACCCCTTGAGCGCGCGCTCATTATAAATATAAATAAAATAATAAATAAAAAAAATAAAAAAATATAAATAAAAATAAATGCAAAATTATACAAGTAAATGTCTAAGTTTGTAATGGAAAAACAGAATTTACGAGTGTGTTCATATCTACTACTGTTATTTAGATAAAATAATTGCGAATTTCTGGAACGTTAGTCACCTTTTCATGGGATTTCTGCAGAGCCCATTTCAAATGTATTCTTTTATCAAACTTCAGACTAAAATTAATCAACAGCTTCTTAAGAAGAGACTGACATTTTAAAGTCGAATCAGTGGCACGCCATACAAATGATGTGACAAAAAATGAATGTTTGTACAAATTAAAAAATAATTAATTTATTTTTATTAATAAAAAAAAAAAATTTTTTTATTCAACTTCTCACATCCACTTCAACTTAAAAACTGAACTGACAATAATTTCTATTCCTAGAGTTAACATGTTGTCCTGTTTCTCTTTATCACTCTTACGATTTAATATCATTATTCTAATTAATGTAAATATAAAGATGATGAATATTGCTGTTATCAGGATAATGTTGATGGGCAGGCTGACCTTACTTTTGGTTTCCAGGATGTCAATTTGTTTGATACTCTTGACATAAAGCTGTTTCATTAATTTTAGGGATAGTACCTCTTCTATTCTGTCCTTTTCGGTTGCTGGTTGTAAAATTGCGGGTAAGGGCTGGTATTGAGTGACTTCTTTCGCAATTATTAGTGTACAATTTACTTCCACTGTGGTGTTGAAATGCCGTATTATGAAGGTGCCTTTGAGCATGGTTGTTTCCTGATTTATGCTGATAGGACCATCGAATCGGTTTAACAGCAGGATTCCCGGAGACACTTCTTCAACTTCTGGAATGTGGTCGTTGTTGATTAGACAGCAGTTAGCCTTTTTGCTCTTCTGGAGATGCATGTTGTATTACTAATGTCTAAAATATGATTATTGTTACAAATAGAGATTATATGTCTTACATTATATATATTATATATTATATTATATGTCTTACGTTTATTCATTATACCAAAGGTTTTTTTCTTTACATTCTAGGATTGAGTTATAATTGATTTTATTAATAATATTCATTGATTTAACAGCTCTTTTTTACCAGTAAGTAGTTCTAACTTGTATTTAATTTTTAATAAAGAATCATTGTTATTTATTATTTATCATTTTCTTTAAAAAATTTAATTATTTCATTAGTTACATTTGATAGTTCATTAATTTTATTAATGGTCATTTTATTAATTATTAATTACTAATTGATTATTATTATTTTGTAAAACACCATTAATTTTTTCTGTTATAATTTCAAAGTCGTGGTGGTCCGGAGAACCCGCGATCCATTTCCACGCAGTGCCAATTAAGTCTATTGAACGTTTACTCTTATTATTTATTCTAAGCCTATCTAAGTATGACTTAATTCTAAGGACTTCGTAGGAAAGGATGGGGATAGTTGGTTTTGGTGGTTGACCTTAATGTTACTTCCAGATTTTTTAGAGTTGTGTCGTAAGTCTCTATATCGACTAAGTGTATAATTTTGAATGAGCCGTTTTGAAATTTTGCTCATCCTTCGTCAATTTTTTTCAGCTGGGAGTTGGAGTAGTCTAAGATTTGTACGCTTGCCATGCACAATGGCAGCAGTATCCTATTGAGAAATTTGATTTTTAATTAGACTTTTGTGTATGAATTTACCTGTTTGTGTAATAACAGTGGAGGTTTTGTTTCCTAAAACTGTTTCTTCTCTATATTTTGGTGTAAGGTTGTTTCCTAATCTACTAATAATTTTTACGTATATTTTTTCAATTATATTATAGTGTTTAAGTGCTGTTTTACCTTTGTTGCGATAATTTAAGTCGGCTTCCTGTTTATCTTTAATTTTTTGAATATTATCCTGACTAACTTTTTCTAATTCTTTTAAGTCATTAAGTAGTTGTCTGCCGAAGAATACTTCGGTGGGTTTCTTTCCAGTTGTGGAATGTATGGATCTATTGTATTCAAAAATTGACCGATTATAGTTCTGAGATAGTTGTATGGGAGTTTTCTGCTTTCAAGAGGCGAATTAGCTCTGAAAGTGTCCAATGAAACCTCTCCACCTGACCATTTGCAGAACTCGTGTATGGGGGAACTTTAAATACTTTAATACTAAACATGTTCTCTAACATGAATGTTATTGAACTCGAATTAAAGAACTTTTCGCTATCCATTATTACAATTAGTGGAACGCCGAAAGATAGGATAAGTTCTCTAAGAGCGGGTTAACGTCTTCGGTTGCTCTTGTTTTCAATATTCCAGCTAAAATGTATTTCGAAAACGTATCTATTGCGGTAAGTATTATTTTTTTTATCTGTAAAGTATATATCGATATGTATTATTTGGCCAGGATATTCGGGTATAGGGATTGGTTGCAATTCAGGTTTACAAGGATGCCTTAGCCTATCGTACTTATGTTGCTTACATATTGTGCATGCTTTAACAATTTTTGATATCTTTGAGCTCATCTGTGTGAAATACTCGTAATAAATTTGTAACATTTGTATTTTATGTTCTCGACCATTTCAATGTGCTCTGTTGTGTTCCCTTATAATCTCGTTCTTTTGGCTGTATTTGTCGGTGAGATCAGTAACCATTTTCCTTGCAAAGCGTGTTCGATATTGCCTAAATTGAGTTGGGTAAATTTTTTGGATAATGTATAATATTCTTTCTACTGTCTTAAGTCCATCAGTTGTTGGGTTAAGGTACTGTTTAAAGATGCTAATGAGTTTCTCTTCGGTATATTCTGATTCGGTTATGATATGACGGTGATAGGTAGGAGAGACAATTTGGAATAGATAAGATGAAATGCTACCCATATTAAGAATAATCTGATTCTTAAAGACGTTACCGGAGTATACACTATCTGGATGAGATCTTGTCCAGAGCTTTCATCACTGTGCTTGGTGACTGGAATTTATTTGAGAGTTTCTAGGAGGCCGTGATAGGGCATCTGCAACAACAATGGATCTTCCAGGCTTGTACTCGAGCTCGTAGTTATACTCTTCAAGTATAGCCTTCCAATGTTTCACCTTGCTGTTGTTATTTTTATGACTAAAAGCGTTTGTCAATGGCTGATGATCTGTGAAGATCTTGAATTTGTTTGAGCCATATAAATAACCTCTTAGTGATTTTAAAGCCCACATTATAGCAATCATTTCTTTCTCGTTTCGATTCTTGTGAGCGTCCGAGAAATGAAGGTAATTGGTTTGTGATCTTGTGACAATACGGCTCCTAATGCATACGAGTAGTTCGATGCATCAGTAGTTAAGTGAAACTCTTTCGAAAAATCTGGATGACTCAAAATAGCGTCTTCGGAAATCAAGGAAGATTTGATTTTTTCAATTGCGTCGTTCGCACTTTCATTCAATTGGATGACTTTTTCAGTTGAGACAGTCTTGGACGTTCGACCATTCGAGGTTTTCTCAATATCTTCCTCGTGCAGAGGTATTTGGTGAAAACCACTCCATTAAGATTAAGCACCGAAAACCATTTATTTTCCTCTAGTTGGGATAGAACTTCGTTCGATTCGGGGATAGGGTAATGATCAGGAATCGTTACCGAATTAAGTTTTCTATAGTCAACTACCATGCGGTACTTCTTTTGTCCTGAGGCATCAGCTTTTTTCGGTACAATCCATACCGGAGAATTATATGGAGACCGTGAAGGTCGTATAATTCCATCGTTTAACAATTCTTTTATTTGCTTGTCTATTTCCTGTTGTAGGGACATTGGATACGGGTAATATTTTGAGTATATAGGATCTGAAGTTGTGGTACGAATTCGTCCTTTAATAGTAGTCGTAAAGGTAAGCTTTTCATTTGGTTCAGCAAATAGATTGGGATATTTCATTGTGAGAGAGTTGAGCGTATCTGATCTTGTGGCATATGATCTGTTCTGACACTTGTGTTGTTAATGGTTTCAGACACTTGTTGTTTCAATTTAACTGTAACATTATTATCATCTGATTTTTATCCGAAAAGATGATGGCTGATAATTCTTTGAGTGTATCATTTCCCAAGATGGCATGAAAAGATTTTAAAGAGGGTAATAGGAAAAATTTAATCGATTTTTCAATACCGAAAAGGTTAATTAATGTGTGATAAGAGATTTCAATATTTCCACCAATTGACTTGGCATGGAAATTTCGCTGATATATTAGAGGATTTTTTACGAGGTGTGGTTGAATATAATTTTTGTTGGACACCGAGTCCACCAGAAATTTCAAAATTTTATTGTTATTCGTCTTGCACTCAAAGTACGGCAAATACGAATTGCTTATTCTAAAAAATTAACATCCACAATATGTCAATAATATTTTGCTCAGATGATTCATTTGTTCCTTGACTGTTCAATTAGTTTTCTAAAGTTTGTTCGTCAACATCAGAGTTGTCCATTGAAGTATTGTAATCCATGATTTCGGTTTGTTGTTGATTTTCTAAGCCGCTTTCTTGTTCCATAGAAGCCTCAATGTGGAAATTGCGTTGCTGTTTGTTCGGTAAAACATGTTGTTGTGAAGGTACCATAGGTCTTTTTGTGGCTGGTGGCCAGTTATTTGCTGTTGGTCTATTCGTGTAGTCTACGTTACTGGTCTTGATGGTCTTTGTTTCCATAGGTACCACTTTCCCAGTATTATTGGGATTATGTTGTTGGTTATTTTGTTGACAATTTTGAAGATGCGGTTGAGGATATTTTTGGGAATAGTTTTGGAGAACGGTTTGAGGACTTTGCCTTTGTTTTGATTGATAGTAAATCTGTTGAGAATTTTGAGGTTACATTGGTTTTCAGTTTCAGTTTTGAATGCATTTTATTTACTTAATCACTAACTCTTACATACTAACAAAAAATGCTTAAATGCTAGCTTAAAATTACTTAACAATCTTATACTAACTTACTGGCCCCACACAGGCACTCTAAGCTAATCTAAATTCTTATATCTATGTCTTTCGACTTCATTTACTTTTTATTTATAAATGTTTATTTTGTGTACTTACGGCTAAGAAAAAATTTATAACAAAAAACTTAGCATATTGACATTTTATTATTTTTTATAAAAGCTTAGTATCTAACTTAAAATAAACCTTAGCCTACCTAACCTAAATGCACAATACACACATAAACACACATAGACATTATACACGATCATATACATATATCAGTATACACCTTTGTATACACTGATACATGTATATGTTTCTTAAATGCTAACCTAAACCTATGTAAGCTGGCCATCGCTATTTACAAAGCAAATACATTGGTCAGCCCTGCCTCATTAAGGAGGCTGGTCCGTAATTGACGGAAACGACGACGAAACATCTTCTCCATCATTCAACCACCAGAAATGCTGGTGCTGCCGAACGACATCCCTCTTATCGCGATTCCCCACCGCCCTACTGAACCTGAGGCGTTCCACACTGCCGTGTGCGACGTCTCTGTCGTAGTTGAGTCGCCTGTCCCCAGCTGTCCGAGCGACATGGAAGATTAACGGCACCGCTGATCTATCCTGGATCAACCCTATCTGATCAAGGTAGAGGAATGCTTCCGGTGGAACGAAGCCGTCAAAGCGCACACTCTCGTGGTAAAGGTAATTGGGGTAGTAAGCCCCAGATATCAGGTTATTCGTCGAGGTCATTGCTCTTGCAATGTGCCTTCGAGTCAGCTTAATTACGAAGTTGTCCACTCGTATTAGGTTCGCCCTGTTATAAAGGACCTCATTAGGATAAAATTTCTTGTACTCCGATTCTGGTGTTCTGTACAAGCGAAGACAAGCCCTAAGACAAGCCCTCTCAAACACCCGAATCTTTTCCATTAAGCTTGCTCGTACATTGAACCACACGGGACAACCAAATACCAGCATGGGCCTGATAAGGGCCATGTAGCAGATTACCTTTACCCTCGCATCGAGTTGGCTGCTATAAAACAGTCTCTTTGTAAGGGCAAAAGCACCTTTAGCTCTGGCCAGAGCAGCATCTACATTTTTGCCAAAATACAGAAACTGATCCAGCCAGATTCCAAGGTATCTGACTACATTTCGACAGGCAAGAGGCTGTCCGTGTTGTCCAATAATCGAGAACTTTCTCCAATTTTTTCTGGTATCCCTAGAGGCTCTAGACAACGGCGTCCTAAAGAGAATGGTTTCCGACTTCTGAAAGTTGATTTTCAACTTCCAGTCATCGCAAAATCGTCTTATCTTATCGAAGTCACGCTGCAAGAGAGTATTAATGACCTCGATTTTTGGACCTGTTCTGTACGCTACCACATCGTCTGCGTACGCAATAGTATGGGGAAGTGAACCTATCAAGTCGCTTGTATAAATGTTAAATAGGATCGGCGAATTGACCGCGCCTTGCTGAAGACCATTTTTAATTTGAAATATTCCAACAGAAGTCACATCGCCATTTTTCACGATGAACTGTCTGTTGGTTAGCATATTATAAAGAATGTACAAGAGTGGTTTACTGATCCCCAGCCTAGTCAGCTTATAGAAAAGACCCTCTAACCATACGGTGTCGAAGGCCTTCTCCAAGTCAACAAGGCAGGCACCAGTGCACTGTTTCTTGCCTTTGTTCCATTGGATATCAGAAACCAGTTTAGACGCGGCATGTGAGATATCATGTCCCGCCTTAAAACCGAATTGATTATCCGGAACTATATGTTTGTCCTCAGCCCACCTAGACAGAGCTCTATTGATTACCTTTTCAAAAACCTTACTGATATTCGGAAGGAGACTTATCGACCGGAGATTCGCTGGATTGGATATATCCTTCCCCTTTTTGGGGATAGGTTGAACCACCGCCGTTTTCCAATGCGCTGGATAATGTGCATTATTCATTGCATTATTAAACAGGGTGGTGTAAATGTCCACCGCTTCTAGAGGAAGATGTCGAAGCACGATGTTCGGAATACCATCGGTCCCCACTGATTTCTTAGCCCTGATTGTGTCGAAGATCTCACGGAGTTCCTCCTTCGAAATGAACGGGGGTAGCTCACTCTCTCTGGTCATGACATTATTTGCCATATTTTCGTCGCTGAACCGAGTGAAACCAGAGCCCTCGGATCGCCAGTTCCCTATTTCATTTCGAATGCCGAAGTCGTGCAGCAAGACGCGACTGTCCAGGTCATAATTAGGGCCAATGATATCAATGGCCTTGTATACTTCCTGGAAATTCGCCCCTATGGCCTCAACCTTCTCCTGTGGATCCTCGATCACAAAGAAGTCGTCATCATCAGCGGCCTCATTTGGATCAATACCTGCTATTGTCAGTAACCGTTCGTTGTCTGTTGTCCGGGCTATTTTAAGACACTGAAGGTCGTTTTGATTTTTTCTCCGAAATAGTTTATTTATTTGCGGAAACATATTCGGGTTGCTGGTGTTTACAGCCCGAACCTTGTTGTTCCAATACAAACTTACAGAAATTCTGTAATTTTCTTTTATTAGCGTTTGAATATTTTTAATTGACGACTTCAGTGTCCTAATCTCCGGGTCTCGTCGGTCAGTTAACTGTCTGTACAAGTTTTTAAGTCTTGTCAGAAGTCTACTTTTCTGTCGGTGCAGTGCGTCAATAGTAGGATTGCGGAACAGGTCTTCGTTAGTCGTACGTCGATACCGCGGTATTGTAGTGTCCATAGTTTGTTTAATTGTCTCGTCCATTTGTTTTAGGTAATTGTCGATCTCCTCGTTTGACAAATTCCTATTGGACGGTGGGCGGAGCGTGTTCGAGGAGAGTGCTCTTGTCAAGGTTGCGGAGAAGCGTGTCCATCGAGTCTTACTGTAGTTGTAAGAATATTTTTGGACAAACTCCTCCAATTCCGCAATTTCGTTAGGAACTGTAATTTCGGTGCTAAAACCGCAATGGTCGCTGTCATACACGAATGTGCGCAGACAGTTTAGCGTTTGTAAATTCGTACCTGTTAGTCGTATACGTTCGTCGTACAGCAGTAGATCCAGATAAGACCCGCCTCTGGGAAACGACGGGTTATCCGTCGCTTTAAGACCGAGTCTGTACATGACATCGTGCTGACCCCACCAATCGAGTAGTAGGTTCCCTCTAGTATTTGGCAAATTATTTCCCCAATCGCTGTGTCTAGCGTTGAAATCCCCGCCGATTATAAAATAATTCTCCCCCGATTCCAGCCTCAGAAGTCGAAAAAGCGTGTCGAGCTCTGTAATGAATAGGGTGGATTGTGAAGCCTCAGGTGCATAAACAGAGGCCAAGTACAGCCGCTTTCCACTGCGGAGCGGGATGTAAACGACGACTGCCTCCAACACCCGGAACCTGCGCAACGCGCCCTTGTACACTCTGTGAAATTTTATACCTTCTTTAATGAAGATCGCGACACCACCTCCACGTTTGGATCTGGGCCGGTTTCTTCTTCTAACAATATAATTATTGTACTCCAGTTTGTGCTTATCGGTTAGCTTTGTTTCGCTAGCGAAAAGCACATCCGGAGTTTGGTCTTGTAGCAATTTAAACATCGCGGCTCTTCGTTCGATCCGAATCAATGAATTCACATTCACCGCAAGGACCTTCAAAGTTTGCTCCACCATGTGCGTACCCATTACGGCATGTGTTGCGTTAGGCCCGGCAGCAACGCGTAGATCTGGTCCACCCGCTTGGCCTGTTCTTGAACCTGCTTTTGCAGCTGAGCCATCTGCCCTTGGATTGCGAGCAAGATGGCTAGCATGTTGGGTGCAGCTTCCGTTGTTCTCGGCATCGGAGCCGGAGAAGCAACAGTCGCTTGCTGTACCGTAGCCCCCCTACCTGACGCCATTTGGGCGTAGGAAATTTGGGGCGTGACGGCTGGTGTTTGAAACCTCACAGGTGAACGTTGGACCTCCACCTTCTGCTGCCGAGCCAATTTTGCTTTTTTAATTTCGGTGAACTTAGGACAACCCCGATAGTTTGCGGTGTGTCCCACGTTCCCACATAATACGCACGAGAGCTTCGATCTATCGGATGCTCCGTCAACACCCAGAGGACACTCCTCGGAACTGTGGTTCTTAGCGCACTTCACGCATCGAGGCTGCATTTGGCAGTTCGACGCGGCGTGCCCGAACCTCTGGCAGCGAACGCATTGTATAACGCCTTCGCTCCTTTTTAGTTTTTCCCAGTGAACCACCTTATAGTCTAGGACATTGATACTCCTTAGACCATCCAGACGGCTTTCGGGACTGAGTTGCACCAGGAAGAACGGCAGACTCCGTTTCTCCCGCCTAGCTCTAGCTGTGGTAAATGGCTTTACCCCTACAAACTTGAGTCCTTCGCACTCCTTCTCTTTGAGCAGTGCCAGGATCTCCTCAGGATCAGAAGACGGTTCCAACCCCTTCAGCAGCATAGATTGCCGCTTTTCACACTTCGGTGTGAATGAGAAGTGCTCCGTCGTCGTTTCCCTCAGGAGCTCTTTCACTTTCGCGTAGCCCTCCACTGTATTACAGTGGATGGCATGGCGATCGTTCCCCAATCTCTTTATATTAAAATTATTGCCAATGACCAACTTACACAGGTCCTTGGTTTCATTTACCTCTAATTTATAGGTGTTGATAGGAGGCACCTTCTCCTTCTTCTTCTTTTGCTGCTGCTGCTGCTTCTGTTGTTGTTGTTGCTGCTGCTGCTGCTGCTGCTTATGTTGTTGTTGTTGTTGTTGCTGCTGCTGCTGCTGTTTTTTCAGCTGCTGTGGTTTCAGCTTTTGTTGTTTCTGCTTCAGCTGGTTTTGTTGTTGCTGTAGTTGTTGTTTCTTCTCTTGTGGCTTTTGATGTTGGGAGCTCTCTGCTTCAAGTTGCTCCCTCTGCCTGCGTGCAGTTTGCCTTTGCTTCATAGCAAGCATTCTCTCTGTCAGCTTTTGTATGCTGATGTTCATTTCCTTTATTTGCTCCTCCTCATCTTCCGATTCGGATGACGCTAGAGAGGCAAAGTTGTTATTGCCCCCCTCATAACGGACCTCATCTGCTGTTTCAACGGTATTTATCCTTTTTTTTCTTATGTTAGGAGGGGTTTTCAAACTCCCCCTCCTTTTAATGGCTTTAACGGCACTGGCAACACTAATACTGCCTTTTCCAACTCCCGTTATGGGAAGAGCGGAGTGCTCTTCACCATCCATCACGTGTTTTGTTAATTGTTTTTGTTTTGTTTTAATTACACTTTGTGTAGAACGAAGAGAAAAAAAAAAAAACAGAATTTCCAAGTTTGACGTGGGGGATCGAACCCGTATCCCACGCTTCGATGTCCGACGCCGCTAGACGCTGGGCTACCGAGTGAATTAAAAAAAATCACAGCTAATTGTATTTACAGCTAAACTGAATTATTTATGAAGAAGCCGAATCACGTCAACACGTCTGTCCTCTGTCGAGGTCTATGAACGACTGAGGTTACATTGGTTGTTGTGGTAAGTACACAAGCTGTTAGATGGCATGAGGATTGCCACTTTTCCGTGGAGGAATTGGCGGATTTGGAGGTGGTCTTCGCATTGCACCGGTACTATGATTTGCATAGTTAGATCGAAACTGTTGATTCTCAAGTTTCTGGCAAAGATTAAGAGCGGTAAGCAGATCTGCTGGTTCTCTCATTGCCAGGAGTCTAGTAAGGTCACCTTTGAGACCCCTTATAAAGGTTTCTAACGCATTTACCCTGTAAGACTCGGTTAAGTGATGCAAAGCATCAGGGGGAAGTTCCATACTTGAGAATTTGTTCTGAATTAAGGACAGATGATTGTATACTGTCTGGTAATATCTTTCGATGGAACTATTGCCTTGGACGAGAGTCGTCATCTGGTACTCTAATATACTCAGATCACGTCTATCGGCGTAATGCAACATTAAGCATTTTGTAATACAACTTCCGTTTAGAGTATTATGGGACTCAAGGATTGCATCGGCATTCCCAACTATCTTGTTCCGACCTACATTTACGATACCAAAATATTTTGGAGTCCCTCTCAATCCTTCGTAAATGCTGAGGATTCTTTTGACGCTTTTGCGCCAAGAACTGAATTCTCCTGGTGTTCCAGAAAATTCTCTCAAGCATCTTACAACGTCCGGCACTTTGTCGAGGTCGTTTAAATTGGCTCTATGTTCAGCAGAAATGGTTTCGTCAACCCCTCTATTAAATTGGTTATTGGGGTTAATTAACGCTGACGTTGTGATATGCAGATTCGGCTTGCAGTTCCTGCTATTAATGCTTCCAATTCAGGAGTAGCATTAACTGCAATGTTTTGATTTGGAACACCTGAAGTTGAAGGTGCAGAGATTAGTTGATCATGGTTAAGAACACCTGGTCGAATAATTAGGTCGGTCATTTCAAGAAGTAATTTAAGGAATGCGAAAGGAATTCAGGGATAACTTGGGACAATATTCGTTTTTCAAAATGAAATTTTTGTTGTAAAATTATTTAAAAAATTAATTTAGACAGATATGTAATCAAATTATTATATGTCAAGAAAAATTTTTATTATAATGTGTACTAAATAATAAATTTTTTTCGAGAGAAGAAATATGTATATGAAGCGTCTTTAATTTTTAAATTATATGAAATATTTTCATATATTTTTATGCTTTTAAAACTTTTTTGCTTTTAATGTGCAGTTTAACAAATTACTCCCTAGTTTTCACTTTTATGCTTATATTCTAATTGTAGAATTTGTTTACTCTAATGGTGATCGTTGGCGTCTTGTGACACAGGTGTTGGGTCACATATCCGGCATGCGGGGAACCGAATTGTAGGAAAAGAATGTGTTCACGCTGCCCTCTCGTGAACTCAGCGTATTGTTCATTAACTTACATAAATGTGTTGTCAAACGTTGTTGATATGGTGTTGTGACGTCTTCAGCCAGATAAATTCTTTGTAAGCTATCTCTGTCTGCCTAAGATTAGGAGGAAGTCACTTTGTCCTTGCACATGCCATGGTAGGTTTCAGACATTCACACAATATGGCGCAGTTGAGGGGTCTGCCTTTTTGTGGATCGGGTGAATCGCAATGAGAATCCATCCATCAAGCATACACTCTTCTGATCAGATCTGAGATATGAGCTGGGGTATGCTCTCTACAAATCATTTCCAGCAGATTTGAATAGCTCGGCCGGTAAGGTATCATTTTCAATTGTTTTTTTTTTCTTGCTATCCATACTTCATGTTGTGGTTATGTGGACAGAAGTTTTGACTATCATCGTCAAGATCGAATGGTCTATTCTGCCTGAAGACGGGATGTTGGCCTTCCTCGCCGTTGTACTGTCTGCTGATATAGTTTTTCCATATTCTCAGCAGCGACTATGATACATTATTCCTGGTCCGACCTCCCAATATCTTCGATCGCGCGCTTCTCGAGCTCTTTTTCTTCTGGAGAAGCAGTGTTTTCTGCTCAGGGACCTCACGAAGAGCTCTCGCCTCCTATTCGGCATTCTATGTCGGCATTCTTCATCAAACAGAGGATTGCTTGGTGGTAGTCGGGTGAAAGATTTCAGGATACACGTTCAGCGAAGATTCTGGATTCACATTTATGGGTGGCCGTGGTTCAAGTGATAGTGGACTGGCTTCCAAATAAGTAAGTTCGGTTTTCGAATCCAAACCTCGCCCGCAAGACATTCATTTTTTCAGTTAACGAAAATCAACTAAGATGGGTAGTAGACTACAACAAGCCAACTTCCACTAAGAATTTAGTCTCCCCATTAAATGTAGGATGCCACTCATAACCAGTGAGCCGAGCATCTTTCTTTCTCTCTTTATCTCATTTTCCAAAAAACCCTACCACATCCTGAAGTATAAGTATAAGTGTATTCATACCCACTTGATTGTTAAATCCTTAAAAAAAAAGAATATTCATACCTTGGCTGAAACAAGGTGGTGATTCGAGTTAATGTTGGCTGCCGGCGTTAAAATCGCCTAGTACTATTTTAACATAGTACTTCGGACTTTGCTCACATGTCTTGTGGAAGAGCTCGTAGAAACATTCTGTGGTGGCGTCGATATTAGGTATATGTTAGCGAATTTAGCCTGGATGCGGATTGTCAAAATACACTGGAGTGAAAGCTCAAGACTTCTTGCCTAATTCTGCCGCATCTGATTAAGTAAGGTTAGGTTAAACAGGGGTACGATGGATAAGCCATCACACAAACACTAGACACCAACAGGCCCATCGCGATCCCTATAAAACCAGTTGAATTTGCATTCAAATCCCAAAAACCTAAACAATCGCCCAAGTGAAACGCCCAATTTCCCTGGAAAAGTCAAGCAAGGATTCTTGGCTTTTTCCACTAGGTTTTCGAAAAAGTATTTCCCTAAAAAAATTTCTTCGAGTACGCGATATTGCTTCGCATTCACACAGTATGTGAGTTATGTCCTCAACAGCTTGCAGATCACCGCAGAATCTGCAGATATCCGCATCAGTAAATTTAATTTTCTTTGCGTATTGCCGCATGGGACAGTGTCCTGTCAGGATTCCTATTACTGCCCCAAGATTATCCCTTTCTAATTCTTTTGCTGTCAAAAAGCTGCCAAACAGCCTTGGATACCCTGTGTCCTTGACCACCTTAGGTTGGCTGTCTTTGCAATTTTTTAATTGATAGTGGCCCTCACTATGCAAAGAGGTGGTTTGATGTTGGTAACCTCACTATTGCCGACTAGCTCTAGCGCTTTTCTAACTTTTCTTGCAAGCTCGTCCGCTTGTTCATTTCCTTTAATACCGCTGTATCCCGGCACCCAGCAAAGTCTCCCCGGTTCTGACTGCATAGTGCCTAGAGCACACAGAACACACAGGATCTTTTTTTTTAATATAAACAGGCAGTTCCGACCGAGTTCCCATTGCCGACTTCAGCATTAAATCACTAACAATTTTTGCAGCGACGGTCAACTTGCATGTTGTTTAATGCCTTGCAGTAGAATGCTTAGACTATGGATCCTTGAAATGGAAAGCCAAACTCTTATATAAACTCTGAAAATTTAGAGTTAAATTCAGTAATTAATAATTAATTAAATTAATAAAATTTAACCCTGATATGTGTTAATATTAGAGAGCTGTTGATCAATTATGACTCTGGATCGTGCCTGCGAACACTCGCAGTTTAGGATAAATTTAGTGAGTGTTATGTGAAGCCAGTAATGGTTTCTGATTTAAGGCATAGCCTATGATTTATGCACCAATTTTTACCTTGTTGTACAACACTTCTTTTCACACAAGTCTGTGGATTCAAGAATTAGAACGGTTTCTCGAATCTGATACGGTACAAAGGAATTTTCTTTTAGTCGAAAGCCTCAAGAATTGCAATATATCAACGATGGATTTCTTGTTCCGACAAACAATTTACCTTTTGACATATGTATGTTTAAACGTCGCCACTATGTCAAAGCAAAATAGTATTCGTAACGTAAATAAAACCATACAAAATGTATTATTGATAAAACAACACAATATAGCTGAACTCCTAGATACGAGTAAGATCGTAAGAGTATCAGAAATCAGCGACCGACTAATATAAATAAAATATATAATAGAACATGAAACTAGCTATGGTCTACGAACCCCAAGTAAGCAGTGAGCCATCGAAAAAAGGAATGTTTTGGAGCGTCTTTAAAATGTAAAATAATTTACGAGAAGTAACATTCCTTTGGCTGTCGCGAAAGCATGGAATATTTTACTGAAACCGAAGTAAGCGTAGCAGTAAAAAGAATGCACTAAAGAATGCGCTTCGAAGATTCACACAATGTCCTCATAGATTTGGAAAAAGCATTTGATCGAGTTCTAAATGTTCTCAAAATGTACCACAAACCTACATATGTAAGAATGGTACGCGATATGTATTAAAAAATATAACATGAAAGTTAAACGCACAGCGGGAATAAGCACAGGTTTCGAAGTTAAAGTTACATATTTCGGGTTTTTCAATAAGGACATAACAATTTTGTATTTGAATAATTGAGATATCGGGCTGAAATCTATTCCATGTTAAATTTAAGTATGGAATTCGATCTCGTTCATATGACCACCGCAAGCACGTTTGCAGTGACCAATTCTTTGGATTAAATTTTCCACCGTTTTTTGACATTGACAGATCATCAAAAAGTTTAAAGACCCGTTTATATAAAAATACAAAATTGTTATGTCCCTACTGAAAAACTCTGCAGTACACTAAGACAGTGTAGAGATTTCGTTGATGAGTAAGGAACGACATCTATCCTTATCGCCGAAAAAAGCGCTATGAAAACCAATGTCGTGACAGCCTTTCGGGCAACCCATAACAATGGGTTAACGGATAAAAATCTATGAATCGGTTATATTAAGAACGGATTTCTGCATTGCCTTTTTTCTGAACTCTGAAACTCAACTCCTGACAACGATTTAGAAACAGTCACCGCACCGAAGTGTACAAAATGTAAGTACCTGGGATCTGTCGTTAACCATCTAAATAGGATGGGAAGTTAGACGATGCACCAGAGCTTTAAAAGTGAGATGACAACAATGAATGAACTGAAAATCTTACGAATACTCGTATCATCGAGTGAGACAAAAAATAATCTACATATGTATGTACATGTTCTGAAGAAACTGATGGTGGAAACCCCCTAGCTGCGAATATCAGCTAGTTTTGCAATGTGCAATGAAAGTCGTCGAAAAATCTGGTCCAGAAATCATAACAAGCCCAAGTTCCAGGAGAGGTTCGTACAATCAAATACCGGCATCGCTGCACCGAGTAGTGTCTTCGAATCCCTTTACAAAATGGAATACCAAGTCCCTGTGTTAGAAACTTAAAATCTAAAACCCTATTGTTATGAAATACAATATAACATGAGTGCCCGACATCAAAAACGCTAAAAGGAGGCCCCGTCAACGTGTACGTCTGTTGTATTCTAAATGAGCAATCGATGGAAGCGTTTCTGCCCTCATTTCGCCCTTATTTGAGAATAATTATACGATTCTTTCCAGCATTCCAGATTCTTTCGGTCCCGTGAACAGTACGATCAGAGTGTATGTACAGAAACATATTCAATTATTTTCTCGAGTCCGAATATACGGTGCCTGGATTTTTTCCTGCAATTTTTTATACATTGCCTAATTCAGTGCTTTATTCTTGTATTCGTTGTGTGTTACAGGTCACTTTGAACCTAGAGGATCACCTTTGGGTTTGGGTGTAGTCCCCACTTCTTGCCAAAACTTACATATTACCAATTAGTACGGAAGGATAACGAAATAATAACGAATAAATAATAAATGAATGAACCGAATGAGTCTTAAAAATCGCTTTTATGGTTTTGTAGAGAAAAACAATTTCAGCTCGGTTTTTAGGCTATTCACCGACAATTTTAATCTGGAATTTGTCTTTTGAAAGTACGTTTTGAGTTTCAATTGTACATATGTTAATTACTTCCTAATACCTAGTTCCTTCTTATTACGTCTTTCTTGAAATATCACTTTACGTTACGTTTGATGGCATCTTACAGACCAGAGCGGTATTGGGCCTCAACCAACATACCTCTCCAGTCACCTCACCAGTTCGACCACCAAGTTGGCTCATGTCCCCTTCCAACTACATGCGGTAAAGTTTTAGGTAAGTTTTTATTATACTCAGATCCACTGGAGGAGTGGAGACGAGTATCCTTCGGGCTGTAAGTGAAGCCCGACCAGATTCAATTCGTTGTATAGGCAATATATTATACACTTAGCAGAAAAAGTCTGCGTTCACCTACTGGAACAATTGTTTGTTAAATAAAAACCAAAAAAAATATGAGTGGATTTGATTTTTAATAATATCAGTTTAAAAGTAACAATAAAGGCAACGAATTACTGTAATTTCATCGAATTCCCATTAACGTTTGTTGAGTTAACGGAACTTTTTTTTCTGAAACACCTAAAAGAGAGGCAGAAAAAGTCTGCGTTCACTTCGCACATCTGCCGTTTACTGTTTTGTTTATCACAATTAAAGTGACATTCATCCAATTTCACATCATTATTGAGTAGTTACTGTGATTAAACAGAGTGTTTTGGAAAATTTTGAAACAGTTTCTTTTAATTTTTAGAAGGGTAGAATTTTTCTCTCAAAACAACTAAAAAAATTTTCATCCGCTCAAGAGTTTGTCCATGTCTCCGCGCCATACAACAGGACAAGGTCTGTATAGTGCCTTATTCATTCTTCGAGATAGAGCCTTGTTCCTCAATTCCATTCTTAACCCATATGAACAATGGTTGGCAAGAGCTATTCTTCGTTTAATTTCTGCACTTACCATATGTCATTATTGTACCTTACTGCAGAGTTGTTTTGCATATATTTTGTTCTGCTTTCATTTACCGGCAGACCTATTTTTGCTGTTTCTGCCTGTATGTTCAACTGATTTTTCCCGATAATGTCAATGTTATTTTCATTTGCAAGAAGTTGCAGAGATCTTTGAATATTGTACCTCTGATTTTGGCCGGTGAGTTGAGCACAATACTTTCAAGTATGATGTTAAAGATGCCGCCTGATAGCGTGTCACCCTGTCCTGATCCTTTTTCACATAAAAAGATTCGGTGATGATTCTTCGGACTTTAACAGAACAGCGGGAGCTCTCTAACGACATTTTGCAAGGCCGAACGAGTTTGGCAAGGATGCCAAGCCTAGGTATCACTCTATACAGCTCGTTACTTAAGACACTATCATATGCAGCCTTAAAATCGATGAAGAGGTTTTGGGTGTTGATTTGGAATTCTCGGGTTTCAAAAATCTGCCCCAGAATACAAATTTATTGGTAGATAGATTTACCAGATCTAAAACGTCACTGATATGGACGTATCTATTGTAGTTTTTGACGACGTTCACATATGTAACACGGCAGCAAGGACCTTATCCGCTACCGGCGCCATTCAGGGAGTCTGCATTTATCAGAACCGGACAGAGGGTGGTCAGATTCCACTCAGCGGGCATGCATTCCTCTGTCCAAATTGTGCATATGAGCTGATGCATGCTTCATAAAAGATTATTTCCTCCAACTTTAAAGGGTTCGTCTCCAAATAGTCGGATTCAGAGGATTTGTTAGATTTATATAAGTTGGTTATATTTAGTTTATTACATTTCACTTCTTTTTGATCACGTTGTCTTCGCGGTTTAGCATTCCGCAGAACTGGTTGTTCCAAATTGTTGCCATAGACCGCGTCTGTTTCCTTAGTCGTCTTTCCAGGTTCGGGTTTTGTCGCTCTGATACGTTATTTTGCATCAATCCTCTCCTGATCAATAAGACTTTTTCCAAGCAGATGGAAAATAGTACTCTCTGCTTTTCATATTTGCTTCCGGACACACTCTCCTGCTCTTCGGCTGTAAAACGGGAACGGCAGCGTATGTTAAGCTCATTAAATTCCGGTATTAATAGCATAACCAATTGAGGAACTATCAACAGAGTGAAATGTGATGCTTCCAAAACTCAATACTGTCTGCTGTCATTAAAGCGAAATTTAAATACCCAGCCATTATTATCATGAATGGCACTTACGAGTACATAGTCGAAACCGAAAAACTTTCCATTTTCGGAATGCGTCTCAGTGACAACTTACGTTGGAATAACCACATATTCGATGTCGTCAAAAATGCTGCGAAATGTCTAGGTTTCCTCAAACGACGTAAGAAATATTTCACCCCTCTGATCCAGCCACAATATATAAGGCATTCATCCGCGCAAAATTGGAGTACAATGCCCGCATCTAATCAGGTACTCCTAAAACATCTCTGTACCTGCTAGATAGGATTTAAAACCGTACGATAAACCTCAGAGATGATACTAATTCAATTGATACCCTCGAACACCGACGTAATGTCTCCTATATCACTTTGTTTAATCGCTATTTCCACCACCAGTACTGCACTGAAATCGCCAGCAGCATTCAGCTCATTCAAACTTTCAACCGTAAAACCCGTCTCGCTTTGAATGCTCATCAGTATACCCTCAAGCCCATTTTCGGACTTACTCTGAAATACCCGTTATATTTGCACTGGCCAGCTTTATCGTACGGCAGTTGTACAAACCTTTCAGACAAAGGTCTTAGTTATGAGGTTTTAATTTCATATGGAACTGAAAGAGAAAAGTTCTATCAGTGAAATCGACATTTTTGATAATTTTTATCGATCCTATTAATTAAATTATTGTATATTTTTAGCCGCGTTTCACAACAAAAGCCTAAAACCTTTAATCAATCCAAAACAAAGAGCAGCCAAAGCACAGAGGAAATGTTAATTCTGCCGCGTCGTATCGTCCCACTAATGAGCGTGATTCAACATCTCACCTGGTTAGTCCCAAGTCCGAATTTCACTAACCCAATCTGACCTTTTTTTCTTTCGTCACAAATGCCCAGTTGGCAACAAAGCAGAAGCGAAAGCGTACATGCTGGCACACACATAATGTTTTGTCGGTAAAAACGTAGTGTACTCGTATCTCATGGTGAAGCGTACGCGGAGTTTGGGTCGTTCTCGTCTCACCGTTTGAGTCTAGGCAAACATTCGTTGCAAAATCAGGTAGGTATCTATTTCATTTCAGACAGGTAGTTAGACATGGATGTATGTATGTCGGCAAATGTAAGAGATTAACCCAGATGAATAGAGCAATTCAAGGTCACCTCCTAGAAAGAATCCAGAACACCTCTATCGACTGCCATTGATGACGGCGTGATATTGCATCCGTACACGAATTGTAATAAATGCGTCATTTCAACATTTTCCAAATTCATTTCATCAGCATCATGAGAAGAAAATGTAGGTATCTCAATTCTAAACACAGGTAGAGTAAATTATGTATTTTAACTGTCGGTCCATAGTCGTATGGTAAAGACAGAATTTATAAGGGTTGCTGATGGGTTGCCATTGGTTACGCAGGGGATGGTTTTATTGTCACTAAACATGAGTTCTGTGAAATTTCTCTCTTAAAATAGCCTCATTGCTGTGAGTGTTGTTTGGATTCGGATGCGGTTCGAATTTAATGAGAAAGGGAAGGAATGTTGCTGCACTTACAATAAAATCCAGAAAACCGTACGTGACACTGAAAATGAAAATAGTACCCGAATCCATCTTTCACTGGCGACAGACGAAATGAAGGCGACTATTTTCATCATTATGTATCGGATGGAGGTAACTTCATAGTGTACATATGTACATACGTAGTATGTGCGTTGTTCAACGCAAGAGGGCAATAAACTGTGGCGCGTCATCATCGAATACCGGTCCGTTGATGGTGGAATCTGGTTTTTCTACTTTTGGTACATTGAGTTCTCCTTTCCCCGGTGATGGTTGTGCCATAACATTCGACCAGCTATATTTTTTAGACCAAACAAAAAAAAAGATACTCGTACATGTCTTCCCCCTTTTCTGGATGAGTTTCCTTGGAATTTAGATGGTGAGTTGTGTGTGAGTTTGTTTGTGTAGTGGGATGTGTGATGTGTGGTGTGTGATGTGGGGTGTGGGAACTGGGTTCGGGGAAATGAAAACTGCCAACAGGGAACTGGCAACTGGGAATTGAGAACGACGAACTCGACTTGTAGTTCGTTTTTGGTAAATTTTGTATTGAGTGTTGTAGAGGTCGTAATGTTGCCATACATAAGGAGTTTTTATGTGTTTTAATTTTATTTTTTCCACGAAAAATTCTTTTAAAATCCAAATACCTATGTCTGTACATTGATGAACAAAAGTCTACGTACGCCCTAAAATTTCAACAAAACCATGGATAAATATCTCAAATTAACAAATTAGAAACACAATTCACTTCTAAAAATCCATTTTCACACTATTTCACATATATTATATATATGTATGTATGTATGTATTTCAAAATTCATACATTACAAAAAAAAAAAAAAAAGGAACAAAAGCTTACGTATACATTAAATTCACCGTTTAATACAATGTCTCCCCTAATTCGTCAAGGATAGTTTGAGAAATGATTCTTGGGTATAGGTACCAACCTATTCTGAGAAAAAAATCGTTCGACAGTAAAGTTCTATCTGCATTTATCGAGGATTTAAGAAAAGGCTTATTTTGGTGTACCCTGACCGATGTTAACAGAAATTGCTCTGTTAATACTAATGGTAGAAACTTCGTTTAGCACTTTATTTTTAGAAGAAATACCAGCCTTTGTAACTGCCTCTACTGCGTCTAAATAAATTTGATATCCTATTTGAGTCTTCAGATATCCAATTTCTAAACCTTTACCATTTTTCTTGTCAATGCTAATTTTTGATTTTGAGGTCACTTTTCTATAGAAAATGCGTAATAAACATAACGTTTTACTATTTTTTTCTTATGAACGCAACAATAATAAAAATAATAAAAAAGAAATCACCAACAGGTTTGCAGAAAACGCCATAGATTTTATGATACTTGGGAAAGCCTCAGTTTAAAATACACGAAAAAGAATACTGGAACCTGTTACAACTGATCCATCAATCAGCATCTGACGCTTAGCTTTGCAATTCAATGTTTCTAGACATAAAATTTCTATTGTACTGCAAGGAGAAAATCTTTATTCACACCTGTGCAACAACTGATCCCCGATGATTTGGATAAGAGACTTGTGTTTTCCAACTGGTTGCTGGAGCGGAGCTTAGATGACAACGAGCTTATTAGCAGAATTCTTTGGACGGACGAATCTCAATTTACAAGAGATGGAATCACAAATTTTCGTAATCTTTCTACGTGGGCTGCAGACAATCCTCATACAAGGAGACATAAATCATTTCAACACAAATTCAGCGTCAATATTCAATATTCAAACTATTCAATACCACCTAGGCTGAAATCTACAAACTATTTGGAGTTTTTGCGAAATGATTTACCAGTACTATTGGAGGACATTCCACTGACTCCACTAGCTTCATCATATTTCCAACAGGATGGTGCTGCGACACACTGTGAAGTTAAGAAATGGCTAGATTAAGAGTACTCTAATCGTTGGATAGGAAGAAATGGACCAGTTCAGTGGCCTGCAAGGTCTCCTAACCTTACAGTATTGGATTTTTTTTTTGTATGGGGAAGATTGAAAGAACTTGTTTATTCAACCGAAATAGCAACTTTAAGTGAATTAATTGAATAAATATTCGCAGTGAAATCCAAAAACGGACTATACCATGCATACAAAACTAACGATGACACTTTAAGCACCTGTTGTAACTGTATTAGTACACACATGAAATAAAAATTATATAAAACCACACAAAACCATTTTTTATTCATAGCCTTTGTGTCACCAAGTCTGTGGGTTTTTCTGCAAACTTGTTGATGATTTTTTTTATCATTTTTATGTTCAAAAGAAAACAAATAGAGAAACGTTATGTTTATTACGCATTTTTTGGAGAAAGGGACCTGAAAGTCAAAAATTAGCATGGGCAAGAAAAATGGAACATGATTAGAAATTGGATATTTTAGGACTCAAACAGCATATCAACTTTGTTTAAAGGCAGTTACAAAGGCTAGTATTTTTTCTGAAAATAAAGTGCTAAACGAAGTTTCTGTCACTAGTATTAACAGAGCAATTTTCGTTAACATGGGTCAGGGTACACCAAAATAAGCCGTTTCTTAAATTCTCGATGATATAAACGTTGGAGTTAGAGCCTTACTGTAAAACGATTTTTTTCTTAAAAATACTCAAGATCATTTCCCAAATTATTCTTGACGAATTAGGGGACAGCCTGTATAATAACTTCCTTGCCACTTCAGTATTTCGTTGGCCCTCATTTTGCAGCAGTGATAGCGTTCATTCTGTTTGGCATTGAATTACCTAACTAGGTTTTGCGTTACTTCCGTTGGAATTTGCGATCACTCATGAGTTAAAGCTGCTAAGACATCTTTTTTGTTACTATTGTAATTTTATGTTTTCTAATTTTCCGTTCCAAATAATCTCACAACTGGCCTATGGGGTTGATATCAGGCGCCTGTGGTGGAGAATGAAGTTTCTTTGGGCATGGTAAATCAGCCACTCTTTCAAAATTAAGTCCGTATACTCGTTTTATTGCTGAAACGTACAAGAAGATCTAAAATTCAGTTGTCTTGCTAATTGCTTTAAATTGCTTTTGAGTACCTACATTCAAATACACCACACGGTCCATATTTTTATCAATTACTATCAAATTACCTACGCCAGACGCTTACATGCAGCCCCAAACTAAAACTATAACATAACCTCCACCATGCTTATTGGTCGGAATCCAATTTTTTTGTAAGGCATGTATTGGGTTTCTTGCATATCCTTTGCTTCAATATCCTGTCCAAACAAATTGAATTGGCTCTCATCACTGAAAAGAATACCGTTCCAAAATGTGGTATCATCTTTTTCATGAAGATTGGCAAACTCTAAACGTTTTTCCTCATTTGCCGCACTGGTTAATGGTTTTTCTTTTATTTTCAACTGAACGTCTCTCGTTAAAAAATGTTTTTTTATATTAAAATGTGCATTCTTGTGATAAAAATGTATGATATGCTTATTAAATATTTTTTCGTTAAATAATTTAAATGACTTGGATCATTTGTTTTTCGTTTAAAATTTTAATTTACAATTTTTAGAGAAAATTTGCACTTTACATAGATTTCTGTTTATCACCACCCAGTTCAAGAATTTCCTATAAAAGGGAACGTTTTTGTTATGTTAATACAATTGTCCTTGACCTCTCCAATGAACTTTAGGTACGATATGTCATGTCTTGCAATGTTAACAAGCTGCCTTTTTGAAGGAAATTCGACATGGTCTTTCAGTACTAAATGTGAGTTCAATTACTTACTTAAGGTGGCGTCTCCAACCAGCTCGATCTTTAGCTAGCTGCCTCTAGTTTCGCACGCTAAGTTGGCTGAGGTCCCACCACCTGAGCCGCGGTCTTCCTCTACTGCGCTGTGTGTCGGGGGCGGATTGAAAGATTTCATGAACTGTACAGTTCGTCGTTGCATCTTCTTCTCCACTCACCGTCTATGCAGACGGGACCGAAAATCATTTCCTCTCAAAGCAGCTAATAGCACTCTCAACCATTTTTGATAAAGTCCCTGCCTCTGCGCCATAGAGTAGAACTGGGATTATTATGGTCTTATTTAGGGTCACTTTTGCTGTTCGAAAAAGTGCTTTACTAATCAATTGCCTTGTTAACCTAAAGGAGCAGTGATCGGTAGAAGTTATCCTTCGTTTGATCTCTCCTTAACTACCTCAAAGTTATATGGGTCGAGGGTGATGTCCTGTCGAAGATGTCAGTGATGGGTGATAGGTGGTTGACGGCATTGCCAAATCTGGTTTCCAAAGCGTCTCGCGAAAGCGCCACACTGCTTTCCTCCGATTTGAAAGTCTTCTGAAAGACAGTACCTCTTGTGCTGGCACGTGAGTTTTGCACTGTTCTTTCAAGAATGTCAATGGTCTTGGTGAGTTCTTTACCAACCTTGATGGAGTAGAGTATATCCACCATTATCATCCTGCATAAACGGACGAGTTTAGCATGGATGCCAAAACTAGATACTGCTCTGTATAGCTCGTCACTATAGATATTGCCATACGCGGCATCAAAATCGATGAATAGGTGTGTGTATCGATTTGGATTTTACTGGTTTTTTCCAAGATCTGCCGTAGTGTGAATATTTAGTCGATGGTGAACTTTCCTGCCCTAAGACCACATTGGTATACCTAGACCAATCAGGTTGTTAACAAACGGCTTCAGGAGTTCACACAATATGGCAGAGAGAGGGTTTCCTTTATTGAGGATCAGACAAACATCGGGCATACTTTCGTCCAAGCATATTTGGTGTATGCTTACCAAGTCATCGCCGACGCTTTGAAGAACACGGCAGTCAGGCCGTTCAGCTTTGTTCGACTTAAGCTTGGATATGGCTACCTTCATCTCATCCAGGTCGGGTGAACTGAATCGTTGGTATACGTTTTCAAAGTTGAAAGGTTCATTATATCTTCATTGTCTGACGACTGTATTTGGTTCATGATCGTCCTTTAACAGTCTACAGAAATGGTCTTTCCTAATCCTCAGCATCGACTGCAGCTCTATTACCATGTTCTCTTGTTCGTCTCTACAGGCTTCGGCTCAGAGTTTGTTCCCATGGCATATTTTTTTACCTTTTGGTAAAACTTCCAAATCATTCCTGGAGTAGCATTATCAGTTTCCTCGAACGCGCGCTTCTTATGCTTCTCCTTTTTCCTCCTGAGAAGCCGGTGTTCGTCTCCTCTCTTCTGCTTGTAGAGCTCGTGAGCAGCTCTAGTCGTTCTATGCAGCGCCGCTTTATATGCTTAACTTAGCTGCATGTGCTTGCCGGCACTCGTCGTCAAACCAGGGTTTTTGTTGTGGTAGCAGAGCGAAACCCAGCAAATCGAAGACCGCATCTCTGATGGCTATTTGGCAATGTTGCCACTGGTGTCTGATACATGATGCTAGTAGCATAGGACCTCTTAAGAGATTAAAAGAAACTGGCTCGGAAAGGATTTGGCGATTTCTTGTGATTGTGAAACTTCCTCACAATATCAACTTTCCTTCGCGATGTTCGGGATATCCGTAATAAGGTAATGGTCCGAGTCGGAACGTTCGGACAGCCATGCTACTAAAGTAGTGGACTGTGGTCAATCTGGTAAACGGTTGATTCATCAGGAGTTCTCCAAGTCACCTTATGAATATCGAGATGCGGGAACCGTGTGAGACATACGACAATGCTTCCTTCCACCGCAAAGTCGATTAGCCTGCATCTTTTATCGTAGATGGTGTCGTGCAGGCTATATTTTCCCAATGTACTACCAAAGATGCCCTCTCTTCCTTGCTTTGCATTAAAATGACCGAAGACAATGTCATATATACGATATGGCATGCCATAGCTGAGTCATTGCTCGTAGGTCTTGCCCAAGAGCTGGTAGAAGCTATGTACCTTTGGTGTAGTCATATTTCTCCTCTGTAGGGGTATGCTCGCATATAAGGCTAATATTGTCAAATTTAGCCTTAATATAGATGCCAAAAACTCAAGACTTCTTGCCTAAGTCAAAAAAAAACAAAAAAACGCTGCTTTTGGCATCGATAACAATCTCCGTAGTAAATGTCGCAGTTTTTCACCCTCTTTTTGTCCGGCTCATCCCATCCCATTGGCTGCTCGTGGCATATTATGAGACCTCATATTCCACGTACAGATCGGAAGATCGTTGTCCTTATTTCATTTGCAGAGGTTGTCAAGAGTAGATCCGTCCGTATCCGAGGTTTGCTCTTGCTTCGTAACTATAGATATTTTTCATGGCCGGATAGTTAACCCGACGGCACAACCCGAACCTGTAGAGCCAGTTCCTTTGTAGAGACTCTTTGGACGATGGGTCAGTTATACTGAAGCCATCCCCGTTCGGGGATGTGAGCGCTTCCGTTGATCCATTAAGGGCTCAACAGCCGCCATCTCTTTTCCAAGACCCCTACTTAGTCTCGGAAATCCTTACCGGCCTGAGTTCCACATATTTAGTTTTTTTCTGAGATTTTATTTCACCGTTCATTCCATCTGGGGAACTTACTCGTATCTGCTGTCCTGTTTACAGTGCTTTTATTTTTGTCTGCTGGTAAGCACTCGCACTTATAAGTTTGGCAAGTCGAGTCCGGATGGACATCGACCAGTACCCGATGGTTACCATTTGGAGGTAAAATAAGCACAATTGATGTGTAGAAACAGTTTTACAACACTGGGTATAGCCAAGCTTACACCTCTCAACTATTTCTACAGCACCAAATCATCAATCAAGTTCAATTGACTGGCTAAAATACCGTGTGCGGATCCAATCGAGATACTCTGTGATGGTCGACTTGCGGTTTGTGACCAGTAATTTCATCACCGTGTACGTCAGGTATTGATATCGATGATCTGCCAGAACGGTTGTCATCGTAGACAGATTCACGACCGCTTCTGAGGCATGCATGCCAATCGTCATTCACTGTTTTTTTTAAAGCATCATCAAAACACTTTTTAGCATTTTAACAAAATTTAATGCAAAATTGGTTGCTCAATTTTTGTATCGATTTCGGCAATCGTCAAGAAGATCGTGATAAACACAATATTGTAGCTTTCTCAAATGTCATGCAATGTCAAGCTTCTGTTACAGATGATAAGACCTTATTTGGATTTCACCAATAGAATTCCGAGGCATACGATTAAAGTACTATTCCCTGGTTGGAATTGCTTTTTAGAAGATGCATGCGGCTGGTAATTGGGTGTTGTACGTTAGGGAAGCGGAGTCAACCTGTCCATCGATAAAACCATGAATATGGGTGCCGGTCTAGTCAAACTGGGCTTGGCTTGACAAACTTATGAACGCGAGTATTGAGCAGGTGAACTTCTTAAATACGTTGAAGATCTTTCATGACTTGTCAGAGACCGAAATAGAGAAAACGGTGACTGAACATAAACAGCAGCTTTTATGTACTCACGATAAGCAGCTCCCATTTACCCAAAGCAGGTTACTGGCTCCAAGAGAACGAATATGGCGCTTTTGGCAAAAAGAAACTGATCTGAACATCTAGGTTAGGAGCCGAGCATGGTTCTAACTACTCAGCCAAGTAAAAATCCTTCTGTTACTAGGCCTAGCTCAAAAGCCTCAGATTACCACGGATTCACTGTTAACGATTTGTCCATGAAATGTTTGCAGCCGAACAACCGGAAGAAACCCTAGACTGTTCTAAAGCAGATATCAGCACTATCCAGAAAATGCGATGGGATGGGCCGGACAATATTAGGATGAAAAATTGCGATGTGGTTTATATACTGTGCTGATTGTTGACAGAAGTAGCGTCTATTTGGTTTTTGTATACAAGCGGGCCAATAACAATCCGCATCCAGGCTAAATGATAAAAGATGATGATACTCCCAAAAGAATGTTTCTACGAGCATTTGATATCTATTTGGTAGCATCTCAACAAAAACTATGAGCAATGCAGTTTGTAAGATGTAAGCGGATTTTAAGGTCAAAAATAGATGAGGCGGACATCGTTGGTAGTATAGTTGGAAGCCATAGCTTACATGACATATCATAATGTCTAGAAATGGACGTAGGATTCAGGACTCACTGTGACGGTCTTATGATCATAAAACTGTGACGGTCTTATGATCATAAAACCGTCAACTGAATTGCTATTAACGATCTTGTAGACAATTTGAGCGGCCACTATAAACTTGGACCATTACTTTGTTAGAACCAAAGAGGCGAAGATGGTCAGCTTGGTTGTTACCTCAAATAGATTGGAGTCATTGCGATCCATTTTAGAAAAGGATATTCGACGCTCTAAGATCTGAGGCTGATTCGATTAAGGGAGGAGGGGAAGCTTATCAGAATCCAGCTCATACTTTTTGTAAATCCTTCGAGTTATAGACTCGAATCCGAACCGAATCATGCCCTTTGTCTGAGCCAGAGCATTAAGGGACTCCTTATTGATCAAAATTAACGTGCATCTATAAGGGCCCCTTAATTCCTCCATCTACGGCTTCTGTGTAAAGATCGATAAGCGATAAGCTTGACGTGGCCTTGGTACCAGCCAGCTTGGCTTGTGATGGGTATTGATCCGGGGTTTCCCCGCATAATGGCGAAGAAGCCACTCGGAAGCATTAATTGACAAACTGCTATTGTTCAGGAAAATTGATTCGTTGGTGTCGCTTTTATCGATCACAGCAATCGTTATTTCCTCTTTTAGGACTTCGCTAGAAACCTCAGAAATGTGACGTTGGAAGACTCTGGGGGGGGTTTGGTGCTTTTAATTTTGCCCTTTTGGGCAGGGAGGGATCTTGCAACGTTTTGAGAACGGTGGGTAATCCGTCTTCTAGGATGTTGTGAATTGCTTTTGCGTGGAGGAAGTGGTAGAACCATGGCTTGTCACAATCTTGCCACTCCTTGAGAGTTTAGAGTTTGGATCGCTGCGTTTGCCTTTATGCATCATGGTGGTGGGCCACAGATGCCTTTGCAGGAGCCTTGCCGGCAGTCCATGTAGTCATCGTATTATGGTAGTGTATCAAAAGATTACCGGTCTCGAATTATGTTTTCAAGGTTGATTCTATAAGAGATCACACGAGTAGTGGAGGAAGGGATATCCATCTGTACAGAGATACGATCTATACAGATAAGGCTAGCTAATCCGCATACTCCGTTCACGATTAAGCTACTTAATCCAGCATAGGGGAGAAAGAAGTGGAAAGGAAGGAGAAAAATTACGAGTAATTGAATATTAAGAACGATGAGAAATGAGGGTGGGGGGGAGGGCATCCATTAGTTTCAGGAATCCTCTGGAGAAATTCCCGAGTGCCATTCAGACTTTACAATTCGATGAGTTCGATGCTCAGGTAGAGGAACCTAACACAACCTAGCTATTAAAAATCCTTCTGCATTCTCCATTGTTATATATCACTGAAAATTGAATTTACTTGATATCATCGTGGTTATTAGTTATTGTAAGATCAAGATTAGGACTAGCTAAGCTGCCCCAAATAAGGTTGAATATCGTGAACGGACATCTGTTTAGATGTATTATAACTCACTTCAGTTGGATCGTAGTGTGTTTGTTTTGCCTAGGTTACACCGAAACAGGTCACACTGATGGCACATCAATAATGACACATTTTGGATGTCAAATAAGAGACATCGGTACAATGTGACAAAACCATCGAAGAACAGATCGCACTTTTACGAAGTACTATTGTGTTTCTCACTCTATCAGTGCAAATTATTCTATGTCGATTGTCTTCTATAAAACCTCAAAACAGTTTAATTCAATTTTAGTATACAATGTAATTAGTGTCTTGTACTCGTATTTACTTTCTTCTAAAATTCCATTCGAGGGTGAAAAGCTAATCGGTTGTATTTTTAGTGGGGCAAAATTTGCATTACTTGTTCGCCGACCTAGTGGCATAAATGTTCGTATAAAAATCGACAACGGATGTTAATTTATACAAAAGATTTCTTGGGCTTTCCGGCCAGTTCCAAAAAAAATATCAAAGTTGTTATCCACTAGCTTACAATTATTTTGTTTTTAGCCAACGAAATATGTCGGCAAAATTGTCTAAACTGTTTTAGCATTGATGACTTTCACATTTAATCTAAATGAATTCAATTCAGTGATATCAAATTTGTTTGATATCAAATTCACTTATTCGTAATGCTCAAAACCTTTTATCGTAACCGATAAAATACATTTCTAAACGTAAATTAGCAAATTTGATAAATTTTTTTCACTGGTGATTTTAATATTGGTGATGTAATTTTGGCTTGATCTTAAGATGAAGGAAGCTCATTCCACATAATCATATTGTTAATTCTTAAAACAGATTAATAGATTGTATTTACTAATGATAACGAGATTTAATCAAATGATTCTGAAGCTCCATTTGCACTACTGAAGAACTCGATTTGTCATAACAAAGATTCCAGCTTGCTTTTTGAATTTTGTAAAAAAAGTGATTTTTCCAGTTTATATCAATATCTCAATTCTTTTATCGTTTTATCACTATAATTTGGCTCTATCATTAAGCCTTTACAGTTAGCACAGTCTTTGGCCAACTGCTTCAAGTTAAGCACTTTAAGATGGTTGAGGTCATTTTTGCTTGTGCGTACCACTTAAAACGAGGTCTTTCTATGCTGCTTCAGCCTCCTGGTACAAGTTGGGGCATAATGTGAATTGGCTTCCATTTTGTTAGAAATGAAAAAAATTGGGCTCTGATTTCACAATTCAGTTGAAAAAATTATATCGTCAGATTTGGCGCATTGAGCCTGTTAGTTCAAATCGCCAAAACGGGGGATCACATGGCCTGGAATTTGGTGATTCAAATACTCCATTGTTGGCCAAGCTGTGTGAGGGGTTTCTCCGTCCTGCTGAAAACAATAATGCTCGAGACCCAACTTAGCAAAAAAACGCGTTTAGCATCTGTCTATAGCGCTTACTAGTTACGGTTATGGTGGTCGGCCTCCTCAAAAATAACAATTTTTCACTGCAAATGCCGCACCAAACAATCACTTTGTGGGGATGCAACGGCTCTTCGTGCATTTCATGTGGATTCTCCGAGCCAGAGAAACTAAAATTTTGTTTATTCACGTGAGTTGGAAAGGGGCCTCATCGCTCATTATGATTGTGGATACGAAATCGTTCTCTTTTTGCACAGGTTTAATAGAACATTATTAAGTTAACCTCACTTGACGGTCAGCAGGCAGCAACTGGTGAACGGTTTGCACTTTATAAGGGAATATCTTCAGGTCTTTCACCAAAATTCGACGCAACAAACGTATGCTGATACCAAATTATATGCATCGTTGTCTCGTCGATGTTTGTGGACTCTCTCGGACGTCCTCGGCCACAGTAGTGATATTCTCCGTCGAACCAGCAATATGGGGCCGACCACTCCTTGCGACATCTCTAGTGGACCCAGTTTGCACGACACGCTCAGCCAAAGGCTTAATTGTTCGTGCATATGGTGCAGGACGTTGACCATATTCACACTGCGTCAAAACAACAGATCGGAAGTTGGTCAAATAAGCAGTAACAATATTTCTGGGTTCTTCAGGTTTGTATCGCTCCATTGCTTTGGGCCAATTAATTCTCTACCTGTCTACAATATAAATGTCAAAGCACAATAACACTTGACGCCATTTGCAGAAATTGTGGCACATTCACATTATGACGTTACTTTGTCCCACTTTGTAGTAATCGAATGCTCTTCAAGCTGAAGCGTTAGCATTCATTCGCTCTACGACAGCTTGCCTAAATCCTTTTTCGACTTTAAAGGTTTCGGTGACATTGTTTCTGTCTTTACGGAGTCATCAGATTCTTCATTGTCATTCTGAAGAATCTGATGACTCTACAGATGCTGTCATGCGCGTCTTTGAAGTCGATAAAGAATTGGTGTGTATGGCATGTATTGATCTGAACTTCCTGCGTTTTCTGTAGGATCTGCCCTAGTGTGAATATTTGCTGACTTGTAAACATACGCGGCCAATACTCGCGCTGATCGAAAGCAATCACATCGTTCATGCATTCACACAAAACCTTAGACAAGATCTTTCACGGAATTTTAAGTAGGCAGATCCTTGTTGGCAAAGTCCTGGTACCTTAAGTAGCTTGAGAAGTAATGCACACGCCCCGGCAGATTTTTACGCTTAGGTCTAGATATTTTTATCTCTACTCTATTTTGGTACGTACCTAACAGCAAGTAGTTTTTCTATATCCTCAGCACCGACTGTGACTACCACCAATTGTTTAATATTGCTCATCTCCCCAGGTTTATCTTTTGGTTTTGTTGGCTTGAACCATTGTTTTAATTTTATGGCAAAACTAGGTGGTGGTCTCTGCTACATGAGCCATTTGAAAAGTCCGGAAGTCTATTAATCTGACGGAGTCCCTTAGAAGATTACAACATAATCAACTGCCATGTTCCTTTGCCTATATAAATGTTGAGGTGAGGCAACTAGGTGCTAACTACAACTTTAGTTAGCCAAAGCCCGTAACGTGGTTTCGTATACGTTATCTTTCCGATTGTTCTACCAAAAATGTCCTCTTTTCCTATTATGGGGTCGAGGTCAACTTAAACGATTTTAACGTCATGGTTAAGACATTTTTCCTAAGCTTTATTGAGCAGCCCATAGCAAAATTTTTTAGTTGCGTCGTTTCTTCCATGGTAGCTTGAGTGCTTATCAGGCTGATGTGGGTAAATGAAGGCTTCATGCAGATTGTTATAATGGATTCGCTCACCCAAATAAACATTGCTTTTTCATAACGGTCACGGTAGTACTTATATGAAAAAGTTTTGAATCCACGGAATGTCGCTGGCAAAACTGGTGGTGATTTGATTTCTTTCAGTTCTGGAAAATTGTTCCCCATTTACAGCCTAAAAACGGACTTGAAAACTAAAAAGGCATCTGCAAAATATCTGCTGCACCAATGCGTTATGAATGCATTATGATTTAAGGAAAAAATCTCAGAGTTTTACCTCGCCTTTGTTTCGGGTTGATTGTCAACTTTTCATCTTGATCACTTTAGAACTTATCGATGTCGTAAAAATTGGATGTCAATTCGCTGATATTTTTCAAACTTTTGATTCTGTGACTGATGTATTGTTTCTGTATACCTCTGCTCTAGATGGAGTTCATGCACATCTGTTCTTCGTTAAGGAAGCCATCGAGGTCTGCTTGTTTTTATTATTCCTACTGATGACATGTTCAGAAGTTACAATTTTTGCCGTGGCACAATGAATACAGATGATCTCAAATATCTTCTTAAAACTAACAAATTAGATGATTGCACTTGTCGAATCTTGTCGAAAACAACCTGTCGAATTAGTGTGTATTCGAATGGTTTAAAGTTAAGTACTAACCAAAATTTTCTTCAAAAGATGTAAACCTCTGTGTTCGAATGTTTTTTGTACTGAATTCGTGGCTTTAAAAAGAGTCGACAACATAAAAGGCCCCGTTGTTCTTATTGGAAGAAAACCAAACTTCGTTTCTCATGTCAAGTATTGTTAATGAAAAAGTCTTTGTAATTGGCAGATACACTCGACCTAGATTTCTAAACGAACATATCCTCGCGGATTTCCGAACGAACATAACCTTTTTAAATGTCATTACCTGCTAAAAATTGGCGGACAAATACGAGTACATGGTAGCCATTGGCAAACCACGTTTGGAATTCGAAGTGTTGGGATGTGTCAGTTAAAGGAGTATTTTCTTTTAATTTACATTTGTTAACCTACTTTGCATTATAGAGAATGCAATTTCACAACCGACAAGACAAAGGGCTTTCATTCTAGGACACGAATCGACAATAAACATCTTTATTCTTCCTTTGTTTGGTCCCTCTTTGTGCCATCGATGAGTAGAACAATCAGTGGTAAATTATTTTTATTAATTTATTTTTGCCGCTGAATCACTGCTGTCGTCTATGCTGAGAGCTACAAAGCCAAGAAGAAGTTCGAGGATTAAAGATAAAGTCCATGTCAGACATCACAGTAATGCTGAAATCCTCAAATGATAAAGGGGATTTTGAAGAGCAAGAAGAAGATTGCGAGAGCGATACGGACATGAATAAAACCATGAGGGATGTACTGGAAAACAATGACTCGTTTAAGAGCCGCCGAACAATATGTCATCAACGAGAGAAACGAGCGCATGCTTCTTTACAGCAAGTCGTTTCCCTCTAAGTTGCGGGCCCCATTACAGTTCTTATGAATGTTCCCGTTACAGTTACAGCTTCATCAAATATTATCTCGAATGTTTTGAATAAACAATCCCAACAAGTTACAGTGTGTCTAGTGATGAATATGTGCCACTACAGTGTGAGTCAATGATGATGTTTAACTACTCCAAGGTTGAGAATGTGTACCGGTTTCAAAAACCTATCAAGGGTGAGGCGAAAGAAGTGGTTGAAGCCCTGATAATCCACCCCAATAATGTCGAAAAGCTCATGGCGACACTGAACTGCCTTTTACGGAGTCAGCTGGCTAAAGTAAGGGATATGGCGCACATTTCGGTGGGAAAGCTGGATATGATCATACCATTCTCTATTAAGGTACATAATTTGGTGACGTTCCTTGAAGCTAGTGGATTGCAACAGTATCGGACAAATACTACGCTGATGAATGATCTGTTGTTGAAACTGCCCGTGAGTAAACTTTTAGAATGGCCCCAACGGAGTAGTACCATCCTGCCGTATGCAAGCTCGATTCATCCAGAAGAGTGGCTTAACAACGGCTTTGGTTACCCCAAACCAGTCGCAGGAACTTACTAAACCGGACATCACGCCATGAATATGCTTCACCCTAGCCACCAATTACCGTGGCTAGTAAATCCTAGTCAAGGGAGCCATCATCTATTATGCGATTGTCCTCCCTACAAAAAGCTTGACATTCCCAAAAATGGGTCTTCATCAAGAAAAATGGGCTATGCTTCTCTTGCTTTAAACAACGTCATCGTTTGCGGTTCTGTAGACGTGGGATGTGTGGAATTGGAGGGTGCGCAAAATCACATCATTCATCCCTCCAAGAAACACACAATGCTAAAACAACACCTATATCAGCCAACGATAAAACAGGTGAAGAATAGAAAAAGACCCAGCACAGCTGCTCAATAGCTACCAGCAAAGCGATCCTGTTTCGAGTCTTACCAATACTATTGTACAACGGTGATGTTGTCGTAAAAACTGAGTATTAAGGATTCTGAAAATTCAGCGGTTAAGAAAATATTGTAGTTGAAAATTGTAGATGTGCAGATAAGTGCCGATGCTGAAGGAGCGGAAAGATTTTTCTTAAAAGGTGTGCGGACAGTCGAAGATCTAGACCTACCAACCCAGAGCCTTAAAGATGTTCAAGTAAAACATTGTGTAGCAGCGTCCTTTGAACCCTTTGAGGACGTAAAACCGTTTTTACTGATTGGGCTTGATCACCTGCTGAAAACAGTGCAATCAGTATCACCAGGAAAAAAAATCGCGGAACCCAAGCTTGGATGGGTGGTCTATGGATGATTCTTGCTACAAAGGACAGCAAAACGAGATGACAGCTCTATTCTATACGCCAACGAGAAGTAGCCGGAACAAGATGATTGAAATTATCGATGAATTTCTAAATCCAGAGTATTTTGGAGTAAACAAATCGACGGATCACTTGCTGTCAGTAAAGGACATGAGAGCAATGAAGATCTTGAACGAAACCACTATGCCCGTTGGCAATCGCTTTTAAATGAGTCTGTTAGAATTGAGCTCTCGTCAAGTTACGAGATGGAAAAGCGATGTCTACTAGGCCTGAAGAGAAGGATGAAAAGGAACCTTCAATCTTCTTATTCAGAATGAAGTTTTCAAGAAGCCGCAAAGTTGTCATGAAAGACTATAAATATCATACAAAAAGAGAGTTCTTGGGTGTCATCATGTCGCTTTACGACCCACTAAGGATAATAGCCAACTATGTCATCGATGTATATAAAACTGTTGATATGGAGTCACGGAGTTGGATGGGATGACCCGATTCTTGAGGAAATCTACGAGGGCGGGTCAATAAGTCCGTAAAGAATTTCTGACCTCTTTACTGAAACAGCAACACTGCTCCTGTCAACAGGCATCTGTCAGTTGACTCTTGTCAAAATTTAAACTTGCTGCGTCAGTTAGTTTGTGTTTGACAGCTATTTTTATCAGACTACTCACTAATTTGAGGAGAAAATGGAAAAAAGTGAATTTCGTGTAACAACTTCACAGGAAGGTTTGGCGTTGTTTAATCGCAATATGGAGGAGTTTTTGCGCCGTTTTGTAACCGTGGACGAAACATGGATCCATCACAACACACCAGAGAACAAACAACAGTCAAAACAGTGGGTTTCTAAGGGTGAATCGGCGCCAAAGAAGGCCAAGGTGGGTTTGTCAGCCAATAAAGTTATGGCGACTGTTTTTTGGGATGCACGCGGGATAATCCACATTGACTACCTTCAAAAGGGAAGAACAATCAATGGGGAATATTCAATGGACCGATTCAATGACGATTTGAAAAAAAACCGACCTCATTTGGCCAAGAAAAAAGTTCTTTTCCACCAAGGCAATGCAAGGGTGCACACATGTGCAGTTGCCATGGCAAAAATCCATGAATTGGGCTATGAATTGCTCCCTCATCCACCCTATTCTCCAGATTTGGCTCCGAGCGACTACTTCTTGTTCCCAAACCTGAAGAAATGGCTTGGTGAAAAAAGATTTGACTCCAATGATGAAGTCATCTCGCAAACAAAGGCCTATTTTGAGGACCTCGACAAATAATTTTTTTTGGAAGGGATAAAAAAATTGGAGAAGCGTTGGACAAAGTGTATAGAGCTCAAGGGAGACTACGTTGAAAAATAAAATTATTTTTTTATCAAAAAATCTGTGTTTTATTCCAAAAGTCACGGACTTATTGACCCGCCCTCGTATCAACCCTGGAAGCAATGACGATAGCAACTTTTAAAACTTTGCCAGTATCACGTCTCAAGATGCTATGACTCGTCATACTCACGCGTATTTCAGTATAAACAGTGTACAGGATAAATGAGATTCTCGAAAACACCAAAGTAAGACAGTGGTGTTGGATTCCGTCGAGACTCAACCCTGAAGACAATGCGATGCGAGCTAAGTACCCGATAAAAATGCGAACAAGTAACACCTGGCTAATGAGACACTTCATTAGTAAGACGAAGCGCACTGGTCAACTCTGCCCGAAGATATCGCCACCTACGAATGTCCGGATGAACTTCGAACTAGAGTTCTCCATGCGAACTCCATCGTAAGCAGATATATGTGCCTAAATTTGGCTAGGAACAGCAAGCTGGCTCCTAAGGTTTATAAGGGAAAGCCAGTGAAGATCTGATGAAGAAGGGAAGCTATCAGTAGCTGAAATCGAAGAAATACAGAAGGTCTACTGTCAAGAACAACAAGATACCTTCCCCGAAGAGGTTACCAGATTCGGTAAGAATCTTCCAATAAATAAAAACAGTAGCATTCGAAGGTTGACTCCATTTCTGGATGAGAAGAATGGTATGATTCGAACTTCAAAAAGGATGGACGCTGCTGAATTTGCTTGGAGAAAAGTCAAGTGGTTCTTTTATTGTCCATCGAACTCCCACGCAGGACGATATTCGGAACGACTCGTTCAAGCCGTTAAGAAGGTTTTGATTTTATTATTTAGTAGCTTGCTGGAAGCCGAAAACATTATACATTAACTCATCTGCAGTGATGTCTGAGGAGGAATAACCTCTTACTCCCAATCACTTCCTGATAGCAACGTCAAACTCAACACAAATTCCGCATGAACCTAACAAGACACACTCTGCTTGAGGAAGCAATGTTACCCTTCACTGCCAAGATCAGATTAAGAACAATTTGTGGAAGCGTTGGATCAGGGAGTATTTGCCGATTATCACCAAACGAAATAAGTGGTTCGAGCAGGTGCTTCCTTCAGTCGTGGGAGATCTGGTAATGGTTTGCGACGATAACATGCCAAGCCAGCGCTGGAAATGAGGAAGAGCCATCAAGGTGTTCCCTGGATCAGATAACCAGGTGCGTTCGGCGGACAAAGGTGGAGTTTACGACAGTCTTCATGTCACCGTTTCTGGATGTTATTGAGGCTATGAAAGGGTCCATTTCTGAACGCACACATCCTTACGGATTTCTGAACTAGCAGAACCTTTTACAATTTTATTAGCTGTCAAAAATTGGCGCATAAACATAGTCAAATCACGTTTGTAATTCGAAAACGTCTGATGTGTCTATCAAATGAGTAAGATTTTTTTTCTTTTAATTCACCTTTTTTAATACAATTTATGTACGAGTACATTTTTGACAATTGACCGACAAGGCAAATGATTTTTATTCCAGGACACAATGTACCAAGCAATTATATTGTTGCACATATTGGCACTGCAAAGGTAGTTGGGGTTAGAAAACAAAATTCGAAGGATCGGTGATCTTAACACTGTTATTAACTTTTTGCTTTATGTTACTTTTTTTGGTCAAAATTAGAATAAGCGAATGTTGTTTGGAACCCAAAATTTTCGTTCAATTTGGACCGTAATGAAAAAATGCAAAGGCGGTTAGCAAAGTATCGTATATCTTTTTCAAATGTGTTGGATTTTTGAAGAGCAAGATGTCTTCTCCCTGGGTATAATGACGTTGAAGAAGGCATGTTCCTGCATTGTAAGTCCCACACTTCTATGGTTTACAATATAAGAAACAATAGATGAAACTTCCGTGTTGGAAAAGAAAGAACTACTAGACGTTAGCTTTTCAATAAAAGAGTTAGGGCCTGGTCAGAGGATTATTTAATGATAAGTGAACTGGTACAATTATTCCTATTTTTAAAAAATCTTAGAACAGCTATTGATGCTAAGAATAAAATCATTCTATTTTATACTATTTTTTATCTTTATTTTACTAAACTCCAACGAATGTCTGGACTCCATCAAGCCGCCCTGTTCTAGATGCTTGATGGCACATATCTCATATTAATGCCTTCGGCATGATAGCATGACTCTGGCCAGACTTTGATCCAAGAAAGAAATCTTATCGAATCATTACATATGACTTTAGAGCCGGGGGACTGGAATTGATATTCTTAAGGAGAACTACTACATATAACATGAGAGTATATTTCTTATTAGACAAAACTTCATGTCCGCGGGAGGCAGTTAGCGAAAGACCGTGCTAGCTGGATAGGCATGCCATCTAAGTATGTAAGTTAGTCCTAAACGTGGAACGTTATATATTTATGCAAAGGAAGAATACATATGTTCGTAACAACAGTCAAGCTCCTCTCGGAGTACAATCTTACCCTTTGATCATTTCTAATATAGTGCAGCAACTCAAATTTTCTCTGAATCTGATCGGAAGGATTTATTCATTGAGTCTTACGATGAGATCTTCGTTGAAGATTCTACAATAAGTAAATCTTTTCTTTTCACCGAACCGGTGCTGAGGTCATCTATAATTGACAACTTGAACAACTGTAAGAAACACACGGCTTTTCTTCAGCCTCTTGGAAGAACTGCTGCAGGCGTCTAGACTTGGACAAAACTTTTTAAATGAACCATGTCTAAGACACACGTATCTGCACCTTCTGTGCAAAAGAAAATGACATAACAGAGTGGATGGTAAATTTTTGAGGGTTTTATGGTAAATGCCGAAGAGGTGTATGCCGAGAGGGAGATGAATCAGGCGTATAAAATATTTTAAAAACTATTAAATAATAGCATTAAGGCATCTAGCTTCTTAGTCAGGTCTCAAAAATCAAAAAACAAAAAACTTAAACCTTGTATTAATAAAAATATATTAAATAAAATTAATTTAAGGAATAAACTGAATATCAAGTGCTCAAAACATCCGCAGAATGCGACTTTAAGAAACCGCTACGTTAACTTAAGTAAAAAATTGGAAAAAGATATGCAAGAATGTCGTGATAGATTTTATCGAAGGGAATTTGCAAGATGTGTAGGGAGAATCTAAGAAATAAGAAAATAATCCATCGATATGCTAAATGCGATAAGACTATCATTTTAGAAATGGCTCTACAGAAATCACTGACAATACGATGATTGCTAACGAATTCAACATTTACTTCGCTTTTATTGCATCCTCTATTCCAGACTGCAATATTATTACTTGCAACTGTTGCTCGAGCTCCAGAACTGAGGACGATAAAATTAGCTCTAATAGTTTTTATTTTGAAGATATATCTTCGTTCGAGGTACTGAAAATATTAAAATCCCTCAACAACTCTAAAGCTTGTGGTAGTGATCCAATTGTTACTGAAAGAAATAGCGTTGAATGTTGTGGATATATTGACTTACATCTTCAATTTAAGTGTAGTATCTGGAATATTTCCTGATGACCTAAAAGGTGCAATTGTTATTCCTCTTTTCAAAAAAGGAGATCCAAAGGAAAAAAATAATTACAGGCCAATCTCACGTTTTTGTTTATACCATCTTTTTCAAAAAATTCTTCAATGCCGCGTTTAGAGGTTTCATTTTTAATTGGTTCCAATCTTATCTTATTAGTCGATCGCAAAAAGTAAAAATAGATGGTGTGTCTAGCAGCAGTTGCAGAATGTATCTGGGAGTGCCCCAAATATCACACCTTGAGCCTATCCTATTTCTTGTATACATAAACTCTATTTTCAATCAAATGACTATCGGTAAATTCACTGCATTTACAGACGATTTGGGCATTTCCTATGTATCTGAAAGTCCATTGAATCTTATTTCTGAAATAAATCACGATGTATACATTTTACGGAGTTGGTAAGATGCAAGTCAGCAATAAAACCAAGTTGATGTTTCCAAGTTTCAGTGCAAGATTATCAGCGGATGTCGACATTTTCTTTCATTTCACGAATTGCTCACGATCAATGAATAGGGTCTGTGTGAGTATGAATGGTACATTACACAAAAGTGTGTCCTGCGGCAGGGATTGCTTTAAAATTGATGTTGTTCAGCAATTTAAGTATCTTGGCCTCGTTATAGATTACAAATTGAGCTTCGCAGAGCACATTAATACGTTGATGAAATATTTTCTCTCAACCTTACGGATTTTCTACTATTTAAAAAAAAATGCTCGATGCAGGTCACAAGAATGATATATTATGGTATTTTTCAATCGAAGTTACAGTATGGAATTTGTTGTTGAGGTGGGGCCTACCAAATTAAAATTAATAAATTACTTATTCTTCCAAAACGCGTAGTAAGAAAAGTGTGCAAACCGCTTACACAATTCCATGGCGTTGTTTAAGCAGTTAAAAGTCCTCCCTTTGAGGCATTTGTTTTGTTTAAAGGTATTGTAAGAATAAATCTAAGCTTTGATTAACTCTGATATAATGATTTTTTTGTTTTTTTATTTTATTTTAAATCTTTAATGTCAAATTTAAATTAATTATTGCTATTAACTAGTGCTCTTGATTTTACCCGGGTAATACCCACCTCAACAATTAGCCGGGTACCCAGGTAATGCGGGTAATACCCAAGTTCGCCGGGTACCCGGTAACGTCAGCTATCGGGTACCCGACAATATCGGGTAACGGGTACTTAAAGGTCACAAATACTCTAATTTAATAAAGTTGGTAATGTTCACTTTTGATGAGGATGAGGAACATATCTCCAACATTGGCTCTGAAACTTAAAGTAAGCGAAATGGAATGGTCACAAACAGAAGCGATGGTTAAAATCGAGAGTAGAGAAGATGAAGTGCCATGGAATTTTTATTAAAAGCCAAATCAGATAGTGAGGCCGTTAATGAGTTCGACATGTAGCTGTGTGAACTACAGTTAAAGCACAATATTCCTGACCCCTTAAAATGGCGGAAAAATAATGCAGACAAATATCCAAACTTGGCATTGCTGGCCAAAAAATATTTATGCGTGCCAGCGACATCGGTTTCGTCAGAATGTGGTTTCTCCACTGCAGAAAACATTGTATTGGGTTGTCCGATTTTCGCTCAGTTGGAAATATGAAGTTCTCGAGTAAACATTTGTGCCAGAACTTTAAATTCTCGTTTTTATAAAATAAAGTGGTACGTGTGCTTGCCGTGTGAGAATTTTAGAGTTCGTTATACTGTTATTTTGTTTCTCTAGGAATTAGTTACCATTCAGTTGAAATTCGAACCCTCTTCCTTTACGAATTTAAAATAGGACACAATGCGTCATTTGCGATGAAAAACAATAATGACTCATTTGAGGATATAGTAGTAGTAAACATAGTAGTAAACGAACGCACTATACGACGTTGGTTTGGAAAGTTCCATTCGGAAGATTTCAGCCTCGAAAATGAACCACGTGGGAAGCCGGAAACGTTAGTTGATGACGATGTCTTAAGAGCAACGGTAGATGCGGGCCCAACGAATTATGTGCGGGAGAATGCACAAAGCATGCCCCAGTGACAATAAGTCGACACCTTTCTCTCATAGGAAAGGTAAAGAAACTCGATAAGAGGGTACCCCATGAACTGAACGAATCCCAAAAAGTCTGCGCATTGCTTACATTAAGAAACCAAACTGGAACCGTTTTTGCACCGGATAGTCACCTGTGATGAAAAGTGGATACCGTATGATAATCGTAAAAGACCTGGGCAGTGCTTGGATTCAGATGAAAAACCAAAACACACCCAAGCCCGATCTTCACCCAAAAAAGGTTATGGTGACAATCTGGTGGACATCGAAAGGACCAATCCACTTTTCATTTCTTCAACCAGGAGAAACGATAAATGCAGTCAAATATTGTGAGGAAATTGACATAATGCATACGAAATTGGCTGAAAAGCAGCCTGCGTTGGTAAATAGGCATGGTCCGATCCTCACACCTCACACGTAACGGTGCAAAAGCTGATACAGTTGGGATTCGAAATTCTTCCGCATCCACCATGCTCTCCTGATATTTCTCCAATGGATTATCACCTTTTCCGCAGTCCGGAGTCATTTTGTCGGCAAAAGGTGTTCCGAAACCGAGCAGAGGTCATAGAAGCGTCAAAAAATCAAGCTTTCTTTAAAAAGGAATAATGGACCTTGAATCACGGTGGAAGAAGGTTATAGATGTCAATGGTTCATATTTTGACTAAATAAAATTTTATAAAAAAAAATATTGACTTTTAATTTTTTACAAAAAATCTGACATTTCTTGTGGTACAACCTAATACAAAGCAATTATAGTAAACCATAACTTTAAAAAACATTTTATTCTGAAAAGTCTTAAAAATTAACACGAAAAATAAAAACAAAACCAAGTTTTATTTCGTTTAGTAAATAAAATACATATATAAGTAGCATTAATCCTCAGTTCCGATCACTAAATATATAAAAGAAATTTAATAAAATTCATTGCTTCAAATAATTTGTAGACAAAATACAAATAGAAAAGTTTACTTACTTTGTAATATAATAGTTTGTCTGGTCTTGATATATAAGAAACATGACCCGCGCGTACCCGAAATATAACGGGTACCCAAAACCTTATGTGCATTTGATATTTTGGTACCCGGATAATACCCGAAAATATGGATACCCGGGTATCAAAAGCTCTACTATTAACTATTATTATTGCCTGTCTCTTTTCCTTTCTTTTCTTTTCTTTTTCTTTTTACATAAAATCAAATGTTTTTGTTAATTGATTCTTTTCATTTCCTTATTTTGAAATTATAATCATCCCCAACATGAATTTTTAAATAATGATTTAATATTATTTTCCTACAAAAATACAAAATGACACCATCCTATCCTCCAGCAAATGTAATATACGAGTAGCTTATGACGAATTTGTAAATAATGTACAAGAGAATATGAAATAATAAATAGAAAAAAAATACAAATAATAATCAATATTGGGGTTCATACTTGTTTTTCCTTTCAGTAAAGTATGGTGTCTCTCTGGTAGTTAATCGACCAACAGTATCAGTACTACAATGGCGTACTTTATCTAGAGTCTTTGAATTTGAAGGAGGCTTTGAATATTTTTGCAGCTGCACCTACTTCTTCTTTTCCTTTTACTAGCCCTTTCCTCGCTACACGAACTTATGCATAACGAGTTTCCCATTTTTACTGCATCGCTACTGCTCCGCTTATGGGGTTGGCTAATGTCGCAGATCGCAGAACGCGGCTGCATACTGCTCGGTCCTGTATCGCTTCGGCGGTTAGCCCCAGGCGTTGTTGTGCATTTGCCATCTGAGCAATCCAGGAATTCTTTTTCCTACCTAGTTTTCTTTTAGTAGGAGCGACCGTAGTTGATATTGCCTTCTTAACGGGATTTTCCGGAGATCTTCTTTGAACGTGGCAATACCAGCTAATTCTAATTCGAGGGTTAAATGGGTCTTTCAACACAGGATATAAAAGCTGTATGTTGATAAATGACGTTTAATTTAACACTTTTTAATATGGTATTTGTGGTCTTTCTATAATATGCATGTACATAATAAATATATATGGGAAGTCTGATTGAAATTACGACCAAGATTGGCCTACGACTTAAAAAATTACCAGGGAAAATGAATCGAGTCCCTTAATAAGTTGATAGTTATGAAACCCGTCACGTAGAAGATCGGTCCACCAGGAATTATCCTGATAGTCCCTATTCTCAGGCAGAGTTGCGAAAAGGAGTGAGTGTTGGAACTGCAACAAAAAACATTCAGAGCGTTTATTCGGATCGTGTGCCTGCTCTAAGGACCGTTAAAAAGAGGTTTTGTAGATTTCGGATCGGTGATATGACCTTGGACGGCCATTCGAGATTGATGACAATATTGTGCAAGCGAAAAATAACCCAACGATTTCAACTGAGGAGATTGCTGAGGAGGCTTAACATTGACCATTCGTCAGCATTTCGCCATTTAAAGAAACTTGGATTCACTTGCAAGCTCGACACGTAGGTGCCGCATTGCATGACGGAAAAAATAAGCTGTTTGGTGACATTCCACGGGTATAATTTTGTTCGAGCTTCTTTCACCTGGCGAAAAATCACTGTGAATTAGTACTGTGAACAACTCTCTAATCTTCGGTTTTAGCTAATCGAAAAGGAATCATCTTTCATCATGATAATGCCAGGCCACCTGTCGCCCGACAAACGCTGAAAAATTGAAGGAGTTAAAATGGGAAATCCTTCAGCACCCACCGTATTCCCCAGACCTTGCTCCTTCAGATTTTCATCTGTTTCGGTCCCTTCAGAATGGTTTGAATTGAAAAAATTTGGTTCCGCCGAAGCTGTCAACAACAATTTTACGAGGTTTTTTGACATAAAACCACGCAGTTTCTATGAAAATGGAATTCGCAAGCTTGTAAATCGTTGAGAGACAGTTATAGAAAATAACGGAGACTATAATATTGTATAATTGATTACTAAAATTGCTTTCTTTAAAGAGTAATATAATAGCTTGTGTTTCATTTTCAAATCGAGCACGAACTTTTGCAATGATCCAGTACATTCCAAATAAGTAAAAATATTGTGCAAAGTATACGACAGTGTGAAGAGATCAGAAATTTCCGATTTGTCGTCAGCCGCAGCAATTACGGCTCTAACCTGCCTCATACCTGGATTAGTTGTGGGGCAAAGATCTTTGACTAAGTCTATATAGTATGACACTCAGCTTATGAAAGGCTTGGAAATTGAAACTGAAGGCACTCGGATCTGGTGTGATATTTATGTGGAAATCGTAACAGCACCATGATAAAAGAAAATACATTTGTTTGAATCTTATTGAATCAGACAAGAGCCGTACGGTAAGCAATATCCAAGATCGGCTGATTTAATACCTCCCGAACATTTCACGAGAGCTGTGTGCAATAAATGTTTTGAAATCCAATTTTGTTAGTGTTATTTGTGGCATACGGGCAGCATTGCTCCATAAATTGAACGGTCCACATGATCTTTAAATAGAACTATATTTCTTAAAGTATGAATAAATTGAGGATACTCTTATAATCTATAAGGATACTGCTTAGTTCCAAACTTCACCTTTGAGCTTGAGTTTTTTATCGTGATGATCGATGTTCTGTGTCCATCTTTGTTGAGAGCATACACCATACTTCGATTTTCTCTGTCAAAATCAAAACCCATCTTTGCCAGTTCTAATTCAATAGTCTCAAACGCCCTATTGACACTTCACTGTGTTCTTCCTATTATGTACGAGTATGTCCATGTCATATGAATGTGCTAATAACTGAACAGTCTTTTGAAAGATGGTGTGTCATGATGATAACATCAGACAGTTTATATTTCGATCTCTGGAGTTGACTTGTGAGTTTCGCACGATTCTTTCAAGAACGATGTTTAAAAAAATCACATGACAACGCATTGTTTAAGTACTTTTTTGACATTGAAGGCCCCAGTTGTGTCATATTACCGACGTTGACGGAGCAGCGTGCATTCTCTATTCTCCATCCTGCGTAGCCAAATGAGCTTGGCAGGGATGACAAAACTAGCCATGGTTTTGTATAGTTCGCCTTTATAGATGCTACTATAGGCGGATTTCAAATAGATAAAGAGGTAATGCCATAATGTGAAAATTTGATCTGTGATCAGACTGTTGACGAAAGGTCTTAGGGGTGGACATAATACGACAGACAGAACAATTACTCGACTGAAGTTGGCACAGTTCAGGAGATCTCCCTTGTTTAGAATCGGACAAATAATGCCGATTTGTCCGATATACCTTCGTCGACACAGGTTTTGGAGATGAGTTGATGTATGTTCTGTAACTCCCCAGTTAAGCAATCGGGTTCAGCAGCTTTGTTAGATTTAACCTTGGAAATTGCTGTCCTGATTTCATCTCGGTCGGGTGGATGGAAATGTTATTTGGTGGGATGTTGTGCTTCATCACCGTTTTACAGTTTTTAGAAATAATCTCTCCATATTCTCAACCATTCTTTCTCCACCCTTGGTTTCCAACTTTGGAATGTTCATTTTATTTTTTGGTGACTATTCGGAGCTTTATTCTTCTGAGAGCACCTTTCTAAGGACTCGATCGATCGTTCCCTGTGCTCTTGTTCTTCTCTTCCTTTTTTTTTGCTCGTACAACTTGCGTGCTCCTCCCACCCTTTTCTGTAAAGCCAGTGTGTACTCGAATATGCTCCGTTTTTCAAAATTTGCCTGTCTGCATTCGTCATAGTACAAAGGATTTCTTTTTTGAGTCGGGTTGAAACACAGAAACCCGTCGGAAAATTCCTGGAGGTCTCCTGCGATTGTAGTCATTCGACGTTGAGATTCCTCGCAATGATTCCTTGGCATTACGTATATCCGCATCTGTACCTTGGTTACAACAAAATGCTGGTCCTAGTAGATGTTAAGCGCCCGGCACGTTCGCACATCCAAAACACTTGAGGAGTGCCTTGTGTCGTTCCGCAAAATGACCAATCTGGTTGTTGTTGATCAAGAGTCAACCAGGTGCCTCTATGTATATCAATGTATGGAAACCGTATGCTTGCGTCCTACCGTAAAGTCAAAGTCAATAAGCATGTGTCCGCTTTCGGAGCTGATTACGTGGAGGCTGTATTTCCCCATCGTATTATCAATAGTGCCCTCCTTACCTAGCGAATGCTTACATTTTATTTTTTTTTAAAAACATAGCACTCAAGTGGAAATGAATATAGTACTTAAAGTGTAAGTTTTCAGGAAAATGGGACAGAGAAAGAAAGATGTTTGGATTCAGTGGCCATTTCGCTCCATGGGTGGCATTCAATATTTAATGGGGAGACTGAATTATTAGTGTGCTCCATAGTGCGAGTAGGTACAGTTCTTCATCGCCTTTTGTCGGGTCCATTACATCACACTTCTTAGATGGCGGTTAGGACTGCTTTGTAGCAGTCGAGGATCTCCGCTAGTTCTTCTGTTAAGCATTCGAACATACTACGTACAGATCCAAGGACCGTTGTCTTTAAATCATTGCGAGTGTGGTCAACAACGAATCCATTACTATCTGAGGATGTTAGGTGGTTCGTCACAGTTTTTCTAGGGTACTTGCTATTTTACTCATTCTGGGACCACTACTGAGGAAGCTATGAACTTAATTGTTGCGCTGCTGTCCAAATTACAATTAGGACAGTCAGCAGTTTTCCGATTTCGATTGGTTGGAGCGCATTAAATGCAGCGCTTTTCTGTGCAGTCAAGCTCCAAAATGAGCTCTTTGGGTGGAGTTTCTAGAGTTATTCCCGAGGATATATCTACTGAAACATAGATGAAATTATGTTTTGATCGGGAAGGATCAGGCCTACAACGAGAATTGAACAGTTATTGTAAACCTCGTTTGAACTTCCCGATTAGAATTCGCTGCATTGCTAAGGAATTGAATTGAGAGAATGATTGACCGGGATGAAAAGTTATTGAAAATGATAATACAGATGCTTCTCTGTTTAGGAAATTGGCTGCTTAATAGATTATCCTATGTCAAATCTTTAAACATTTTGTTAAAATAAAAATTTGGAATGGAATTTACAAAATATCAGCAAAAATAAAGTGATTCATTTGATGTTGCATGCCTGGCAACACCCATGCACACTGTGGAAAAGCGACAACTTGACATACAGATTTGTACCCACATAGCGGTTTGAATCTTTTATATAATTCCACTCAACATAACTCAACCAATTAAAATGCCATCAGCTGAGCCTTCTCTCGTTACATCTATCTATTTGTATCTTAGATTGAAATGAGCTTAAAAACTCTTGAAACACGTGTCATCATTTGCGTGGTACGATATACCATAGTTGGGAACAAAATGCTTTTCGCATTTGTGTAATCAAAATCAGAATCAAGCAACCCAACACGAAAGCAAGTCCAACACGTCGAAACTAAAACCAAATTTACGCTCAAATTTTAACTCACTACTCACCATTGCTGTGTTGAAGTTGGAAGAGCTGTTAAGGGGCTATCTCGTTCGCACTTAAGCATCCAAATGCAAATGTCAAAACTCGACTTGAATTTAAAGCACGTTTTCAGCGTCAGAGAGCTATTTGTGTGGCATTCACAGATAGTAATTGTGTATGTAAGCTGGGGAAACGCCACTCAAATTGAGTCAAGTCAGCACTAACATACATCGATCTAGGCTTGAAAAAAATAAAAATAAACGTTCGGAGGAGAAAAGTATGTGCGTCAGCTGCTAAAATCTACTGCTGGGCTACTCTACTCTGACACTATACAGTCTGGTGAAGGGGATTACGCGAAGTATCATCGTTTTGTCGATGAGTTGGTGGGTCGGTCGTGTCGTGAGTTTTTTTTTCTTAGTTGTTTGCCTTTGCTTGTATTTTTTATTGTAATTTTACTCATTTATACCAGATAGCGAGTATCTCGAACTGTTTGGGATTTTTCGATGTTTTCGGTTTGTTTGACCGGACGGACGACTACTACTCTTGCTGGGCTCGTTCGGCTTCGGCTTTTCTGACTAGCTTTTCGCCTGTCTTCAGTTTTCAGTATTTGCCTTCATAGTTCGTACAAGCGAATTAGTGTAGTGTTCGTGTTGCACAGTCGTATAGGACGCGTGAATCTACAACACGTCGTTTATTCGTATATATATATTTTTTGTTATTTTATTTCACGTGCATTTCCTACATCAAGAACGCTCCATAACTCAATCCAATTCTTAATATTTTTTTCTCATTTTTTCCCTAATTTTTTGCATCGTTTTTGAGGGACTTGGTTAATTTCTTTTATTTCTACATCATCGCGTCAGTTGCAAAACTAAAAAAAGTAAATCCCTGATAAGAATCTTTTTCCTCTGTCAACGAGCCGAGTTTTTCATATCCCTGGCTCAAAAAGAACAAGATTTTCGTTTTGTTTTGGTTCTGTTGTGAAGTATTTATCACTTTGTGAAATCGTTGAAGAGTGATTTTGCAAAAAAGGAGTATTTAAAAAAGAACACAGACAAAAAAGGACAATCGTAACGTGTCGTGTCGGTTAGAGTCATCTAATTTCCTATCACAGAGATGGTCATCGGTGAATGAAGGAGCTACGCTTATCAAAAGGAGTCTAACCTGTCATCCATGGAGTTTTTGTAAGTTTTATCTGTTCAAATCTACAACATACATAATGTACGATATTTTAGATCAATTACGAGTACTTGACCTCATCGTGAAAAAAAAATCATAACGATTTCGAACGATCCCTCACTCGTTATTCAATCAGTTGTGCAAATTCTAGTCGCTATCTGATAGTGTCAACTATTAACCGCGCTCAGGTGTTGGATCAAAACAGATGTCGTTATGCATAAGCGTCATAGAGATGCAACTAAGCTTAACCAAACATCGGATCCCAGATGCACTTGCGCATATTACGTCAGTTAACTTGCAATCTGTCATTGTCACTTTGATTTGGTTACTCACTTCACAATCGAACTTTATACGAATAGTGTCTGCTGTCAGAAAGTGAAGATTTATCATCGACTACGGAATAATAATGAGAAAGGCCTCGTGTTTTTTTTGTTTTTTTAAACAACCAGTTTCTTCCTTTCTGTTGCATGTTAAAAAAAATTGATTACAAGAAAAAACCGAAAAAAGTTAAATGTCCGTAAAGCTTGGTACGGGTAAGAAATTAGCGATTTCCGAAAGGAATCCTGCAGATGTTTGTTACTAGACATGATCGTAAACCGATTTGTTTGCCGAAAGCAATCATATCCTAATTACCAGGCAGCCTCGAAAGCAATTAGAAGAACACATAATCTACTGTTGTTGGACAGGAATGTTCTTTATTTAATATTCTTGTACATACATACGAGTATGTACAGTCCACAATATTTCTATGACTTCGATAAGAGTCGATTACCATTGTTTTTTTTTATCATAAGCGCTTTTTATCCTAAGGAACTTGTATGCGTCTTGAGACTTGTATGGGTCATATACCTAGTTTATATGACAGCCTAAAGCGCATTGCCAAATGCGCACTGCTTCAATAAGCTCATATAAATACCACTTCAAACCGCATTGAACATTTCATTGCTTAAGCTGTCATATAAATTAGGTACCTAATAGACAATTCGAAGACAAATCAATTTAAATGCAAACACCTGGATAAACTACAGCCATTGTCATGTTTTGGAATGATTTGGTTCAAACGAAGAACAGCACAGATGTTTCGAAGAAATTGATGATGTTTGGCCGTGTTTTGTCTCATATCGAAATCATGAACATTATAGCACACTATTTTTTGTTGAGCAAAATTAGATGCTATCAGACTTAATTTCGATGCGACTTTGGGCATGAGATGGCTGAGTCAACACATGTAGTCGTTTTTATATTGTCAAATGAGAGTAATTTGCAATTTGTACGTGCTGTTCTGCTTTTGACCTCAGGAGGATAGTAGCACCAATATGGACGCTATAAGCCAGGCACACTGCTGATGGGAAGTTGTCATTTTATTCCGTATGTCGAAGTTAGTAGGCCTAAGCTGATTATAAATGCATTGTCGCGTTGGTTACAGTAATTATGTACGAATGTGCTCACCGAAAACTACCTATATGATGAACCTGGTACGAAATTATATGATTTTTGCCTGATACTTATCTTCGAAGATATCAACCAACTGGCATGTGAGAATTTTTCGACTCGCAGTTTAAATACGATTATATAAATTAATGGCAGCGCTAATCTGATAAACTCAGGCTACGGAACTCGGTTTTGGAGTCAATAAAAACATTCAAAGTGGAGACCTTCTCAGAACAATCCCTATCCGAACACAATGTATTTTACGTTTCCTCGGCATCTGTGGATAATGACGCAACAATACAGATGAAAGCCTGATGAGTGATGCAGAACACGGTGTTTGTTGGTTTTGAAGTGAAAACAAAACTTCGGAGGTTCGCCGTAGTCTACTGAAATACCTAGTGTTGATGTCAGAAATGGTTTTTTGGTGTATGATCTGGGAACCAAAGCCAGTAACTCTGCAGCATTTTCCTACGAAGTAAGCAATTGCGACACCTCGACCGCTACACCTTGCCCGAGATGTGAGCGGTTCCTCCGTCCTGCTTTAACCAACAATGCTTGAGACCCAATTCAGCAACTTGCGGAAAAAAAACTCGTTTAACATCTGTCTGTAGCGCTGGCATCTTCAAACAAATAATGGCCAATCACTTTTTCACTGCAAATGCCGCACCAAAAAGTCTCTCTGACGTCCTCGGCCACAGCAGTGATAATCTCGGTCGAACGAGTAGTAAGGGGCCAGCCAATTATAGTGAAATCACTAGCGGACCCAGTTTGCACAACAGACCGGAAATTGGTCAAATAAGCAGTAACAATAATTCCGCGTTCTTCAGGTGTGTATTGCCCCATTGCTTCCTGTCAACTAATTCTCTATCTGTCTAGATCATAAATGTTAAAACACAATGACACTTGATGCCATTTGCATAAATTATGATAAATGCACATTATGCCATTACTTTTGACCCACCTTATTTAAATATACCAGGTGCTGTCATTCCAAGCGTTTAGTTTGGTCAAGTTTTTTCAATAAGAATTCCATAAACTTTGATCGGGCTATTGCTGGTAATTACATAATGTTTGTACTTAAAAAACTAGCTGTAATACCGAGTTACTAGATATTCGGAGAGGCCGATTTTCATAGGTGGTGAGTAGGTGAGTAACTAAGGTGAAATCTTTCTGGCCTTATAATAGCCTCTGTCGACTTATAAATGAATAAAAAGGTAGCGGAACAGCCCGGTGTGAACTACTACTGAGTTGTTTTTTTGTCATTGTTTCCATGATTTTCTGCCGACTCGATAGTTAGAGTCTGTTTAAAATAAGCAGAATATTTCAGTTTATGAGGTTCGTCATTGTCCGGTATGGCGATGACAGAAAAATTGTTCTTTTTCTGCTCATTTAGACATCATCACTAGTTAGTTGATGGTGTAAACTCGTTGCAAATTTGTCGAGTCGACGATAGGCTAAATTTGTACTCTTAGACAAGTGAGCTTCAATTTGAAACTCAACAGCTTTACCTCGACAGTAAATCATCGCATTAAAAATCTGAAACGTTGGCAGATTTTGGAACCATCTGGATAAGATGCGTGGAATCAGCTACTTGATTTGAAGTGGCTACGGGGTTTTCTGCTTTTACTTTGGTTTGACCAAAATAACTTGTTTCAATACTCCGCAATCAAAAAGTAAGATATCCAACGTTATTCTGTGATTAAGAAATAAATAGAAAAGCGAAGCTTTTGCGCAGTGCAGAAGAAAAAAAAAAAATTGCACAGTGCGAGTATCCCACCCTTCCCGCTTCGGGACTTAGTACTGTTGTGTGCACTCAGTCACTGTCGTTGCTGTATTTGTCATACGCCACGGGCACTGACTGAGTGTATGTAACAACTGATGGGTAGTGGGTTGTGAGTGTGAATTTTGTTGGTGGACTGTTTCCTATTGTTGTAAACCAACATTAGAATTTTCACTTCGCAACCTTGCTTGGCATCGTCGGTGTTTGTGGTTGTTTTGTTTTTTTATAATGGCTTGGGAATTTAGAGTGGACGTAGCAAATATTCGCGGGCTAAAAAGTAATCACTTTTCACCGTACGTCCACGATTGTAAATACATACAGGACAGATGTTTTGGCACTTAGTGAAAAACCGGTAGATCCCGGCTCAGATCTCTAAAATTACTCTGATCTGAAGCTACCTGGCTACGAGCTAGTGCCATTGTTCTTCTCTCACGGGGGTCTTTGCATTTACGTGCGTAGCTTACCATCGAAATGTAATCCCTGTTCCAATACGGAATTCAATTTCATGTGGTTAAAATTCCATCTCCGTAAGCAAATTAATTATGCACTACTGCTGAGAATAAACACGTCCAAATATTGATTCAATTCTGATTTTATTTCTAAACAATATTTCCTTTTATAGGTACAAATGCTCTTATACATACCTACAAATTTTCCTTATCTTATCTTCTAAATACATACATATGTACATGTTGCTTACAAATTCTATTACTATTGCAGTTGGACGCATCGGTTTTATGACCTTGGGACGCCCATGCTGCTAAAGATAAACAAAGTAGGTACCTACTAGGTACCAAAAACGGCAGATGGTGTGAAATCATCTGTTGTGTTTCACTATTTTCGATTACGAACAACTACTTCATTTACAGAAGCCCCAAACTGGACAGCAATTGGACTTTGAACGAGTTCGATACGATGTCTGACTCCATTCAAAGAATTGTAACATACTGAAATCGTTATTACGGTTTTAATATATGTACACAATTCTGGATGGCTTTGACATTCTGGATAGACAACACCCGAAGGAGTGTGTGTTGAGATCTTCGCTGCGGAAAACAACTTGTTTCAACTTGTTTCATCTTGTAAATAAGCCCATGTGAATACAAGACATTGATAGTCATATCACCAACACCTTGGACTTGTTCTTAACTTCTCACTCTGATAAGTACAAGGTTGATGTTCTAACCTAAATGTCTGCTACTTCTAATCCAAGATATTCTTTTGCTGACGATAATACAATCTGCTTTTCATATTCGTTTCGGGATTCACGTTCCTGCTCTTCGGCTGTAGGACAGGAACAGCTGCGTATGTTAAGCTCATTAATTTCTAATATTGTAGGTATTAACAGCATAACAAATTGGGGAACCATTAACAGAGTACAATTTAATGCTTCCCAAACACAATGCTGTCTGCTGTTGTTAAAGCGAAATCTAAACACTCAACCATAAATGGCATTTGCATCGTCGAAACCGAAAAACTCCTGAAGCGATGTAAGAAACATTTCACCCCTGCTGATCTGGTCTCATTATAAAGGGTGTTTTTTTTAGAGGTATACAAATTCAATATGAAATAAAACACTTAAAGCTAATCTTAATGTCTATGATTCAATAGACAATATTATGCCATTAGGGTTTAAATATGATATCGGGCATATGCGCGCCACGGCTAGCTCGAACGAAGCGTAATCGTGAAGGTCAATTTTCGACAATTTTATCGAGCAACTGGTCCATTACGCGAAATTTTGCGCTCAGCTAATGTTTCCCGCAATAAATTGATGGCGTCGCGCTCCGTGTGGCATGTTGCGCCATCTTGTTGAAACCAAAATTCTGTCACGTCAATGCCATTCAACTGAGGAACGAAGAAGTCAAAAAAGTCAAAAATCATGTTTCTATAGCGCTCTCCATTGACGGTAACATTCTGGCCGGCATCGCCCTTAAAGAAATATGGACCGATGATTGCACCAGCCCATAAAGCACAAGAGACAGTGAGTTTTAATAAAGGGCGTCTCGACAAAGGCTTCTGGGTTTTGCTCCACTTCATATTTGGCAATCTTGCTTGTTTAACCAAAAATAGGCCTCATCGGAGAACAAAATTTTGCGTTAAAAATGAGGATCAAGCTGAATCATGTTTTCGGCCAATTCACCGAACCTACGACGCGTATAATGGTCACGCGGTTTCAACTCTTGCACTAGCTGGATCTTATAAGCTTTTAAGCCAAGATCTTTCCTTAAAATTTTCCACAAAGTGGATGGGCATAGCTCCAATTGCTGTGCACGATGGCGAATCGACTTATTCGGATTTTCCTCAACACTGCGCTCTACAACGGCAATAACTTTTTCTGTTCGCACTTTTTGTCGTCTTTGGAGAGGCGTATTATCCACTAGAGTGTACGCAGTGTGAAATGATTCATCGTGTTCCGTATAACTTGCTCAGATGGACGATTATGACGACCGTGAAATGGACGTAGCGCACGATAAGTTTGACGAACCGAACCATGGTTTTCAAAATAAGTTTGCACAATTTGCACGCACTTTTCTGGCGTTAATCTGTTTATCGTAAAATGGCAATACGTACTAACCACAAATCAACTTTCAACTGTCAAATTGATAATCTGTACAAACAGTGTTGCCAGTTTAAAAACCAAACCTCTAAAAGAAGCACCTTTATAAGGCATTTATCCGCCCAAAATTTGAATGCAATGCTCATATCTGGTTAGGTGGTCCTAAAACCTCTATGTATCTGGGCGATTAAACGCATATGCTAATATTACACAGTTAATAAACACCGACGTAACCTCTATTGCCTCACCTTGTTCTATCGTTACTTTCACAACTAGTGCTCTACCGAAATTCCAAGTATCATTCCGCCCCTTCAAACTTTTAACTTTAACACAATTTTGCTATGAATTCTAATCAGTATACCCTCAAACGCAGTTTCGGACGTACTCTAAAATATCGTGATTTTTTCTTAAGGGGTTACATATGTTTCTCCGCTCAAAAAAATCGATTTTTTTTGTGCATGAAAAAATTCTATATTCTTTTGCAATTCAAATACCGCAAGAATTTTTCAAAAATTCCAATAATTAAGAAAGTTATGACCGTTAGATATCAGATCGGGTGAAGCGCTCATTAGGGACATGAGCAGCTGCGTACTAGCTCTGCCTTCCTACAATAGATTTAAACCTTGTATAAGAATATTAGAATTCAGAATATTCCATAAGGCACTACTCGATCACATTTTCAGTTTTGCTTTCGAAGCCACGCAGGCAAGACACACTGCAGAGTTTGCATTTCGTTTGCGTTTTTCTCGAAACAGTGTTTTCCGAGTCGATACCAGAAATATCTCTTGAACCACTCGACCGATTTGCATGCCATTTTGCACGGATATTCTTAATACCATTATCTAGTCTCCTACGTAGGATTTTTTGATATCTTAATTTTTTGATTTGTTATAAATAAAAATGTGGCTAGTTTTTTATTCAAAAATAGCCTCGTACGTTCAAAAAGCTGCCATTTTGTTAAAAAAGAAATTTTTTGAAAACGGCTATGATAGAGACTAGTTTTATCCATCTACTTCAACAGTTTTTTTTTTGTTGTTTCAAATGAAACCTACCAGAGATATTCCTGGTACCGCCCAGCACGTTTTTGAAGAGAGGTTTCCAGAGATGGGCGAAATGTATACTTTATAATTGTTTTTCTTCAATTGTCAATAAAGTTTTGTATTCGTCAAGGAATACTTTACACAATGTATATTTTACTTTTTTTATATTAATTTAATATCGTAGCGAAAACAAATCTTGAAAAACGCTCCGTTTTTAGCGGAGAAACATACGTAACCCCTTAAGCCGTTCAAGTCGTTTATGGAATGCCCTGCCTATCTCTCCATTTCCTGATCGTTATAAACTGTAAACATGAACAATGCACATCTATTCCTCTCTTTTCTTCTTCGCTAAGTTTCCTTTCGACCGCGCTGTGTGCAAAAATTTTAACTAATAACCTCTTGACCGCGCTAAATAAAACTTAAAAAAAAAAAAAACAAATTTGGGATCCGCCTGTTCTCCGGAATAGATTCGAATACATTCCGGGGCGGAGCGGTGGTGTTCATCCGCTCAGCATGTCCTAGTCGGAACCGATGAATTCTAGTCCTTCCGAAGAAGTCAATCTAACTGCGAAGCCCCTACATTACGATACCATAATCTCCTGTTTAGGCGGAACCGAAAATCACTTTAAGAAGTTTTCTCTCAAAGCAATCAAGTTCGTTTTCGTACGCTCAAATCCCTGTTTATGCGTCATGCGGTAGGACTGTGATAGTGCTTTCCCAGTTGTTCGTGAAAGGGATATATTCTTCTGTTTTTCCCTAAAAACTGCAATTGGCAAGAATGATACTTCGATTGATTTCTGTGGTGATGTTATTGTTTTAACTTGCAGGTAGACCAAGTCTTTTACCACCTCAAAGCTATATGCTGCCAATGTAGCGTATTATCTGAGCTGTTCGTATTGGGTGTCCTTTCCTATAGACAGCATACACTTTTGTTTTACACTTATTTACTATTAAACTTTACTTTGCCGCTTCTGCTTCAATGGCTGCAAACGCTCCAGTAACAGCCCCCTGATTTGTTTCTACGATGCGAATGTTGTCAGCCTATACGAGCAGTTTTACATATAGTACTTTTGGAATATTGTGTCTCTGGTTTCGCCTTGCATGTAATTACATGGCAGCCGGTTGCTTGCCAAAACCTTTTTTTACCTCAAATGCCTCGGTGTTGTCATTACCAACAATTAAAAAAAAAAACTTAAACAAACGTCGTAGTTCTCTCAGCCTAAGCACGCTCTGTTTGTATAACATACGTTTTAAGTCGGAGGATTTACTCCTAAATTTCATATAAAGTTCGAGGTGCTCTCTTACTTCACAGAAACACCGCTTTTGTATCTAGTCTATGCACTATGAACTGGATGATGTCTGTGTGAAATCATCAGAAGGGGCATATCTCTCTACAACGCTTCTGGGGTTGCTAAGAAATACAGATGGTCATTATCTCTTGTTGTCCCCTCCCGATTTCGACCACGAAATTTAACTTGCAACAAAATAGTGGTACGAGCTGGTTGCGATACACCCTATATACTGGATGGCTTGTATTGATTGCAAATCAATCATTTTATTTATTGGTTTATGAATGTGAGGCCTTTGAATTTCCTGTGAATTTTGAGATTAGCTTTTTCTCACGATAAAGTCATGGCTGTATCATTCTTATAGTCCAAAAATACCCAATATTCTCGGCATATTTGTTGTAATTTGTGCGCCAGTGCCGGTTTTTACTTCGAAGCCCTTTTGTAGTTTCGGGTGTTTAGCTCAGACACATTGTCAGATCCAGTTCAGTTTTCAGTTTTAAAGCATTTTATTTCCTTAATCACTAACTCTTACATACTAACAAAAAATGCTTAAATGCTAGCTTAAAATTACTTAACAATCTTATACTAACTTACTGGCCCCACACAGGCACTCTAAGCTACTCTAAATTCTTATAGCTATGTCTTTCGGCTTTATTTACATTTGTTTTACTAATATTTGTTTTCTATACTTAAGACTAAGAAAAAATATTCGTTAAGAAAAAACTTAGCATATGGACTTTTTTTTGTTTTTTTATAAAAACTTAATATCTAACTTAAAATAAACCTTAGTCTACTTAACCTACATACACAAAACACACATACACACACATAGACATTATACACAATAATATACATATGGTAGTATATACCTTTATATATACTAACACATGTATATATTACTTAAATGCTAACCTAAACCGATGTAAGTTGGCCATCGCTATTTACAAAGCAAATATATTGGTCAGCCCTGCCTCATTAGTGAGGCTGGTCCGTAATTGACGGAAAAGACGACGAAACATCTTCTCCATCATTCAACCACCAGAAATGCTGGTGCTGCCGAACGACATCCCTCTTATCGCGATTCCCCACCGCCCTACTGAACCTGAGACGATCCACACTGCCGTGTGCGACGTCTCTGTTGTAGTTGAGTCGCCTGTCCCCAGCTGTCCGAGCGACATGGAAGATTAACGGGACCGCTGATCTATCCTGGAACAACCCTATCTGATCAAGGTAGAGGAATGCTTCCGGTGGAACAAAGCCGTCACAGCGCACACTCTCGTGGTAAAAGTAATTGGGGTAGTAAGCCCCAGATATCAGGTTATTCGTCGAGGTCATTGCTCTTGCAATGTGCCTTCAAGTCAGCTTAATTACGAAGTTGTCCACTCGTATTAGGTTCGCCCTGTTGTAAAGGACCTCATTAGGATAAAATTTCTTGTACTCCGACTCTGGTGTTCTGTACAAGCGAGGGCAAGCCCTAAGGCAAGCCCTCTTAAACACCCGAATCTTTTCCATTAAGCTTGCTCGTACATTGAACCACACGGGACAACCAAATACCAGTATGGGCCTGATAAGGCCCTTTACCCCCGCATCGAGTTGGCTGCTATAAAACAGTCTCTTTGTAAGGGCAAAAGCACCTTTAGCTCTGGCCAGAGCAGCATCTACATTTTTGCCAAAATACAGAAACTGATCTAGCCAGATTCCAAGGTATCTGACTACATTTCGACAGGCAAGAGGCCGCCCGTGTTGTCCAATGATCGAGAACTTACGCCAATTCTTTCTGGCATCCCTAGAGGCTCCAGACAACGGCGTCTTAAAGAGAATGGTTTCCGACTTCTGAAAGTTGATTTTCAACTTCCAGTCATCGCAAAATCGTCTTATCTTATCGAAGTCACGCTGCAAGAGAGTATTAATGACCTCGATTTTTGGACCTGTTCTGTACGCTACCAAATCGTCTGCGTACGCAATAGTATGGGGAAGTGAACCTATCAAGTCGCTTGTATAAATGTTGAATAGGATCGGCGAATTGACCGCACCTTGCTGAAGACCATTTTTAATTTGAAATATTCCAACAGAAGTCACATCACCATTTTTCACGATGAACTGTCCATTGGTTAGCATATTATAAAGAATGTACAAGAGTGATTTACTGATCCCCAGCCTAGTCAGCTTATAAAAAAGACTCTCTAACCATACGGTGTCGAAGGCCTTCTCCAAGTCAACAAGGCAGGCACCAGTACATTGTTTTTTGCTTTTATTCCATTGGATATCGGACACCAGTTTAGACGCGGCATGTGAGATATCATGTCCCGCCTTAAAACCAAATTGATTATCCGGAACTATATGTTTGTCCTCAACCCACCTAGACAGAGCTCTATTGATTACTTTTTCAAAAAACCTTACTGATATTCGGAGATTCGCCGGATTGGATATATCCTTTCCCTTTTTGGGGATAGGTTGAACCACCGCCGTTTTCCAATGCACTGGATAATGTGCATTATTCATTGCATTATTAAACAGGGTGATGTAGATGTCCACCGCTTCTAGAGGAAGATGTCGAAGCACGATATTCGGAATACCATCGGTCCCCACTGATTTCTTAGCTCTGATTGTGTCGAAGATCTCATGGAGTCCTTCCTTCGAAATGAAGGAGGGTAGGCCACCCTCTCTGGCAATGACGTTATTTGCCATATTTTCGTCGCTAAACCGGGTGAAACCAGAGCCCTCGGTGCACAAAGACGCGACTGTCCAGGTCGTAATTAGGGCCAGTGGTATCAGTGGCCTTGTATACTTCCTGGAAAGTCGCCCCTATGGCCTACCTTCTCCTGTGGATCCTCGATCACAAAGAAGTCGTCATTATCAGCGGCCTCATTTGGATCAATACTTGCTATTGTCAGTAACCGTTCGTTGTCTATTGTCCGGGCTATTTTAAGACACTGAAGGTCGTTTTGATTTTTTCTCCGAAATAGTTTATTTATTTGCGGAAACATATTCGGGTTGCTGGTGTTTACAGCCCGAACCTTGTTGTTCCAATACAAACTTACAGAAATTCTGTAATTCTCTTTTATTAGCGTTTGAATATTTTTAATCGACGACTTCAGTGTCCTAATCTCCGGGTCTCGTCGGTCAGTTAACTGTCTGTACAAGTTTTTAAGTCTTGTCAGAAGTCTACTTTTCTGTCGGTGCAGTGCGTCAATAGTAGGATTGCGGAACAGGTCTGCGTTAGTCGTACGTTGATACCGCGGTATTGTAGCGTCCATAGTTTGTTTAATTGTCTCGTCCATTTGTTTTAGGTAATTGTCGATCTCCTCGTTTGACAAATTCCTATTGGACGGTGGTAGGAGCGTGTTCGAGGAGAGCGCTCTTGTCAAGGTTGCGGAGAAGCGTGTCCATCGAGTCTTACTGTAGTTGTAAGAATATCTTTGGACAAACTCCTCCAATTCCGCAATTTCGTTAGAAACTGTAATTTCGGTGCTAAAACCGCAATGGTCGCTGTCATACACGAATGCGCGCAGACAGTTTAATGTTTGTAAATTCGTACCTATCAGTCGTATACATTCGTCGTACAGCAGTAGATCCAAATAATACCCGCCTCTGGGAAACGAGGGGTTATCCGTCGCTTTAAGACCGAGTCTGTACATGACATCGTGCCGACCCCACCAATCGAGTAGTAGGTTCCCTCTAGTATTTGGCAAATTATTTCCCCAATCCCTGTGTCTAGCGTTGAAATCCCCGCCGATTATAAAATAATTCTCCCCCGATTCCAGCCTCAGAAGTCGAAAAAGCGTATCGAGCTCTGTAATGAATAGGGTGGATTGTGAAGCCTCGGGTGCATAAACAGAGGCCAAGTATAGCCGCTTTCCACTGCGGAGCGGGATGTAAACGACGACTGCTTCCAACACCCGGAACCTGCGCAACACTCCCTTGTACACTCTGTGAAATTTTATACCTTCTTTAATGAAGATCGCGACACCGCCTCCACGTTTGGATCTGGGCCGATTTCTTCTCCTAACAATATAATTATTGTACTCCAGTTTGTGATTATTGGTTAGCTTGGTTTCGCTAGCGAAAAGCACATCAGGAGTTTGGTCTTGTAGCAATTTAAACATCGCCGCTCTTCGTTCGATCCTAATCAGTGAATTAACATTCACCGCAAGGACCTTCAAAGTTTGCTCCACCATGTGCGTACCCATTACGACATGTGTTGCGTTAGGCCCGGCAGTAGCGCGTAGATCTGGTCCACCCGCTTGGCCTGTTCTTGCACCTGCTTTTGCGGCTGAGCCATCTGCCCTTGGATTGCGAGCAAGATGGCCAGCATGTTAGGTGCCGCTTCCGTTGTTCTCGGCATTGGCGCCGGAGAAGCAACAGTCGCTTGCTGTACCGTAGCCCCTCTACCTGACGCCATTTGGGCGTAGCAAATTTGGGACGTGACGGCTGGTGTTTGCAACCTAACAGGTGAACGTTTGACTTCCACCTTCTACTGCCGAGCCAGTTTTGCTTTTTTAATGTCGGCGAACTTAGGACAACCACGATAGTTTGCGGTGTGTCCTACGTTCCCACATAACACGCACGAGAGCTGCGTCCTATCGGATGCTCCTTCCCTCTGGCAGCGAACGCATTGTATAACGCCTTCGCTCCTTTTTAGTTTTTCCCAGTGAACCACCTGGTAGTCTAGGACATTGATACTCCTTAGACTATCCAGACGGCTTTCGGGACTGAGCTGCACCAGGAAGAACGGCATACTCCGTTTCTTCCGCCTGGCTCTAGCTGTGGTAAACGGCTTTACCCCCACAAACTTGAGTCCTTCGCACTCCTTCTCTTTGAGCAGTGCCAAGATCCCCTCAGGATCAGAAGACGGTTCCAACCCCTTTAGCAGCATCGATTGCCGCTTTTCACACTTTGGTGTAAATGAGTAGTGCTCCGTCGTCATTTCCTTTAGGAGCTCATTCACTTTCGCGTAGCCCTCCACTGTATTACAGTGGATGGCATGGCGATCGTTCCCCAGTCTCATAATTTTAAAATTATTACCAATGACCAACTTACACAGGTCCTTGGTTTCATTTACCTCTAGTTTATAGGTGTTTATAGGAGACACCTTCTCCTTCTTCTTCTGCTGCTGCTGTTGTTTCTGCTGCTGCTGTTTTGTCTGCTGCAGTGGTTGTTTCTGCTTTTGCTGGTTTTGTTGTTGCTGCTTTTTTTGTTGGGCGCTTTCTGCCTCTAATTTCTCCCTCTGCCTGCGTGCAGTTTGTTTTATCTTAACAGCAAGCATTTTTTCTTGCAGCTTTTCTATGCTGCTGCTAATTTCTTTTAACATTTCATCCTCATCTTCTGATTCGGATGCCGCTAGAGAGGCAAAGTTGTTATTGCCCCCCTCATAATGTTCATCATCCTCTGATAGAACGGCATTTATTTTCTTTTTTGTTACATTAGGAGGGGATTTCAAACTCCTCCTCCTCTTAATGGCTTTCGCCACGGCACCGGCAACACTGTTGTTGTCTTTTGTCACTCTCGTTATGGGAAGAGCGGAACGCTCTCCACCATCCATCGCGTGCTTTCCTGAACGGTTTTGTTTTGATAACACTATTTATTTACACAATTTGTGACGAATAAAATAAAAAAGAAAAAAAGTTTCAAGTTTGCTTAAATAACTTACAAATAATCTTATTCTATCTTACTGGCCCCATGCGGGTACTCTAAGTTAAACATAATACTTAATCTATGTCTTTCGACGTTTTTTATAGACTATTTTTATTTTTGTTTTTACATTTATTAATACTACAACTAAGAAAATAAATTTGAATCAAAAAAACTTAGTATCTTCTTTTTTCTTATATTATAAAAACTTAAAATAAAAACTTATAAACTACCTAAAAATAAATCTTAATCTACTTAACCTACTTACATCTAATGCATACATACATACATATATACATACATAATATATATATACATAATATATATATACATAATATATAAATGTACGCATGTATATATATATATATTTATTTTTTTTGTTTTTATATTTTTTTTTTTCTTCAAATCTAACTTAAACCTACCTAAAACTATGTAAGCCGGCCATGGCTAAAAAAATTAGACTGGCCCACTTTGCTTCACATGAAGCTACATATTATTGGAGGAGTTCGACGACGAAGCATCCTCCCCTTCAAAAAGCCACCAAAATTGTTGGTGCTGCTGAGCAACATCCCTCCTGTCGCGACTCCCTACCGCCCTAGAGGAACGCTTCTGGAGGAATAAAGCCGTCAAAGCGAACTCTCTCGTGATACATATAATTGGGGTAGTAAGCCCCGGAGATCAGGTTGTTTGATGAGGTCATTGCACTTGCAACGTGCCTTCGAGTCAACTTAATGACGAAATTGTCCACTCGTATTAGGTTCGCCCTATTGTATAGGACCTCATTAGGATAGAATTTTATGTACTCAGACTCTGGTGTTCTGTATAAACGAAGACAAGTCCTGGGACAAGCCCTCTCAAACACCCGAATCTTTTCCAATAAGCTTGCTCTCACGTTGAACCACACGGGACATCCAAATACAAGCATGGGCCTGATAAGGGCCATGTAGCAGATTACCTTCACCCTTGCATCGAGTTGGCTGTTATAAAACAGTCTCTTTGTAAGGGCAAAAGCACCTTTAGCTCTGGCCAGAGCAACATCTATATGTTTGTTAAAATACAGAAATTGATCTAGCCAGATCCCTAGGTATCTGACTACATTTCGACAAGCAAGTGGCTGCCCTTTCTGTCCCACGATCGAGAACTTTCGCCAATTCTTTCTGGTGTCCCTAGAGGCCCCAGACAAAGGCGTCCTAAACAGAATGGTTTCCGACTTCTGAAAGTTGATTTTCAACTTCCAGTCATCGCAATATCGCTTAATTTTGTCGAAGTCACGCTGCAAAAGTATATTAATGACCTCAATCTTTGGACCTGATCTGTACGGGATTATGTCGTCTGCGTACGCTATGGCATGGTGAAGTGAACCTATCAGATCACTCGTGTAAATATTGAATAGGATCGGCGAATTTACCACACCTTGTTGCAGACCGTTTTTAATGTTAAATGTTCCAGCAGAAGTCACATCGCCATTCTTTACGATGAACTGTCTACTGGAGAGCATATCGAAAAGAATATACAGCAGTGGTTTACTAATGCCCAACCTGTCCAGCTTGAAAAAGAGTCCTTCTAACCATACGGTATCGAAGGCTTTCTCCAAGTCAATCAGGCAGGCACCAGTGCACTGGTTCTTGGCTTTGTTCCATTGGATATCAGAAACCAGTTTCGACGCAGCATGAATAATATCATGCCCCGCCTTGAAACCGAACTGATTATCCGGAACTATATTTTTGTCCTCAACCCACTTAGTCACGACTCTATTGATCACCTTCTCGAACACCTTACTGATGTTTGGAAGAAGACTGATCGAGCGGAGATTCGCCGGATTGGAAGTGTCTTTATCCCTTTTGGGGATGGGATGTACCACCGCAGTTTTCCAATGCGCTGGATAATGTGCATTATTCATTGCGTTATTAAACAGGGTGGTATAAATGTCCACCGCTTCTAGAGGGAGATGTCGAAGCACAATGTTCGGTATTTCATCGGTTCCCACTGATTTCTTACTTTTAAGTGATTCGAAGATCGTTTGGAGCTCTTCCTTCGAAATGAACGGGGGTAGTACCCTATCGTTGGTGATGACATTATTTGCCATATTCTCGTCACTGAACTGGGTGAAACCCAAGCTCTCGAATCGCCAATTCACAATTTCATTTCGAAGGTAGAAATTGTGCACAAGGACTCGATTCTCCAGATCGTGGTTCGGGCCAATGATAACATTCGCCTTGTACACTTCCTGGAAAGTCGCTCCTATAGCCTCTACCTGCTCCTGCGGATCCTCGATCACAAAGAAGTTCTCATCATCAACAGCCTCATTTGGATCTATGCCCGCTGCTACCAGTATTTGTTCGTTGTTCGTCGTTCGGGCGATTTTAAGACAAGGAAGGTCGTTCTGATTATTTCTCCGAAATATTTTATTTATTTGCGGGAACATATTCGGGTTGCTGGTGTTTACAGCCTGAATTTTATTGTTCCAATACAAACTTACAGATGCTCTGTAATTTTCTTTTATTAATATTTGGATGTTTTTAATCGACGACTTCAGTGTCATGATCTCCGGGTTATGTCTGTCAGTAAACTGTCTGTATAAGGTTTTTAGTCTTGACAGCAGTCTACTTTTCTGTCGGTGCAGTGCGTCAATAGTTGCGTTGCGGAATAAGTCTTCTTCGTAAAATGTTTTCGCTCCTCTTTAGTTTCTCCCAATGTACAACCTGGTAGTCTAGGACTTTAATACTCCTTAGACCATCCAGATTGCTGGTGGGACTTAGCTGGACTAGGAAAATCGGCAGTAGCCGCTTCTCCCTTTTGGCTCTAGCCGTGAGAAACGGCTTGACCCCCACGAATTTGAGTCCTTCACACTCTTTCTCTTTCAGCAGTGCAAGGAGCTCCTCCGGATCCGTCGACGGTTCTAATCCCTTCAGCAGCATTGTTTGCAGCTTCTCCCCCTTCGGGATGTAGGAGAAGAACTCCGTCGTCGTATCCCTCAGTAAACTTTTAACTTTGTGGTAGCGCTCCACTGTATTGCAATGGATCGCGTGCCTATCTATTGATAATCTTTTTATAAGAAAGTTGTTGCCTATGGCCGACTTACATAGCTCGATGGTGTCCTTCAACTCCAATTTGAAGGTGTTGATTGGAGGCACCTTCTGCTTCGTTGACTTCTGTTCTTGCTGTTGTTGTTGTCTCTGCTGATGTTGCTTTTGGTGATGTTGTTGTTGTTGCTGCTGCTGTTGTTGCGGCCTTTGCTGATGTTGTTGTTGGTGCTGCTTATTCTGCTGCTGTGTTTGTGTATCTGTTGTTGTTAATTTTTGTTGTTGTTTCGGAATTTTTTGTTTTTGTAGCGATTTGACCGACGCCGCTACCCGCTTGGCTATCGAGTCAACTAACAAACCCGCGATCAATTGTCTATACGAAAGAAAAAACTGACTTGCTATCTTTTTCACTACGAAAAGCCGGAACACGTTTTTTCTCTGTGGAGATCTGCGAACGACCCATGGTCAGATCCAGCTATAAAATAGAATGGTTGTTATTTTTCAACTTCAATATTGACACATTTTTTTACAAAAAAAAAATCAATTGGGGTGGTTTTGCCCACTCCCTGATTAACAACTAATAAAACCGAATGTTTTTATTGTGTAGTAAACACATTTAATTTTTATAAATTAAAATGATTCACTGCGTTCGTGACAAAGTAAGGCATTTTTGCAATATTTGCGTAGCTTTTTAACATCGCATTCTTTAACTAGCAAATTGACCTTAGTCGATGACAGCACGTTCACCTTGAAGGTTCGTCGTCTAATTTCTTTATAAATTAGGCGTCGTCCCTTACCTGCAAGTTTAAGAGGTCACAAATAACTGGCAAATCCTCACGGTGTGGTATGTAGTTGAACTTTAAGAGCTCACCCCTAATCTTGAATATTATCATCAATCATAGTTGTGATTTAGGCTGCAATAAACCATTCGATGAAGTGATCCGCAAGTTTTTTCAACAAAGGAGGATCTATCTCTTTCATCTGTACTAGCTGACATCTGGTATAGCTGAGGCTTCCAATTCATTTGTCCTGAGAATTGTATATTGATTGCACTCTCTCTTGCAATCTCAAGCCATTCTTTGTACCATCCCGTTTTCGTATACGTATTACATTAAGAACTACTTTTTTTCGGAAAACGTAAGCGGATCCATTCTAAGCACTTTTAGGATATAATCCTCATGCAGTTTTAAGGTCTCTATGTAGATTGAAGACCGACCCGTTTCGGTCATTTTGATATAGTTAGGTGTATTGGGGGTAGATAGAAATATAGAATGCTCTCCTAATATAAAAGCACAGTAGCTTTTCCACAGTCTCATATTTTTTAACTGCCCACATTTGTCCAGCATAAAGCATGATGAACTCTGCTACTGTTACAAACCCTTTGTTTGTTTATTGTTAAAACATTTGTTCCAGGCGGTGTTGATGTTGTTTAGATGTCTCGATGTCTTGATCTTTAAATCCTTGCCGAAAAGGACTCCCAGGTATTTATATTCCTTAACCACTTTGATCATCTCGCCATCGTAGTGCCATGTTTCTCTTCTACTGCTAGCCAGAAGCGAATAGAATAGGACTCAGAGCACAGGCACTCCCGACATCTACTCGAACCATGGCAACATTTCGGCGCCATTCAATACATATTCGTTCCCTAGTACAGACGTTGTAGGACTCCTCCAAACTTTCTCGATAAACCGATGCAATAAGGCTTGTATATACATGAGTGCCTTACGGCCAAAGGCGGTCCTAAAGTTAACAAAGCTTTTTACCAGTTGAAATAAAAATCTCCGCTATGCTCTTTAAAACAAATATCTGGTCGATGGTAGAATATTGCTACAGCAAATTGTTATTCAATCTAAGGCTAATGCTGTATCTTACTCAATTGAGTTCTAACAGCTTTCCAAAAATCATCTGAATTTTTGCATAAAGACAATCTCCGTCGCAACGATTCAAAGTAAGCCTTCTTTTTATTGCTTTAAGCTCAGAATTGGCTCTGAAATATATATTTCTTTCGTATTGCCGAAATAGGTTTAGACAAGAGAACGGGAGTTTCGTGAACATACAGCAGTCTATATCATACCAGGGTTGTTCAAAACCTTTTTTCTTCTTATTAGACGGGTATATACCCGAGTATATTTTTTTGGTTGCTCTATATCATCTAGACATAGTTCCTGATCAAATGTCAACTTTTCCCCAAGAGCTCTTGCTTGTTCTCTCTCCCAGAAAGCGTATGCAATGGAATATTGTATGCTCTGGGTCTTGTGAGTTTGCCCGAGCGGTGTAGATATTTCCAATAGCCACCGTTACTAAGTAGGAACTCTGTAAGGTGGTAGTTCCAGTCTTGGGTCTTCGACTTATCCAATCTTGGACTCTCGGAACTAATTTAAACCTCCAATAGGCCTGCTAAATAATTATTGATGCTGCCTTTTCTTCAGTTTTATCTTGATGTCGTTGGCGTCTTGCTGACTCAAGATTTTTTTTATTGTATATTCTAAGAGTCTCATCTGTGACCATTCCAGCTATGATAAAGGCGGCTTGGTCTGACATGGTTCGAAAACCGCTAACTCCGCTGACCCCTTCGTTTTTAGTGCCTCTGGCCAAACTGGGGCGGTATAAGGATTGATGTTATTCCTCTCCAAAGTAAAATTCTCCTTTTGTACCCAATATTAGACGGTATTCGCGACAGAGTTGCCTATACTTTCGAGGCTTTTTCACATTCATATATGTATAACCCAAGTGCTTTTTGTACTGCGAATTCAATGCTTTTCCGACCTGTTATGAGGACAGCTTCGGTTTTGTAATCGGCCAACTCCAATCCAGCAGAAATAAGTCTATATTTATATGAGCTACTGTCACAATGGCAATGTCGTCGACGAATTCAATTATCGTTACGCTCATGGGTAGCTTTAATCGTAAACTCCGTCATAAATTATGTTCCATAACAGTGGCCCTAGGACCGATCCCTGTTGGACCTACGCAGTGGCTCTGTAGTACTCGTATTTTACGCCTTTATTCGTATTGTACCACAGCTTCCTGTTGTTGAAATAGTTCTTTACTATCCTCAGCAAATAGTACAGTAGCTCAGAGAGTTAAAAGCGTTTTTAACGTCCAGCGAAACTACTGCCCTGTACACCTTTGTGCCGTAGGGCCATCTTTCTCCCTTGATGGCACCCTTTGCGATATCGACTACCGCTGGTATGGGATCAAAAGTTGAACGCTCGTTTCAGAGGCCCAATTGGTAGTCTTTCTCTTCTCCTACTGCTATTAGTCTATTAGAAATTATAATCTGGAGAATCTCTCCCATGGTGTCCAAGAGGCATATTGAGCGATAGGAAGAGATGGCTCACCAGGGGGCTTCTTCCCTTTTGGTAGCACAACCAAATGCTGTGTTTTCTATCTTTCGGGAAACGTTCCTTCTTCTAGACAAGTTTGCATTGTTGCTATGAAGAGGTCGGGCCTCTTTTGACAGCCCCCTTTACTGCTTTATGCTGTCGGCTATTTTGCCGCATGCCCTTAGCAACTTCTCTATGTTAATTAGCGAGATTTTCTCTGGACTAACTTCTCTTATGATGTTGCACATAGTGGCTGATGTGATCAATGCTCTCCCGAGCATGTTATCGGTGTGGTCCTTTTAGTTTTGTCATCACCATAGATCTCATGGAGTCATGTCGGCTTCTTGACAGAGACTGCTTAAGCATGTGTTATTACTTTCTTTGATGGCTCTAACTAGGTTGCGTCTCGCCAGCCGTCGTTGGAAATCTGGTCTCCTCGTGCGCTGAACTTTGCGCCGAGCCTGTAAGCATTTTGCCGGAGTGCTTTTATTTCATCGTTCCTCAGTAACACGGTGAGAACTTCCTACTATTTGCTCTTCTAGGCATTGATGCACCGCACGCTGCTTAGATGATAGATGTGAAATGAGACTCACCGGTTTTCGCTGTTCTTTAATCTCCATTAATATCGCCTGATGATCGCTATGAGAATATTTCACTCACCCTCCACTTGATGGTACTAGAATAGAGATGGAGCCTACTCCCGCTTTGCGATAAGCGTTAGTCCTACCCAAAATAACGACACTTATTCTTAGTTATAAGAACTCGAATGTTTCCAGTAGGGTATGTCCTCTGATGTTAGTGAGTCTGCTGCCCCTCTCTGTTGTCCATGCATTAAAGCCATGTGGAGCACATCCTCAGTCAGATTGTCTAGCATCAGTTGGTATTCGCTGGGTCTTGCATAGCAGCTGTAAAAATGGACCCCATTTATTTTGGCCCGCACGAAGTCTTTTGTTTGGTCGCTTGCCTCTTGGAAGGTAGAAGGGCTGTCTGTTTTGCCCTGTTCAGGCTTATTTGTATTATCCTCATGATCTTTTCTTTGTAATGGTCTCCGGAAGACTGGACACTTACTGCTACCAGCTGCGTGCTTTATATCGTCTGAATGGTTTTTCTGGCAGAACTTGCAGGATGATTCCTTGTCGCAGTTTTTCGCTATGTGGCCTTTTATTTCACATCTCCTGCATAGCTTGGAGTGACCTTCTGTGTTTTTGCAGTGCGTAGCTATGAGTATGTGGCCGAACTCAAGGTATTTTAAACATTTTGTTAGCAACGCCTTTTCGCGGACTCGGCAGATAACCTAGGTGATTTAAATTATTCCTTCTCTTAGCAGCAACTTCGCGTATTCTGCGAGAAGGCTGATAGTTACAGTTTGTGTTCCGCCGTACGCTTTCGCGATAGAACATCTGGAGGCGATATATGTATCTTCAATTTTGCATTAAGTGTTTATAGTTTCGCAGATATCCTCCTTTGTAGTGACCTCATCGACATCCTTGAGGTCGATGGGTGAGAGTCCTTATATTTGCTTGCTCCCCCACGGCTGCAAGCGTTGTGCTTTTAAATCTAGCTGCTGTCTTGCCTCCTGTCTTCTTGAGCTGGATTAGGAGTTCTCCTTTTTGTGTTCTTCTGATTCTGGATATTACCTCTCCAATCGCCTCCAACTTCGCGTCTGCTTTTATGCAACGGAGAATCTCGCTTGCGTTCATGTGCCAATCACCATTAGCTTTGGATTATAAGAGCTATCTATTCCTTGCAGCTTTTCAAAATCCATATCCCAGTGGTTACTGTTCACGTATGTACATACCATATGTTGGAATTATTAAAAACATCTTAGCTAAAAAGAGCAGACACAGAAACGGTCAGTTATAAGCGACACAAGACAATTGCAGGCCCACCTGAAATTGAATAGCATGCAATTACTGAATTTATGGAAATGAATCCAACGCCGGAAATAGGTTTGTGATTAATCATTGTTAAATGAAATGTACGCCATATGATGTTATTCACTATCGGGTTCTCATTAAGGATGTCTGCTAAGTTGACCTCATTGTATCATATGGAGCTCTAAAAATGACTGAACTCTATCTGAAATTTTCAAATATATGCTTCATACATACGATCATTAAATAAAAGTCAAAATTCTGTCAAATGTTTTCAAAAGTGTCGTACATATATACGAATACGAGCAGACACACAATAACACCGCAAATAAATGTCTAGGAATAAATAACATGGAAATTCACTGTCAATTCTACCGGCGTGATATACATACATAATATCACGACATAAATTTTAGTTCGTTAAAATGCAGCACTTAGGTTCAAATAAATTTCCGTTGACATATTTTTTTGTAGATATCTGTTTAAGTACGATAGATTTCGGTAATTGATTTCAAGTAGGCTATGGGCAGTAAATTAGTCGAGTAGATACTTCTAGTGCATAGTGATAAGAACTCAAAACTTGATAAGACTCTAGGTAAAAGTATGACTTTTGAATTACCTGTTAAACTTGTTTGAGCACGAAGCATAAGTAGACCTCTACAAATGAAGGACAAGATTGGGTAGATATTATTTGGAATGCCAGTTTAGGACCCTGTTGATTTTATTATAGCTAATGAATTCCCATGAATTCTAGTATACTCTTGCTGAGACTAAGATAAAATGTGTTTAAATTGAAAACTGCGGTTGTAAGTTAACGAGACAGTAGGTGATCTTTGAAAACCAGCTTGGTTCCTACGATAGCTACGAAAGCATAAACTCTAGGTCATACTTACGCGTACAAAACTCCGCTGACTGAGTTGATACCAAAACGCTTTTTTTTCGTATTCGACAGTCTGCCTTGAATTTGACTACTTCAAGGGTGTTTGGCACTTTGAATTTTCAATGCGCTGGATTTGGTACCCTCAGCAAATGGTAAAGTAAGTTTTATATCAAAAACTTGTTAAGCTGACGCACTCAGAAAGATCTGCAGATCCTTCCTTTCTTTTGAAGAGATTCGTGTGCGCAAAATTATCTTGCGAACACCTCCTCTGTCCAAAAAGCAACATACTTACTTAGGTGGCGCTACAGTTCGAGGTGAACTGCACCTCAACCAACTGCCCTCAGAGGCAGTCTCTAGTGCCGCATTCCAAGTTGGTAGAGGACCGCTGGCATTTTCGCTCGCCAGCATTCATGCGATCGTACTATGCAACGCCGCTCTTCAAGTTTTAACTAGAAGACTGTTTGGGTCTGAGCTGTGGTGTCCATTTGTTCAACATGGTCCAGTCACTTCAGACGTTCGATCCGAACATGTCTGCCTAGATCGATGTTGTTGTTCAGTCCGTTAAGAGTCTTTCTTTCGAAACGACGAAGTTCTTCTTTATCCGCCTTCGATAAGGTCAAAGCTTCTCAAACCAGTTTGGTTTTAGTAGAGCAGGCTTTGTTACTGAATTCCCTCCTCAGTACAAAGGATAGTTTTGATTTCTGCGCTCATGTCATTGTTGCTATAACTGCGTTCTTTTCTAATGCAACCATGCACTTGGTTTTGCAATCGTTTACCATCAGAACCAGTTAGGCCGATTTTGCCTCAATATTCATGAAAGCTTTATTGACTGTGTTCGTTTAATCACTTGAATGTTTATTCGTCATATTCGACTTTGAAGTAGACAAATGCATGGTGAATGTTGATCAGAAATTTGTCGGTCTTTTCCAAGATTCTGCTTTAGAGTGAATATTTGATCGACGATGGACTTTCCTGGCCTGAAACCGCACTGGTATGGGCCAAACAGTTTGTACGTGAATGGTGTGAGACGCTGACGTAAATTGAGAGGAAAAAATCTTATAGGCGATGTTTAGGACACTGTATAGTTGGCGAGATTAAAAGGGTCTTCCTTATTGTGGAACGGACAAATTTTCCAAAAAATACTTTCCTCTGACCGGTCATCACCGTGTCATCTCCTGCCCGAAATAGTCCGTCTGCATCAGCAGCTTTATTACACGTTAGCTTCGATATTGCTACCTTAACTTCAGTCTAGTTCAGGGGACGGAATTCTGCCTGACAACAGTATTTTGAGTTATACTGTCTGCAGATAAAGTATTGCCATGTGGGCAGGGTTAACTGCAATTCTATTACTAGCTGTCCATGTTCGTCTTTGCAACTTCCATTCTTCCTTAGTAGCCCTGGAATGTTCGCTGCATTCTCTGATAAAGTTTTCGACCGTCTTTCCTGCAGTAACATATCTCCATTTGCTCGATCGTGCCCTTCTCGTTCTCCAGAGCAAACTGCTCGTTACAAGTTCGTTGAGCCTTGTCAGGGTCCGATTGGTCTTGGGGAATGAACTCGCCTATGAATTTAATATGGCAAAGCTCAAGGGAAGGCATTGCGAAATGGAACTTGCCTTAGCACTGCTGTCTCAAGAGACCAGAAATGACTGCAGACTAAGTTACTACACTTTCCTTTTGTACTGCACATAACAGGTATCGTCTTTTGGAAAGACAACCTCCCAATTGTAGCCAATTTTCAAAACTTGTCTGTGCATTTTGCTAAGTCTTAGAGGTAAACATGATTAAGATCGCTATCTTACCTCATGACCAGGAGAAGACCGAGTATTCTTACCGAAAGATTACCCTATTCGTGGTGTCTTTCCACATCCAGAATTCTTATATTTACAAACATATTGGAGCATCAGAGTATAACCTCCATTCCATTGCTTTTTCAATTACACTAAAGCGCTGTGTTAAGAATAAGAGTCTGTGTGACTGGTATTAGTAGTAATTCAAGTAAGTCAAGTAGGCCTTAAGCTTGTAATCTAAAGAGTACCACCTTCATATTCACATGTACCTACTCGTATGTGTGATGTATTCACAAAATTCATTAATTCCCTTATTTGCACTGATGGTTACAAGTTTAAAAAAAAAAGTCACGATTAAGGTTCCTTGAATGGGATTTTTATCAAAGTGCTAATTAAAATCAAACGATTTTCAATACAAACTCGAACAGTAGAAATCTTTTTTTATTAGCTGAATTGATAAAATTTAGAAATCTTCAGATACATTTCATAATTCCGACTGACTATTGTCGAATCAAATTTACATCAAATCAACCTCGTGTTGATTGTTTAATCGTACAGAGCTCATTACGTATGGACGTGTTAAAGTGAGGCTACACATCTCTGAATCTCTATCTGATTACTTAGATAAAGATTAACTCTGGCACAACAGTAAATTTTCAATTGAATTATTAGATAACACTGTGGAAAATTGGACATTTTTTCTAATCTTCAAAGACTATTTCCTTCACCTAGTCATTGAGGCAATGCATTGCAATATGATAGTGCGGTATGAGTAGATGTCAATTCATTTATGCTTGCATTCCAAGTTCTATGTTTGACAAGGAAAATGTAGCTGAGTGCTGTAACCTTTGGAATTCGGATAAATCACACTTCAGATGTTTCAGAAACTTCTTTGATAGATTCAACGCCGATGTCAGCAGTATGGATGGTGGTAACTTTATTTGAGCTATCTTGATGTATACGGAGCTCATATGATTTCAGAAAGCCTCAATATCCTAGGACCCTGAAAGAGAGAAGTTGACGTAAGAGCTCCCCAGGGTTCGTCGGTCACAAAATATTATATGCTGTGAAACGACAAACATTTTCGGACATGGATAAGGTACAAAATTTCTGATGAACTCAACAAGTGGCGACTCTACCGTGGATCGTAAAGCGAAGTTCTTAGATCGCTGTAAGGATCTCATTTCGGACTCTTAAAATACGTTTGTACAAAAATTACAGTCTCCAAGCGCTATCTTTTCTTAATATGCTTCTACCTTCGCCCATCCCAACCAGTTCACAGGCTTGCTGTAGACACTATTGACTCCATACTATTGTAGATACTGTAGCCCGGAGATATGGTAATAGTTTTGGATGATTTCAACTTTCCCCACCTTCAATGGATAGGTTCTGATGACGAGACTTATTTCCTGGCTACCAACCCCACTTCAGATAAAGAAATCTTTTTTATCGATTGCTTCTCTGACTCCGCGTTTTTTCAACCAAGTGGCATTAATAACAATTTAGGCAGGCAACTTGATCTTGTTTTCTCGTCCGATGCCGATGATTGTCTTGTCACATAGAGCAAACATCTTTTATCTAAACTCGGCAGCTACCACTCACCTTTATCCCTTAGATTCGGTTACAGTAAAGAAAATAAAATAATTCAGTCGCAGGATTCTCACCATTACAATTTTCATAGCGCTGATTTGGAAAAATTCAACTAATTACTTAGAAGACTAATTTCGACAGCATCCCAAGCAGCTCCAATTGTTCCCTAGATAATGCTATCGAACTTTTCTACATCCTAATTTTCAAACTATTTAAAAAAGCCGTTCCATATCTCAAATCTCGGTCTACCTCGGATTTCATTACCTACCAGCAAGCTCATACCCTTTTTTCTCATCTCTGTGAATCACTCTATCACTTAAGAAGATCAACATTTACTAATTTCACAGAATTCGTTTCTACAGCTCTCTGTGCATTGGAAAACGGAAACGAAATCGATATAATTGCTACCAATTTTAGCAAAGCCTTCGATAAAATTTCGCACGAAATAATCCTGCTCAAGCTTGAAATTTCGCACAAAATAATCCTTCTCAAGCTTGAAGCTCTCGGCTTCCCGTGTTAGATTCTGTTTCTGATCCCATTGTAGCTACATCTAGTGTACCTCAAGGAAGTCACCTCGGCCCTCTGATACTTATTTTTAATTTTTTAAAGAACTTAAAACTACTCCTAAAATGCCGGAGCACGCGTTAAGTTTTTTGGAAAATTGGATAGCGAGAGAGAGAAAGATGTTTGGGCTCAGTTTCGCTCCATGGGTGGCATCCAATATTTAATGGGTTTGACCCGGGCCCCAATCAATCAATACGTCGCTATTCAAGAAGTGCTTGGAGTTGGATCGAGAAGAGAAGGACGAAAAACTATGATATTTATTGTGCTAAAGAAAAGCAGAAAAGACTTAGAAAAGAAATCTTACTCGTATCCTTGAAGCGACCATTTGCTCCAGGGTATATGGTATATCGTCAACATAGGCCTGGTGTGCATTCGTGACTACACAAACGAGGAGAATGACTTTGCCAAAGATTGCTTCTACGAGTTCCTGAACAAAGCATACGAGCAATATCCTAAAGGAGATCAATTGTTATGGAAATAGTTGAAGTTTGAAGTTTTTCGAAACGAACAAGGGTATGCAGCGGAGTGACATGTGATCGAAATGTCCGAAACTTAAAGAAGACAACAAAGAGGAAGTATTTTTATTTGTGGGGTTTACCCGAACACCATAACGAAACACTTAGTTTAATGAAGAATGACGAGAGGACGATACTAAAGAAGATGATGAGAACAGACCGTGGACTGTAGCATCAAAGGATATGGAAGGAACATTGACTTCTCCGACAAAAAAGTACTAGGAAACCCTTCAATTCAAAACATGTAAAATGCTGGAATAATGTTTGATAATTTTCCCAGAAGAATAAAAGAAAAAAACCAAATGACGCTTGCAGTGGTATGCAAATTCTGAACTCAAAGGAGATAAACTTCTCGAACTTGTTTATAGATGTAACCGTGGTGCACTTAAAGGTGTAAACCTAGACAACAAACTCACCCTGCGAACCTCATCTCAACTATATAACAAACAAGGATATAAAGTACCTTTGAACCACAAAGCAGCTATTGGGCAAATCATGGGGCCTGAGCCCCAAAATGACATACTGGCTGTTCAACCATATGGTGTAGTCAATCATACTATACGGTGTGGTAGTGTGGTGGAGTAAGACCAAACAAAAGTCACCAATAATGAGCAGGATTCAACCGCACGCATGCATTACAAGCGCTATGGGAATGCCTCCAACGGCGTCTTAATACGTTATTAGATCTAGCCCCTTAATGTGGGAAGCAGCCATAATAGGACTCAAGCTATATCGCGCGAACTACCTCAAACAAGGTAAATGCACTGGTCACTTGGAAATATTAAAGACGATATTCGTCTGCAAAACTCCAAACTCTAGGCCAACTGGACCCTTTTCTTAGCTTTTCAACGACGTATAATGTCTACTTTCCCACAAGGGTGCAATCGAACACAAATCCTATATGGCTGAACGATTATTCACAAAAGTGATGTTTCGAAATCGTCTGAAGGCCTAGGAGCAGGAGTGGTAGAACTTCAAACCCACGTCTCATACTCACTAAGTAAAAATGCCACCATCTTTCAGCCGGAACTAACTGCCTGGTTTTTAATCTGAATGCATTCTACTAAATAAACAATACGAAGCAGTCAATACATATATCATAACTATACTCTCGGATAGTAAATCGGTACGCAACGCACTAAATAGCTACTCTTACTTATAAAAGACCATACTGGAGTATCATAAAGCGTTTCACAACCTTGCCACTCTGAACAAAGTCTTACTAGTATAGGCACCAGGGCATGATGGTCACGGTAGTAATGGAAATTCGGACCACCAGGTCAAGAGAGTTGCAACAAATCTATTTACCGCACCCTGCCCACGCTTTGGCTTTTACGCACATCAAATACTGGAATGATGTGGATGGTCTTCACCACTGACAGAAATTTCTAAATTATAATATGAGTACTAAAAGACCCGGATTAGCCTTCGGCTTGATAGGAAATAAATAAGAGTACTGTGCGGAAAACCAACGGGTCATTTTCAAATCTGTAAATATGTTTACTACAAGACAAATTTACAGATTTGGAATCATCTGCATGATGATAGTAGGAAACCGAGGTGTCTATGGAACACTCAATCAACAACTGTCCGACACTGGCACGTAGACGAGAAATATTTAACAAACATATCCTCCATGAAGGCGATCTCACAGAAAGGTCTGATCCAATTCCTATCAATATTTATTGAACAACTTATGGAAAAAAGGGGTAAAATATATTAATCTGATCGCAATGCAGATGGGCCTTTGCCCTACCTTCGTATTACCATCCAATACTGTGTTATCCCTCCGGGTTAGATTCAAAGACTCTGTGAACTGGAACATTGGTGTCCAATCGCTTTACATGTCCTAATCATCTCAGTCAACTGATGCGCTGTGCAGCTCGTATAGTTCGTTGAATCTTCTCTACCAAAGCCCGTCAACGCCAACGGAACCGAATATTTTTCGAAAGATCTTTTCCTCATAACGACTGAGGATATCTTCATATGCTTTCGATAGAGTCCATGCTTCAGCGCCATAGAGTGGGACTGGGATGATTAAGGTCTTATATAGAGTATCCTTAGTTTTTCGGTATAGGGAATTAATCAATTTCTTCTTAGCCCAAAGAAACAGCGATTGGTAAGAGTGATTCTTCGTTTTATTTCTACTAAGGTGTTTTTGATAAAATTTATTGCAGAGTCAAGTTAGAATAAGTCCTTATTACCTCGAAATTACACATATCCGTCGAATGTGTCCAATGCGTCGATGTTGTATGTCCCTTCTTCTTACCAATATATACTTGGCTTGCCCTCATCTACCACTAAATTCATTTTGGCATCTTCCATTTCAATACCAGCGAACGCACAGGTGGCAGCCCGCTGAGTTCTCCCAATTATGTCGATAACATCGGCGTACGCCAGTAGTTCTACAGACTTGAAAGATTGTGCCTCCAGTCTTCGCTTATAAGTTCTGCACAATTCTTTCAAGTATGAAGGTAAATGGTATAAAAGAGCGTCACCTTCTCTAAAACATTTTTGACATCAAAGGTCTAGGCTAAGCGGCCTTAAAATCGATGAAAAACGGTGGGTATTGGTTTGGACTTCTTGAGTTTTTTCCAGAATTGGTCGGAATGTGATAATTTGGACGGTTGTGGACTTTCCTGGTCTGAAACCGTACTGATAGGGACCAATCAAGTTGTTGAAGAAGGCCTTTAGACTTTCGCAAATATGACAGACACGATCTTGTATGCTATGTTGAGGAGACTAATGCTTCTGTTGTTAACGAAGTTGAGGGGGTCTATATTTTTGTAGACCGGGCAAATGATACTGAGATCCCATTCATCAGGCATACACTCCTCTGACCACATCTTCAAAATGAGTTGGTGTATGCTCTCCACAAAGTCATTTCCAGCAACTTTGAATACCTCAGCCGACGGGATCAGCTGTTTTAATGGATTTCAGCTTAGATATTGCTATCCTTACTTCGTTTTGGTTAGGTGGACGGAAGTTATGGCTATCATCGTCCAATTTGAATGGTTTACTCTGCCTGACGGCGGGATGTTAGGCTTCCTCACCATTATACAATCTGTAGAAAACGTTTTTCCATATTATCAGCACCAACTGTGACTCTACTGCAGGGTTTCTTTTATAATCTCTAAGGGCTTCTGTACGGGTATTTTTGACACGTTCTTTTCATCTGTTGGTAAAACTTCCGTACGTTATTCCCGGAGTACAATCTCTCACTATTTCGATGTTCTTCATGCATTTCTTAGCGGTGGTCCGGTGAAAACTAGCACATCAGCTTCGGCGTCTCTTATAACACGTTAGCAGCGTTGCCACCGGTCTTCGGTACTGAATGTTGACGGCATAGGAGTTGTTGAGAGATTTCGGGATATGCATTAGGTGAAGATTCTGGCGGTCTCTTGTGATTGCACCTTTTTTACATTATATCTTCTCACAGCAGTGGCGCGGAAATCCGCATTCGAATCTTGGCTGCAACTAGGTGGTGATCCGAGTAAATATTGGCTGCCCAGAACTTCTATTGCAACGTGATCAATTTGATTTGATTCAGCGTTTCATGATCCGGGAACCGCCATATCCGTTTGTGTATATTGAGATGGGGAAACTGTATGCTTGCTATAGTGATATTACGCCACGTGGTGTCGTGTAGGCTATGCGTACCAACTGTCCTACCTAAGATGTTCTCCTTTCCCATCCTGGCGTTAAAAGTATCTAGTACGATTTTAACGTCATAGTTTGCTCATTTTTCTTATCGAAGAGCTCGTAGAAACATACTTTGATGGCGTCGTCCCTGTCTTCAGTAGGGCCATGAACGGATATTAGGGTTATGTTAGCAAATTTAGCCTTGATGCAGATTATCATAAGACGCCCGCTCCCATGTCGGAAGCTCAAGACTTCTTTCCTAAGTCTGCTGCATATGGCAAATCCGCATTGGAACAAGCGTTGTTGCTTTTCCCTGTAGCAATCACTGTAGTACAACATATGTCACAGTTTTTCATATTCCTTATGTCCGGCCCATCCAATCGCATTTTCTGGTCGGCGGGCCTCTGCTAATTGCTCGGCTGCACGTGGCCTGTTAATGGTCCGAAAATTGCACGTGCAGATCCGAGGGTTGGTGTCCTTTAAACGTTTTCAAGACCAGTTAACAATGAATCCATTTTTGTCCGAGGCCACTAGTTGGTTCGTTACTTCTTTTTAATCCCTTATGTATGCTGGCCCAATCCATGTTATACGACAGTCAGCAGTTTCCCCATCAATCGTCACGTACGTCCCTATTGCGGATGATTAGCGCACTAAATAAAGACAGCAAAGGCCCAGTACTATCCCGGACTGTAGCGCCAAGACTTAAGATGTCAAATGTTTAGAAAGACAGATTCTTTAGTTATCAAACTACCGCGGATGTTACATATGACGCATGAAAGGAAGGCTCCTATATCTACGGCATTTGCTGACTCCGAAACGAAAGCGTGTTAAAACCAAGACCACATGATATATACGATAGAATCCAGCTAAACCCCTTTCTAAAATTTGAGCAAACTAGTTTAAAAAAATAATAATAATAGGTGAGCACCGAATTGTTTAAATCGTGAAAGAGGTTTAGGATAGTTATAGCCACCTTGGGGCGTAGAATACAAGATACGCTTGCTAAAACTAGGTGACACTTAATTGAACATTTTGCACATCTTTATACGCGTACTTTGACACATTTTGTACCATGTATCAAAAGTCGCCCTCGATACCCCTACTTGGTCCGCAGGAAACTTGTGTCTAGAGCAGACGTTGTCTTAAGACATTTTGAAAGAAGGTTTTATTGTTGAACCACATGCTGTAAAGATATACCGGTGATTCAACATTATGGTTACCTCTTGCATTTCATAGGCGCGATGGCCTTTTGTTGTTATGCCGGTGATTCAGTCTGTAAACTATTTAATTCAAGCACGACAAGGTGATGTCCGATCGCGACTTTAACATTATGATGTTGGCTCTATTATTACCACCTCTTCCTCACTATTCAAAAGTAAATCAGATTAAAATTTTCAACTATCATAATAGCATTCCACCTAACCAAAACCCCAACGATTCAGTCCAGTTCAATTCGATCTACGTAAGTTTGAATAGTTGAATCACCTTCACATACATCTCCAGCAACCACAACTGATTCACCTGAGCTTTTGAGACCGAAATAACTCTCTAAAGAGCAAAACAATCTTTCAGGTCATGCAGCAACCGGTGCGAAGGGGATCGTTAACAATTCCATTTTCAATTTTCACGACTATTTGTATCTTCTATTCAACCCTCTTACAATTGAATCGAGAATATAGACTGTGGGACACCGAATCAAAAAGACCTCAAATTAAATAACTTGACGTGTAAAGATACGAGTAGTTCGTGTTTCGTGCGAGATACGTTCTTGGGGGAGATAGTCTTACAAATGTATGTACATAGAAATAGGGTGATCATTCATTGGATTGATTGCTCCAACTGCGAGTTTCAATTCAGAATTATTATTATTATTTTTTTTTTAAATAAAAAGGTCAAGAACCTAAAAATTGAAAGTCAATTAGAAAGGCGGTGTGAGGAATTAAATGCCGCCGGTAGGATGTATCGTACGCATAATATCGTCCTCTTTATTGTAGGCTGTCCACGATCACGTATCCATACATATGAATGTGCTCGTACTCGTATATCCATGTGTACATAGTAACGTAATAAAGCAAATTATGGTTTCGAATTTATCGAATATATGCACAGATGTTTTCAACATGACCTTAATCGGATTGTAACACAGACAAAGCATACATACCATATACGAGTACATATTTGTACTCGTATTAATTCTCGGGTCTTGGTTGTTGGATGTCATATCACCTAAAAACGTGTCTTGGAAACATACGCAGTGATGTAGATATGATTACTTTTATTTTTAATTTAACTACCTTTTGGATATGGTTTCTATTTAACCATAAAAGTGATGACGATCAACGAAAATGCAGTAGCCCTAAATACATATACATATATACAAAGCCGGAACTTAACGGGGAGCAGTATTCATAGAAACGACCACGAATGCGAGTATGAGTATCTGCTTTTGAAGGTTGGAACTTGTGAACGTAAATTACGACAAGTAGTCATTACGACCTGCGAGTCATCACATAGCTCAGGTGTATGTAGTCAACTTATGCTCGACTGGAACATGAAACGAAACTTCAGGAATGTGCTTACCAATAAGACAACTGCACAAGGTTTTATGAATGGAAAACCAGCCATGTGGGTAAAAATTATGAGTATGAGTAAAAATTTAAAAAAAAAGCGTAATAACAATGTGGAGTTCTGAGGAGTATATGAGCAGATCTTTAAGTTCTAATTATCTAAGCTGATGTTTGGTCATTTCCATTATAGCCTTAGGAGTGTTTTTTTCTTCATTTTTCTAAATGAAGCAAAAGTAGTGAGCGTGAAATATTATGGATATTCCCACGGTTCTAATGGGCTCTAATGGAAACACTTGATACAATTTATGTAATCTGTACGGTTACGGAATGCAACTTGAGGCGCATACTAATGATAAACCAATGTTGAAATTAATATAAGACCCAAGCTGCCTTTACAAAGTACAATTACGATGAAATCTGTTTTTTTTTATTATTTTTTTTTCATTTTAAGTGATGAATATAGCGGGTAGACAATTTATTTTGACGAAGATATGTTTTTCTCATGTGTGCTACAAAGTAGTTGCCTGTACGTGCATATCGAATATAAAGTGCTCTGTTTTAAGTCAAAGTAGCCACATCTCAGCTACCTTGTTGGTCTCTTCTCAGTCCAGTGGCTGCCAATGAAAACGGTAAAATGTATTTACGAGTATGTACATAGATGTAAGGCAGATACATCTTCTAAACTGATCTCTGGTAGTTTTCATCAATTCAATGATAGTTCCAATGGCACAATGACTTGTGATGTACTTACTTAAGAATTTTCGTTCTGAATCTTAAATGTAGAAAACGATGATTCATTAATGGAACCATTCATTGCTGTTTGAATTCTGACTGCCTATAATAGAGCCTAAGTTCGAATGCTTATTAGAAACCTCTCTCCATTGTATTGTTTTGAATAGAAAGTTCTTATGTCAAGTCCAAGAACGATCAATCTCATTATTGGACAGCAACTCGTAACAACACAAAAATCCCTTTTATGACGCTAACAATGGTGTAAAAACTAACTCGTTAACACAGTAGCCCAGCAGGACTGCTTTGTTACGAGTATACGGAATTCAGGTCTTGAATGATATTCAAGACCAAGCCGGAATTTTGAAAGAGCCACAGGGATCATAGGAAATTGTCATGAGGCATTTTTTGAAGTGAATTCTTGTCACAGGCTGTGGTGTCGGCTTACGTCCTTACTTCAAGTTTTGGTATTCCGCGTCTAAAGAAAACCGGATGTTGTTGTCAAAAAGACATCACCATCGGATTCCTCAATTATGAACTAAAAGTGTGTATCTAAAGCGCATATACGATGTTTACTCCTTATAAATACCCTAAATCTCCACAGAGCAACAACAAATAATACATAGTTTCTGTCCAACCCTTCATCGTTCCTTGCTGAAAGTCATTAAAACAACTTTACTTAGACGATGAACCACCAATCAATTTGTTTGCATGCTTATCGACAATGGCAATAAGAACGGAGTATTTTGACAGGGATTACATTGAGTAATCGCATTTAGAAACTCTGGCGAATAGTCAGAATAGACTTTAAACCAAAAAGGTGCTTCACACCTATCAGAAGACGTCTATGCTCAAACATATGCAAATGAAGTATTGCACTGTCTATTGAATCGTGTCTAGTGATTGTCTGCTCCAAAGCGTAGGTATCTCTGCACGTGATTCACAATTGAAGCATTATAAATATGCCTTCAGGTAATCCTCTCAGAATTCAGGTTGTTCTCCTCACGAGAAGAAGGAAGCTGACTAGTCTGACTCATCGAAGCTAAGTATTTGAGTATAATCCTTAATAGCAAACTTCTTTGGGCTAAATATGTCACATCAAAAACCTCCAAGCCGCTGCTGGCTTTCTGGTCCTTCTGGTAGTGTAAAGGCATGGGGCTTGTCATCGAGGAGGGTCCGCTGGATGTATGTAAGCTGTTTTCGAAAACGTTACTTGATCGTCAATTTGATTGTCATTGCAATACTTAAAGGTAGGAAACGTCAAACTGCAAATTTGATATTGTTGATCTTTGTCATCTGCATGATTTTCGTATTGCATTGTCTTGCAAATCTATCGACTCGACCCATACGTGGCTAGGAGTATGTGATGGAGTTCTATAAAAATAATATGTAGTTAAAACAAAATAGTATAATCGATATATCATATATTACTGTTCATAGGATAGAAAATCGTCTGACTAATCCGATTCAGCCATTATCTTTGAATGCATGTTATTGCGCAGCGCAAATTTCTGGCTGCTTTTGTGCAGCACATATAACGTTTATGAACATCTGCCCTGCAAACACTGCATTATCGAACATGCTGCAAACGAAGTGTGATTTAGAATTTCCTTTTCGAACAAATTAATTTCGCAGTTTGCGTTTAAGAACATTTTGCAAAAGCAATTTGATGCAGATGACGTGTTCGAAAACAGCCGTATTTACACGGCTTTGATAAGCCAATTATAAGTTGGTTGTCTGGTGGCAAAAGCTACTTAGCGATCTGTCTTGTCTGCCCCCATTCCTCTAGCAGACCAGGCTCTGCTCTAGACGCCCAATAGAATGTCTATCCCTTTGATATTCATATCATGGACTGCATTCTGAAAGCCATCTTCCGTTTTAAGAGAAGTGCATTTTAGTGCAACATGCATTGAATTTTGATGATCTTCCGCGCTTTCTCTGTGCCCGGGAATGGTTTCGGCTAGGGAAGGAATGTAGTTGGATTTTCATGAATGGCTGCAAAACCGGCGATATTATTTTTCTGGAAGACAACAGCATTAAACTTCACTCCTCCTTACTCCTGTCTACCAAGCAGACATATACGCAATTGATGACAAGGAAATATTATTAGAAGGTGCGAAATATCTGACAACCAAGCTGCGCTTATAATCCTGATCCTGAATCCTCTCACGTCTCCTAAGCTAGTTCAAGAATACAAGACTTCGGTCCTGTTTGGATCTTAGGCTCATAAATATGCTACGCTAGGTTCAGAGGACAGTTTTTCTGCGATAGGACTGCCTGCGTCCTCTATTAGGGCTTCCATTGATAGTTGGATTTCATATGAATATAATTGCAAATTAACAACCTCCATGGGTTACAGTCTTCAGTCTTTAATGCGTCCTGCGGAGACAATCCAGGCAACTAAAACCTTGACGCTTATGCGGAAAGGGATCCGATTTAGTTTACGTAACTTTTTGCTAAAGAACAATCCCAAAAAAGCCAGAAAGGTTTCTCTACCTTCTGGCGTTTTCTGAGTTGAGGCGTAGATTTGAGGGATTTCCATTTGAAGCCCAGGATGTGATTATTCGAATCTCTCGCGTTGCTGCTTCTAAAGGGTTTTCCAATAGGGACTTGACAACTTTGAATTTAGTTTGCGAACGCACTCTTTCACTAATCATCAAACTGTCACTGTCAATTTATTCAGTAAACTCAACATTTTCATCATGGTAAAGTACACGAACGAGCAACGTCTGCAAATTATAAAAATTTTCTACCGAAATTCGGAGTCGGTGACTGCAACATTAAGAGCGTTAACTCCAATTTTCGGTCGTAATTCTCGCCCTAGTATTCAGGCAATAACAAGTTTAGTGCAAAAATATGAGTCGACATATTCGTTGTGTGATGTTGCCATGTCAGTGAGACAACGGGTTGGTCGAAGTGTCGAAAATATCGCTGCCATTCAGGCGTCCGTAGCAAACGATCCAAATCAGTCAACTTCACGGCGTTCTCAAGAATTGGGCATTTATTTGGGCATAATTCAGACCACATTATGGCGTATTTTGCGTAAGGATCTTGGTTTACACCCATACAAGATGAAGTTGACTCAAGAATTGAAGCCGATGGACCATTTGAAGCGACGTACGTTCTCTGATTGGGTTCTGGAGAAGATGCGCCAAGATATGAATTTCATCGCAAAATCATCTTCAGTGACGAAGCTCATTTTTGGCTCAATGGGTTCGTCAATAACCAAAATATGCGTTATTGGTCGGGTGAAAATCCACATGTGCTTCATGAATCACCACTTCATCCACAAAAAATAACTGTTTGGTGCGGTTTGCATGACAATCGATTGGCCGCCTCGTTCGTGCGATTTAACACCGCTTGACTATTTTCTGTGGGGCTACGTTAAGTCATTGGTTTATGCCAACACGCCGACGACGTTGGAAGAGCTCAGAGCCAACATTGAACGCGAAATAGCGGCCGTTTCGGCCGAAATGTGTGGCCGAGTCGTTGAAAATTGGGTCCAACGAATCGACCGCTGCAAGCGTGCCCGCGGTGGTCATATGAACCAAGTCGAGTTCCATTCATAAATGTTTTGATTGTACTTCAAGCCGATAGTAAAGTTTTTGAAATATCTCAAATGGTTTGCGTTTTATTTAAAAAAAAATTGTCAAGTCCTTATTGGAAAACCAATAAGTCTACTCAATACGAGTATATAACATGTCCAATCTTCCTGTTATCAATCTTCAATGCTTGTGATGGTGGCGGCAAATCCCAATCCTAGGGACCGATGAAGAATTTTTGTCAGTTTTCTCTCGCCTTGTAGCTAACGATTTCAGTAACCTAATCTCGATTGCTCAAGTCAAGCTGTCGGTTTTTGGCACTGCTCAGTATTAAGTTGTACAAAGCCTCGAAAAAAGGAGGACTATTAGTATTAGTATTAGTGGTTCTTGAAAAAATATTATGTGCGGTCATGAAGTTAATACGGGAAATCTGTTGCTTTAAAATTAGAAACAACATAAGACTGCTGGGTGTCATTCTTTATTCACAGTCACTTTTATGTTGAACATGAATCATTTCTACCAAGGTGCAAATATTCACGGTAATCATATGTACTTAGACCAAATTAATAATCCCAATAGAAGATGCCTAAATTCACAGTGCGAAAGGAATGGTCCTAGTTTTTTTCGGTTCTTCCCTTCACTATGAAAATAGAGAAGTCAATTGGGCGTATCCGTTTCAGGAGCCTCATACGAATTTTCAATGTTTTCTTGAGTTACTCCGACATCCGGTTCTCTCGACACAATTTGTTTTAGCCATTCAAGGATCTGCGTTGTCCATCTCCTTACCCTAAAGGCTCTTTTGTGTAAAGTGTAGCTTGATGCAATAATTTTCTGCCATTCAGTTGATCAAAAGTTTGATCGGAATGCGTTATAGAGACTTTTATTGGAGAGACGTTTATGGTCATAGCGGAGGTTGGCTGTGAAAACATCTTAACTGTTTTTCGTTTGCTTACGATCAGAGAATATCACGTGCAGATCTCTCAATGAAATCGTATTCTGCTGCAAGTTCATCAGTTCTAACCCTGTTAACGGATTTCTTAACAATCTGTCTTTAGTCTCAACTGTGTGAATGCATCTATGCAATTCTTCCTTCCAAAATGCTGCTGAGGAAACTGGGATCTCGCGGATTTCTATCTAAAAAAAATACCGTCGCTGCAGAAGTTAATCATCGAGGTATATTCGTATGGGCAATTGGTTCGAAATGCCAGTCGATTATCGCTCTCAAAATGAATGCTTTTCAGATTTCGACCATCAGAGTTGAACCGTACTGCGAGTATTTCCTCCAATGCATTACTTTAACGATCGTCTGACCTACATTTCTTCATTACTGCATGGAGTACTGATAAAAACGCCAATTACAGAATTCCCATGTGCATGTTCAGTTCTTTCATTGAAATATGACTTCAATCAATCTATTTGATTAGCTCCTCAATTCCATACCAGTCGCGAGAAAAATCAAAAAAAAAATTGTGACACAGTAAAATTATCTTTAATAGAAAATGAGTCAATCACTGACTGTAATTTGAAAATATATTTTGCAATTTCACATTTCCAATTAGTTAGATGGAAGCATCTACTACTCGTAAATCAGAACCCTAAGACGGACTCAGCGACATTTTTATGCATAGGAGGGGATACATGATATCGATGACTAATTGATTTTTTTGTTTTGTTATTTTCTCTTTGCAGGTGATGAGTGACACTATTCAAAGTTTGAACTTCATATCCAACAAAATTTCAAATAATACAGAGATACTCGTATTTCAAAATTTCTAAGACAACATGTACAAGTTACTGGGAAGCTTAAAGAGCTACCTTAAATGGCAGGAAATTCACACGGATAATGCGGTCTTTCGCTTGCATAATTCCTTTACGACGGTTCTTTTATTGACATGCAGTCTTATCATAACGGCCACACAGTATGTCGGCAATCCGATAAGTTGTATCGTTAGTGGAATCCCACCACATGTGGTGAATACGTTTTGCTGGATTTCGAGTACTTTTACGATGCCCGATGCTTTTCGGCGACAGGTGAGTTTTTTTTTAATTTATCTCATTTCTCACATTTGATCGTATCCCTGATTAAGTTCAGTGTGGTAGTGCTGGGTCTAAAAAGTTCCTGGAATTCATGGCATGTCCTCCGATATTCGAATCCTGAACTACCACCATTCTTTTAGTGGAAACATTCTCAGAATAGTGTGTTTTTGTTTATTTTAGTTTGTTTTTGAAATTCCCTCAATGTTGGATTTTAATGGAGAGTTTGCCACAACGATCCAGACGACTTCCGTTGCGTAGCTCAGGGTAGGGGTTCTGTAAACGCCTGTTCATTCGGTGCTGTGATTGATGTTTGAAAGGAACGATTGATGCCAGAATGCACATGAGAATTGCAGATATTAAAACAGCAGGCAGTAAAGTATCTATACACATACTCGTATGGTAAGGGGTCACATGGTTGGCCTTTCGATTAGGTCTCGTTCCATTGTTGTTTAGACTTTGCATCTGTTGAGCATATGGCCGGGAATTGAAATTGAAATACTGAACGTGGGTCTTTTAAGGGTTGATGAACGATGTTGGTTTGTTTGTTGTTTCAAATTTCAATACCATGGAAGTTAATGGATCGTGTAAGGCCTTCAAAGAATGTTCCAGCAATTGGAGGGGCTAATGAAGTACTTTTCTAATGAAACACTTCACTATAAATAACCAGATAGGAGGGATCTTTTCTTACATGCGAACGAACGATGTATGGAGGAAGACCTTCTATCAAATTTAAAATACTGAATAGCTCTTTTTGTTGTTTATCATTGCATTGTTTATTAATTTAGAGTATCTGAATTCTGCGAACCTTGATAGAAGATTATAACCAAGACCTGGAGAATTGAGCTAATGTGACGTGCTTTCAGATTTCTGCTGATTGAAATGAAAGTACGAGTAGCCGTAAAGTATATTGAAATGTTTTATTTTCAGAGATTTCGGAACTGTTATGATAAGGACTATGCAGCAGTTCACTAGTGTCTTAAGGAATCTAAAAATCAACTTCGATCCCCGGCTCTAATTGATGGAGAAACCTCCATATCTAGATTATCCCTAATTAACATTTATAGAGGAATGATAAGTATTTCTTTACATTGCCTGATCGATGAAGGTCTTAGACCTCAATACCTTCTTGAAGGCCATTAGATCGCATACAATTTAAGATATAAATTATCCCATTGAATCTAGCTATGTTTAAGGTTCCAGAGTTTAGCTTACTGGAGGAACTAGAAATATGTCTTGGGAAATTCCTACTGGCCAGCTTACACGCCAAGAACAAGAACTTCAAGACTAATAAATGACTCGTTTTTTGGGCGAAATTGAAAAATAAAAAACAAAACGAAATGCAGAGCGTAGAGAAAATGGTTCAGCTTCATGTAAGCAAAACTGCGAATACATTCTCTGTCTAAGATGGGACACATATACCAATGCGGAAAATTGTGTGAGGCTGCGCCAGCGTTCAATCCCAACCGCGCTTGAAAGACATTCGACATTCGTAAGACGAGTGGTTGCCTACAATACAATAACTCCAATTACACCAATAATTTAGTCTCCCCATTCAATGTTGAATGCCACCCATGGAGGGAAATAACCACTGAGCACAAAAATCTTTCTTTTCTCTCTGTCGAATTTTCCAAAAAACTTAACACGTGCTCCGTCATACTTTCTTGAGTGTTAACTTCTTTTTTTAAAGAAAAAAAAGTTTTTTTTGAAAAGAATTAGAGCCGCACTCGACAAAAAGACCTACATTAATATCGACATTGAGGCTGCTATCGAGTGCGGAGCTTTTGAGGCATGTGTAACTCGGACGGGCAAACGTAGAAGAATCTTTAGTTTCTATGAATAAGGGAAATGCTGATGAAAATGATTGTGGGCCAATATTTGATGGCAGATGTAAACAGGGCCAACCCTTGGATTTTCGTTTCCACTGCTATGGTGTTCGTTGGTCAACTCAACTCATTGCTAATGCTCTCAATAGTTCTGATATCTATGCTCGGCCATATCACAATGTATGCAACGCATTATGGCACCAGACAGCGATGCTGCCCCGGAGTTTTCATATAATTCTTTGGAAATTGAAAATTACCAAACCGAAGAGGATTCTCAGATTCTGAAGACCATATTTCAGAATATGAGCTTAGCGTACCAGAGCGCTCGAATGATGAGTTTTAAATATCTACTGAACCTTTTTAATGGCAGCCTGTTGCAGGTTCAAGGCAACCATTTGCTGTTAATTTTCCATGGCGTAGCATCTGATTTCTATGAACAACTGTTTGTAAAGGTTCCACTTGATTTCTATAATTTGTTTGCCACTGATGAAACTATATCTCTCATCGTAAGTGAAACGAATCGGATCGCTGCACAAAAATTAGATCGAACACCTGGTTCACCGCTTCAAAAATCGAGGTTACCTAAATGGATAGAAACAACACCTTCAGAGATCCGAAATTTTCTGGGATTAATTCAGTGAATGGATCTTTTTTGTCTGCCAAATTATTGGTCAAACTTATGAGCCGAAACCGTTTCGAGCTTTAGCTAAGAATATTGCACTTTGCGGATAATAGCATTCCTATAAACGATCGATTATCGAAACTTTAAAGTTTTGTAGAGCTATTTCAAGTATTATAAAATTCAAAGAAGCTTACACTCCTGAAGAAGAAGTTTGCATTGACGAGAGCAATTTTCTCTTTCGTGTCAGAATTTTCTTCCGTCAATATATCCCCAATAAAAGGCACAGGTATGGTATAAAACTATTCTAACTTTGTGATCCTGCAGGATACACATACATTTTCAAAGTCTATCAAAGTCTCTGATGGACGGTCTTTCGGATAGCGGAAGGAATTTGTTTGGACGCTTCTCTGGCAAAGTCTTTGGTCAGCAGGCAGACTCATTTGATCGGCACCTTTCCCATAAATCGGAAGAGTAACCCAGTTTGAAAAAAACGTGTGCTGAGTAGAACGAAGATAAGATCGTTGTTATAAAGTGGAAAAAGAATGTTCTGATTCTGAGTTCGGTGCATGATAGTTCATTGTTGCCTGTAACTTCCAGAAGACCGATAATCAGCAAAACTGCAGTTGTTGTCGACTACAATAAAGGTAAAACCTTCATTGATATATCAGATCAAATATCGGTATATTCGCAGTACTTGCGCCGAACACTGAAATGGTACAAACGATTCTTTTTTTCATTTGATTACTGCTACAGCCATTGCAAACGCTGTTGTTCTGTATAACAAAATAAATAGCTCTAAAATGAACATAACAAAATTTAAGGAAAAGATCGTTGAAGGCTTAAACGCGGAAGATATCTGATACCCCAAATAGATTACCTCTCCTGCCCCCATCCACATCTACTGGAACTAAGCGCAAACATATTCTCCAGGAAGTGCCTGGTGAGAAGAGACTTACCAGAAAACGATGTGCCGTATACTATAAGAATATGTCCGAAGAACAAGGGGCTGCGTATGCCCGACAGAATACCAAAAGGATAGATACCATCTGTATCCAATGTGAGACACCTATATGTATTTCGTGGTTTAATTCAACACACAAGTATACTTAAAACAATTTTTTCTGGTACTGTAAATGAGTTTTCGGCAAGGCATGGGCCTTTTCATTGAGGAGCACCCTCTGAATCTACACTGCTGTGAAAAGGCCAATTATATCTTTTGCGTTCTTTAACTGGTAGAATAAACGCCTGGCTCTGCTTTGTACGTACTGATGAATCTCCCACCTTTGATATTCGTATGATGGGCTGCACTCTCAGAGCCGTCTTCCGTTTAAAAAAAAAAAACAGTCTTTGGTACAGCATGCATTGAAGTTTTGATGACCTTGATTTTTCATTTGACTCTGGTCTTATGGTCGTCTGATGCAATGACATTAGAACTCATATGACGAAATAGACTTTCCCTGTGCGCAGAAATTGTTTCGGCCTAAGCCAGGAAAGGAATGTACGTGGGTCCTGATAGGCAATTAAATCGCTGATGAACTTGCTAGTCAAGACTTCAAGAAGAGTTTTTCAGGACCCACATGTGTACGATACCTGACCTGCATGCTCATCAGACTGAGTGGGTAAATCTGAATTGAATGGTTCTTTTGGTCGATTTCATTGCTTAGATACCTGTACTTAACTTCTTTGGCTGGAATCAGGAAGGTCCTTTTCTAACTTGATAAGTATTTCATACACAAAACCTCTTCATATTATACAATAGCTGTTAGTACTCTACCTTATTGACCATAACAATTTGACCTTCAGTATTATATCCACTTTTGTTGATGTTCTATTGACTAGAGGAGAGCTCTTCTGTTCATATTTTGTACATATAGTTTCCTGTTGGACCATTCTGAACATCCAAATCATCAAATATTTTTTTTTTGTCGCTGGCATGGTTAAATGCATTTTTAATTTTGTATTTTTTTATTTTTTGTTTTTCAGGTTGGTAAAGAAGTCGCCCATCCAGGTATCGCTAATGATTTTGACGATGAAGATGCCAAGAAGTATTACACCTACTACCAGTGGGTGTGCTTTGTGCTATTCTTCCAGGTAAGACATTCCACAGGGCACATGAATGTACAATTCAAAGAAAAATTTCAACGTACCCCTGCCTAAAGATATTCAATGTCAATGACAATGTGTTCATTGTGGTACTTTCCACTCCTAACTACTTAGCGTACGTAATTCAAGGTAATTTTCTGAATCATTTTCAAACCACTATAGGCTGGGAATATCCCTATCCCACACTCTTTCTTGAAGTTCAATTTTGACTGTCCGTAAGTTTAGAATGAATTTATTCGACATAAAAAAATCTTAGAAAACTATAAAAACAATTCAAATTGTTAGGAATACTAATCAGCTTTAGCAACATCCTTTTCATTCTCCTGCAGTAATGGACTATCCACCATGTCCAGCAAGTGGGCATAACTTGGTCCAGCAGGTGGTTCCTTATCTCTATTCTGATTCAGTTGGTTTTCCTGCATAAAGTTTGGCGAAAATTCATCAGCCAGGTGGAAAATGACTTTATTGAATAGAAACTCTGACATATTTGTTGCCACAAAATATAGGAACATCCAATTGGAGAAGTTACAACGTTGAACAACTGTCTCAAGATGCTGTTTATTGAGTCCTCTTCCAGGTTTGGCAAGGGAGAAGGCTATGTCCGAAAATTTCTGACTGAAAAAAGAACACAAGTAGAATTGGGATACGAAGGATAAGGGATCAAACTTACTTTTTGTGCATGAATAAGGTAATCACTCTCCAAATTACTGCAATGGAAGACATCAGAAGGACAAAGTAGAACCAGAACCACAGGATCGCATAGATCTTCTCGTTGATAATGTTCAGAGCCATTACACAGAGAGTATCATGAGTTTGTAGACTTCCCGATGGACCAAATTTACTAAAATGACATTTTGTCACTTTCGGGAAGACAACATCAAGGACATCCATTCGAGTGTCCCATTTTTCGCTAAGCACCTTCCAACCGAGACTATAGAACTGACCCATTAAAAATTTGTTTGTCCACCAAATTTGGAATGCAATATTGCACCAGTTTAACCATTCGGCGACCATAAGATGAAAACCCCATTTTCGATTCAAACGCATTCGATTGATCACCTCCCGACGAATGTCTTTCACACGCTCATCGGTTTCGTCTTTTGACAGGATTTTAAGCTGACCGATTTTCAAACTCTGGTTCTTGATATATCTTGATAGTCCGACCATTTTAAGGCCATACACAAGTTTCTTAATACGTCCACCTAAACGGGGATATTCTTAAGGAAGCTATTACAATAGAAAAGAAAGGTCTCCTATTACCTTCCCAATGCTTCCAAAGGAAATGGGGAACCAAGAAGCATAGCGCCTGTCCGAAAAGTACAAACGGAACCCACTGATAGTAAGCATGCCGCTTGATCGGCTCCTGATCAGGCTGATACGGTCCAATTCCCGGCTCAAATATAGCACCAGAATTCAAGGCGCTATTATTCAAATGACGGACCTAAGATCAATCAATGAAATCGTTTCTTTAAAGAATGATTTCAAGTCATAGATGCTCGTGCTCTAACTTACCACAGTAAATGTCGTGGTGACAAAACAAAAGGTGTTTATCACTCTTTCAGGTATCGTGTCGGAAATACATTTTATGTGTTCACCAATGTACTGTCTAAATGTTTGAGTAGACAATCAATTTTTCTGTCTTTAAGAACGTCGCACTTATTTAGATGTAGATTCTTACCTGGATGTAACCAATACTGTTGCAATGAGGAGTATTATGAATGTGAAACGATAGTGAAGTTTGAAGAAAAAATTATCGATCGACACCCGTTTTGGGTTGAATTTCAGATACGGTGTTATCGAATTGAACGTGTTTAACATTTTGTTTTGATTTTTTTGTTTTTATGGTTCTTTAAAATAACATACTTGTCGCTGGAACGATTGTTTTGGTGGGAAATACCTTCCTCGCCCGATAGAAATTCGAAATCAACTAAAGAGACGTTGAAAATCGGCGCTCAGTTTGCCAGCGGTAAAAGTTGTAACAAAGTGAGTACTTAGCGTTCTCATTACCGATAAGGGACTTTATCTCAGCGCTACTTGTCATGACTGATAGCACGTTCGCATTGGGATATTTTGAAATAAAAACAAACATAAAATTCAAAAGCGATGAGATCCATTTTCATTGTATACTATACTATGATATATGTACATATACTCATATTATATGTATTATACCTATCCATACGTAGTTTCAAAGAATGCGATTAAAAGTGTGATAGCGGGAGAACTGAGTCTTCGTCATGTATTTATCAGAATAATTGTGACGGAATTTACTAGTCATATCTTAGTCATATATTAGATAAGACCCCTATATTTGAAGGGAGACATTCACGGTGAAAGAAAGAGAAGAGTGTTCAAATTTTGGTTCCAAATAATAGGCTTTGTTGGTCGAAAATCAATTTAGTTTTTCAGTAGAATTTATCAGGAAAGTTTATCATTTCTTAAACAGTCATGAGGTTTTTTTTTGTTTTTTTCTTGATACTATATTTAATTTTACGCTAACGAATACTTTATTTTTGTTTGATTGAATTACATACATAGTTGAAGACTAAAAGTCTCATGCATGTCGATCATGCAATTATGTCTTGTTGCGATTTTTTTTTTTTTTTTTTATAATTTACGCGCGCCTAAGGGGTTGATACCCTTTTACTGTTGCCAGGGCGCAGGCGGAAAGATAGAAGGAGGAGAAAGGAAAATTGTTTTTGTAGTGGTTTGAAACTCAGGTGTGTTTGGTTTCTATGTTTGCTCTCCAGGGGTGGGAGTCCGAATAGGACGGAGAGTTTTTCTTCACTCAGAGTGATTCGAGATATAATTCCCAGTATTTTTTTCATTACTTGAAACTCTTATAACAGCCAAATCTACCTGTCAGTGTTATGCCTTCACACGCAGAATTTTTTTGTCTGAGTTCCAATTATACAATGAAAAACTGATTTTGCCTTGGGCAGGATTCGAACCTGGACCCTCTGAGTGAGAAGCGTTTGCTACTACCACTACACCACGGCCACCCCAAATTAATTCCGAAATTCTGTTAACATCCCAAATGCTTGGTAGGTATTCAAGTTTGGCGACCCGAAAGTTAACCGAGATCTGTGAGGTTAGGTAATGCCCTCAGGCTGATTAGCAACTTCTCACTTTGACCAACCCTTACATCCATTGGGAACATTTTTAGTTTTACTCTGAAACTTAAAGAGGGCCTGCTGATATATGTATAGCTACTCAGATAACGATGTATGTAGATCTCAGCTCCCATAGGTGACGGACAGATTTAATATATTTTTTGTCCCTACAACATCCGCATAGTTGCTATGCAAGATCCTGAATTGTTTCTCATGAATATGTACATATGTATATAACTTACTGAGATCTATTTTACAAATTTTTTTTTATTTATGTATCTTCCAACCGGAGATACTCGTAAATCCAATTTTGATAACAACGAACTATATTGTGAAGAACCGGTGAGCGGGGCGAAGCATTTGTATCTGTAGCGATAGCCAAGCTCCACTCTCGATGCAAGTGATGATGGCACCGCGGAACACTCTGTGAGTGTCCAGCTCGCATAAGGCTGCAGGTACTCGGTGCTAATGTGGTGGGTGCTGGTACTGTAGTCACTTTATCACTGAAGTGTTTACTGATCATTCTACGAGTAACTGAGAAATCCCATAAAATTCGTTCAATGGACTAGTTCTTTGTCTGAGTGCTCTGTTTCAGAGAAAAAAAACTTGGAGGAGGAATCCACACAGCACACAGTACTCTGGATCATACGAGTGTATGGTATATTTAGTAGGCATGTTCTTCAATGGTTGTTGTAAGACATGGGACAACATTTTCTGTAAATGGAATATTTAAAGCTGATGGATAGACTCTACAAAGCATAAGAACTATTCTATATTGTAGTTGTTGACATCTAGGCCCAACGACGTTCCACTATTATTTGTATGTTTCATTTGCCGTTTAGTTTCTTTTTCTTATCCTAATAATTTAACATGTGACCTAGTTGTTATTTACCGGTTGGAACAATTACTCCTCTAGACTGTTTATTGGTGAAGACGACCATTATTAAACCATTCAACCTACCGTATGATCAACGGCTCCGTTCCAAAACGGCTCCAACCAAAAAGAGGTCGGGAATAGCGATCAAATAAGGCTGCTGAAACAGGTGGTCTATTTAAAGCAGCGGAGGTTAAGAGCATTCACCAATAATCTCAGCATCGAGTACCCCAAAGAAAAAAGATCCTTTAACTATGGTAACTTTATAAGAGTTAGTTTCTTAAATGTCGTAATACGTACATATTGTATACAGTGTAGAAGATTTTACCTACCGTACTATGTATGTGATAAATCCAACCATAGACTATTTACAAAAATTTACTAACTGCACCATCTTCACCACCCTGGACCTGAAGGAAGCATACTCTCAGATACCACTCGAATCAGAGGATCGACCAAAGACGACCATCATAGTCCCTTTCGGTGTCTTTGAATTAAACGTTTCGACGTTTCGTCTTTGTAACGCCGCTCACACCATTCGACGATTTATAGACACAGTGCTGAGAGGACTTCAGTTTTGCTTTAGCTTCATCGAAAATATCTTCACTGTGTCATTCGAAGAAGGAGCGCATTGACATCATCTTCGATAAACTTAAACAGTTTGGATTGGTTGACAACTTATTGTATTTCTATACTTCTTCAGTCAATCTGAGGTGAGTTACCCAGAATGCACATCAAAGAGACTGGTATCAAACCTCCCACAGACCGACTTGATCTATTACTCAACTACCCAAAATTGAAAATCGTCGAATTTTTATCAAAGCTGGATGCCGCCGATTTAAGAGCTTAAGCTTTTCTCGTCAACGTTTATCGTTTGACGTTTGATCAACAGCTAAAAGACTTATGTCCGGAACAATGCAGAGATTGCCTTATGAAATATTCATACATGAAGAAGAGATAAATTTCAAACGTTTTCTGTGAAACCCTCGACCCAATTATCAATGGTTTTTTCTCATAATTCGGGGGAGATTCCAGCAATATAATGTCGAATGTTATCTAAAGTTTCTAACTTGTTAGGATAGACCAATGTAGCCCCAAAGAAACTAGTCTAAAGGTGTTAAATCGCACCAGCAGTGCGTCTAATTGACAGTGCTGGCGATAAGAACAGCGAACTTTGACTTGCAAGTGGCACCGTCCTATTAAAACTACATATCATCTATGCCTTTCAGATCTAATTTATCATAAACAAAATTGTTAAAAATGGAGTGACAACTGCCTCTATTGACTGTAACCGACTCGCTGTCACTATCCTGGATGAAATATACAAATAGTTGTTCGTACGCTTTTGAACACATGAAGCAATTTTACTAGCAAAGCCATTTAACCAAAAAAATGTGCTTCGTCACTGAGCCTGACCTGCGAAAGTGCTCTTGGGTCAATATGATCTTATACGGACATATAGCCCAGTTTTTTCCCATACTACCTACGGGGACGTTAGAATGATACCCAGTTCTAGAAAACAATTCAGTTTTTATTGCCATTGTGTTCAGTCGCATTTTCTTTCCGCTCCACATTTCACATTTAATTTTTCTTTCGATTTATGCTTAACCCAGTTTCGTGTCCATACAATAGTGTCTAATTTTTTCTGACGCGCTATTTTTTTATTTTTTTTTTAACCTACGACCCACATTAGCTGTTATTTGTTTATTTACGCGACCGTGTGTATAGCCCAACATCACCCATTTTAAATTTTAACCATGTCTTGTGGAATTGCTAATTGTTTAATCGATGAAGCAATGCCGACTGGGTAGCTTGCAAGAGCACATGTGGCAAAGCCGTTTATGTCGGGTTAAACAAAAGAAATACGATTTTTATCAAATAATTCTCCGATAACCTCCTTTTCTTTTGCTAAGAGTGCAAGAGCATCTCACTCTGCGTGCGCTTTTGGCAATAAAATTAATATCCGATTCAAGTAACTCCTACCAAGACGAACTCGTCGAAAAGATTACGGACAAAGTCTCGACAGAAATTAGCTATCATACATAATAGGCAGATTATGTATAATAAAAAAACGCGCGAGTTGATAAGCTCCCTGCGTGATGACCTTGACACCCATTTCCAGTGCTCGTCGAACAAACAGCTCTCTCCCAAAAAGTCCTAATGCTCGAAATTATCTTCTATAAAGTGAACATGTCGGTGATGAGCTAACCGTGATACGATCCCTCGTGTGTGATACTAAACACCACCAGTGCACCAATAAACAGCAAAATCGATGACACACCAAACCACCCGCAGCCTTACCTAAATGTCCACTATAATACATCACTCATGACTGAATTAGTGGAACCCGAAGTCGAATCACGCTCGCATCTAAGTCTTCTGCGGACGGGGACGGTCCAATCTACTGATTTCTTCGAAGCTTCTTTCAACTTGACAACCGAGAACACATCTACTAGTATGTCAACTCCTCCAGTCGCAGTCCCACGCAAGCTCATCACTCAATTTAATTCAGCGTGAACATCTTCCAAATGGCAATGTAGGCTAGACAAGCTTGCTTCTAATAACCAATTGGTCACAACACTTCTTATCATAGGCCCCCCAAAAGCCGATGTAGATTGGGCTTCGAATTTCTTTCCATTTCTACCATCAGTCACTGGAATTTGCTTCCTACATCTCACCACAAAAGCAAGCGCAGCTTCAAACTCAATATTTCGGTTAAATATGAATGATTGTCCTATAATCCATTCAGCAGCAATTTCAATTTTAGAAAGATGCGTGTTTAGAAAATTCCACCAAGAAGCGGGATATTCGGAAAGTTTACCCAATCCTCAGAATGGACTATAAAATCGATTTTTTTTTATTTCACTTTTTTAACATAGACTCAATATGGAGCTGAATGCAACAAACCGCATTTTACGACCTCTAGAAGTGATTTAAAATTTGAGTGGGGGCGCAACCCATGAGACCACGACCGTCGTCGCGCTATCTCGCAGACCGCGGATCCCATTGGCTCCAATCTCCTTAGTTAGAAGGGAACTATTTCTCTTCATTGAATTCATTATTTTTATTTTATTATTTATTTATTGTAAAAAAAAAAAAATTTTTGAGTCTCCTCAAAAGCATGCCTTTTTTATACATTTGCTCCATTATATTCAAAACTAAAAATGCAACAGTTCTAATTTTTTATCTTATTATAGTATATTGGGAGCATCCCTGGAAAGTTACCCTGGAGAGGGAATTTTTAAATTCAAATCACTTTGTACTCCATGGTGAAAAATGTTAAAAAAAAGAAAAAATCAACCTAAAACGTTCTGTACATCGTATATTTTGTATTTCCTTAAAATCCTGCACCTTAAATTTGTAAAATGGGGAAAAATATGTTTATGCAAAGTTTGGATGAGATCAGTCCAGTCTTCCATAAGAAATACATACATGCAAACCCGCCCCAGGTCATTACCTCTTAAGTAGTCTATGATGCGCAAACCAGCAAGTAAATTCAAATTACCAAGACCCACCTTCTCTTCCCCCTATCCCGTAAATTGCCACCACGGAATGCTCAACATGTACGGCTTTCTCTAATTTCAACCTCAGAACTGGAGCTAAGTATCCTAACTTCATCAGTTCTCACATTTTAAACCCCACTGCTGACATCCTGTCTGTTACGCGATCAAATACCTCTTCTATTGACTCTCTTTCGCCGCCCACTGTTATGAATAAAAAGATATACGACAATATACTCGTACATATTGGTCCTATGTACACGATAAATCTGACGCGGTGTGCTACGAGAGTAAAACAAAAACAAGCGTAACGGTTTCCATCCAGCAGAAAGGCTTCTACTGATATTACCTATATTATCAGGAAACTTTATATAAAGTATTACGAAATTTGCAATAAGCCTCCTCAAAAAGTTGCAGACGATCTTGCCGCTCTTTGCAACGATGCACGTTCTAAAAAAATCTCACACTCCAAACACAATTAGTTTGGCCACGATAAATTTTTTCGAACCTAACAAGTCATGTAATTTTTTTTTTCACCTTCTATCACCAGAACGTAAGAGGACTGCATTCTAGAACCCATTCTGTTTTACGTCAATCTCATACTCTCGCATTTGATATCTACGCTCTGACTGAAACTAATCTTATCCCCAACATAAAAAACAGGAGTTATTCCCTCTTTGTTTCATAGTTTTCCGTGATGATGATCGGACAACGCCTATGAATGAATCTCCTTGTCGAGGTGGCCATTCACAACAGCTTCGACTCCTCGCCTTTATAACTGCGTTTAAATAAAGTTGATATCCTATTTGAGTCTCACTCTTGGGTACGCCAAAGTAAGTCTTTTCTTAAATCCTCGATAAATGATATAAACATTGGAGATAGACTCTTACTGTAGAACGATTTTTTTCTTAGAATATACCCAAAAATCATTTCCCAAATTATCTTTAACGAATTAGGGAACACAGTGTACAGTCAAAAATCAAGTTTGGAAAAATCCTCAAATGAATTAATATTAATCACTCTATTGCCTTCCGATTTTCTGATGAGTACGGCTGAATCTCTTATCCAGACAAATTTGGATTTGTTTTTGAATAAACATCTTGTGTAGCTAGTTAGAGAGACAATCGTTTATATACAGTAACTCATATATGTATTCGATCGAATGAATTTCAATTTTTGTCATATTAAAATGAAGACTATTCCCACTACTTTTGTAATATTTATTTTTTTATTAATTCATAAATAAAGTAATAACATAAGATAAATTCACATTTATTAACGAGAAAAAAGTAAGTAAAATGGGGAAATCCAAAATCGATTAGTTTTATGAATTTAGACTTTATAATGAAATTGACGTGAATTGATATTTGGTATGTCCTCCTTTCGCAATTAAAACAGTTTTTATTCTGCTTGGCATACTATTCGTATGAAAATTTGTTTTTTATTCCTTAATGCTAATATTTTTCCACTCAGCCATACTTCATCCATAGATTTGGCGGAATAATCCAAAGATGAAACGTTGCGTTTAAGGATCACCCAAAGATGTTCAATGGGGTTCAGATCCGGGACGTTAGGTTGCCAGTCTAAATCATTTATTCCTTTATTTTCAAACCATTGGCTTGTGAGCCTTTTTGTACTTTTCGGATCAATGTCTTGTTGAAAGACAATGTCGAAAGTCCTTTTGCCACTTTTTCTCAGCGATGAGACAAGGTTATAATTCAATATTTAAACGTGGGATTGTGCTGTCATTCGACCCACTACTTTAGTGCGCACCCCAACCCCAGAAGAGTGCATGAATTCCCATATTATAATATTAACGCCCTTGAACTTGGCGTTTTTTTTACCAAACGTTTTGATAGAGACTCCTTAGTCTTTTTCGAAACCCATTCTTTGGCGTCGGATCCCAGCCAATTGACTTTGGTCTCGTCTGCATCTCATATCATCTGCGATCTTATCTTTGCTCTTCCTTTCATTCCAGCTTGTATTAGAACTCTCCTTACGGTTCCCGGGCTCACATCAAAATGATAACGGATCTGACGATATTCCGTTTCATAACCGGATCCACTTGGGTTTTCGTCCACTGGATATGTTTTTTGCTGTAATATCACACATTTTTCTGTACTTGCTGATAGTACTCGTACTTAAGGAAAAGTTTAGCTTTATGGAGATTTCTCCATGTGTGTTGTGTTCCTCCAATAGCTTTTGATTTTTTTTTAATATCGGGCTGATTTCCCTCATTTAAATAAATCATAAGTTTGCACAGCACTACTTCACTGGAACAAAGAACTCACAAAACTGATCGAATGCACCCACGCTGTACTAAAATACGATAATTTTTTGAAGCGGCATTGTTTTCTCTAAAAGTAGCTCACATTCGATCAAATATGTGAGTTATTGTACGAGGGGCGTTCAATATATTCTCGGTATCGATATGAAGGAAAATGCGAATTCAATTTAAATTGTTTTTATTTTTCAATATAATCTCCCCTAACATCAATGCATTTGTTACATCTTGAGATAAGCTTTTTTAAACCCTCAAAAAAATAAATTTCCTCTTTCTCTGCAAAATACCCATTTATTGCCGACTTGAGTTCTTCATCATCAGAAAATCTTTTTCCACGAAGACATTTTTTCAAATCCGGAAACAGGAAATAATCACTAGGGGCCAGGTCTGGACTATAGGGTGGGTGTTGGATTTCTTCGAAACCACAATCTCGCGCAGCAGCCTTGGAAACTCGCGCCGTGTGAACAGGAGCGTTGTCATGAAGAAGTAACACACCCGCTGCGAGTTTACCCCGTCTTTTCTTTTTAATTTCCTCCCGCAAATTATGCAAAGTGGAAGCGTAGGATGTGGCGTTGATGGTTTCACCTTTTTTTTTGTACTCAATGAGCAAGATTCCCTTTGAGTCCCAAAAAACTGTGGCCATGAGCTTCCCGGCAGACGGAGTGACTTTGAACTTCTTCGGGGGGTCTGTTCCTTTTTTATGCCACTGCATGGACTCTTGTTTGCTTTCAGGGTCATAGTGGTGGACCCATGTTTCGTCCCCAGTAACAATTCGATCCATAACACCGTCCGTGTTCTCACTACACATCTCCAAAAGCTCTCTACAGCATGCGATTCTCACTTTTTTCTGAGGCGCTGTGAGCATTCGTGGCACCCACCTTGCACTGACCTTTGAAAGGTTAAGATGGTCATGAAGAATGGTGTGAATGGTACCAATTGAAAGCTTGGTGATCTCTTCATTTTCACCTTTATTCGGGCATACTCAAGAACAAGTTTTTCGACTTCTTTGATGCTTTCTCCCGTACAAGCAGTAGCCGGGGCGCCGGAGCGGGTGTCGTCTTCAATGCTCTCTCTGCCTCTCTTGAACTCACTTGACCATTTTTGCACAGTTGATAATGAAGGTGCGGAACCCTGGTAAACAGCCACCATCTCTTCATGAATAGTTTTTTGACTTTTTCCTTGCTTAGTGAGAAATTTAATTACAGCGCGATGCTCAATTTTCACCATCATCGTCTCAGTTGCCATTATGATTCTGTTTAACTAGAAATAAAACGCGAATTAATAATCACATTTATATGAAATTTTACATGAATGCACTAAAATAATAGTATTACTTGATAAATAAGTCAATTTATATATACAACCACAGCTTCACCCCGATACCGAGAATATGTTGAACGTATAACATATTTTGCCGTTGTATTATAGAACGACTAATTGATATCCACATACGAGCTAAGATTGATCTACGACTTTTGTTAACGGCTCAACATGCCTACTATAAAGGAAAGTTTCCCACCTTGAAATGGCTTTGCATTCACAGAGTACCAATGGTCGCTTTACACGTACACGAACCACTTGGGGCGTTGATCAGGCTTATGCTAAATAGCAAGATAATCAACTCCAAACTGGGTGGGTCTTCTATTAAAAGATGTGTCAGCAGAGCTACTCCGCAAGGCGGTGTACTTTCTCCCCTTTTCTGGAACTTAGTGGTTAATGAACTTTTGATATACCTGGAAGTGGGTGGTAACAGGGTGATTGCCTATGGAGATGACGTTGCTATAGCCGTCTCAGGTAAGCATCGTAATACCATTAAAGAACTCCTTCAGTTAAATCTTAATAGATTAACCCGTTGGGCGGATCGCTGTGGATTGGGAGTAAACTCCTGTAAAACTGGCCTTGCCCTCTATTCCAGGAAATATAAAATTCCAATAAACGGTACCAGTTTAGTCTTCTCCGATACCGTAAAATGTCTGGCCCTCTCATTTTTGAAAATAACTAAACTGGAAACCTAACATTTAAGAAAGAGTCAAGAAAGCTACAGTAGATTTATTCTCTTGCAAAAACGCTATTGGGAACAAATGGGGCCGCCTTCAACCTAGCATAACCCACTGGCTATACATCTCGGTCATAAGACCGACACTTACCTACGGGGTTGTTGGCTGGTGGACGGCCTTAGACACTGCAGTCAGTTGCAGCAATCTAAGCAGAGAACAGCATGTTTATGTATAAGCACCCCTCGATATCGTCAGCAGGCAAGTACAATAGCTGTGACTATAGCTATTCGCCTTAAAGCGATTACACAGTGGACACAAAATTTATTTGGCCACGCTAATATTCTTAATACACTAGGAATCCACACAGAGAACATCGATTGCACTATACCCGAACTTTGGTTTGACAAAGACTTTCATGTAAGCTTCCCCTCTACATTCTTCTGGGAGGAAAATGCCTTCATGAATCATAATACAATCCACTTCTATACAGATGGATTCAAGACGGATAGTGGGGTTGGTGGCGGTGTTTTCTCAGAAAACCTAAATCTAAGCCTCCCCGTCCGTTGCAATATTGTCTGTACTTCTGGCGTTTGCTATCCCGCTGGTACGGGAATATTTTGAAATGAATAAGTCGATTCGAATTTTTTCACCGAAAGTCCAATTGTTCGCTTATTGTGTTGCGCAACATTTCAAATCAAATAGGCGCTGTTATCTTGCATTTAATAACTCTCGTGGACGAATAATCAAGTTTCTGTTAATATTGTACATATGTTATCTTTCAAGAATGTCATTGCTAATTTCCAGCTCAAAACATACCGCATGCGCTCTACATACATTTGTACAATGACCTCTCACTCAAATATTTAACGACTCTGGAGTCTCTTGTCGACATTTTTAAAAGTTGTACGACATTTTAGCGCTTGTCTTGTACAATACTATATTTTTTTTAATTAATCAATTAAATCTTAGCAATTCCCGTCAAGTCTTAAGATCTGAGACGAGCTCACAAAGAAACAGATCCAAATTATGATATGACAGAAAAAGGTCCTCATATTTAAAAATAAATTAATCTCTGTAACAGTAGACTGTCTGACATAAAATGCACGAATCGTTGTTAGCTTTCATTGGCATTGTGTATAATAAATCACTTAAAACCCGATTGAAAGGATCGACAGACCAAGACCTCTCTCTTTAAAAAAAAAAATCTCCACACAATATCATTAGCTCACTTTGATTGAAAATTAGAAACTGCCGACTTGTCTACTTTAAAAGCGAAAGCTAACCAAAAAAAAAAAAAAAATACCCACACAATGAAGTCGCATAAAATGGGAACGCACATACATAGATACTCGTACTTGTACTTTAGATACAACGATTTGGTTGCCCCTCTCGAATGAAACCAAGTTAACCTAATCATGGAAATTGGTCCGCAAGTTCAGTATTCATTTCGAATGTGGTCTCTTGGACAATTGACCTCGCTTATGACCAGTACACCATACTTGCACGAGCTCAAATATTCGAATAATTCGTCCCCGCGAACTCAGACTCTGCTGTCCGTTGTTATGTACATTATGGAAGCCTTTGTACTCTTGTTGACCAATTCATCATCATCCACTGGACTGACTGTGTATAGAATTGACTAGTGTTACCCAGGAGTCTTGGTGTTTTTCCCCTCCCTGAACTAACCGAAGCCAGTTTGTATTCAATTAAAGTCAATTTAATTTCAACGCTGAAATTCCGTGGATATAGCATACAAGTACCTTTGGGTGATGGGAGGGCTGTACCACGCGAAACCGCACGAGATTTTTATGAGACATGCTGTCATTATATTCAAATTTGGATTATAATATGATAGTATCTACGAACAGCAGAATGGTATGTTTGTACAAGTGCTTCTCGCACTAGGGAGATCGAACAAATCCAATTTTGTGGATTGCATAATTGATATCTGATTCCTAATTTAACAGTTCAGTAAAATGGATCTCAAATAAATAATTATTTCCTTATTAACTGTCATATAACATACCCGATGCTTGGCTCTGACAGTTTCAGAGATTAGATATCATTGTTTACATTTCATAGCCCCTTTAGAATGATAGTCATAGTCACTTAATAGTCCGCATATTTATTAATGGTTCCAATACTCCCGCCTGGCTTGGAGATTTCTTGCTTCCCCCAAATATCTTAGCATTTTGAGAAATTTTTGAAATTCGCCATATACAACACATCTTTAAGGCAATAAACCCCATCAAACAGTATATATTTGGAGCCAGAGATTATTAAAGGCGTGTTATGAACTTCTACAATTTCAAATAGTCTTAACCTTTTTTTCACGTAGCGTATCTCCAGCGACGGTCTTTGGGCTCCGGAATTTAGGTGTAGTATGATGAGTATTCGTCTCGTCAGTAAGTCATTTTCTGCAAGAAAATCTGCATGTTTCGGTAACTTGTGCAGCATTTTTCGACATTTTTTTTTTTTTTTTTTTCTATACAATCCCGATCTCTTCAATTGCGGTAATTGCTGTCTTTTATCCGGCAAATACTTTTAAATAAATTCTTATTTAGGTGACGCCACAGGTTGAAGTGAATCTGGGCCCCAAATAACAGGTCTTTCCATTTTGCGCTCATCGTCCCCATTGTCCTAATCGTTAATTAAGGTCCCCTTCCACTTGAACGCGCTACCTAAGGCGTGGTCTTACTTTACCGCGTTATCCCTGCGGGATGGATTCGTAGACTCGGCCAGAGCGTGGGTTGTTCGATGTTGTGCATTCTCCGTTTATGCAAACGGGATCAAAGATTACTCGAAGAGCTAGTACCATAATAGTAGTAGTTGTAATATGTAATTTTATTGCACAGTAAAAGAAAAATCTATAGATACGAATTCACAAAGTATGGCATTTATCATTTGCCATCAGCCCAAAAATGAAATACAATTTAAAACATACGTTTATAGGGTTTAATGTATTGTAGTTTTAATATAACAGTATTTAAAATGTGTCATCCTTTATTTGCTGCCGAAATTTTAACCCTCGACCTGTGTACTCGGCACTGAGTGCACAAAAGAAATTTCAAATCGCCTGGGTCACGGCAGCTAGAGTCGAGCTAATCACGTACTATAGTGCTATTATATAATCGATTCAAAGAGACCAAACGGGCCTCGGAATGGACGGATCAACAACACGATGACCGGATTTGACAAGGGAAACGAGAATTGGAACCTGGAACCTGAAACATAAAAACGATTGACGGCAAAGGAGTAGAGCTGGTGCAAGATATGAAAGACTACCGCTTGGATCTGCTAGGACTAAGTGAGGTGAAAAAGAAAGGCAGTGGAATCCTAGGTTTGCAAAGGAAGAGTCCTACGAAAAACTGCAGAGCATAGCTAACATGGAAGCAGTGACAGGAAGAACAGCAATTGTCCTGTGAGATCTAAAGACTAGAACAGGGCAGGACATGAGTGTTGGCCACGGAACTATGAGTAAGTATGGAGGTGAGACAACATTAAACGACAATGACAGGGGGCTGATTGAGTTCTGTGTCCATAATAAGTATTCATAATTCCCTTTTCCCACACAAAACAATACCTACTCGTATATAAGATTATATTCCATGCTGAAGGAAGGAAGGCCAGGAGCGTAATTGATTATATACTATATCCACATAACATAAGAAGAAGGATAATAGATGTTAAAGTAATCACGGGCAGATACCCGGTTTAGGAAGCCACCGAGACAAAAATATAAAGTCTTTGCAATCATTACAAGCAAAAAGAAGACAGCTTGGTGGTCAAATGATATATGTAAGTAAGACAGAAAGTTAGCGAAAAGAAGGAAGCATGGAAGAAATACATACGAACCCGTTCCTATGCGGAAAAGAGAAATGAAATTAAAGAAGCAAGAGGCAAGAATTTGGGAACTCGGCAGAAGAAAGAGCTAAAGAAAATAATGCGAAAGGTTTTTGGGAAAATAGTTAAAAACATGAGAGGAAAATACTGAAAACAAACAAGAACAGTGAAGGATGGGGACAAGCGGGTAAGAGAAAAGAAGAAAGTGCTAGATACATGGAAGAAGCACTTTAAGGGACAATTTAAAAAAAATGAAGCCACATCTGAGACACCTGAAGTGGGCCATTTCTAGAAATAGAAATAGAGGACGAACCAACAGAAGGACAAGTTAAAGAAGAAGAGGTTGAATATGCCATACATACAATGAAAATTGGAAAAGCCCCCGGACTAGATGAAATAGCCCCGGAACTTTTTAAATATGGAGGTCCAGAGATACAGAAAAAGTTAACTAAACTGCTTCAAAAGGCATAGGAAGAAAATAAAATACCAATGGACTGGAAAAACACTCTGATAATGCCAATCCACAAGAAGGATTGCAGCTACGATTGTAACAACTACAGTGTACTACAATGAACTTCACTCACTACTATGTACTGGGAATGGGAAAATGGGAAAATACTGAAAGTTGGTCAACACTTGGGGTAATGCACTAAATATATACGGAACCGATACCAGTGACACACACAGATATCGAGGGCGAAAGATCGAGGTCAGCCAAAAAAAAAAAAAAAAAACAAAGAGACAGTTAGTACTTGGGGTAATGCAATAATGTCGCGGAATTACTATCAGAGGTAGAAATATGGAAGGGGAAGAAATAAATTATATTTAAAAGTTTACGTTGTACTAAAGCAAGGAGGCAGTCTTAGCCCACTACCGTTCATTCTATTCATGGATGAAATAGCAACCTCGTATAAGAGGTAAACAGAAAGGAACAAAATTGGAAACTGGAGACTTCATCCCATCTATCTGCAATTCCTCTGTATGCAGATGATATTGTTATCAAAGCAGACAATCGGCAGAGAAGTAGAAAGATTTGAATCTTGTGAATACCTTGGAACCATTATTAGCTGTAATGGGAAAATAAACCAAGAAGTAATACGCCGAACCAAGAAAGCAATGTCAGCGTACTATGAAATAAACAAAACTCAAGCTCTACAACACGGTTATAGTACCAATACGGTACCGAGTGGTCACCGTTATTAGATAAAAATCTCAGAAAATTCCAGGCATCAGAAATGAAGTACGTACGATGGGTCGCGGGGAAAACTAGAAAAGATAGGGTCAGAAATGAAAGAATACGCTCACAAGTAGGACATAAGTCGATCTCACAAGAAGTCGAGGAGACTAAATGGTTCGGACATATGGAAAGCATGGACGAGTCAAGAAAAGCCAAACAAGTAATGGAGGTGAGATCGGAGGGTACTGCGCCGAGAGGAAGACCCAGAAAAACTTGGGAAAATGGCATCCAGAGATGAGGAGAGAGCTGGGACCGAGTTTATTGGAGAAGATGGATATCCCGAGGCTACCCCGACGCTCAATAGCAAGCAGGGATCGACGAAGAAGAAGTGTTCAAGAACCATATCGCTCTGTAGTTACTTAGGTCTTAGGTCTTTGACCCGACTGCTCGACTGCATGTTATCATTTGATTTAAAGTCTTTTAGAGAGTCCACGATATTTTCTATCACCTTCCAATATCTCACCCTCAACACTGAGAACCATGATCATTTTAAGTAGGACAAGAATATTAGTTTTTCTATTTCATCTTGTTTCCATCTTTTACGAGTAAGTTCGCTTTTTCGTTCGAGTTTTTTTGATTTTTTAATTAATTTATTTTTTTCTGAATATTATCTCTCGGACTGGGTCGTGACAGGTCACTGCTTTCCTTCCATAATGTCAATGACGTCACCGTATGTGAACAGTGGGGTGAAATATTGTGGGTGAGATTATTGCTTGTGAACTTCTCACAATTCTTTCAAATCACATGACAGGGCATCGACTGGTCGAAATATTTTTTGACATCAAATGTTTCTGCGGTGTCGCTACCGAGCTTATAGAGCAACTGGTTTTCCCCATATCTTACTGCACAAGCAGGCGGGTTTGTCAGGGATACCAAAAATGGAAATGGCATCATTGTCATATGCAGCATTGGGATCGACGAGCAGATGATGGGTATCGATTTGGTATTCCTGGGTTTTGTTTTTCAACGATCCGCGGTAAGATGAATATCTGCTCGATGGTGGACTTACTATTTCTTAGACCACACTGGTAAGGCGCTGTTAGATTGTTTATATAACGTTTCAGGCGCTCTCATATCACGATAAATAGGATCTTATACGCGATGATAAGGAGGCTGATTCCTCTGTAGCTGGCACAGTTCAGTGAATCGGGAATTGCGAATTTAGTTTTAATGAGGATTGCTATCGGTTCTTCGCTCACAGGCTTAAGGCTCAAGAATACTTTCTAGGTGTATAAATGTGTAGTGGGACGTTCTGGATCGTATTAAAATATGAAAAAGGTACACAACAAAAGTTAGTATCTCGCCGTCTAGATGTCGTCGAGGATCTACTTGCGTATCTAGTTATTGATTCCGTTTGCCGGGCCATGCTGATCAACATTCAATTTTGGACTAAGCGCAATGAAAATTGCGAAACTGATGCTGGAGCACATGCAATAGTGAAATCGGAAGTGAGAAGAATTAACCTCACAAACTTTAATCAGATCGGATGAGACGGACGAGTCCAGTCGGGATCTGATGCCTACCTAACCAGTGGAGGGAGAATTTTCTTGCTCCACTTTATAAAGGCAAAGCAGACAGGATAAATTGCAACAAACACCGATTGGTGCAACTAATGTCGCATACCATAAAAATATAAGAGAGAGTTCTAGACAATTAACAACGCAATATTATTTACCTATATGACAGTCAATGCGGCTTGTTGAATGAATCCCTAAATCTTGCGGATAATAATAGCGAAACATCGCGTCACTTCGAAAGTTTCAAAATATTATTTTCTTTGATTTGGAAAAAGCGTTTGAAAGAGATCCGGGATATCTTATTTGAACGACGCACGCTACCATTTCAAAATGTACTCGAGTCATATGTTAGAATAATACACGATATGCACGATAACATTAAAATGAAAGTTAAATGCGTGGCGCAAATAACTTGAGAGACACTTTCATTGTCTTGAAGGCGAAGTGGACATCTAAGACTCATCTAAGATGATCCCATCTCCGATCGAAACATCGTTAAATTAAGTACTGATCGCTGGTTCGTTTTTTTGAATACGTCGACGTAGTCCTTTTCGTGAGATATTTATACCCGTCGCGTTATTAGCAAATTTTGCTTGCCCATTTCAGTTAAATAGGCGAGGAGATCGGTTTTTCGAAAGGAATGACAATTATTTTAGAGTAAAGTATAAGTATAAGCAATGCAGAACAATTTCGGGTTTACTCGTATATTGATGTCTTATTTACATGGCGTTTATTTCTATAATCTAATCTGATCTATGCCTAGAACGAGCTGATCCTATTAAACTTTCAGTTCCGATTCCCCGGCCTGCTTCAGCCCGTTCGTCAGTTTCTTTACTTTAGCTTGCATGTCTTAGTCTCACTTCACGAAAAATGGTTCTATTTCATTAAATTGTTTTTCTTATGATGTCATTAATTTTATTATTATCAACATCAGCAATAAAAAAAATGAAGTCCCATTAGGGACTGTTCGATAGCCATATTTTGTTAGGTTCACCTTGTCTCATAGATCATTGACCAATAGTGAGTTATATGCATTTTCCAACAGTACGTGACCACGATTTCGAGACTTGACTTCGTTCACTGTGAACAAGTTACAAAGTATCAATCAATTTACGCACATGCCGAGAGGGAATGGTATGGGATATGAGGTTTCCCCTTATTTTTATGCTCAAAAAAAATCTCACGTATTACCAGAAAGAAGATGCTGTTAAGATACATATTTACATATATGCCAACGACTGTTTTTCCAACCTGTAAGCTATCTGTAAAAAAACAGATTTTAACAAATAAACCAATTACTAAACCCATTGCGGGAGCAATTCTCAGCAGCGAAAAAAGTGGTGGTGTGCCTCCAATCGAGATTCTACCAGAGAAAGTATACGAGTAAACAACCATCGTCATAATAATTTCACGACCTAATCTTGATCAGCTATTGAAATGGATTGAAATGGGTGAATGTCAAGGTTCAAACAAATTTCCTATACCACTTCGAAGTTGCTCACCTTGTCCAGATTGATCAATTGATTGATTGATTGATTGATATTCTTGCGTTTCATAAACCAATTTAATTAATTCGCTAGTATATTAAAATAAATCACTCTTTTCTCTTTAATTAATGGTCAACTTAATAAATCCAACGAATATTTTTGAAATTGCTGAGCTTGAAAATCCCCCAGATAACACTAGAGTTCCTCAAAATCAGTTAAAAAAAAAAAACTTCTCTTTCTGTAAATGAGAGTCGTCTTGAACTATCAGTGTTTGGCAGAGAATAACATACGAGTAGCATAAGAAACCAATTGAAAAAAACATGTTCTCAAGACAATTCATTTATTTTCCTATTTTCAGGCAATTGCGTGTTACACACCGAAATTCCTTTGGGATCAATTTGAAGGCGGTCTTATGCGTACCCTCGTCATGGGTCTCAACATCACCATTTGCACCAGGGATGAGAAAGAAGCCAAACGAGATGCTCTCTTGGACTATTTAATAAAACACGTCAAGGTAAAGTAAACATTTATACGAATTTCATTTTATAAAATCTAAAACTGTTTATTTTCAGCGCCATAAAATGTATGTCTTGCGTTACTGGGCATGTGAAGTTCTCTGCTTGGTTAACATCATCGTTCAAATGTATCTGATGAATAAATTCTTCGATGGAGAATTCATGTCATATGGTACACGTATCATGGGTCTATCTGATATTCCACAGGAACAGCGCTTCGATCCGATGGTGTACATTTTCCCTAGAGTCACCAAGTGTATCTTTCACAAATATGGTGCCTCAGGTTCACTACAGAAACACGATTCTCTCTGTATCTTGCCATTGAATATTGTTAATGAAAAGACCTATGTTTTCATTTGGTTCTGGTTTGTTATAATGACAATCTTACTTTGCGGTCTTGTTGTCTTCAGGTAAATATTAATTTTCTCATACTCCTTTCCTATGTGGGCATTGAGTTTTTTATATCGTTACAGAGCAATGATTATATTTATGCCGAAGATACGTCCTCGTGTCTTGCATACTCGCAACCACATGATTCCGATTGAAATATGTCGCTCGCTTTCAAGGAAATTAGATCTTGGTGACTGGTGGTTGATTTTCATGTTGGGCCGTAATTTAGATCCCGCCATCTATAAGGAAGTCATGGGTGAATTTGCAAAACAAGTTGAACCCGATAATCATCATTATCGCTCGAAATAGATTCACAAATTTCGGAACTTTCACCAACACTACGGCTGCCTTCAGAGAAGAGAATCAAATCAATTGGTTCCTCTTATTTTTACTATCTTTTTTTTATTTTGTACACTTTTCATACTTCACATAATGTAGTTTTAAGTACAAACAGTTAATATTTCTGTGATTAAGATATTAAACACTAGATAAACGATATAAGATCGGTCGAAATTGACCGTCTGCCTGATGGTTGATTTGATGCATCTTAAACGCAATGATCACAACTCGAATCGAGAATTAAAATCGTCAGCGATGGCACTTTAATTTTTTTTTGTTTTTAATTTAATCTCTTATTTATACGGTAACATACATATATATTATATTATTTACACTTGCATATCACATCTCTTCACAGATTATGTTTATGATATATAAAAAAGAAATAAAAAGACAAATAGGTAGCTAGACATAGAATTTAGCTCTCTTATCGTATAGTGTTTTAAGTTGCTTCTGAGTCTTTTATAAGAATACTTTTAGAGTACATTGGATCTGTATTTGAATGTAATGCATGCATTTTTCTAGTTCTTAAGCAAATTGATGAGAATATACTCGTATATATTTTTTGTAAGTCACCCATAGGAAATTTGAGTTTTTTTGTTCCACCCCAGGTTTAACAGAGCATGGGAGTAAGTTAACCTCACTTGAAGGTCAGCAGCCAGAAATTGGTGAGCGGTGTGCACTTTATAAGGGAACGACGCAATGAACGTCTGCTGATGCCAAATTGTGTGCATTATTGTCTCGTCGGTGTTTGTGGACTCTTTCGAACGTCTTCGGCAACAGCAGTGATATTCTCGGTCGAAAGAGCAGTACGGGGCCGGACACTTCCATCGAGATGCTCAGCCAAACGCTTAATTGTTCTCGAACATGGTGCAGGACGACGAGGAAAATGACGATGAAATTCACGCTGCATAAAAGAAACAACATACCGGAAATTGGTCCAATAAGCAGTAAAGATAATTCCGCGTTCTTCATCTTTTTTGGTTTGTTTTTTTTTTTTAAAGTAGGGGTTGGGTACCCTTAAAATGTTTGTACACAGCTCGGGAGTTACATGGGAGCGAAAACGCGAGAGTTAGAAAAATATGATTTTATTGAACCTTCTTAGTCTAATCACAAAACAAGATTAACAATTTCCAAATATTTTCCTAACATGCAAAGGTGAACTTTCGTATCTGCCGGATGTCGCCAAACGCTTAGCTTCCAAAATCAACCTGTGCAATTCACATTTTAAATTCTAAGAACTACAATTTGTATTTAATTTCACATTTTTAATTCTAAGAATTACAATTTTGTATTTTAAAATATTGTTGCTGAGTTGTATCCGGTGGTGCCCTATTGCTGGGTTGGTTTATTGTTGTTGTGTATATTTAGAGTATTATTGGTTACTTAGCTCGGGCGAAAGAAATTTAGGGAAGATAGGTACCGGTTTTAAATGTCTGAATGTTATAATGACTAGGAAATAGAGAGCTCGGCAGGGCATTCCATAGCGAGTTGTTCGGCTTAGGAACGAATCACGATATTTTAGACTACGTCCGAAAGTGGGTTTGAGGGTATACTGATGAGCATTCATGTCGAGACGGGTGTTACGGTTGAAGGTTTGAAGGGTGTTTAAATTTCGCTTTGTGTTTTGGAAGCAGTTGTCAATTAATTCTCTATCTGTCTACAACATAAATGTCAAACCACAATGACACTTGACTCCGTTTGCAACAATTATGACACATTCACCTTGTGACATTAGTTTTGCCGCACCTTGTATTACATATTGCTAAATCCAACGCTGCTTTTGGATTTAGGCTGTGCCAAGCAGGAACCTGATGAATAGCTGAGAATTCCACTTAGAAGGGGATGCAATATGTGGATAGACTGCAGGATTTGTGTATATTTTCTTAGTTTGAGATCTAGGTACCTGGCACTCCTAGAGAATTTCGCCTGCTTTGGGTATAAAAGATACGGGTTCCTCAGCCCAGGCTCTGAGGAATAAAAAGGCTTTCAAAATGCATAACAGGGTATCTCTGACATCTTGAAAATCAGTCTGCAGACTATCATGCTTAAGACCGCTCGAAACTCGTTTTGGATAGAACTTGCGTAGACTCGAGGATTCACATATTCAATTGCTCCTTTCTTAGAAATTAGAGCAGGGGTGGGGTCATGTAACATTTTTTCGACTTCAAATCGTAACAAAATTATAAGTCATTTCAAAGTCAAATCGGAGCCATGTGTCATCTTTGACCTACCAATTTAGCAGAGCAAGTGACGAGTGCGACCAACAATAATTTTGTAAAAACCGAGTTCACCCATTATATATTTTTATGGCGTCAATAGCATCAGGTAACGTTGTTTATGTTAAGTGGCAAGGTTTTAGTTCATCTAGCTAGTTGTGAGATTGGGTCCCGTTTTTGGCGTGGTGTTGTCGTTGATACTGTACTGTTTCGTGAACAACCAAAAAAGTTTGCACATATTTGCACTCTTCCATCATAAACAGCCGTTGATTTGACTATGTTCTAACTATAAAATGCAATATGTTTTTTTTATTTGCTTTAGGATCGGTTAGCTCAAACATTTTTTTGTCAAGGATGTTCATATTTGAAAAAAATGGTCCGTTGAAGGAAAATAGAGTGATCGTGTTTTGTTTAAGAAATTGTTTACAAAAACGCACAAACTGCCCAAAATCTAAAGACAATGAGCTGTACGAAAAAATGTCTCATTTGCTATCTGATATCAGAATGAAAGACAGATTTTTGGCCTTAAATTCTACATGGCTAAAGGCCTCTGTCAATCATTATAAACCAACCAACTGAATGCTTCCATTATTTTTATTTTCTTGCCTTTTGCACTTAAAGGGTGGCTAACATGAAACCAACACTATATATATAGCATACTAGCACCCTGTCACTTCTTCATAACCATTTTTTCGCTTGTTGTGTACATTACACCTAGTTATATTTTAATCCATTTGAATCTATGTGAATCCAATAAAGAAATTGGAAACAAAACAAAAAGGCTTGTTTTTTATTAATTACATGGTGACCCCGACGTGATATTCGACAAATTCTTATGCCGGAATCATAATATTGTATATTTTGCGAAACGTAACCTCAATATGACTTCATCAGACGCCAAACTTAATACAAAGGCTGGAAAACGCCTAGAGATAGTTAAAATTCGACGCAAAGTGGTGTGCAGCCAAATTGATCGTGCTCAGGAAATCGTGGATGCCATGTCAAGCAATGTATCGGTGTAACAACTGGAACTCCGCTTGACAGCGTTAAACGCTAGCTTTACTACCTTCGAAGAGTTTCAAGGTAAGCAGTATAAGAAGAAAGATACTACAAATACTGGTAAAAATCGAATCGCTTCAACCTACGAAGAAGCACCACGAGGCGGACACCAGCATTCAGGTTAAGTTATTTGAACAGTTAAAACTACCCAAAATGAAATTGCCCTTCTTTTTAGGTGAGATCACAAAATGGTTGAACTTTTAAGAATCTTTCAAATCCATTATTCATTTCCATCCATCCCCCGATAAAATATCCAAATTTCATTACCTTAAATCGTCGCTGGCCGAGAAAGCCTCCCAATCAATTGATAGCCTCGAAGTCAACGAGACAAATTACGACGCTGCCACCAAAATTCTCGCTATGAGAATAAACGTCTCATATGCTCGGAACACATACGTCAAATATTTGAAGCTCCAGTTATCCACAAACCTTCAGCTGCGTGTCTCCGCGAAATCATCGATGGAATAAACAGTCATCTGCGAGCTCTATCTTCTCTTGGACGCCCAGCCGACAAGTGAGATGACCTCATCATTTACATTGTTGCTTCGACGTTGCTACTCTAAACAAATGGCAGGAAGAATGTTCAACTGAAGTTTTACCATCACTTACGAAATTGGTGCAGTTTATCGATCGACGCTGTCAAGTCTTGGATTATTACCCATCCACCAGTGGTATACAGGCAAGTAATATTGGTACACCTTCTAAAAAACCTAAAAATTCTCCTAAGAAAAGCTTAGCTATAACTAAAGGATTTGAGGATAAAAAGTCCAAGTGTTTATACTGTGATAAGGTAGTTCATTTTATTCAAAAGTGTTACAAATTTTTAACTCTTCCACTGAACGAGAAAAAACAATTTATAAACATTCACCAAATCAGTGCCAACTGCATACGAAACGGTCACTATTTTGACCACTGTCTATCGTCCATATGCCGCAAGTGTAATGAACAACACCATACTATTATGCATTCCTTGAACATATAAGCGCGACACTACATATCTGCATGAATAATTTTTGTATGGGCGTGAGTGAAAGTATTGAATCTATAATGAGTTTCTTTTCGAAAACTGAAAATGTACTTGAATCTGCGCCTTTAACTAAAGCCGATCAAATATGTGAGCAGTTATTTGCTGGTAAATTTGAGCGCTTGCAATCCGGCGCTACAAGATACGACTACCGTATAAGTCTGATCCGCATTAGCTCAGTAATTCATATAACACAGCTGTACGTCGATTTGCTAGCCTAGAGACGAAAATACACAAGGATGAAAACATCTCCAGACAAACTTATGCATAAATACTACTCACTCTCCCACATGGAAGTCGTTGTTGACTTAGATTACAGTAAGCCGCATTTTTTCATGCCTCATCATTGCGTCGTCAAGCCCGACAGTTCCTCCACTAAATTGCACGTCGTATTTGATGCTTCCTGCAAAACTGATAATGGCCTTTCTCTAAATGACATCATGCATATAGGACCAGTGTTGCATTGTTCTCCATTGCTCTCACCTTTCGTTATCACAAGTACGTATTCACGGCCGATATCACCAACATTTACAGGCATGTAGTCATGCACGAAGATGATCAAAATTGTCAATGTATACTGTGGAGAGAATGAGGAACTCTGTACGGTCACGTACGGTACAAGCCCAGCTTCTTATCTTGCTACTAGAGTGCTACATCAGTTGGTTGATGACGAACGAGACTTGTTTCCTTTCGGTTCACATGTCCTTAAAAACAATTTCTCTGTTGATGACGTACGAGGGCGGGTCAATAAGTACGTGACTTTTGGAATAAAACACAGATTTTTTGATAAAAAAATTATTTTATTTTTCAACGTAGTCTCCCTTGAGCTCTATACACTTTGTCCAACGCTTCTCCAATTTTTTTATCCCTTCCAAAAAAAATGATTTGTCGAGGTCCTCAAAATAGGCCTTTGTTTGCGAGATGACTTCATCATTGGAGTCAAATCTTTTTCCACCAAGCCATTTCTTCAGGTTTGGGAACAAGAAGTAGTCGCTCGGAGCCAAATCTGGAGAATAGGGTGGATGAGGGAGCAATTCATAGCCCAATTCATGGATTTTTGCCATGGCAACTGCACATGTGTGCACCCTTGCATTGTCTTGGTTTTTGGGTTTTTTTTCGCAAGAAATTAGTGAGTAGTCTGATAAAAATAGCTGTCAAACACAAACTAACTGACGCAGCAAGTTTAAATTTTGACAGGAGTCAACTGACAGATGCCTGTTGACAGGAGCAGTGTTGCTGTTTCAGTAAAGAGGTCAGAAATTCGGACTTATTGACCCGCCCTCGTACTTGTGGGAGCCAGCACATTAGAAGAAGTATTGAAAATGAAACATGAACTTCAATCGATATTAGAGGGTTTCAATTACGGAAATGGTGTGCGAATGCAATAGAGGATCGAGAGCAGCTTTTCCAATTCAAACAAGACAGTGTTATAAAAACTCTTGGATTATTCTGGGAGCCGTTTAAAGACACATTTCAAATAAAGGTTAACCTGCAAGAAATTGGTAATATCACAAAAAGATCGATCCTGTCCGACGTTGCAATCCAATCATTGTGCGGGCTAAACTTTTCATGCAAATACTCTGGAAAAGCAAAATACATTGTAATGAAGCATTGCCACAAGACCTTCATCAATCTTGGATATCTTTCAGAGGAGAACTTGCAGATTTGGAGCAAATATCAATCAAGCGGCACATGTTTAACAATTCACTTGTTCATGAAGTGTGGCCTGCCTATTCGGACAGCTCAGAGAAGGCCTACGGAGATTGTTTATATGTACGATCCTTTGAATCAAATGGTGACAGAGTTGTCAGGGTACTGTGTGCAAAATCAAAGGTAGCGCCTATTCATAAACAACGCGTAAAGTTATCACATCAAACAAGCATTGGTCAGCACACGCGCCGGCAAAGCTGAAACATCAACATAGCTGAGTCAACAGACGCGCTAGCAACCTGTGAACTGCAGCGGATACGGATCGAATATCCGACTCCAACATATTTGCTTAGTAATTATAAATTCCATAACCCATTCCCACGAATTTGTTGTACATTTTCCCACCTTAGAATCAATAAATAGAACTAAATGTTAAACTTGCAATTAGACTTAAGTTGGCAATAAAGCGAGACACTTGTCTCAAAAATATTTTTTTTTATTTAATTTATATGTAACCTTACCCAGATTCGAATTGTGTGCTGCCGTGATGATGGTTCAACTTGTGTAAAAGGTCCGCTTGGCCACAAAGGAAAGGTTTAGAAAATATTATTATTGGACCGATTCAAGCATTGTCTTGCATTGGCCTACTTATATAGCTAATCGTGTTGTAATTACTCGTATCTAAAGATTGTCAGAACTTCAGCAGTAATCTTAACCCAGCAGATGTATTATCAAGAGGTTCAACACCTACAAAGATTATATAAGCACCCAATTTTTTTACCTGACAAAAATGTTTTCACAGAAACGACGATGCGGCATTTTCATGAACAAAATCATTTGGGCGCACAAGCATTGTTGGCTCTTTTAAGGCAGAATTATTGGCCAGTGCATGGAAGCGTGTTGGCGAAGAAAACAGTTCGGCGCTGTGTTAAATGTTTTAATGCTAATCCGAAGCCTGAGTACCCTCTTATGGCAGATTTACCGCGATATCGTGTAAATCCTTCACGCCTCTTCTCAATTGTTGGCATTGACTTTTGCGGACCATTTTTTGTCCATTTGAAACGAAGAGGAAGTTCGCCTGTGAAAGCATACGTAGCCATTTTCATTTGCTTTAGCACAGTCTGTTCACTTGGAATTAGTTGGTGATTTAAGCAATGATAGTTTTCTTGGAGCTCTGAGAAGATTCTTCAGAAGGAGAGGTCCTAGAGAAATAATGTACAGTGACAATGCCACAAATTACATAGGTGCGCGTAATGAATTAAAGGAGCTCTACACTCAGCTGGCATCACAGCACTACCAAAGGGTTATGAAGAATACTTTAACTCAAGAAGGCGTTGAATGGCGTACATTGGAGGCATATGGGAGGCGGCGGTCAAGGCTGCTAAGCATCACATGAAGCGGGTTTTATATTTAGCATCCTTAACATACGAGGAGTTGAATACCCTTATCGTCCAAATCGGGGCAATTCTTAACTCCCAACCCCTTTTTCCGAAGATTGACACCTGGGCATTTTCTAATAAGTAGTCATTTACAGAGCATACCTGATCCAGATATCACCGACAAGTATATAACGTATCTCAGTCGATGGCAGCGAGTTCAATGGCTGATATAACAGTTTTGACAGAGGTGGAGTAAGGAGTATCTTCACAACCTTTAAACGAGATGCAAGTGGCAAAAATCTAGCAAGGGACTTAACATAAATGATGTTGTAATGCTGAAGGATGAAAATTTGCCACCATTAAGGTGATAGCTTGGCCGTGTAGCTGAACTGCAAAAATCTGAAGATGGAACTGTTCGAGTACCAACTCTCCAAACTGAGAAAGGCTTAACTACGAGGGCAGTGACTAGGCTTTGTCCTTTACCGAAGGTTGAAGATCCCGTGATCATTCAAGGCGGGGAGGATGTCAACGATTATAAACCTGAATGCTTCCATTATTTTTATTTTCTTGCCTTTTGCACTTAAAGGGTGGCTAACATGAAGCCAACACTATACAGGGTGTCCCATAATTCGTCAAAGATAATTTGATTCTAAGAAAAAAATCATTCTGCACTAAGGGTCTATCTTCAATGCTGATATCACTTATCGAGGATTTAAGGAAAGGCTTACTTTGGTATACCCTGACGCATGTTAACAGAAATTACTCAGTTAATACTAATGGCATAAACTTCGTTGATGGCTTTGTTTTTAGAAGAATGAACGAAAAGGTAATCGGTGAGAGTAAATCCACTGAAAGGATTCAGCTTTCGCCCGAAGAAGTGTTAGCAATGTTTGTAGATGCCCAACTTAAAATGCACCTACTCTATTATTAGGAGTAAAGATAAAGAACGATTTCCTTCGTACAAAGTAATTCAGCGTGCTAAAGACGATTGCTACCCTGATAAGACATGGATTTCGATCACTGACACATCAGTAGAGGTTAAACTCCAAGAACAACTTTACGTCTATTTCCAGTTCAACATGAAGTTATTTAATTTCAAAGAATTTTACAACATTTAGTTTTGACAGTTTACTCGTGAAGCGTCTAGTGACGCAATTATTTATTTGTATTCATTAGTTCCTTGAGACTAATACATGCTGACCCTGAAGAACAACTTGTTCTGTGGAACAGTAACAGGTCATCATCAAGATATTGCCGTCCGATTAAATTTTAATTTGCTCGTGAAGCAGTTGACCTTGCAAGGAGAGAAAGGGATCACATCATGAGTCGAATAATGAATTTAGTACCAACAATTTATAAAATTGAAGGCCAAATTCAGCATAAATTGGTATTTACAATGGTCGATGGCGAAATATGTAATTTTTTAACAGATAAATCTTCAACTATGTAATATTTTATATGCGGTCTCACATCAATTATTAATATGTGTGCCAACATAATATGTGAGTTTGGATTAGAATTTGGGATGTCAATACTACATGTTTGGATACGATTTTTTGAATGATTATTAAGTTTATCTTACAAATTGCAAATGACTAATCAAACTAGTTTATTGAATTAGTCCATAAGTTTCTGATTACTGTGATCATTTTTAATCCACAACAATGTTTCTCTTTGCGCATTTATTTCTTTTTTAATATATTATTATCTTTTAATACATAATGTACAAATTGATTCGCAAAGAAATATATAGTACATATGTACATACTCACGTATATAAAAAATAAAAGATGGAAGCAGAAGTAATAAGTATTTTACTATCCTCAACGTCTTCATATACGTCAACATCAGATGATGAATTCGTTATGAAGATTTTAGACAGCAATGTTTCCAAAAATCGGATTACAAATTTCATAAATGTAATTGAAGATGCGAAATAAAAATTTGAAATTTAACCAATGCATGTAGCAATTTTGACAGCAAAGTCTGAAGAAATTTTTAGCGTTCTATAAGAGTCCAAATTGCCCAACTTCCGGAGAGAAACCAATCGAAAACGCCATACACAAATTGAAGTTGAAACGACTGTGAAAAAAAGTCGAAACAAAGTTACATGACGACGATTTCAAAAATAGTAGAACACGTCTGGTCGTTTAAAAATGCATGACAACTCCCCTGGATCTGATCTAACACACAGCAAATATTTAGCCAGACTAATTATTTTCCGATAAGTCCACATCCTACGATGACACAACGACTTCGGATGGTGAACTTCTCATTAGATGGAGAACACATTTTGAGACTTGGTTGAAAAAGATTTTTACTTTTATTCTAGAGAGCGTGCCAAAGCCTGCTCATTTTAAGATCACCCCTTTCGTGAGCCCAAGAGATTGTTGATGTTTGCATTTAAGTGATCTTAGTATTCTTTCTAGGATCCTAAGCGTCGAAAACGATTCACGAGCAAGACAGGAAATGGTAGTTAACAACCATGTCTTAAGAACAAAGTATACACTGACGCAACGAAATCGGTGCTGGACATTGCGTTGATCATAGTCCCATGCCAATAAGTCGATACAGTATACTGTACCTCCCTTTAGTAGGAAAGGTGAAAGACTCAACAAGTGGGTACCACAAGAACGGAATGAGTACCTAAAAGTACGGTAGCTAGAAATTTTACCAAGAGAAATGATAAACTCCGACAAATATTGATAGGAAATTCACACAGTTCATGCAAAATTGACTGGAAAGCAGCCTAAGTAAGCCAATAGGCATGGTCCAATCTTATTGCATGACAATACTACGATCCATAGCTCACGCGTACAAACTGCAGCAGTTGGGATTCGAAATTCTTCCTCGTCCAAGCCACTCTCCTGATGTTTCACACACAGATTACCAATCTTTATAAAAGTATAAAGTATAAAGTATAAAGTCATCTTCTGAAACCCTACAGAGGTCTCAAACTCCTTTGAGGATTTGATCATATGTTGATTGAATAAAAATTGTATAAACAAATTCCATTGTTTTTTAAATGTTTACTCCAAAATCGGACATTTCGGGTAGTAAAGGGTTTTCCAATAGGGACTTGACAACTTTGAATTTAATTTGTGAACGCACTCTTTCACTAATCATCAAACTGTCACTGTCAATTTATTCAGTGAACTCAACATTTTCATCATGGTAAAGTACACGAACGAGCAACGTTTGCAAATTATAAAAATTTTCTACCGAAATTCGGAGTCAGTGACTGCAACTTTAAGAGCGTTAAGTCCAATTTTCGGTCGTAATTCTTGCCCTAGTAGGCAGGCAATAACAAGTTTAGTGCAAAAATTTGAGTCTACATATTCGTTGTGTGATGTTGCCGTGTCAGTGAGATAACGGGTTGATCGAAGTGTCGAAAATATCGCTGCCGTTCAGGCGTCCGTAGCAAACGATCCAAATCAGTCAAATCAGCCTTCTCAAGAATTGGGCATCGCTCAGACCACATTATGGCGTATTTTGCATAAGGATCTTGGTTTACACCCATACAAGATCAAGCTGACTCAAAAATTGAAGCCGATGGACCATTTGAAGCGACGTACGTTCTCCGATTGGGTTCTGGAGAAGATGCGCCAAGATGATGAATTTCATCGCAAAATCATCTTCAGTGACGAAGCTCATTTTTGGCTCAATGGGTTCGTCAATAACCAAAATATGCGTTATTGGTCGGATGAAAATCCACATGTACTTCATGAATCACCACTTCATCCACAAAAAATAACTGTTTGGTGCGGTTTGCATGCCGGCGGCGTTATTGGGCCATATTTTTTCGTCGACGATAATGATCGTCACGTTACTGTGAATGGTCAGCATTATCGCGCCATGATCACCGATTATTTTTGACCCGAATTGGAAGATATGGACTTGGACGACATGTGGTTTCAACAAGATGATGCCACAAGCCACAAGCCACAAGCCACACATCACACGCTACATTCGATTTATTGAAGAGTAAATATGATGAGCGTGTTATCTCAAGAAATGGGCCAGTCGATTGGCCGCCTCGTTCGTGCGATTTAACGCCGCTTGACTATTTTCTGTGGGGCTACGTGAAGACGTTGGTTTATGCCAACACGCCGACGACGTTGGAAGACCTCAGAGCCAATATTGAACGCGAATTAGCTGCCGTTTCGGCGGAAATGTGTGGCCGAGTCGTTGAAAATCGGGTCCAACGAATCGACCGCTGCAAACGTGCCAGCAGTTGCCATATGAACGAAGTCGAATTCAATTCATAAATGTTTTGATTGTACTTCAAGCCGATAATAAAGTTTTTGAAATATCTAAAATGGTTTGCGTTTTGTTTAAAAAAAAAGTTGCCAAGTCCTTATTGGAAAACCCTATACAATCTTATATGTACAAATGATGTGATAAATTTATTGCAGTGTAAGCCATTAAATTGTCGTCCAGTTTATGTTCCGATTTTGTAGGAACCAACTAAGACTTTGCAATACAATTTGAAAACTGCACTATTTTCTGCTTTTACAGCGATGAAAACTTTTAAGGTGACAATGAGCCATCTACATTTGAGGATTAGTAAATGAATTGAACTCAGCAAGCAACCAAACCATTAAAAGCTTTTTTAAGCTTGTGGTTGATGTAGTTGCTAAATAAATTTTTTCAAAGATTTCACTACTATCTGCCATTACGTTAGTTTGGGTGTTGAAATGACATATTCTTTCCCTTCTTTACGGTTGCAGTGTTCACATTTAACTCCACATGGTAGAGGAGAAAGAGCATCAGCGTTTGAGTAGAGTTTTCGGTGTTGCACTTCAAAGTCATAGCCTTGCAACTATTCGATCCATCTCGCAACTTTAACTTCAGGGTTCTTAAATTCCATTTCAGAGCTTCGTGGTCTGTCTAAGAGTAGATTTTTGTCTATAGAGGTACTTATGGGAATACTTCGTAGCCAGAATTAAAGCCAGAAGCTCGCGCTGAGTTACGCAGTAGTTCCTTAAGGTCTGGAGAGTGCCTTACTGTGATATGTAACCACATTCTCTTGACCATCATGAAGTTGATCATGATCACTGCTCCGACCCCAAAATTGCATGCATCTGCGTGCACGATGCACATTTTCCCGGGTGTGGGATAATCATAGATGGGGGCATTACACCAAATTTTTCAAATTCTTTGTCACATTCTTCAAACCACCTGAACTGTCGGCTTTTTTCCGTAAGTTGGTGCAGGCTCCTTCGCAATACCAGTAAAATCCTTTACGAACCTCCTGTAGTAGGTGGCAAGTCCCAAGAAGCAAGAAGTTGGTATTTATCATTAAGACAGACCAACTTTTCGCGGCTTCGATTTTGTCAGGATCCGTCTTTACTCCTTCCGCTGATGTAATGTGACCCAGATATTTTATTTCCGGACGGAACAAGGCATACATTTCTGGGTTCAGCTTCGAATGAACGCTTCGAAGCCCCTCAAACACTTTAGGTTTTTTCGATGCTCTTCGAAGGATTTACCTATGACGATAACGTCGTCCAGATACACTCGACAGGTTTTTTACGTGAGCCCTTGCATTGTTTTGCTAGCGAGACTTAGATGATGTTCCTGGGGCGGTCGACACCTGCTAACAACTTTTGTCCCGCGCAGTGGGTGCTTAACACTTTTAGTGCCAAGGAGCGCCGTCGCGCTGCTCTCGCTAGTATTTTAGTATGTATGGAACTAAAAGGGTTAAGCATTTCCCGACTGATGGCTTCGAGAAGGTTTTCGGCTTCTTGATTGCCATTTCTGCGGGATTCTTCCTCCGTTTGCTGTTACCACAGTAAGGGCAGTCTTTTCTTTACACTGCCTTTGAAAATGTTGTATTTTATTGTAGTTTCAACATCGCATTTTTTGCCTATCCCGTGGAGTATCTCGTTCCTAGGCACTAAGTCCTGCGCAGGAGCATTCAACAGATGCTACTTCCCTGTCGAAATGTGTTCCTTTGGAAGCCTGATTGGCTGCTTCCATCGCCAGAGCGAAGGCAGTTGCTTCAGCAAGGGTTCTTTTCCCGGTCATCCTTACCATAGATAAACTAAACTAGATGTCAAACTCTACTAATACTTTTGAAACCCCTTAACTTTCGCACAGACACACTGTAAGTGAATTCCAACCCTTTTGCATCTCTATAACTTTGTCAAAATTTGCTAGAAAGAGAGCAATTTACAAGTAAAATTTCTAGAATGAGCGATTTGCACGAGTGTGTGTAACGTTTTTTGGTTAAAATGGGCGTGGTTTGCATAAAAAAGGAGGAAAATTGCCATTGATCACAATTCACACGTATTCACAGACAGAGTCACACGGATAGGGGCGATCAGTAGAAAACCGGTTTTGATTTTCCAATATCTGGAAAGTTTGCCATCTAGGTTAGTTTATCTATGATCCTTACTGCTGACTGTAGGTCATAGACTAACTATAGCTGGATATCAAACTTTCCAGATATTGGAAAATCAAAACCGGTTTTCTACTGATCGCCCCTAACCGTGTGACTCTGGCTGTGAATACATGTGAATTATGATCAATGGCAATTTCCCTCCTTTTTTATACAAACCACGCCCATTTTAACCAAAAAACGTCATCCACATTACACACACTCGTGCAAATCGCTCTCATTCTAGCAATTTTACTTGTAAATCGCTCTCATTCTAGCAAATTTTGACAAAGTTATAGAGATGCAAAAGTGTTGGAATTCACTTACAGTGTGTCTGGGCGAAAGTTAAAGGTTTGCAAAAGTGTTAGTAGAGTTTGATATCTAGGTATAGTTGGTTTATGATGTAGGTTCGAATCTGTAATTTCCCTGATGAATGTGTCCTTTGCCATTTAGTCGATAATTTCCTGGCCTGTGGGGGGGTATGAAAGATGTGCCAGTCTACTCACGTCTGCTTGGAGCTGCTGCAGTGTGTCTCCTCGTTGCTGCATTCGGCTTTGCAATTGGACCTTGTAAACCTCCTGCATGTGGCTATCCCCAAACCGTTTCTCAATAGCCTGTACTGTCTATTGCTTTTCGACGTCTATTGTTTGCAACAATTATTCTGCAGCACCGTGCAAGGCCATTGTTAGGGTAAAGCACTTCTCCTCATTTGTTCGAATTTTTCATTAACATTTTCTCTATTCTATCAAGTTTGTCACCGATTTCTTCGAACATTTGCTGGAGAGTGTTTTTTTTTCAACTTATTCTTTTGCTCATCCATTTTCTGTTGAAGGCGCTGAAGGCAGTTCTTTTGTTCGTCCAGATTTTTATTTTGTTCGAGGCAATTCTTTTGTTCGTCCATTTTCGACAAGAGGAGTTGCATCATCGCAGCCATACCGCTGCCAGTACTCATTTGATCTTCCTCGTTAACGTCAAAGGAGTATGTATCTGGATAATGTCCCTCGTTGTTCAAAGTTCAAGTCACTTTTTCCTCCACTGGCGCTGAGGTTTCTCTTGTTCAGCTCGGATTTTAGTTGAACGAGGGTCAACTGCAATAGTTTTCGACCCATTATATAGTATATACATATGCTTATGTATCACACGTTTGAATGTGAACAGCGTCATCTATATATTTGAACTGCAGAAGATTTCCATATTTGAATAGCATAAGACTCAAAATATTGGAGAAGTGAAACTTTTATCGAATTTTCTAGTAAAATAGAAATGTTTATAAAACATTGGTTGGTACAGATTGTTCTCGAAAGATGTCAGGGGATTATAAATATCAGCATCCCCCAAGTTATGCAAGTCAGTTCTAGAGTAGAATTTGAAATGTGAATTACGAGTAGTGGTAAAGCGGTTTAAGTAAAAGATAAAGAAAAGTAAAAGTGATTGAGAAAAATGATTGGATTCTAAATTGTAACTGTTTTAAATAAAGTGATTGTATTGAAAGGTATAAGTTCTACATTTGTACCTACACAAACATTTTACATTATTTAATAATTCTGGCACAGTTCCTCAATCCTTTGTCCCGCTACTCTTGCTCTGATATCCTTCGTTTTGTCCCTTCTTTCCTTTTTCACTTCCCTTTTTTTTATTTTACCAAAGCCAAAACTAGCGACTCTACGTTAAAAAAAAAATCTACTCTACTTTTTGTTTTTTGCTACAAAAAAAAACTCAAAGAAAAAAAATTGCTTTTCGCAATCCCAAACAAAAATCGCAAATTAAAAAAATTCGGCCTATGACCCTCTTTGTTGCTGGTCGTCACCAAAGTGACTTCCAGATCTTTTTCGTTCCCCAGCTCCCGCACACTCACACTCACATTCTAGCACACGCTCGTCATACATTCATTCGGCTCTAGCGGACCATGAAGAGATACTTGCTACAACACTAGCAAGCTTTGCTATCTATGGTCTCGGATTTCGCTCCCACTTCCAGTGATAACTGGGAACTCTACTGAGAAAGTTTATGGAAGCTGTGGATTCTAACTATGCCTACTGTTTCCCCTAACATTAGATTCTACAATAAAATTGCGAAAAGCAGTGTTTCTTCCTTTTCTGATGTCCGAGTACTTTTTCTCCATGGAATTACGTTAATTAAATTTTGTGCAAAATAAAACAAACATGAAGGAGAAAGGAAACTCGATGGAAAGGGGTCGTCATCCCTTCACCCATCGAACTTGACTTCTAAAGTTGATACGTCGTTGGCGTGTATTCGATTGCGTTGGCCGCCCGCTTGCACACCACTGTTGCTTCCTCGTTGGGGTGTTACTATGAAAGGAATCGTCGTCTCTTCACTCATCAATCGATTGGATCGGTGCTAGCTCTGGCCAGCTGCATCCACATCAGTTGTGAGTTATGGTGCCCGTGTCCGTACCCACATCGGTTGCAGGATGGGGTGTTCTTTAAGCCTCTGTATGTCTTGGCTTTCGTTGGGGCGTAAGTTCCAGGGATCGTCTTCTCCCAGTCATCTTCGTCGTATTGGGGTGTCTTGATTGAAAGGACCGTCCGTTTCCACCCGTCGGCGACTTTCAGACGTCCTGTCTGATCCAGCCCGTTGCGAGTATCCCGTCTATCTATGGGCTCCGACAACGGTGTTCCTGGTGGACTTCCTGTCGCACCTTGGGCTCTAGTTCATCGTGTGTCTTCCTACTGTCCTTAGGGCTTCACCGACCGAGCCTCCTCGATCCTCTCTGCGGGGAGAACCGCCAGTCAGAAGTATGTCAACGAAAAGAGGGACTGAAGGGACTTGCAAGGAAAAGAGAGCCAACATGTACCTTGTATTCAGTTTTTATTGAATATAATGTCATATGTGTCGAAGACTTTATGGGAAGATTCCTTGATATATTTTGGCCGGATTATATGGACGGATGAGTCCCAATTCACTAGAAATGGAATCACAATTTTCCACAATGTAGATCCCTGGGCAGAAAGCAACCCTAACAAAGCAACGATAACAATTTGCAATTCAATCGGTTTTCTCAACCATTTATACTTCACTTTATCTTTTACTTAAACTGCTCGTGATTCACCTTTCAAATTCCACATTACACTCACCTTTTTGGGATGCAGTACTTATACTCCCTATAATCAGTCGAAAACTTTCTGTACCAGCCAGTTGTCTTCCAACTTTCCATTTTGCCAGAATATTCGCTATCAGTTGTTAGACATTTTCATTTATTCTTCTTAGGGATGAGTCTTCTGATTTTCGTGTATAGATGTCGTTATTCACATTTAAAGTGGATACCACAATAAGTTCAACACCAATGCGTGGACCGGCACATTGGGTAACAACCTGACCAAGCGGACCCTATCGGCTTCCTACAAGAATTTCCGGGACTATTAGGTGATATACCACTACAACAAAGAACGGCCATTGTGTACTAGTTAGATATTATTTAGATCGCGTGTGTGAATATTCGTGGATAGGGTGGGATAGACTCATTCTGTGGCCTCCAAAGTCGCCGGACTTGACCCCAATGGCCTTTTATTCATGGGAATGGATGAATTACATTACATGAATTACATTGTTGATATTGCATAACTTCAACCATATGATTGACGAGGCAGCTGCGAAAGTCCAAGGAGGATTGGAAGGAAACGACATTGTTAGAGCCTTTCAAAGACGATCTCTGGCGTGCATACTATACAAAGAAATATTTTGCACTCTGGACAATTGATATGATACAATGTTTGAATAAAAATAGAAATCTGCAATCAATATTAGTATTCTTTTCTCTAAAATTTGTAAAAATTTTTTACATGTTCCTAATATTTCGCAATTCAAAGTGGCAAAAAATTGGAGTTAATAAGATATTTTTCCAAAAAAATTATGACAAAATCAAAATCAAAATCGCTTATTCTTCAATAACTTTTGACACACTGATTTTAGGGCAGTATTTACTTTAAAGCAATTAAAGTACCTACCCATAATTCAGAGTTTAAAGACACCCCATTTGTTACCACACATGCATAAATTTGAAAGATATTATTTTAAATAGGTGTCAAAACAGGATTGGATGCATTTCCGATCTCCCATCAAAACGATTTTTTTCTCAAAATACTCGTATGTCAAAGAACCTCAATCGCTGGTGGCAGAACATTCCGCTGTTTTTTCTTATTCCACAAAATTACTATACAATGCGTAACAACCAAAAACATGTCAGTACAGGGCTTATGGGAAAGTTTTTTTCTAACAGTGGTGCCTGTAGGTGGACTCAATGGGACATTACCACTGTAACACAAAGGAAGCCACTGAACTTTCTGTACAATTGTTGTTGCAATTATTTTCAGATTTAACCACAGCCACCCTATGACTTGCTTGCCCGATAGCCGTGGGCAGAATGATCATAAAATCACCATTCGCCATTACTGCTGGCTGTGCATTGAAAATAATGTCATCAAAGCAGTGTTACCATTCTCAAATGTTAGCACATCGTTACTGATTTTTCAGTGTTATTGTTACAGAGATTATTCGATGTGAAGCTTTTGAGAACACAAAAATGAATTTGTGTGTAATAATATGTGTGGTGGTGTTGTCATTTACGTTTTTTTCTCCTCTTATTGAGAAACCGTTAAAATGTAGTCAAACCATTTTTTTCGACTTTGTATTTTAAATTTTATTCGTGCGCTATTTTAATGCATTGCAACGAAGCAGTGCAATAAGTGATCATATTGTTGTTGGACTATGTGCGTTTTAGTGATATTGTGTTAAATAATAGTGATTCAAATTACTGTGTTGTGTCGGTGTTAATGTTGTGTTTAAGAAAAAAAGATTATTTTCGCGGTTTTTCGAAACTAGAATTCATTGACTATGAAATCAGTGATCATATTGTGATAACCACTTAAATGTGAGCAGTGACATCTAGATTTACAGAGCAGAAGATGTCGACCTCGACGAACAGAAGATTTCGATACTTGAATAGCAAAGTCTCAACCATTTTTTTTTTTTTTTTAACTTGTTTATTTCTACTATTTACAATATTAAAATAAAAACTAAGCAAAAACAAGCGAAATACTTATTAACTATCTTAATAACGAAGTACAAAACCACATTAGAAGTGGTACGCAGTACATTAAATCTTTATGTGTTAAGCTAGCTACAGTTCTGTGTTAAATAAATTGAATAAACATTTTGTTCAAATATGGATCTTGTTATTTTAAGAAACAAAAAATGTGGAAAAAAAAAATTCTTTTGCGTATTGATTTTTTTTTACTTAAAATTACCTACGATACTAAAAAAAAAAACTAATACTAGACTAACCTAAGCGTCAGCTTCAGCCCAATCAAGCCACCAGTATTTATCCCGATTTGATCTACATGTATCGAGAGTTTCCCTTTCAGGAACGCTCATGCAGTATCTCCAAACATTAGCCCCATCACCCGAGTGTACAGGCACATGTAGGATTCTTTTCTCTGTGGCCCTTCTAGCAGCATGATATATAATCGGAACATTACTAGTATCAGACAGATAGCCGTGTGCATCTAGATACAAGAACGCCTCAGGTGGTATATATCCACTCGACAATGTGTTTCTGAAGTAACCAGGGTTAGGATAAAACAAGCCCGATATGAACTCGTTCTCAACAAAAGTCTCAACCATTGATGACTGGAGAGTGGAATCGAATTTTCTAGCAAAATGGAAATTATATGGGACGCTGGATGGCGAGGAAAAAGATAAATGAAATTTATATCGTTCAGCAATATTTTTATTTGTTTATCTTAAATGGGGAGATGGTAACCCTAAGCGAAATGATCTTTCTCTTTGTGGTGATTCATCATATACACCATGGCAACCCTATGAGAGCCTTAAAGAGGGACACATTTATGTATGTTATTGCAACCAGACTAAGAGGCAAATGTCCTAACTTCCCTGTACTGACATTTATTCTTGGATAAACCATAGACAACGTTTCTGGTAGATACGAGGGCCGACCTTTCCGTTGTACTCGCTTGCCGAAACGACAAAAAACCTCAATCACCAATCAAGCTGTATCCTGCAAACGGTAGCTACATCAACACATTGAATAATCGATGCAGAGCTATTGCACAATTACCATGTGATAGTGGATATCAAAAAATTAAAGTCGATAGTACATACGAGTAGTAAGCTATATCCTACATGCATCGCTGGCATTTCGCAGTTCAGCAATTATGTGGAGTATGCAGATATTTTTAGAGAGTTTCCCAATATTCTCGAGAACAATGCGTAACAACCAAAAACTTCACACGCGTTCGACACTTCATCGAGAGCACCCGTCCACTGGTCCACGAAAAAGTACCGAGATTGTCACTAGAACTGTTAAAGAATACAAAAGAAGAATTTCGGTTCATGGTAGACCAAAAATTCACGGGCGAGTTCCCTGCATACGGTCGCCAAAAAGCTGGCGTCTGGAGAACTTCAGAAGATTACAGATTTCCGACCGATACCGCATTACCAACAACTATGCCATGACTACAGCAGTAATCCTCACCAGGAAAAAAAAATCAAAAATAGCCCTGGCATACGCTTATCGCCAGATTATCGAGAACTTGGACAAAATATCGAACATAGTCGTAATAACACACTTTGGGTTATTTGAATTCCTCGTTATGACATTCGGTTTTCCAGGTCTTTCGACGATTTATTCAAAGATCAATTGTTATCGACGAAATGCAAGGACGCCGGTGACATTGAGGCCGCTATACATGAAATGAAAACACCACTCGCAGTTTTGTTTAAGTATGGACACTTGTGATAAAACTGTCGAATCGGTCTTGGAACAGCTGAATAATGCCGATTGGAAGTCCTTAGGGTTCTTATCGAATAAATTTTCACCACATGAGAGAAAGTACAGTGTATATAACAAATCCAATCCTACAAGAAATTGTTAATGCTTTCCATAGCTTGTCACATCCTGGAGTCAAAGTCACATCCAAACTAATTTGTTAGCTATGGAGCTTCATGCATAAGGATATCACCAACATGTTCATATACGAGTATATCGAACACATACATACATACATATCGATATCGTTGCTCGGAATGGTCGACCGTTTCTAAAGATGGCCTAAGGCGATTCCGATGACAAAACTCCGGCTGGATTGCACGCCCAAAAACAATTACTCTCAGTTCGGATCGATTTTATACAAAGCAATATCCAAGGTAGTCGGACACAGTCCGTTCGAACCACAGCATATCACCCTGCAGTAAACGGCGTGGTAGAATCGTGACATCGTATGTTCCAGAGTCCAAAGTGGACTGAAATACGAAATACTTCCAGCCATTCTTCAGAAGATTCACCTTCAGACCCAAACGTGTTCAAGGAAGAATTCCGGCTGTATATGCGAAAGTAAAGAGCACCACCAGCGACTCATCATTTAATAACCACGATTTTCTATCTCAAGAATCCATTTTTATTATGTCTTCTATATAACTTACATACTAGATAAAAATTCTTAAATCTAATTTGACAGCGACTGTTTCTGAATTTAGCACTCTACACTTAACGATATTACTTCAACTGATGTCTTTCGACCTTAAACCTATCCTAGGACTTAGCTTATATAACCAACATATTTACATATATTATTCCCTTATTGCCAAAAAACTTAGATGTTTTATCTTGTTCCAATTTTATTTAAAACTTAAACTACCTATATACTTAACCTACCTATGCTTTATAATTTAACTTAACCATATTCCTTGTGTTCCCTTCTTTAAGCCACCAGTATTGGGTGTATTGCTTTTCGTCATCGATCGATTGCTGTACGCAATTGCAGGGTTAAAACGGAAGAGCTCTTGACCACTGGCGAGGTACTCGTGGTAGATGAGCCGCTTTTCCCTTGCACATCGGCGGCGGTGGTATAATGCCGAAATACCATCCATACTTTGCACTAACCCTTTAGCGTCAATATGGAGAAATGCTTCCGGCGTTATAAAGCCAGATTGAAGTGTGCTCTTGTGGAACACTATATCGTGTAAATATTGAACTGTATCGGAGAAATAACCGACATCTGTTTTAAGCCATATTTATTGTTAAAAACTTTATTCGCAATCACGTTGCCATATTTGACAATGAACTACTTTCCCATAAGCATATCGTAAATCATATATAGCAAAGGTTTAGCTTCTAAAAGGCCCTTCTAACCATACGGTGTCAAAGGCTTTCTCCAACTCAACCAGATAAGCACCCGTACATTGGTTCTTGCATTTGTTCCACTATATGTCGGATATCAGTTTTGATGCCGCGTGAATGGTGTCATGCTTCGCTCTAAAACCAAACTAAGAGAGCTCTATTGACAACAACCAAATGTTCCAAAGTATTGTAGACTAATTGACCGAAGATTAGGGTTAGTCCTAATTTTATCCCTCTTTGGATAGGGTGTATCACTGCTATTTTCTAATACGCTGGATGCAGTATTTAGTGCATTGCTAAATAGCGCAGTGAAAATATCCACCGCTTCCAGGGGTAGATGTCTCAATACGACGTTTGGTACGAGTATACCGTCTACTCCCACCGATTTTTGTTCTTCAGTCACTCTGGCAGTGTGTAGATTTGTGAAAGTTCTGTTGTCAATGTCGTTGTTACGGTAAAAAGAATTGTTCCCATATGCACGGTTTCGAAATGTATTAAGTAAAAAAAAAAATATCTGCAATCTGTAGTTCTTAAGGAAGATTCACAAGCAAAAAAAATTAAAATGAAATTACAAATTGAATGAGTCATTATACAATAACATAAAAAGCAGTAACAAAAACGAAAAGATGATAATTAATAGAAATTAACATAAGAAGCAATAAAAAGAAGAAAAAAGACATTTAAAGGCAAGACATGAGAATCGAAAATTGTCTATGTCAATACACAAAGCAGACCAAGAACATCTCTGTAGTTTAAGTCTAAAAGCCATGATTTCATTTGTTTAAGGAAACTGGGCTCATTACGTATACGTCTTATATTATAAGGTAGTTTGTTAAAAAATCTATGAGCGGTTGTCGTAAAAAAATTAAAAAAGATTTGCACATTGTGATGAGGTACTTGGACGAGATTTTGTCCATTTATTCTAAGCCGGTAGTTAGATGAGCATCTATTAAATAAATAGCCAGATCTTTTGAACTTCAAAACTTTATAACAATATAAATGTTTTAAAGGTAAAATGTTTAGGTTTCTAAAGAGAACTAAGCTATTATACCGTCGGTTTTTGTTACAAATAAGACGAATAACATGCTTTTGGGTAATGAAGAGATGATGCATTTTATTATAGTGAGTACCGCCCCAGGAAGATAAACCATATTCTAGTTTAGAATGCAGTAAACCATAATAAATACGCTTAAGAAGATCATGTGAGCAGTAAGACTTCAGAAAATAGATTTGTCTAGTAGCTGCCATCAGATATGAAGAGTGCACCGGTTAGGTTCCTATTATTAAAACCGTTATATATCTCAGCTCAGAATTTTAGGAGGGCATCCTCAGTTGAACAACCAGAACGAAAGCCAAACTGACATTCACTGAAAAAAATGATTTCTTTCTAAGAACCTGACTATTCTTATTTTGACAGCTTTTTCAAAAATTTTCGAGAAAACCGATAATATCGAGATAGGCCTATAGTTGTTTATTAAGATTTTATCGCCTTTCTTATACAAAGGTACCACTTCACTATTTTTAAATAAATTTGGAAACACACCACATATGGTGTGTTGGCTATGTTTTTAACGAAGTTGTTTTAAATTCAATCAGACGTTTGTGTGTTAGAGTTTTTAAGAGAATTAATAATTTTATATGCTTCATAAGAAGTTATAGGGTCAAAAAAAAACTCTGGATATATGAACCTTCCTGAGCTAAGCAGTTACAATTAGAGAACGAATTAATACAATCGGAAACTACCTTAGCACCTATAGAGCAAAAGAACTTATTAAATGTGTCTACTAACATATTAGAGTCTGATATAAGAGCATTATTTTCTTTTATGCTCTGGAGTTGTTCTTTTTGATTCGATCCATTTAATATATCTTTGACTAGTTCCCATTCCCTTTTGGAGTTACCATGGGCCTCACTAAAGTTGTTAAGATAATTGTTGTTACATAGAAAAAACATATCTACAAATATCTTTACAAATTTTTTTATATTTAGTCTTGATATTTTCATTGTCAGGATTATTAATTTTCTTTTCGTATATTTTATTTTTATTCTTGATTTTTCTCAATAAATCAAAAGATATCCAAGGCTTGCGTTTTTTCAACTTGTTCTTCTTTTTTACTATTTTTTTAGAACATTGAAGGGTATGGTATTCTAGTGTCATAATAAACTTAGAGAAGACAATGGAAGGATTACATTCATTCAATACATTTTCCCAATGTTCTAACCTAAGGAGGTTATTAAGAAAGGCAAAATCGGTTTCAGCAAAAACATCACCATTCGAAAGTGTTTTATTTATAAGCGCCTAGCAACTCCTGTGGGTCTTCGACCACAAAAAGATACCATCTTCTGAATCGACACTTTCTGGACTTATACCCGCGGTTAGTAGTAATTGTTCTTATCGATTTATTGAAATTTTCTTTTATTAACTGTTTCAGGATTTTTATAACTGACTTTATTATTCTCATTTCAGTATCGTTTCTGTTAGTAAATCGTCTGTATAGCCGTTGTAGTCTCGAGAGCAATCTACTTTTTGTGTGCGTATAGTGCGGCGATTGTGGGAGTACGGTACTTATTAGTCTGATTGTCTAATGAGTGTTAGATCCCGTTCGAACGCAAATTACGCTTCAGAGTTTTGGCGAAGCTTGACCACCGTACTCTACGATAATCGTATAAGAACACATGATCACATTGTATCAGCAATGTTTGCTCGTTCTGGCTCCCTACTGTGGCGGCGAGTCCGTAGTGGTCACTATCGTACACAAACGCTCGGATATAGTTCCTAGTGGGTCGTTCTATGTTTGCCAGTTCTATCCTATAGTCTATTAACTCCAAGTCCAAAAACGAACCAGCTGATGGGAAAGATAGGATATCCGTCGCGTACAGCTCGAGTTTGTACTCAATCCTATGTACTCAATCAATAACCACCAGTTAAATAACTGGTTGCCCCTGGTATTTGATGGACTATTTACCCATTCCGCATGACTGTAGCTGCAGACAACGAAAAAGTTTTTCGAGTTCAGCTACAAATTGAGTCGGAAGAAGTGCTTCAGGTGCGTAAACCGACACCTCATACAACCGTATTTCATTACCAAGACGAAAGCATGCGATGCACGCTTTCAACACCTGTTACCTACGCACTATCCTGCTATATTTGATTTTATGGTGTAAGCCTTTACGTAAAAGTATACCAACCCCAACCCCTCTTGTGGGTGATCTCTTCTATAAATATAGTAACGACTGTATCCACTTTTCTGAATCTGGTTAAGCTTCGCTTACTAAAATAATATATGGGCATTCGTTTACCAACAAGTTCGAAAGATTGATCCTTCTCTCGATTCTGGTCAGTGAATTAATATTCACTGCAAGGATCTTCAGATTAGCCTCATTCGGCGTATCAGATATTATATCGATGCGCCTTGTCAAATAGCGTCGAATTGATAACGTCTATTCGAGCTCCTTCTTCATTAAGTTATTTCTGGAAGATCCATCTCCGCTCCTTTTTCGGCAACTTTCGGCGTATTTGTTAACGCCATTGTAGCACCACTCGATCCAGCTGCCATTTGGGCAAAGGACACATTGGGCGCTACAAAATTAGAGAACGTGCGACTCTTTAGACGTTTTCCTTATTCTTGCAACTATTTTCTAGCCTGAACTTTTTTTCAGCTCCACTCTATTCGGATCGATTTGAACCTACATTCTCCACTCCTGAATTCTAACACTCCACCGAACAAAACGACAATTGCTGATCTTTCCAATTAGATTGTTTCTTAAAACACTTGCACTTGCTAAACATAACTAATAAATCAACTTTGCTCACCTAGAGCTCGGAAGCGACTGCAAAGACGCAACCAAACAAGGGCTCGACCAGTCACACTCAGAATCTAATAAGGTAAATAATCGAGTTAATGACAAGTTTTTCACTATAAACATCAACAACATAACTGCTAACATATAGATTCCCAGCTATAATATACTCACAACAGCAAATTCATCAATATCTATTCAGGCAGAAGCTAAAACTTACCTAAAATGAGATAGAAGAGTGAAAGTTATAACAATAGCTTGAACCAGTTTGATTTCTCGGACGGAAGTGCCCTAGTGGGCAAAACGTGATAGATATTTATTTAATGATTCAATATTTTCTCTATCTAACATTACTATCTCTTTCTCTTTCATACATTGCAAATGTCAAATAAAAAAGATTGAAACACTCGGTAAAACCAGCAGGTTAGCCAGAGTTCTCAAAAAGGGCAAATTAGTCATATAGGAAATACTTAGAAAATCTGATAGCATCTACACCGAGTCAAAAGCAGAGACTCTCTGTTTTATGCTTCAGGCCTTTCAGGCCTGTTTTATGCCTTACAACAAACTCTATTTATCAAATAAAGTCATACAAACATATCACATCGAACGGTTTCAAGGAACTGCCGGCTTTCTTGTCGTATAAGCGAGCTTTTGGCAAGACTGGGGCTTATAGCAATTATAAGACCAATTATATTCTGTGCGTATATTGCCTGATGGAAATAAGCTTTCACACAAATAAGTCATTGATGCTTTTAGCAGACTCCAAAGAACGGTCTGTCTCATCTACATGGGGGCTTTCCGTTGACATTCATATATGGTTTGAACTCTCAAACTTTTAACGAGGATCTGCGAGGCGATTGATGGGGAGGGAGCCTGCTGCGCTGTAAGCGCAACAATCCAGTTCATAAGGTGGTATTTTTCAAACGTCATAGTGCTGATAGCAGCATGTGTAAATTCTTATGCAAGTTAAAATTTCAAGAACGTGCTCGACCAGTGGCATAATACCGGCCTTTTCCGTCACTGGACTCACAACCCTTACTGAAGAGAGAAAAATATGAAGAACCAGCTTATAGTCTTCGATAATGACTCACTGTTGTGGGCCCTTGCAAACGCTTAAAGGACAACTATCTTAAGATCTGCACTTGGAATATTCGGGCCTTTAACATGCCGAGTCCAACCAAATAATTGGCAAGGTTAATCGACTGCTACGAGTATAAAGCAGACATAAACGCTATCTATGTGCGAATAGATAGACCCGACAAAATGTAGATGCAAAACTATGATATCTCATAATGAGACTGCTACATTTGCTGCAGGAAGTGGGACGTGAAAATCGTCTTTACCAATTTTAATGCCAAGCAAAGCAAGGTAGGATCTTTGGTGATATGGTCAGAAAGTACAACTTCCTTGTACCTTCCATCCATCACTTCCGTAAACGGATATTGGATACATTTTATGGAGTGATAGCAGAACAAGTCACGTGATAACAATATGTCTAAAGTAAGATCCTTCAAATGCAACAAGAATGGCCATTTTGCATCTCATTGCAACGAAAGAGATAAAACTTGGTCTAAGCCAACAACTTCTTTCGATGTGTTAAATTTCGATTTTGAATTAATTCTGGTGAGTTAAACAGAGACACTTGGATTTTCGATACCGGAGCAACATCTCATTTGTGTTGTGAGAAAATTTGTTTTGAAAACATCAGTGTGCATACAGAGTCGATTGAACTTGCCGCGAATAGATTTCTATATAGCTCGGAAAAAGATGTCGTTTTGATTGAAACTGCTTTTCATAAAACCAAACCAAAGAATCGAAAACAAACTTTATTTCGATCAATAAAGCTGTCGATAATAATGAATGTAAACTTTTGCCAGAATAAAGTAGTGATAAAAGACGATCGCGGTAAACACATTTTGTGTGGGGAAAGGCAAGGCAATTTATATGTTATTAAAAATATACCAAATTGTAAAGCATTCATTTCAAAAACCGGAAAAGGTAGTGAGATGTACAGATGGCATACAAAATTCTGTCACTTAAATATAAAGAGCATGTGGGGGCTGCACGCAACAACTAATAATTTCTTACTAATTACTAATTTCAGTCCATACCATTCCTCACCGATGTTACTTGGCTACAGGAAGATATTCTCCCCTTCTTCTTTCTTGACTACTTGAGCTGTGCGCATTGATTCTTCATCGCACTTTAAATTTTTATACTGATGTTATACTTGAAGAGTAAGTTAATAAATTCCAGTGTTTGGTAGTTAGTGATTTTCATTTTCTTCGACGAACCATCCACTACAATTGGTGACCCCGACGTGATCATTAAGGAGAACACATAACTCCCTTCAATACGTAACCGACTTCCCCCCTTTTGGAAACTTCAACCACAGCTTTGGTTCTTACAAGTAGAATCAGAATTATTCACATCGGGCATACGAAACGCTATTACAAAGTACCACACAGTGGTAGCTGCATTTTGGCCCAAGTGAGTGACATTTTGAATCCACCGGCACAGTACCTGTACGGCACGCTAAAAGACAGACTCATTTCCCAATTCGCCGATTCAGAGCACAAACGTCTACGCAAACTATTGCAAATCGAGTTGAGAGACATTATCACAAATCGCATCTGCTGCGGGAGATGAAAGAGTTGGCTGGGAAATCTGTTAGCAGTGACCTTTTAAAATCACTATGGTTGCAAACCGACAGAGAGCACAAAATTACCCATCTCACACAGCAAATAGATGAGTTGAAATGCTGCGTATCCGCACTTACACATCGTCGAAGCCGTTCACTCTCAACTCTTATAAACCAAAATGCAGCTCGTGGTCGGTCCAAATTAAGCAACAACCGAGATGACTACTGTTGGTACCACAATCAGCATGGATCTAAAGCGAAAAATTGTCGTCCTCCTTGCTCTTTTGAAAGGTCTTCAAAAATACAGGAAAACTAAAAGGCCTGTCACTTAAAGCGGCATTTGACAGCAGCCAACTTAATTCCCGTAATCCCGTAACAAAAATAAAATTTTTAGTCGACACAGATGCCGATATTTCGGTTCTTCCACCAACATTACTGCAAAAACGAAACAGCAGTGGTAACTATCTCTACGCCGCCAACGAGACGAAAATAGCAACCTACGGTGAAAAAACAATTCTTCTGAGTTTGGGGTTAAGGCGAAATTTCAGGTGGACTTTTAAAATTGTTGAAGTTCAACGCGCAATTTTAGACATACTCGTAGATCTGAAGAAAAAACGCTTAATTGACCAAACGACGTTCATCAAATCCAGTGGCAGTTTAGCCCGTATAGACTCTCTTAAATAACAAATATCTGTTGTGAATTTCCGTATAACTCGCTTCTTTCAGAGTTTAAAGACATCACCCAACAACCGCCCTCACCGAAACAAACATTGCACACCGTTACTCATCACATTGTCACGAGTATTCCAATAGCGGGACCTGCGGACTTATCAGGCGAGGCCTCAAGCGGTTCAAGCCAAACTCCAACGGCTAAGAGAAGGAGGAAGCTTAGGCCATCCTCCAACATTGTTCATCGTCCCGCCCAACCAACTTCCACTGTAAAACTGCTTGGTGGAGTGAGGGAAGGGAACAGTTTCGCTACATTGGCACAGAGCGAAACGGATAATGAAGAGGAAGAAATGATGGCCATAAGTAGCAGCATCAAAATGCTGCAACAAAGGATACTGGCCATGAAAGAAAGGCAAATGGTCAGAAGGAAGAAAGAAGAGGAAGAATTATCCCAGCAACAACAGCAGACGCTACTTGCTCCAAAGCAGAGCCAACAACAACACCAACAAAAGCGGAAAAAACACCAGCAACAACAACAAGAGCAGCCACAACAACGGCATCAACAAAAACAACAGCAACCACAAAAACAGCAGCAGCAGCAGCAGCAGCAACAACAACAACAACAACAACAAAAACAACAACAACAGCAGCAGCAGAAGAAGAAGGAGAAGGTGCCTCCTATAAACACCTATAAACTAGAGGTAAATGAAACCAAGGACCTGTGTAAGTTGGTCATTGGTAATAATTTTAAAATTATGAGATTGGGGAACGATCGCCATGCCATCCACTGTAATACAGTGGAGGGCTACGCGAAAGTGAAAGAGCTCCTAAAGGAAACGACGACGGAGCACTACTCGTTTACACCAAAATGTGAAAAGCGGCAATCGATGCTGCTAAAGGGGTTGGAACCGTCTTCTGATCCTGAGGGGATCTTGGCACTGCTCAAAGAGAAGGAGTGCGAAGGGCTCAGGTTTGTGGGGGTAAAGCCGTTTACCACAGCTAGAGCCAGGCGGGAGAAACGGAGTCTGCCGTTCTTCCTGGTGCAGCTCAGTCCCGAAAGCCGTCTGGATAGTCTAAGGAGTATCAATGTCCTAGACTACCAGGTGGTTCACTGGGAAAAACTAAAAAGGAGCGAAGGCGTTATACAATGCGTTCGCTGCCAAAGGTTCGGGCACGCCGCGTCGAACTGCCAAATGCAGCCTCGATGCGTGAAGTGCGCTAAGAACCACAGTTCCGAGGAGTGTCCTCTGGGTGTTGACGGAGCATCCGATAGATCGAAGCTCTCGTGCGTATTATGTGGGAACGTGGGACACACCGCAAACTATCGGGGTTGTCCTAAGTTCACCGAAATTAAAAAAGCAAAATTGGCTCGGCAGCAGAAGGTGGAGGTCCAACGTTCACCTGTGAGGTTTCAAACACCAGCCGTCACGCCCCAAATTTCCTACGCCCAAATGGCGTCAGGTAGGGGGGCTACGGTACAGCAAGCGACTGTTGCTTCTCCGGCTCCGATGCCGAGAACAACGGAAGCTGCACCCAACATGCTAGCCATCTTGCTCGCAATCCAAGGGCAGATGGCTCAGCTGCAAAAGCAGGTTCAAGAACAGGCCAAGCGGGTGGACCAGATCTACGCGTTGCTGCCGGGCCTAACGCAACACATGCCGTAATGGGTACGCACATGGTGGAGCAAACTTTGAAGGTCCTTGCGGTGAATGTGAATTCATTGATTCGGATCGAACGAAGAGCCGCGATGTTTAAATTGCTACAAGACCAAACTCCGGATGTGCTTTTCGCTAGCGAAACAAAGCTAACCGATAAGCACAAACTGGAGTACAATAATTATATTGTTAGAAGAAGAAACCGGCCCAGATCCAAACGTGGAGGTGGTGTCGCGATCTTCATTAAAGAAGGTATAAAATTTCACAGAGTGTACAAGGGCGCGTTGCGCAGGTTCCGGGTGTTGGAGGCAGTCGTCGTTTACATCCCGCTCCGCAGTGGAAAGCGGCTGTACTTGGCCTCTGTTTATGCACCTGAGACTTCACAATCCACCCTATTCATTACAGAGCTCGACACGCTTTTTCGACTTCTGAGGCTGGAATCGGGGGAGAATTATTTTATAATCGGCGGGGATTTCAACGCTAGACACAGAGATTGGGGAAATAATTTGCCAAATACTAGAGGGAACCTACTACTCGATTGGTGGGGTCAGCACGATGTCATGTACAGACTCGGTCTTAAAGCGACAGATAACCCGTCGTTTCCCAGAGGCGGGTCTTATTTGGATCTACTGCTGTACGACGAACGTATACGACTCACAGGTACGAATTTACAAACATCAAACTGTCTGCGCACATTCGTGTATGACAGCGACCATTGCGGTTTTAGCACCGAAATTACAGTTCCCAACGAAATTGCGGAATTGGAGGAGTTTGTCCAAAGATATTCTTACAACTACAGTAAGACTCGATGGCCACGCTTCTCCGCAACCTTGACTAGAGCGCTCTCCTCGAACACGATCCACCCACCGTCCAATAGGAATTTGTCAAACGAGGAGATCGACAATTACCTAAAACAAATGGACGAGACAATTAAACAAACTATGGACACTACAATACCGCGGTATCGACGTACGACTAACGAAGACCTGTTCCGCAATCCTACTATTGACGCACTGCACCGACAGAAAAGTAGACTTCTGACCAGACTTAAAAACTTGTACAGACAGTTAACTGACCGACAAGACCCGGAGATTAGGACACTGAAGTCGTCGATTAAAAATATTCAAACGCTAATAAAAGAGAATTACAGAATTTCTGTAAGTTTGTATTGGAACAACAAGGTTCGGGCTGTAAACACCAGCAACCCGAATATGTTTCCGCAAATAAATAAACTATTTCGGAGAAAAAATCAAAACGACCTTCAGTGTCTTAAAATAGCCCGGACGACGGACAACGAACGGTTACTGACAATAGCAGGTATTGATCCAAATGAGGCCGTTGATGATGACGACTTTTTTGTGATCGAGGATCCACAGGAGAAGGTTGAGGCCATAGGGGCGACTTTCCAGGAAGTATACAAGACCATTGATACCACTGGCCCTAATCACGACCTGGACAATCGCGTCTTGGTGCACGACTTCTGCATTCGAAATGAAATAGGGAACTGGCGATCCGAGGGCTCTGGTTTCACCCGGTTCAGCGACGAAAATATGGCCAATAATGTCATTGCCAGAGAGGGTGACCTACCCCCGTTCATTTCGAAGGAAGAACTCCGTGAGATCTTCGACACAATCAGGACTAAGAAATCAGTGGGGACCGACGGTATTCCGAACATCGTGCTTCGACATCTTCCTCTAAAAGCGGTGGACATTTACACCACCCTGTTTAATAATGCGATGAATAATGCACATTATCCAGCGCATTGGAAAACGGCGGTGGTTCATCCTATCCCCAAAAAGGGGAAGGATATATCCAATCCGGCGAATCTCCGGTCGATAAGTCTCCTTCCGAATATCAGTAAGGTTTTTGAAAAAGTAATCAATAGAGCTCTGTCTAGGTGGGTTGAGGACAAACATATAGTTCCGGATAATCAATTCGGTTTTAAGGCGGGACATGATATCTCACATGCCGCGTCTAAACTGGTGTCCGATATCCAATGGAACAAAGGCAGGAAACAGTGCACTGGTGCCTGCCTGGTTGACTTGGAGAAGGCCTTCGACACCGTATGGTTAGAGGGTCTTTTCTATAAGCTGACAAGGCTGGGGATCAGTAAACCACTCTTGTACATTCTCTATAATATGCTAACCAACAGACAGTTCATCGTGAAAAATGGCGATGTGACTTCTGTTGGAATATTTCAAATTAAAAATGGTCTTCAGCAAGGCGCGGTCAATTCGCCGATCCTATTTAACATTTATACAAGCGACTTGATAGGTTCACTTCCCCATACTATTGCGTACGCAGACGATGTGGTAGCGTATAGAACAGGTCCAAAAATCGAGGTCATTAATACTCTCTTGCAGCGTGACTTCGATAAGATAAGACGATTTTGCGATGACTGGAAGTTGAAAATCAACTTTCAGAAGTCGGAAACCATTCTCTTTAGGACGCCGTTGTCTAGAGCCTCTAGGGATACCAGAAAAAATTGGAGAAAGTTCTCGATTATTGGACAACACGGACAGCCTCTTGCCTGTCGAAATGTAGTCAGATACCTTGGAATCTGGCTAGATCAGTTTCTGTATTTTGGCAAAAATGTAGATGCTGCTCTGGCCAGAGCTAAAGGTGCTTTTGCCCTTACAAAGAGACTGTTTTATAGCAGCCAACTCGATGCGAGGGTAAAGGTAATCTGCTACATGGCCCTTATCAGGCCCATGCTGGTATTTGGTTGTCCCGTGTGGTTCAATGTACGAGCAAGCTTAATGGAAAAGATTCGGGTGTTTGAGAGGGCTTGCCTTAGGGCCTGTCTTCGCTTGTATAGAACACCAGAGTCGGAGTACAAACAATTTTATCCTAATGAGGTCCTTTACAACAGGGCGAACCTAATACGAGTGGACAACTTCGTAATTAAGCTGACTCGAAGGCACATTGCAAGAGCAATGACGTCGACGAATAACCTGATATCTGGGGCTTACTACCCCAATTACCTTTACCACGAGAGTGTGCGCTCTGACGGCTTCGTTCCACCGGAAGCATTCCTCTACCTAGATCAGAAAGGGTTGATCCAGGATAGATCAGCGGTGCCGTTAATCTACCATGTCGCTCGGACAGCTGGGGACAGGCGACTCAACTACGACAGAGACGTCGCACACGGCAGTGTGGATCGCCTCAGGTACAGTAGGGCGGTGGGGAATCGCGATAAGAGGGATGTCGTTCGGCAGCACCAGCATTTCTGGTGGTTGAATGATGGAGAAGATGTTTCGTCGTCGTTTCCGTCAATTACGGACCAGCCTCACTAATGAGGCAGAGCTGACCAATCTGTTTTCTCTGTAAACAGCGATGGCCGGCTTACATAGGTTTAGGTTAGCATTTAAGAAACATATACATATATCAGTGTATACAAAGGTGTATACTGATATATGTATATGATTGTGTATAACGTCTATGTGTGTTTATGTGTGTATTGTACATTTAGTTTAGGTAGGCTAAGGTTTATTTTAAGTTAGATACTAAGTTTTTATTAAAAATAAAAAATTATGTCCATATGCTAAGTTTTGTTAACAAATTTTTTTCTTAGCTTTAAGTATACAAAGTAAATAGTTCTAAGAAAATGTAAATGAAGTCGAAAGACATAGTTATAAGAATTTAGAGTAGCTTAGAGTGCCTGTGTGGGGCCAGTAAGTTAGTGTAAGATTATTAAGTAATTGTAAGCTAGCATTTAAGCATTTTTTGTTAGAATGTAAGAGTTAGTGTTAAGAAAATAAAATGCATATAAAACTAAACTAACACATTGTCACGAGAGGCCCGCCAAAATATTCACCAGCACGACGGCTGTCACCACAAATACCGAAAATACCCAAAATAGAATTCCAGACGATGATCGACTAGGGAATCGGCCGCCCATCAATGAGCCCATGGGCCAGCCCTTTGCATATCGTGTAAAAGGGAAACGCAGAGTGGCGTCCGTATGGAGATTTCCGTGGATTTCCGTGCAGTGACCGAACCAGATAGGTATCAAGTACCACACATCCAGGATTTCACGCTTTTTCTAATCTGTCAACTGGCTTTGATGTTTGATGCATCAGACGTCGTAATAGGTGCTGCTCTTAAGCAGCTGGTCGAGAAGTCCTGGCAACCGTTGGGATTTTTTTCCAAAAAACTGCCGGCAAGTCAGGTCAAGTACAGCACCTATGATCAGGAGCTTCTCAGCGCGTACTATGGGGTAGAAGGTCGTAGTTTCGTTATATTTACAGACCATAAGCCGCTTACATTCGCTTTTGATTAAAAGCCAGATAAAGCCACTCCTCGCCAACGTCGTCAGCTCGACCATATCGGACAGTTCTCTTCTGATATCAGGTACATTCCTGACGCGGAGAATGTAGTTGATGATACGCTATCACGCATCACGTCCACGTGCGGCATAGATCACGATCTCCTTCACGAACTCCAACAACAAGATGATGATCTTTAGACTTCGCCACGAATAGTCAAACCTCAAGCTGAAGCAGTTTCGCGTTCCGGGGAACGAAAAACGCACGGTGTACTGCGGCACAGCTACCGACCGAATACGACCGTTTGTGCCGAAGGAACTCAGATGGGCAGCCTTTGATAACCATACACGGAGAAAGTTTCGTTTGGCCACGTGTAAAAAGTATCTGCAGCAGATGGGCTAGATCGTGTGTACAGTGCCAGCAAATGAAAATACGCCGTTACAACTATTCATCCCCCGGCAAGTACACAACTGTAGACCAACGATTTCAACATATTTATTGGGGTGGCCGTGGTGTAGTGGTACTAGCAATCGCTTCTCACTCGGAGGGTTAAGGTTCAAATCCTACCCATTGGCAAGTTTTTGAAGTTTCTCATTTGCGTAATTGGAACTCAGACAAAAACTTATGCGTGTGAAGGCATAACACTGACACGTAGATTTGGCTGTTGTAGAGTTTCAAGTACAAAAAAATAGTGTGAATTATAACCTTCGAATCACTCTGAGTGAAGAAAAAACTCTCCGTCCTATTCGGACTCCCACCCCTGGAGAGCGAATATCTAAACCAAATACATCTGAGTTTCAAACCACTACAAAAAACCAATTTTCCTTTCTCCTCCTTCTACCTTTCCGCCTCGCCATGGCAACAGTAAAAGGGTATCAACCCCTTAGGCGCGCGTAAGTTATATAAAAAAAATATCATTGTCGACATTGTGGCTCTCCTGCCGCCGCACCGTCACAGGGACGACGATACTGCTCAAGGATCATCGACCGGTTGTCTAGATGACCGGAGGCAATTCCGAGTGACGACATGGTAGCCGAAACAGTTGCACGAGCGCTGTATCAAACTTTGTTTTTAGATTTGGAGTTTCCCAAAGCATAACAACTGACCAGGGCCGACAGTTCGAGGAGTTGACGAAACTACTGGCACCGCACGCTGAAGGCATCGATCAAATGCCTTACCTCAACAAACTAGGTTGACGTCCTTCCAACCGTATTACTACCTACGAAGTAAGAACCGTGTTCAAGGAGGAGTTGAGAGCAACAGTTTCCAAAATAAGTATCCCAGATGAGTTCGTTAACGTTTCAACAAATAATATTCCCGAAGCAGATTTCGTAAGATCGTTGAAAGATGCCATGTCCGTCATACGTTTTCCACCAACATCATCGCATTCGACAAAGCCGACCTTTATACATAAAGACTTCCAAACATAATCTCATGTCTTTGTGCGAAACGACTCGGTTAAGGCACCACTCCAAGCTCGGTACAATGGCCCATATCGCATTCTTCAACGCAATGAAAAGTACTTCAATATTCTCAGAAATGGGAAAAAAGTCAATATCGCAGTCAACCGCTTAAAAGCAGCATATATCAAAGACACTGAGGACGACTCTACAGTGCCGTAAGAGGTGACAACCAACTGGTAAACTAAAACCACCATACGTGACCTGATACGGACGAACCGTCAAATTTAAAAACATCTGAGTAACACTATCGCTGGAGGGGGAGTACTGTGGGGGCTGCATGCACCCACTACTAACGTAACGTTTTAGTCCATACCACTCCGCACCGATGTTACTCGGCCACAGTAAGATATTCTCTCCTTCTTCTCTCCTGATTACTTGAGTTGTGCGCATCGACTCTTCATCGCACTTTCAATTTTTATACTGATGTAATACTTTAAGAGTAAGTTAAAAAATTCTAGTGTTTAGTTGTTCGCGATTTTCATTTTCTTCGACGAACCATCCACTTCAAGCATATTACGTTTATCCAAAGAAAACATGGTGCTCAGATTTAACCTAAAAAAACGTTACCGACAGCATCCAGTGCGACATATGCTTAAAAGGCAAAATATCACGCCAGCCATTTTCAAAAGAATTCGTAATGAAAAGTAAAAATATTCTATATAGATCTTATTCATAGTGACGTGTGCGGACCTATGCGTGTTCGTTCCCTCGGTGGTGCTGTTTATTTTGTAACATTTATTGACGTCAAATCGAGAAAAATTTATATCGAATTCTTCCAATTAAAATCCGAAGTGTTTAACGCGGAAAATTTTAGTGTGATCACGGTATAAGACGACAATTTTCGGCTGAATAAATACACCAGAAAAATGGAGTTGCCGAACGTGGAAACCGGATAAATAATAATCAATCTATATTGATTTGCACAAAAATCTTTTCAATGTAAATGAAATACTTTACTAATTAAGCTTTAAATTGATTCCAGATACATTTTCCAATACATCTACTATGATACGAAATGGCTTTTCCTGAAATGATATGGGAAGAGGCAATAAATACGGCAGCATATATAATGAATAGATCGCCGACAAAGTCTGTTCCATCGATGACCCCATACGAGAGCTGGAGTGGTAAGAAACCTACGAGTGTTTTCCATTTTAAATTATTTGATTATTTGGGTGTCATGCTCATTAAAAACCCGGAAAATTAAAGTTCCAGCCAAAAGGCATAAATTGCGTGATCGTTGGATATTCAGCTGAAGCTAAACCATACAGGGTGTATGTTCCTGAACAAAGAAAGGTTTTAAAAAACCGTGATGTCAAATTTCTCAGTATGCCGGATTTTAACAAGAACCAAGAAGTGCCGGAGTTAGATCAAATATCAAATAAAGACGACAAAGGAACATTCAGTGAAGAGGTGAAGGACAAAAATAGAATCCAAAATACACCAGAACCCGATGCCGATCAACTAAGGAAAATTACGTTAATGAAGGCGAAGACCATTTCGAAGAAATAGTGAATTAACGAAATATGGTATCTATAATCTAGACCTGGACTGTTAAGTAACTTGTGGAAAGTAACGCTCCAGGTATTGTAACACGAAATAAGGCAGCATAGTGCGACTTATTTTTGCTTTGTCTGTGAAGTACAAATTACATCTTCATCAAATGGATGTCACAAGTGCATACTTCAATGGAAGGTTAAAAGAAGAAGTGTACAGAAGTGTACAGCCAGAAGAGTTTATCAATCCAATGTATCCGCAGCGTGTTTGCAAATTAAGAAAGGCCTCAAAGAATTAGGACGTGAGTGGATCAACAGGCTGGACGAAGCTCTAAACAGGTTTGGGTTTAAAAGATGCAGCTACGATTCCTGTGTTTACATAAACACCAAAGAGGGAGAAATAAACATCCTGGCAATCTATGTGGACGATATTTTACTCGCTTGCTCGGAGAGGACCCGTCTAGATGAAATTGAGAACATGCTCAAAAATTTGTTATTGTGGACAAAGGCAATGTGGGGTATTTCGTGTGACTGGAAGTCGAACTAATTGAAGCGATGAACAGAAGCAGGCAATTTCATCTCATTGTTTTTCAAAGTTTTTCTGATTGTCAACTTGCAGATATAAAGGAGTATCAGCAGACAATCGACTCACTTCTGTTCATTGGTCTAGCAACTAGACCAACTAGTCAGCAAGTTGTCTCAGTTCAATACGAACCCACATATGCAGCATATTCTCGCAACAAAGCGTATAATCAGGTACTTAAAAAAATACTACTAATTTTTCTCTAATTTATAGCAAACCTGAAGACCCTTTGCCTGGTTACTGCGATGCTGATTGGGCAGGGAATCATGATCCTACACTGGTTATGTATTCCACCTATCTGGTGGAGCTATAACATTTGCAATGAAGAAGCAACCGACTATCGCATTGTCTAGCACAGAAGCGGAATATATGGCGCTGACGGCTGGAACCAAAGAAGCAGTCTACGAGTATTTGCGGAACTTTATTTCTGGAATGGGTTTTGGGAGTGTTTTTAACCATCCGCTAATGATTTTCTGCGACAACCAGAGTGCCATTCATCTATCGAAAAATCCGTCTCGTCAATGTACGCTTTCATTACGTGAGAGATGTTTATGGAAAATCTCTAAAATGTCCTCGAGTACATACAGAAGACATAAAAGCTGATATTTTAACAAAAAATCTGATGAAAGTAAAACATACGAAATTTGTAAATTTGTTGGGTATAAATTATTAGTCTTAAAACTGAATTTGTAATTTTTATAATACAGGGTGGTCTAAAAGTCCCATTCCTTTGGTGTAAATCTGGAAAAACTTTTGAATGAAAAGATAAAATCTTATGAAATAAATTACAAATAAAAATTTATTTATACACGAAGTGAGTGTAAGGGACGTTGATGGAGATTTTTGGGATTCTGTGTGTCCCAAAATCTGCAATTTTGCTTGTTTACAAATCCACTCAGATGAAAATGTGCCTCGTCTCTCACCATAAAATTTCCTAAAAATTCGTGGTCATTTTCGGCGATGTTAAAGACAGTTCTGCAATACTCCAAACGTTTTTCTGGGTCACCAGGATTGGGCCAACTACATTTTGTAAGGGTATAGGTGCAAATCTTTCCACAAAATCCGACGAATCGTGCCACGCGATATGCCTAACTGTGTTGAACGTCGTCGTGTCGATGTTTCAGGATCGGCTGCAACACTTACCTGAACGTTTTCGGTCGATCGTCCATAACGAGGTCTACCGATACGCCACACATTGCCAATGTTCCCATATTGGTCATATTTAGATATTATCGTTTAGTGCTCCATGTCAAATCTCCCAAGTCTTATGTCTGCAACAAAAAAAAAATTCTCAAAAATATCTATAAATAAAAGAGTTATTATTTTTTTACATAGGAAAGAAACTTTTGGCTCTTGGCACGCCGGTTACATCCAAATTAAATTGTTATTTTAAAAGTTTATATTTATTGCGGGGTAGTTTAATACACAATAAATATGAACTTATCTAATACTAAAACTTATAAAATTGTACAAAACGTACATGCGCTCGTATATACTACTACTATACTACTGAATAACATATTGCTTAACATAATGCTTATCATATTGCTAAGTTTAAATGTTATACTGACACTAGCATAACATACATACATGTATACATACTTGTCGCTATACAAAGTCAAAGTTAACTGAAATAAATCTTATTCCTTTGTAACAAGCCTAGAGCCGTGCTTTTAATTTTTTCCCTAACACAAATTGACCATATTGCGATCGGCGAAAGATCATGTTCTAAAATTTTGGATGTCTGAACGTTCCAAGGCGCTAACATCGGCTTGGACCATGATCTTGTTATAGCAAAGTTATGGATGCGGATTCCCAAAAAACAGTGAATCATTCTGATCAAATTCAATACCGAACCGCCATAATCGCAAAAGGTTGTCAGATGCCAGAAGAAAAGAACGAGAGGAGGTCACGAGCTCTATAGAGCATAGGCTCCTAAAAAAAAAAGACAAAAGGCCCAAGAAACGCTAGATCGAGGCTCCAGACAGGTACTATTAGAGTAATGAAGTTTGGAAGTTTTCCCAAAGAATAAAACAAATATGATTTAGCTGTATGGCCCGAACAGATATCAGCGAGCATGGAGAAGAAAAAACCCACAGTTGGTGTTAATTTGGAAGGATTATTTCTACAGACTGTTAGACAGTGATAATGACAGCCGTCCGCCAAGCAACATTTCCGTCGAGCCGATAAAGAGGAAGTCGTGGGTGGCCGTGGCTCAAGTGGCTTTCAAATCGGAAGGTTCGGTGCTCGAATCCCAACCTCGCCCGAAAGGCATTAATTTTTTCAGTTAACGAAAATCAAGTAAGATGAGTAGCCGACTAGAAATCAACAACAAGCCAACTTCCACCAAGAATTTAGTCTCCCCATTAAATGTTGGATGCCACCCATGGAGCGAAATAACCACTGAGCCCAAACCTCTTTCTCTCTCTCTCTCTATCCCATTTTCCGAAAAACTTAACACATGCTGAAGCATTATAACTGTATTCACGCCCACTTGAGTGGGCAACACTTTTCACCTTAGGTTAGGTTGTGGATATGTAATCTTCCTACTCTTGGAACCAATTTGAGCTTATGATAAAGCATTGGTGACTGTTAACGTCTATATTGTCATTATAGAAGGATGCACCTAAGCGGAGTTTCCTTCTTTGGGACTGAGCTGGGCATGCACAGAGTAGGTGGAGGATTCTCTCCTCCTCATCGTCGTCCATGCAGTTTCTGCAGAAACCATTTGAAAAGAAGCCAAGCGTTTTTGCATGCTTACCTATAAGGCAGTGTCCACTGATGACACCTATTGTATGATAGCGCCGAGATGTTTCTTATTTTGAAAGATCATGTTGATCCAACAGTACACCTAAGGTTTGTTCTTTTGCTAGCATCCTGCATTAATTTGCACGTAGCGATTGGTATACCGATGATACCCTTTTCCAGTTGAATAGGTAGAGTGGTTCCAATTCATCGCGGGCCCCACAATTACCAGAAGTGTCTCTGTGCCCGGAACCCAATATAGGTGAAGGCTGAACTTTTCTGCCATCTCACTATGAGATGATCGTCAGTCAAGGGGGGTTCTAGAATTTAGTGAGGTTGAGTCTAGAGACTTGATAGCGGCCTGACTATCAGAAAAGATGCGGATATCCCTTACAGATATTACGTTTTCCTTAAGGCATGAGAGGGCTTCTTTAATCGTCAAAATTTCCGCCTGGAACACACGAAAATGATTTGGAAGACGGAAGGTAAGGCTTAAATTAAGATTATCTGAGAAAACACCTCCACCGACCCCACTATCATTCTTGGATCTAGAGGGGATGCTATATGAAAGTCTTTGTCAAACCAATTTTGGGGTATAGTGGAACCGATGTTTTCTGGAAGGATTCTTAGTGTATTAAGAATATTAGCGTGGCCAAGTAAATTATTTGTCCACTCTGTAGTCGCTTTAAGGCGAATAGCTGAGGTCGCAAGCTACTTACCTGCTGAAAATGTCAACGGGTGCCAAGTGAAACAGAATATCCAAGCAGAATATCAAAGCAGAATATTCAAGCTTAAGTCCAACAAAGCCGCTGATGGCTTCACACTCTGACTGGGTACGCAGCATACATCAACATATCTCTTAAATGCTTTCGTCTGATTGGCCTCTATTAGTGTAAGCCCAGGGAAGTTCACCATACCCGTACATCAAATTTTAACATTACAGCAGAACACACACACGGGTTCCAAGTTGATTCCAAAGCCCCATATACATATACTGAACTGTACAAAGCTATATCTAGTTCTGTCATCCCTGTCAAAGTCGTTCGACTATGCAGGATGACGATGGAGAATGGACACTGCTCCGCCTAAGTCGGTATTGACGAAACCGAGACTTTCAATGAAAGAAAACATTGTTGTTGAAAGAATTGTCCGAGACTGATAAGCCAACTGCATAGGCACCATCTTTTAAAAGCCTGTTCAGTTACTCGCATACTCAGACAACAATAACGGAAATAACATAGCAAGCTGACAATGGAATACATACAATCAATGCCCACGACAAATCGTCACGATAGGCGGCTACAACTTTGAGGCAGTAAAGCACTTTATCTACTTTATCAACTCCGACAACGAGAACAGCGCTGAAGTCATGCGAAGAATCACTCTTTTTAATCTCAGCTTTGGGTTTAGAAGGCAATTGAGTAGTAAACCCATCTCTCGAGCAACCAAAAAGACTTAATACAGGACCATGACCGTCCTAGTCTATCAGTACTATCAGTACTATACGGCGCAGAAGTTTGGACACTGAAGAAAGAAAGCGGATGAAAATGCTTTCGGGCTATTCGAGAAAAAAGTTCTTTGGATAAGTTTCGTTCAGCAGCGAGCTATACGGGTTATACAGCGCAGCTAATATCGTCAGAAAATCTTGGACAACGCGGGTTAGATGGGAGAAAGTTTTCGACACCAACCAAGTACGTGGTAGAGGACAACCTCATCTTCGATGGGGCACACAATTTAAAGGGGACCTTAAATAACTTCGTGTGCGCAACTGGAGATAGCAGGCAAAAGACCGCTCTAGCTAGAGAGCTGTGTTAGCTGAGACCCTAGCCCACCCCGGACTGTGCCATCATATACGTAAGTAAGTAAGCTCTCGGTACAAAATGCACTGACATTTTAATAACTTTACGCGCTGACTGTATTTTGACTGATGCAATGACAACATGCAACATGCTGCAACCCGAATCTGGACCATCAAAGGAATGCATCTTCAATAACATCAGAACCGATCTAGGATGTGGTTTTGTTTCGTGCTTCCGATCTGATCTCTTCGATCAAAGCAAGATAATTTTAGGCAGTATCTCAACACTCAATAATGGGAGGGAACAGAGCGCATTATTTTGAAAATGTGTGATACACGCTGCATGGCTGGGCACCATGAGCTGCAGCTATTGACATATTATTCATATAGGAGATGAAAATTCAACCACGGGTGTTCGAAAGAAGGTGGTGGAACACGTAGAACGAAGAACGAAGGTGATAAAGATATTGCAAAAATTGTAAGAATTTCTCAAAACCACTTTAACGTTACGATAAGAATATCACTTAGAGGTTTTGCTGTAAACACTTTTATTGATTATACAATATATTAAAAATTTACTTTTTAAGAGTAAGTTTTATGCCAACCACACATGTCACTGCCATATATTTCCTCAAAGCAATAGTCCAGTACTTCAAAGATATTGTACTCGTAATATTACAATAGTGACCATAAAGCAGTGATTACAACACCAAAGTATCCAATATTCCACCTAAAGACACAAACACATATTCATACATCTATTATAGTGTCTGGAGAAAACCATAATCCTTGTGACTATAGCGCCATTGTCGTTAAATCGCAAGTCAAGCGTTCTCGGCACCATTTAGTTGAAACCCCTCATGCTTTTCGTTCTCTCGTCCTGTTGCCGTCAGCTTATTGAGCTCAATAACGTTGTGGAAATAATCAGATGTGACACTAAAAGGGGATCTTGGGAATTTTTATCAAACAATTTTAACAAATCAAAACCACCATGTGTGTGGTCTCATTGGAGTTAAGGGTAGCGGCATTCGTATGTACATCCCATCTCCCACAGGCCGCTCTGATATACTGAAGCACTGAAGTAACTAACTTAGGACTAGGACTAGGATCTAGAGCATTACCGCTATATTGTTGTTTCTAATTGAAGTCAGTATCCTATAATGCTGCTCTGTTGCATTTCACATAATGGCGAACGAAGCAGAAAACGTCAGCAATCACATATGGTGTGTAAAGTGCAAGCACAAACAGTTGTACGACGCACGTCGGCATGTAGTATGGTGACTATATGAGGGTGGCAGGGCTCCTTAAAAATTTTTCTACCTCAACTGTCGTGGCCCAGTGTGTCGGGCATACTTACGTACTATTTGATGTAAGGACTTTTGTGCTTAGTTACCCTGTGAAAATTTATTTAAAACTTTCCAGGGGCTTGAAGAGGAGAAAGGGGTTCGTTCACATACATATCATAGTAATGTGGAAGGAACCACAAACCTCAGTCCTAGAGTCACCATCCACACCCCTAAATCCTATTTTACTTCGCATGTCGAGATGTCACAAAGTTTTAATGGAATTTTACATAATTCGATGTGAAAATGCTTCCAGAATATGGGTTGTTACATCTTCCGACTTCGGGGGTAGTCACTCTCTTTATGTATTGACATTCTGCATATAATCATGTGTACATATGTAAATGGTAAATATTTTCCACATCGTTTCGAAACGAAAGCCATTACATTACACATTGGTGATGTGTCCATTGATTTTTTGAAATTTCATTACACTTTCCGACAGGAGCAGCATTGGGGCATTGAAGGGTACAAAAAAGGCTTATGGAAAAGGTTTTTGTAATATCGGTTTGCATACCAAATTAAACTTTTCAACTCTTGGAGTATACATCTCTATTTTTTTGCTAAATTGTCAAAAGCTTTTTGTCAAATTTTTATTTTAGTCTATTTGTGTGTATCAGCGCTTCAGATTTGGTTTATTGTCGCGTTGGTGTACTCCAAGGTTCTATTCTGTGATTACGTTTATCGAGAATATACTTTTCTATGTCAGACATGGAAACGAGTTTTCGCAATTCCAAGAAATTTTAGCCACAAGGAAGTGTTCTTGGTACGCTTCTATATCTCCTATACGAGTATACTCCTGATATGCCGCAAGAAGAGGGACAGTTTTAGTTAAGTTTGCTGATGACGGTGATATACTAGCAGTACGTAGAACAATTGAAGAAACAACAACTAAACTAGAAAGGACTATTAATAGTGTAAATCAGGGCTGTCCAACCTCTACACGAAAATAAAAATTATCCGGGGGCCGTACCCAAGATAAAAAAAAACATTTATTACTGTTTAACTGTGTTTTATTGAAATATTAGACAGCATTAACAAAATTATGTATTTCAATGAGAATTTTGCGGTAACTCCGATTCCTTAGTGTTCTGTGTCAAATTTTTCTCCTGTCTTCGGCTCATTAAATTGTTTAGCCTTTTCAATTGCACATTTCTGTATTAGCATGACATCACTATATTGTTTCTTGGTTTTCGCTAACTCCAATGCTACTGAGTACGAAGCGGCGAGTCTAAATGTTTAAGTAGTGCTAAGTTTTGTAAAGAATGTGGTCTGGTGCAACAATTTGTTATTATATTCTGAAATAATTGCAGTTCTGGATTCTCCAACATACGCGTCAAATGTTTTGCTAAGAAGTGATTTGTAGTGCCTTTTCACTCACATTATATTCCTTACAAACAGACAAAATTTGCATGCAGATTAGGCATTGAATCGTATTCTTATTGCTTATAATCAAATAGCCATGCTTATAATCAGCATCAAAATGCTTATAATAAAATATTACATATGTATGGTTTTTCATGAAATTTAATTTGCAAAAAAAGGTTTTCTGAGCTAAAAGTACAAGCAGTTTATTATTTTTTATTTTTACTATACAAATATTAATCCGAGCCTCATATGATTAATCAACGATTGAGAGCGCGTTTCGTAAATTTTGGAAGATGATACGAATCTAAATGAAATCCGAGTGACACATCATACAACATGCGTAAATCCGAGTCGAAAAATTGACTAATCATTTATTAATGACTATAAATGGAGTAAATAGGCAATAAATTAATTACGTACCTAGAAATTTGTTGACAGCAACGTTCACAACATGCGTATTTTAACAAAAAATAACAACTTTTACTCTTAAGCTAGAGTATTGCATCACCCGTGAAATGAAGCTGTCAGTTGAACTTTAGAGCTGATGATCTAGCTTCTTAGCGGAATGCCTGCGAATGTGTTTGCGATTCTTTCGTCCGTTTCAAAAATGAATTGTGATAGTTTGTGCGAAAAATTAACCTTTATGAAGCTTGGTTGACCATAGAATTTGTTTTCGTCGGTCAAAACTATCGCTAGTTGGGAGCGACATTCGAATTTGAGTGATGATGGTCTTTGTTTTTCTCGGTCGCAACTACCGCTACTTGGGAGCGACATTTGAATGTTAGTGTTGATCGGTTCGGGGTTCAATACCAGTCGTGACCGAAAGACTTTTTTTCAGGCAACTAAAATCTCGTGAGGCGAATAGTTGCCCAAATACAACATCAAGTTAATTTACACTAATAATCTAGTCTACCCATTAAATGTTGGATGCCACCCATGGAGCGAAATAACCACTGAGCCCAAACATCTTTCTTTTCCTCTCTATCCAATTTTCCTAAAAATTTAACACGTGCTCCGGCATTTTAAGAGTAGTTATACCCTCTTGAGTGTTAAGTTCTTAAAAAAAAAAAAATTTCCTCCGTCGGTTTTCGGAGAAAAGCATTTTGAAGTTTGCACGCTTGTCTTCCCTTACATCTTCTTGACTCGCAGATGACGTAAGCGTTCATTATTTGATGGCAAATAATATTTAACGTTTCATAAAATTGTATATGTACAGTGACTCCAAAAACTATTCGCTCATTAACCCATGTGAAAAAGAAAATATCTTTAGAAAAACACAAAAAGTTTTATAGAATTCATATATACGTGTATTTAATCTATGTAAAAAACAGTAAAACTTCACAAAACAAAAAAATATATATATATAAAATATATTACAATATTTAACGAAATAAACTACAAAATGTTCGTTGACTTCAAGTTTAAAGCTCTAAAAAAGTATTCGCTCACCCTGTAGACATTGGTCTTTATCTCGAAATAACGGGACTTCTTTTAGAAAAAAATAGCAACAACGACTTCTTACTCTTTGTTTGTTACAGTAAACATAAATTCTCAGCCCATTTGTACTGACATTCTGCGAGACGTGGTGATTTGATTTAAAATGGGTCGAAAAGCGAAAGAAACATCGGAGGAAGTACGTAAAATTATATTAGACATGCGTGAATCCGGAGAATCGATTAGATCAATAGGAAAAATTGCTAAGTGCTCATATTCAACAGTGAAAAGCATTATTGATCGGTTCTCTGGTAGAAACAGATTGTCTAATGCTCCACGATCGGGTAGTCCACGTGCCATAACTGACAGAGAAATGTGTGCAATTGTCCACAAAGTGAAGCAAGATTAAAAAAAAAGTGCTACCCAAATTCACACTGAAGTGAAAAATGAATTCGGTGCTGAAATGCTTGTTAACAATGTAAAAAATGTGTTGTATGATGCTGGCTATCATGGTAGAGTTGCAAGAAAAAACCCATTTATAAGCACTACCAACAAGAAAAAACGGCTTTTATTTGCAAAGCAATACAAAAACGAACCAAAAGAGTTTTGGAACAAGTTTATATTTACAGATGAAGGTAAATATAATATTTGTGGTTCAGATGGACGATGTATGGTATGGAGGAATAAAAACCACCGAAGTGGAGGAAAAACACCTTAAACCGACATTCAAGCATGGGGGTGGCTCCGTGCTAGTTTAGGATTGTATGAGTGCTAAAGGGGTTGGTAATTTGCAGTTTATTGATGGAATTATGGATCACAAGGAATATATTAATATACTCAAACACACCTACAATCGAGTGATCCAAAACATACAGCCTGGAACACTAAAATGTGGTTACTACATAATACCTTAAATGGATCGAGACGCCACCCCAATCACCAGATATCAATCCCATTGAAAACGTTGGGAATATTTTGAGGCGAAATATAAAAAAATATGAAATCCGCAGTAAAATTCATTTGAAAGCCGCTTTAATAGCGGAATCAGACCAAATAACACCTAACATTACTCAAAATCTAGTCGATTCCATTCCAAACAGGTTAGCACACATTATTAGAAACAAAGGTGGACCAACAAAATACTAGGTCAACTAAAAACTAACTTATTGTGAGCGTGAGCGAATACATTTTGGAGCTTTAAACTTGAAGTCAACGAACATTTTTTAGTTTAATTTGTTAAATATTGTAATATTTTGTTTTTTTTGTTTTGTGAAGTTTTACTGTTTTAATATGTTAAATACACGTATATGTGAATTCTGTAAAACTTTTTGTTTTTTTCTAAAGACATTTTCTTTTTCACATGGGTTAATGAGCGAATAGTTTTTGGAGTCACTGGAGATATTATTGAAAAATGCATCGCGTGCCGTAAATGAATGGACAAAGGGCTGGCAGATTGTGCTCAATGAAACCAAATCTGTTCAAGTAAACTTTACTTACAGGAAAACGAGCAGGTTGCCTACCTTCTTAGATTCAGTCTATATTCCTTTCGCAAATGGGGTTAAATACCTCGGAATGAAGCTCGAAAACAAGACGCTAAGATGATAAGAAAAATTTTCAATTGTCTATTAGGTTTGGGTTTATAGGTATACCAAAAAGTTGGAAGGAAATAGATAACAGTTAGGTTTGTATGCCAAGCACGTAGTGCTTATGCAAAACTACATATAAGCCCCACCTAAAAAAGAATGGAACAAATACTTAATATACATATCAGGTATGGTCCAGCTTCATAAAACCAATATACCTATAACTTATAACAGGATAAAGCACACTTTGATGGTAGAAACATCAACACTACATTCGGCATTGGCAGAATCAAAGTTACGGCTGCCCCATGGTGGTGTTCACTCCCCTCTGCTCTGGTCCATCATACTAAATGAATGATACTCAAGAAGGTTGCCCTAAACGTCAATCCCAAAAAGAGCACCATAGCTGCCTTCAGCAAGAGAAGAAAGTTGGATAAATTCAAAGATTCAATACTTTTTGGTGAAACCATAATGTTTTCAAGTGAAGTGAAATTCCTAGGACTCACCCTGGATCAAAAACTGACTCAGAATACTCAGCACTACTGAGTAAAAACATAATCATAAACAAAAGTCTAAAGGGGCTGAACTATTTATGCAAATTCCTAATTCCGAATTTAAGCAGATACCTAATGGGTAGAGTTTGTAGAGTCAAAAAATACCTTATAACTATGGGAATAGCACAAGACAAAAATTGTGGCATGTGCAACGAAGACAAAGAAACAGCAGAGCATAACCGCTTAAGCAGAACACGTCTACGTCTTCTAGGTAAGCCATACCTTGAGGCAGAAGATATCCCAGCCAGCTCACTTAATTATATAGCCGAGTTAATTAAAATTTCAGGCATCATGAGTGAGCATGTAAGAGGAAATCACACTAGGGCCAACCTGGCTGATTAATCTAATCTAATCTATTTACATAATATAGGCGTAACGATAAATTTGGATGAATTGACGTTGGAAAAATTATGTTTAGTGGAAGTATTATTTTAGGCTAAATAAGTTACATTGATACACCTACTATTGAGGACTCTTTCCGAGAAGATGGAAAAGAGCATTTGTCTAAAAAAGGCGATTCTTTACTAGTCTACAGATTTCGTAGCAATAGGCCCATTGGTGATTTGATGGCATCTCTCATCGGAAAGTAAAATCAAAGTGTACACGAATCTGACGAAAGCAAGAGAAAGCAAGGACCGATGAATCATTTCTTCAATTGATTAGAAATTACCCTTCGAAAGATTCAATTCAAACTGTTTTGGATGGTTTCAAATCTGAAATCTACGACAGAAATGCTGGTGCGCTACAGGGTTCTATCCTTTCTCCGACACCCAACATATTGTAAGCTTACTACCATTTGTATTATAGTTTGCACAAGGTGGGGCAAAAGTAATGTCATAATGTAAATTGACTGCCGTTTTCTTAGAAATGAAAAAAAAATTTATGCTCGCAAAACATCTGGCCCCAAATGGGTGATTTCTTGTCGTGGTACATGCGAGATTTCAAAAAGTCCCAAAGGAAGAAATCTGCCGCCATCAGATTTAACGATCACGAGGTCACGCGGCCTGGAAATTGTTGATTCAAAATCTCCATCGCTGCCGGATCGGTTGATCTGTCTTGTTGAAACCAACAATGCTCGACCAAATCCAGCAATTTACCGCAAAAAAAAACGCGTTTAAGATTTGCCTGTAGCACTCACCAGATACGGTTACCGTGGTGCCGTCGGCGTCCTCAATAAAATAAGGGCCAACCACTTTTTCACTGCAAATGCCGCACCAAACAGTCACTTTGGGGATATACAATGGTTCTTCGTGTATTTTATGTAGATTCTCTGTGCCCCAGAAACGCAAATTTTGTTTATTCACATAACCACTGACAGTATTCTCTGTCCTATATTGAGCTCATGAAATTCCGATATTAACAGCATAACCAATTGGGGAACTATCAATAGAGTGGAATTCCAAAACACAATGCTGCCTGCTGCGAAATATAAATACCCAGCTTTCCTCTCGATGCCGTCGAAAATTCTGCGAAATGTCTAGGATTCCTCAAGCGATGTAATAAATATTTCACCCCATTTGATCAGGCCTCACTATATAAGGCATTCATATGCCAAAAATACATAGGATTCAAAACCGAGCGATAAAACTCATAGGCGATGTCAATATTACACAGTCAATTGGCAACCTCGAAAACCTCGAAAACAACCACGAAGATAATACAGATTAACAGTAACCACTGTAGGACAGCCCAGGACATCCTGACATAAATGGCTGGCGACGAGGAAGCAGACATCATTTTCATCAGCGAGCAGTATTGAACTCTCTACAACAATTAGCTATACATGCTTTCGCATCATACTGTGTTAACTGGAAAATCAAAATTAATGCTTCTAAGACTCAAGCTATCTTTTTCACTCGTAAAAGGAAAGCTTGTTTACTACCAAGCAACAGACTTCTATTGAACGGTGTTCAGATTGAGTGGAAATCGAATGGAAAGTACCTTGGTATATATTTAGACAAACACTTAACTTTTAATCTTCATGTGCAAGAAGTAATTAAAAAAGTCAACACAACCATAAGAATTCTTTACCCTTTCATATGTAGAAATTCGAAATTGAATGACCCGAATAAATTACTAATTTTTAAGGCTATCTTTCAAGCCATAATATTCTACGGATCTCCAGTCTGGGGTAGGTGCGCGAAAAGTCACTTGCGCAAACTTCAGACAACCCAAAACAAATTATTGAAAATGATCTTAAATCTACCCTGGTTTTTCTCTACAAAAGAACTACATGAAATAGCAAATATAGAAATGGTAGAAAATAGAATTGAAAAGATTTGGAACCAATATAATATATCGTGTCTATCCTCTGAAAATGACTTAATCATAAATTTAGCATCATAGTGAATGCAACACTTTTTTCTGTTCTTAGTTTAGTTCAACTAATCATATATTTATTTCTTGTATTTATTTATTTATTTATTCATTTTCTCTTTTCTTATTTTTTGCTTTACTTATCTTGTTTGTTTATTTATATATTTATTTATTTATTTATTTACTTGTTTATTTTACTGTTTAATTATTTATTTATTATTTTTCCTTGTTTTGTGCTTTATTTATTGTGTTATTTATTTATTTATTTATTTATCTATTTACTAATTCTTAATTTATCTATTCACTTATTTACTTATTCATTTGTTTACTTATTTATTATTTATCTTTTATTTATTTATTATTCTTTTGTTTATTTATTTATTATTTATTTATTTATTTCCAAAATATTAATTAAATAGTACTTAAAGTTTGTACTTTCAAACCCAGTTATGCAACCACTTCTCTTTTCCCTCCAAGGATATCGGGCATAGAACTTATTTTAGTGAAGGTTTTTAGTGGCTTTTCCTTCAAATTTATAAAATTCTGTGATATTATTTTAAGCATTTATAATAATATTTTAGTAGTAAGGTGCTTCAACCAAATCTCTGTAATACGAGCATTATAACTATAAATATTGTAAACATTATGCCACAATAAATAATAATAATAATAATAAAACTCTCTACAACAACATCTGGATCTGCAATCAATCAAGGCATGTCGCAATTTGTCGCGATCAGGATGGATCAACTTCAATGGTACGCGCAGCCAAATTGGACAACAAGTGAATTCCAGGCAATGTTAGAAAGTGTAACTGTATTTGCATCTGCAGTTACACTAAAGTTGTTATAGGCCGATAATTTAACAGAGTGGGGTAGCAGACTTATCAATACCAAAGCACGTAACCTACTAAATTATGCATTACAAAAAATGGTCGAGCAAATACTTTTAGGAAAGCGGGAATGGGATCAATCATTGATTTTCATGAGTAACTTGCAAGATTTTTCAGAGGTGTGTGGGTGTAGAATTTACACTTTGTTTGGTAGCAGCAGGAGGCACGCTTGCGGTTGCACGACGTTTACTCGTCGGAGGGATGGGATCTTGCTGATTTTCTCTGAAACTTACGAATTACCGTGCCATAAAGAAAAGATAAAAGATTTGTTTGTAACTTAAGGTTTTAGACTATTGCAAATGTGAAAAGGACGTTATATGAACTTGCTTATAAACTCATCGTGGGGTTTTAGGTGTTGTAACACCAGAAAGAACCCACCCACAACAACTGGCTAAGCAATTACACCATGACTATCCCCTCTTTTATACCTAAGATAAGAATTTTATAGGATACGTCAGGATATGTAAGTAAAATATTGTTTAAGATGTGTCTTCAGAAATTAAGCAAATGTTTAGATTTTAAGTTTTAGTTTTAGATTTCAAATATAGGTAGTGTAAGTATTAACAGTTTAAGAAAATTTACGTATATAATAAGATTAAAGGAAAGATATAAATAAGCCAATAAAAAGAAAATCAAATTTTATGTATTGTACTCACTTTCATAATGAAGAGCAATTCGTTTGTGCACAAAGTTCAGCTGCGGATGTAATTTTGAATACATTTCTAGTGACAATATGTACTAGGATCAGTTTTCTCTGGCTTTTAACAGTACTTATTTAGGTAAATGAATGTACAATAAAGGAAAATTAAGTTTGATATGAGATTATTGTTACAATTTATTAATTTAACACTGTGTGATCTGCGACACTAAATTACAACTCAGGTATTTGATGTTGCGGGCATGATAAAATTACTACTCGTATATCCTGATTTTTATGAGCTTGATGGAGTTGGGTATGCTCGAATTCAAGTGGATCCGATTGTCATTTTGATGGTTGAAGGCTATTGTAACCATGTGCTCGCCATTTGTCAGTGCATTATGCATGGGCAGTCAGGTCTTGTCTTTTTTTTCCAGTGGGTCAGTTTCCAGCGATCAGTACGCCTGACGACTCATAAAAAAAAAATGAACCATAGCAGAACAAAAGCAGGTTTTCTGCTCAGGTTAATGTATCTGCGAAAGTGGTCATATACAATAAATATAAATTTATTCACTTAGTAACCCACACTTATTACCTTTTAATGTTTCTTTTTGTTACACGTGCAGAATAGCTAAAACCTTGGGAATAATTCCAAACTGCACCACAATAAAAAAAGGCAAGCAATCAAAATAAAATTTAGAAAATGAATGTCCAAGGTTACGTGAAGCGTTTTAATGGAAAGAAAAGAAAGCATGGGATGTTTCACTCCCTTAAATACCCTTCGGAAAAGAATAGACATTTAGCCAACTGCAATCGGTGATAATACCAAAACGCAGATTGCTATAAATGTTGGGATTACACTAACCAATCCGGTTTGTGACTTGAGTATTTAAGCCAATTTGGAAAACCCAAAAACTATTTTGCTAGAAATCGACTTTCAAAAAGAAAAATTGTCTACGGATCACACCACAAAATACTGTAGCCTACTGCACAACCCAGACTGGTGGGCCAGCGAAAAATAATACCCACAGAGACTATAAGGCTATAATAATTGATATTAAAGAGAAAAGACCATTCCACGCAATACTATAAGCTGGCGGGACCAAAATAGGAAAATAAACTCTTCGACAAGGACACGTTGAATATGAATATCAGCGAAATGATGAATATCAGCGAGTTAGTCAACAGCGCAAAAACCGGAGAATTTGTATCACCTCACTTGCACCATAACCACAACATGTGACTCAGAAATGCCCAGACGTATACGCAGTTAAAGGGGTACATCGTTTTCTAGTGGAACCAAAAAAAAGCACACAGACCAAACTGCTTACAAGCCCGGTGGACGGTGCAACATTCTAGAAGGACAGCTAATTTTCAAGAACGACTAGGCATATTCCGACTGGCAAGAAGGATGATAATGATAAAGCTGAAGGGCTGCAGGTCTCTACAATTACCAAGTCCAACAACGCTAAAGTATATTGTAGAGCAGCTATTGCCACAGAGGCCATCGACTTTATGCAATATAGTCAGGAAATCCACAGAAACAGCTCCAATAATAACAACATCAGGCGAGATTTTCAACGCATGCAAGAACGAAGCGCTTGGACCCGATGGCATCCCAAAGAGACATGTTTATAGCAACGATGCAAAAGTCCCTGGAAGAGAGGGTTTTCCCAGAGCAGTGGAAGCTGCAACATTTGGTCCTCTTACAAGTCACCTGGAAAACCAGCATTATATTGCCCAATATGTCTACTGTTATCTACTGACTACTCTCTAGTACTACTGACTAGTAAAAAACTTGGAAGGATCATGTATGATAGATTGCTCACTGTGGCTGAAGATAAGGGAGCATTATCAGATCAACAGTTTGTATTCAGAAAATCGCGCTCCACCGTCGACGCCATAAAAGCGGTGGTAGACATAGCAGCTGAAACAATAAAGGGAGAAAGATTGCGATGGAGAACAAAGAAATATTGTTCAGTAATGACACTGGACATCACAAATGCCATGCTAATTATACAGGGTGTCTCCTAATTCGCCAAGAATAATTTGGGAATAGATTCTTGGGTATATTTTAAGAAAAAAAATCGTTCTACAGCAACGATCTACTAGGTGGGGTGAAAAGTAACCTCCTTGGGAATGAAAAAAAATGTTTTTATTTTATTTTATTCAATATACGAGTAGTCCCCTTTTAGCTTGATACACTTATTCCAGCGATTTTTCAACTTCTTGATCCCGTCCGAAAAGTAATTTTCCGGAAGGTCTGCAAAATACTCTTCCGCGGCGTCGATGATTTCCTCGCGTGAGCTGAATTTTTTATTGATGAGCCATCTTTTGAGGTTTAAGAAGAGATAATAGTCTAAGGGAGCCAAATCGGGTGAATACGGGAAATACGACAGCAATTGGAGCCGTAAGTCATTGATTTTAGCCGTGGTTGCGATGCTCTTGTGCGCCGGCGCATTGTCTTGCAAAAACAAAATGTTTTTTCGCTTCATGGGAGGTCGTTTTGCAGCGATTTCTGCCTTCAATAGCTCCAATAATGCACAGTAATACTCGCTGTTGGTGGTTTTTCCTTTTTCGAGGTATGAAAATCCCAGAAAACCGACGCCATAACCTTTCCGACCCATCGAGCCTCCCTCGGCCGCTTCGGAGCACTCGTGCCGGCTTCAGTCCATTGCTGGGCACTCATTCTATTTTCTGGTGTGTAATAGTGGATCCAAGTTCCATCAACAGTTACCAATCGACGCCAAAAGTCCACCCAATCCGCATCAGCAAGTCCAATCACTCTTTTTAAGTGCTCTCGCGTTCGTGTTTTTGATCAGGAGTGAACATGCGCGGCACCCAGCGGCAGGATAACTTTTTTATATGCAGAATATTGCCCATAATATGGCGTGTGCGCTCAGTATTAATCTTTGTGGTATCTCTTAGCTCGCGCACCTTCACTTTCCGGTCAGTCAACACCATTTCATGTACTTTTTTGACATTGTCCTCTGTAAGCGTATCGGAGGGCCTGCCGCTGCGGACTTGGAGTTGCGGCCACCACGAAACTCTCGAAACCAATATTTGACGGTGTAATCTGATGGAGCATTAGCCCCATAATATTTATCCAACTTTTATTTTGTTTCCTTTGTCGTTTTGCCTCTCAAAAAATAATGTTTTATGAGAGAACGAAAATCGTTTTTGTCCATACTCAACGTGATGCCAAACACGTGAACAACAATCAGCTGTCAAAACAAAACTAAAGATAATATCGCACTGAAATTTGGCATGTCTGCCTAAATATGACGGACTTCAAGGCACCATAACCGGTCAAGGAGGTTACTTTTCACCCCACCTAGTATGTATCTCCAATGTTGACATCATTTATCGAGGATTTAAGAAAAGGATTACTTTGGTGTACCCTGACACATGTAACGTAAATTGCTCTGTTAATGCTTATGGTAGAAATTTCGTGTAGGACTTCAGTTTTAGAATAATTACTAGCCTTTATAACTGCCTTTAAATAAAGCTAATACCTTGTTAAAGTCTTCAGATATCCAATTTCTAAGCCTGTTCCATTTTTCTTGCCCATGTTAATTTTTGATTTTGAGGTCCCTTTTTTCCAGAAGGTGCGAAGTAAATGTAACGTTTTACTGAACGTAACAATAATAAAAAAAGAAATCATCAACAGGTTTGCAGAAGAACCCATCGATTTTATGATACTTGAAAACCTGCAGCAAGTAAAAAGAGGAAGTTATGATTTTTTACCACGTTTCTAACAACAGTTGTTATCAACTGTTGGTTTTCCAAGAATTAATAATTTTCTAATAATTTTTTAGAATTGTGCTTGTTTATTTGACTAACTTTCAAAACTCCATTTCCTTACTCTGTTCCTTAAAAGTTCTCAGAAAGAGTTAGGTTTGGGGTATAACGGCCTATTTGGAAAATTTACCAAACAAAAATGGTATAAAAGATCGGAAAAAAAATTAATTAATCAGTTTAACTTTTTATGCCAATGTTACAGTTGCTTAGAAACGCTATTTGAAATGTCTGCATTTAAAAACCAAGAATACGTAGACATTATTTACGTTTATGGGCTGTGCAATGCAAGTTCGACTAGAACGCCGACTTCCTAGTGAAGGAATATTTGGAAATACGTATTGAAGGCTTGGAAAACGGGATCAGTTTTAAATATACGAAATAACGCGGGAGCTCTACAAATAAGAAGAATTTCGGCTGATGAAAGAATACTGGAAGCTGTTACAACTTATACATCAATCAGCTGCAGACGCTTAGCTTTGCAATTCAATGTTTCCATACAGAAAATTATTTCGAATGTACTGCATGGAGATAATTTTTATTCATACCACTATACACCTGTGCAAGACCTGTTTCTCGATTATTTAGAAAAGAGACTTAAGTTTCCTAACTGATTGCTGGTTGCACAACGAAGCCAGCTGGCTGGCTTGGATGACAACGAGTTTGTTAGCAGAATTCTTTGGACAGATGAATTTCAATTTACAAGAGATTGGATCACAAATTTTCATAATTTTCACATATGATTTCAACACGAATTCAGCGTCAATGTGTGGACAGGCGTAATTGGATACAAGTTAATCGGCCCCTTCCAACTACCGCCTAGGCTGAATCTACAAACTATCAAAATCAACTTAATGATTCAGAGTGAATTAACGTGTTGATAATCTCTTTCGGCTATGTATTCGGTTTTCTGACAGAACACTAAATCCAAAGCTAAGTGTGAGATTTAAAAATTTTTCCGCATAAAATTTCGCCTTTCTTGACATAAATGACGTCATAACTTAAACATCAGCCAGACAATAGTTTAATTTTTTACTTTTCTTTTTGAATTTTCAAACGCGCTCTTGTTTGTTTTTTTTTTACTTTGTAATCGTGCTCCTACAAATAAAATGGCGGGGAAAACACGATCGACGAGTTCTTTGGAGAAAGAGAAGCAGTCAACACCAACACTGGAGGCAACTATACGACCAACACAAAGCCTGGCTAAAGAGTCTGCGCCAAAACCGAAACAAAACTTTACCCCAGTCGGACGAAAAGAAGCTGTAAATAACTCTACACACATGAATGCCTTTGGTCTACATCCAGTAAATACCCAGCTCCCTACTCATTTCACAATTATTTGCAGTACCTTGTTAGATCTGTTTTTTGTCAATAGTACAAACAAAGTTGTTCTGTATGATCAAATTTCAGCACCTGCATTTTCTAACCATGACCTCATTTTTCTCACCTTTGATTTTGACATGAGTGGTTCTACTAAGCTATTCATTTAGAAATTTTAAAAATATAGACAGGTCTGCCTTAGAATACCACATAAATATATTGCATTCCATGGCACCTCGTGTGTATAGTATGCCCTCACTGGATGACCAAGTTGAGTTCATTCATAAAAATGTAAATCATCTTTTTGATACACACGTCCCAGTAACTACTGGAACGGTAAGAGAAAAGACAAGGGCTTGGTTTGCTAACGAGATCAGGGTGTTAATGATGCAACGTGATCAGGCTTTTGACGGTAAGATACGCTTTAGGATAAACGAGCTCCACCAAGTCTACAAACAACTAAGAAACAGCGTGGTTCGCGAAATAAGAATTGCTAAAACACGGTTTTATTCAAATCGCCTAGCTACTATTCTGGTGGTCGACAACTGTGGAGTAACCTCCGTGAATTAGGGATTGGTAAACAAAAATTTAAGTGTGCAAGTAATATCGATGGCAATGAACTTAATCGTAGATTCCTATCTATACCACGTCCTGTAACCTCAATAGAGGTTGAAGATCGTGCAAACAGTGCTGGTGTTATCCCAAGCGGTACATTATATTCTTTACAAAGAATAGAAAGCAGGGATATTGTAGAAAGTTTTTTGTCTATTAAGTCAAATGCCTTTGGGGTAGATGGAGTAGATCCAATTTTTATTAAGGCCATACTACGAGTACCATTACTCCTTTCATATATTACGCACGTGATCAACACCATTTTTACAACCGGCATTTTTCCTAACCAGTGGAAAATGGCCAAAGAAGCACCAATCCCTAAAACTCGGCATGTGAGGATTTTAGACCTATATCTATTTTACCCTTCCTTTCTAAGATTTGTGAAAGAGTTATGCATAATCAAATAAATACCTATATTAAACGCTATTATCTACTGGTTTCTGTTCAGTCTGAATTTCGTGCCAAGCATAGCTGTACAACTGCATTAATAAGCGTGGTAGAGGATATAAAAGAGAATCTGGATGGTTGACCACTCCACTCTTATTTATAAATTACATTACTTCTTTAATATGCCTTCTTCTGTTAGAAATTTACTCTCGTCATACCTTAGAGAAAGAAAGCAGGCCGTGTCTCTCGAAGGCGTTTTATCAGAATTTCTTCCCTTGCAACGAGGCGTTCCCCAAGGGTCGATTTTGGGACCTCTCCTGTTCTCAATGTATGTTAATGACATAGGATTCATTATTATGAATTCGTCAAAGCACCTGTATGTGGACGATATTCAAATTTATAGAAGTTGTGCCCTTGGAATAATAGAAAACTACGCTAATGATATAAATGAAGATCTTCAACGAATTTCGAAATGGGCGTTGGAAAATAGCCTGGTACTGAACGCAAATAAATGTAAGTGTTTAGTTATTTAAAAAAAAAAAGATTGGACTTATCTTATCTCCCATCCATAATGCTGAACAATTTACCAATACCAATTTACTAAATTTCGTCGAATCGTCCAAAAACCTAGACATGGTATTCAACAGAGTACTGACATGGAGTAACCATATTAATGCTATAGTGGGTAAAGCGTATGGTGTTCTCCAAATATTGTGGGTCGCCCAAAAGTTTACACCACTGAGAACAAGGCTTATGCTTGTCAAAGCTTTGGTTATTCCTGTATTAATTTATGGGCGTGAAATCTTTTGTAATTGTTATGCTGAAAGTAATAGAAAGCTTCAGTTAGCTTTTAACAGCACTATACGTTATATTTACGGTTTCAAAAGGCTTGATCACATATCACATTTGGAAAAAAACGTGTTGGATATGTCTTTTGAGAACTATGTTAAATTTCGTACCCTCAATTCTCTTTTTAACATAATAAAAACGAGACAACCTTCATATTTCTACAATAAAATCTAATAAATCTGTTTGTTTAATTCTTCCAGAATTCTCTTGCCTAACATCTGAGAGACAATTTTTCATTGCTGCCATTCGCCTTTGGAATTCACTTCCACGCAACCTAAGAGAGCTCAATGACACACGCAGATTTAGGAGCGAGTTACATCTCTTTTTCTCGAATCGAAGCATTTAGTTTTTAACTTCCCCATTCCTTCCTTTTTTTTGTCTCAAGCGATCTCAACTCAATTTACATCCCTTTTCTTTTATTTACCTGAATTTTGAATATTAACTATACATTTTTTTTTCTTTTTGTTAATTGTTAATTTTATTTAAGTTGTTATCATTCACAATATTATAAGAAGTGAATTCTTACTGTGATATATATTTATAATGATAAATAAATAAATTAATAAATATCTGGAGTTCAAGCGAAATGATTCACCAGAGCTATTGCAGGACATTCCACTTATTCAACTAGCTTCATCATATTTTCAACAGACGGTTAAGAATTGGCTAGATGAAGTTTACGGTAACCGTTGGATAGGAAGAAATGGACCAGTTCACTGGCCTTCAAGGTCTCCTGAGCTTACGGTATTGGATTCTTTTTTTGTATGGGGAAGAATGAAAGAGCTTGCTTATTCAACGTAAACAGCAACTTTAAGTGAATTGGAAGAGCATCATCAAAATTGAGGCAGCAGTTAGCATCAATAAATATTCGCAGTGAAATCCATAAACGGATTCGAGCATACATATTATGTACAAAACCAAGGAGGACACTTTGAGCACCTGCTATAACTGTATTAGTACACACATAAAATAAATTTTTTTTAGATAATATAAAATCATTTTTTATTTGTAGCCCTCGGAGCTTATGTGTTTTTCAGCAAACGTGTTGATGATTTTTTTTTTATTATTGTTACGTTCATAAGAAAAAAAATAGTAAAATGTTATGTTTATTACGCATTCTCTGGAGAAAAGTGACCTCAAAATCAAAAATTAGCATTGTCAAGAAAAATGGAACAGACTTAGATATTGGATATCTGAAGACTCAAATAGGATTGTAACTTTATTTAAACGCAATTACAAAGACTGATATTTGTTCTAAAAATTAAGTCCTAAACGAAGTTTCTGCCATTAGTATTAACAGAGAAATTTCTGTTAACATGGGTTAACCAAAGTTACACCAAAGTAAGCCAAATAATCCTTGACGAATTAGATTACACCCTGTATAAAAGTAATAGTAAGAAATATTGTATTATTTTTACTTTTCTCTTTTCTTCATTAACCAAACAATTATATTTAGATACTAATGATTCACATAGAGTGGCAACAAAGCTGTTAGCTGGTTAATAAAAAATAGCTATCGTTTATAAAAATAAGCCGGGAACGTCTTCAATTAAAAGGCGGAGTAGTTATAGGAACATAATTCTCCATACAGAAATCAAGAACGCCATACTAAATCACAATTGACGATTCAGCTTTAGCAAACTAGACTAAACTGTAAAGTAGCCTGTTAACAGTAGTATAATCCAATTGCTGTGATCATCATAAGTCTTATGGCAGAGTAACGGAGTTTGCAATGTGTCTTCAGCAGCAAAGGCAATTCTAACTGATGGTAAGCAATGCAAGCTTATGGGAATGGAATCTCGCTATCCCCTCTCGGTATTAATATTTTGTTAAGTTAGTTCTTAAGGTGATTAGCTAGTGTAGCGTTTTCAATATTGCAGTGCAAAATGCAATATTGATTTCCCACAGTAGTGGCAAGGGAGCGTTTTCAGTTTTTTTTTTCAGTTTTAAATGCATTTTATTTTCTTAATACTAATTCTTACATTCTAACAAAAAATGCTTAAATGCTAGCTTACAATTACTTAATAATCTTATGCTAACTTACTGGCCCCACACAGGCGCTCTAAGTTACTCTAAATTCTTATAACTATGTCTTTCGACTTCATTTACATTTTACTTAGAACTATTTTGAATACTTAAGGCTAAGAAAAAATATTTGTTAAGAAAAACTTAGCATATGGACATAATTTTTTATTTTTTATAAAAACTTATTATCTAACTTAAAATAAACCTTAGCCTACCTAACCTAAATGCACAATACACACATAAACACACATAGACATTATACACAATCATATACATATATCAGTATACACATGGGAGCGTTTTCTGACGACAACGCTCACCTTATCGATCTCACCCAACACGCGTACCTGATTATTCTCACTTGTCGTTCCGGCCTAGCTCAACCTGCGTCTATTCGGAAAGCGTACTAGCTACCGCGAAATATACGAGTATTTTGTGCCATCATAATGATCAATAATAAAGTCACTCTTGTACCTCTGAAATCCGCTAGTCCTGTCGTCAGGATCACTGATCAGTTGACTGATTTACACTTTCTTCTTTTGTTGGGACTTTTTGTTATTTTTTTTTTGCGTTTTCTTGTTTTCTTGATTTCTTATTTTTATCTTTTTTTTTATTAGCACAAGATACTATAACGATTCACAATTTATTATTATTATTTTTTCCTACTAACTTAGATCTCTTAAATATGGCCGTTGATGTCCTTTTTTCGATTATTTTGTTAATTCTTACAGGTTGTTTCTTTTTTTGCTTTATTTTCTCGAAGAAAATTTTGCACTTTCGCACAGTGGCGAAAAAGAAGAGACGCGAGGCTCAGATAGTTGGGAATTTGGCTGCCGTGAATGTTTGGGAGCTTGCGCAACAGAGATTTTTGAAGAGAGTCTTCCTTATGTTGTGGCGACTAGCGCTCCGCGTGCTCCAGATACTCCGACTGGCAGGTGTTTTGTTTCTTACTCTTTCTCGTTCGTATGCTCTTCTCTGATCGCAAAATCAGCCTGGGTGGGAGCTTATCCCAGCCACGGGAACAAAAGAAAACTAGCTTGGGGTTTTCCGTCAAACTTAGAAGTGCGTCAGGATGAAAATCTTGAAAATACGTTTTACCGCTTCGAGAGATCAGATTGAAAGTTTTTTTGGCGGAAATGCGGCGAGCACGTGTAAACGCAATAATTTGAGTAGCGACCCCGAGCTAAATTTTCTATTTAGATACTCCGACATATGGTATTTAAATATGTGCGTTCAGTACTGAGCAATGGAAATTTTGTGGTATTAAGAAAAGGTTTTCTAGTTTTCATACGAATACTACACTAGAGATTAGACATGAATAAAATTTCCTCATAGAGGAATTCATAAAATAAGGTTTATTTTTACTCGGACTCGTGTCTTTTAATTGTTATTTTATCCAAAGATGACATGACTTATCATCACCTACTTATCAGTAGTATGGTGGAACTCCGCATCACCGGCGGAATGAACACATGCTTCACTGCAGCTATAGAAGCTTTCATTGGTCTAATGCCACTTCATCTCTTTATGAAAAAGATGGCAATTCACAGCATGGTCAGGCTACTATAAACAGGAGACATTAATCACTCAGATCACATAAATCAAATGAATCTTCTCTCCGAAATCCCCGTGTAAACGACCTAAGCCGAGAAGCATGGAACTATGCACAAACCTCAAACCAAATGGATCAACGATTTTGTTTTAAATATCGCGCGCTCAAGGGGTTAAGATACCTTTAAAATTTCTTCACACAGCGCGGGCGAATGGATGGAAGATGGACACCAGGGTGGGTACTAGTATTTTTGGTCCAAGCACCAGAATTTTGCAACCAATGTGAAAAAGTCCCAGTGTATTTCAAGCGGAAATATATGCCATTCAGGTGTATGCAAATCTCATCCTCGATAAAAGAATTAGGGGCGTCTCCATCCATATACTAACGGACAGTCAAGCAGCTATTAAAGCATTAGGCTCTAACCTAATGGACTTCAAATCAGTCTTGCACTGCTTTAATACACTACAAGATCTCTTCGTAATACTGATTTTGTGGTACATAAGATATTTTAAGGATCAGATCCTTAAAAAAAAATTGTGTCTTTATAAGTCGCCTTATTACGTTCACATTTCAATCTAATAATCATATTTTGCTCTTTTCACTTTTAAATAAGCTTCATAATCTTCAGTACTAACATACTAAACACATCATCACTACGAGAACTCCTTAAATCTTTTAAATGCAATGTACTTGTAGTTTTGTTGGTTGAAAATTGTATAACAAAACGTGAGAAAACGTGATATGTGAGTCGATTTTACCTGAAATCACCTTATTCGTATACTAAAGTGTAAAGTCTTGTCGTGGCAGATAAATTTTTAAACAGGATTAAAATGGCCACATGCCAAATTTGATTTGTTCGTGTTCCGGTGGAACGATGAGGCATGCAAATACCAGTACATCTATAGACACAACCAATGCCTCCGCCATATGGAAAGTGTTGGTGAATGGTGAATGAGAATGTAGATACGAGTGGTAGTAGCATTCAAATGAGAGGTTACGTGGTGTGGTCTCTGTATGGTATATCGAAGCGAAAGATTCATTAGGTTACGTAACCAAATGAATGACAATTTTTGTGCAAGATAAAACTGCTAGAGGATACTATCCATGCAGTTGCTTGCAGCTTCATGCAAGTACAATTCGATTGACAACAACGGTAATGTAATTAAAAACACATGAAGGATTTTATTTATAGAATTCGTGTAAGAGTCCTGTGGTGGAAGAGCTAGGGCCAACAACCGCACTTCTCAGTTGTTGGCTTTAAAATAGTAAACGATTGCAGAAAAAAACAGTATCTGCAGGATTTGCAGTTCCATTGTTGGTAGGGTACGTTCACCCCTAATGGTGGTCTACCAATGCTAGGAGAAAAACTATTCAAACATTGAGACAAGGAAAACAAAAAACGAGTCTCCTTTTTCAAAGACATTAGCTTTGATGGTGTAAACCAGGCTACCTCGCAACCTAACAACCTTACGACCTCACAAAGTCAAATTAACGCCTCGCCAGATACAATTATATATATATATATACAATACATACTCGTAGATGGCATTTACATAGGTACGACTACGAGGAGTATGATAGTGGGTAAGTTATTTCCGTTCACTTACAATGAATATATTATGGAACTACTGACAGGAGAGTGGTACACCTGACGCTGTGCCACCATGCTGGCGCGTTACTATTCAAACAGTGGCCACATAAATGCACTTTAGCCCATTGTATGGCGGCTATCTGAAGCGCACGCGATTCGACGGAACAACGCAATTAGCGGCACTATTGTTCGCATTTCAATTTGCATACAATTACCTCAGCATCCGCCTATTCATCGCTAGTCGCTCGTCACTGTTACCGCAACCCTTCATAGTACTATCTCAACCACCCAGGTGTACTCTCCTGGTATCACTCAGATTCGTGGAATTTGAATAAATGATTTGGAATCTTCTGTGAGTGCTGGAAGCTTCTATAGAATTGCGGTTGGTAAAGGGGTGACGCGTATCCAACTGCATGTGTAGCTTGTGGTATTTTCAATTCCCTTAAACTGCCATTGTCGAGCTGGAACTGAATCTGAATCTAGAACGTTATTGTCTTAGGCGAATGGGCTTTACACTAGACTTATGGTTGGTGGTAGTTACCTTAATGTGTCACAAGGTTGCAACAAACGTAATATACGTTGCGGTGGTTTTTGAAAGCTATTCCTTTAGTAACTCGATGTGATATTCACCTGTGTTCGATTAAGTCGTGACTTGGTTAGGAGATGAAGTAGCTGATTCTATAGTATCTGCAAATGAAGTGGGATGCAATCAAGTTATTTTCTTTTCACTGATTACCATGAATAGAAGCGTTGGCAAATTAAATCGCAAGTTAAAATTATGGCCTAACCATTTATAGTAATGTAGCTCTCACCTGTTATTTTAGCTTATAGTGCTATCGCATTGTGATATATTCGTCACCGCCTACTAAATATATTAAATCGTAGAATTAACAGGCTAAACAATATCTTGGAATTGAGACCTTTTCCTTGATCTCATTAATAATAGGGTTATTAAGTGCAAATCTTACAAGTCACGGCAGTATAGACAGACGGTGCACAGAGCTACATATATAGTACATTTCTGGTTTAAGAACGTATTATATCAAAGTTTTCTTTTGAAGAGCTCTCCCCTCGAAATAAATTCAGCGATTCAACCTTGATATTTATTTAAAATCCTTCTAGCCGAGTTAAGAACAGATTTCACGGAAATGCCGATACTATATAAATTAGATATATGTGGATGTTGTACGATTAGGTACGATTGCCAGTGGATGACTTCACATCAATTGAGCTTATCTTTCTTCCTTGTGGTCGACACTGTGTACAGGGTGTTTAATGGGTAAACGGCAGCTCTCATATCCTCGAGACGGTTTATTGGCTTTGAAGGATTATCTCCCTTATGTCCTGATCTCACTGCATTCACTGTCGACAACACTGCAGAACTATAAAATAACAGCGACTTTTGGATGATAGAAGACTTCGTGACAGAAAAAAGCCTAATGAATCATCAGCTATAGAGGCATAAATCATCTTACCATTGCCTGCAAGATACCTGTCATTTCATATGTACGTCCACAAGACGGTAAATCCACAAGAGAAAACTCAAGAAGACCAGAGCGATACTCACCACATATTCATCGATTTGAAGGCCGCATATAACAGAATTGTAAGGAGTCAGTTGGCAGTGGCACGCTTGCGGTTGCTCGGCTCTAACTCGTCGGATTGGGTTGGTTCTTGCCACTACCCCGTGCATCGCAACTCAACTTACCTTTTCGTCTCGTGCCGAAATGTCAAAAAAAACTAACAAGGATATTTAAGAAGAAAGCTAAGTTAGTTTTCGGACGGACTTAAAAGATAGGAGGAGAGAAAGACGATAGAAAAGAGAGGAAATGGAAAATCAAGATCACTTCTGTGTGCCATCACCACTGTGCAAGATCGGGACTTTCGCGCTCAAAACTAACTAATCCTACACTAACCTAAATCCTATATAGCGCACTTAAATAACGACTTATAACTAAACCTAAAGCTAACTTAACTCTATGTACCCTACACCGAATAATGCGTCCCAGTATCACACTGCGATGACAGCTCGTGACGACCTGAAATAAGCGGGGTGTTGTTGGCGGAGGATGGCCAATCCACCCTTATCGCACTTGGAAGCGAAATTCGTCCTAGTCGACACCTGAAAAAGAATACTTCAGGAAAAGTCAGTCACATCATTTCCTGTCATGTCGTCATCGTTTATGCGTCATGTTTAGTGACAGTCGCCCCATCGAAGGACGGTCGGTCCGCGCATCCGCACACCACTTGCGTTAATCTTTTAAGCCATCATTTTAATAAAAGAAAAGTTTTTCATATAACTACAAAATTCATTCTATATTTGTTATGAAAATAAAAAAAAATTCACAAACGATTCATATATTGTAGGTTGAACTGTTGAATTTTATTTTATTTAAGAATTATTATTAAGGCTACTCTTAACCTAGCCGCAAAACTTATATATATATATATAGGACTTACCGGAATTTAGCGGATCCCTCGTAGTTCTGGCGCCAGCACTTGAAGAATCGCTTGTTCAAAGAAATATAAAAAAATATTTTTTTTTGTTATCACGCACAACCAAAATGAAATAAAATAAAATTCAAAAAAAAGAAGAAAAAACAACTTAAGTTTAACACTCTATTCTTACTCTACACAATGAAGTAAAAAGGAAAATCTACTTATGTATATCTTACCCTAGGATAAACTAATTACACTACTTCGTAAATTCTAATATTGTTTTTTTTATTTATTTATTATTATCTTATTTGTTTTTTTTTTGCACTTCTTGTTCTCTAATTCACTTTTTTTTGTATTCTCGTTGTTGTTGGAGTTGTCCTTATTGCACCGGCAAAAAAATGACACCGCGTAGGTGTACTAGGGGGACGATGGGGGCAGTGCAAATAGCTTTTTGTTGTTTTTTTTTTGTACCGTTGCAGTCAGTTTGCGGATTTTTTTTTGATTTGTCCGGGAAGAAGTTCCACCGACTGTTGGCAAACGGGTTCTTTAAAAAAAAAAAAAAAAAAAAAACTCCAAAATGCGAGGGGTGTTTAAAGGAAGGAATATGTCCGTGTATATACTTTTCGCGCCGATTGTGTAAAATCGTTTTTGTTTCGTTTCGCCAAATCCTTTTTTGTTTAACCACTTTTCGCGCCGACTAAATCTCAAAAAAAAAAATGAGAGGGGGCCCGAATCCAATGCGACCTCCTGAATTTAAATTAACAAAACACAACGCTCTCTACGACAAAAGGGACATATTCACCATGAGAACAAGAACCCGGGAGAGAGTGAACCTACGAAGAAAGTGGAATGAGGGAATTCGAAAATAGAGGGACGTTTGACAGAGTCAGGTTTTGCTGTGAGTTGCAAAAGAGAAATTATTAGTAGGTTCAATTAATAGATTGGGAGGGGAAAAGGTCCGTTTTTTGAAAAGGGGTAATTGATTGGATCTGGTACAGTGAGGGAACACAAACAGAACACCACCACTAAACAAATTTTTTTATTTCTTATTTTTGTTTGCAAAAAGGCTAACGCTACAGAATCTATGACGATGATCACATCTAGATTTGGGATTAATGCCTGCAGAATAATGACAGAGAAATCTCGCTCCTATGCAAAGGTCGGAAGAAAAGTCAACGATCTGTTTCATGGAATTAAAAGGCTTATGCAAGAGGATGCACTTTCTTTAATATCAAATTTGTGAAAATTGTTCGAAACTCATATATACTTATGAGATTACAAAAGGTGTCTTCTAGTCTATTTTAGGGTTAGCACCCTGCGATGTCGAAATTACAAGTGCCAACGAAGCCAACAAAGTGTCTCAAATACAAAATGGTGAAACCATAAATGTACAATTATTAGTTATCCTCTAGACTAGTCTAGATTAGTGCGTTGGACATACAGCATGAGTGCATTCATGTGAAACAAATTTATATTAGGGCTTGTCCAACCATCAGCCATTCTCAACAACACTGTACAGATGTTTCTGTTTTTTTCTGTCTACGAGTATTGTACTCGTTGTATGTGATCAACCTTTCCGTGATAGGGAAAACCCGCCTGCAGCCGAGAATGACCGTTCTTTGTGGTCTGGTAAAGATTCCAATGACGTATTTAAAACAGACAAGCGATGTATATGATGCAATTGGCTTTATCATGGCCGTGTAGATTCAAAAGACCCTCCTCGGTGATAAGCCATATCTTGCTGAAAGCTTTTTTATGCTGCCAGAAGAACTTCTAAAGAAGTTTCTTATCCACGATGATAGTGAAGCTATAGATAAATCAGACCAGTCATCTTCTTCCTTGTTGTCAAATGCTTAACGCCTTTAATTGGTAGGCTTGTTGCCTAGAGGATGCATTAGTAAAGCAGTTTTGAGCACATGGAGCTCGAACATTCCCTCCACTCTCCATAACAGGTCTGATCTCAAATTTTTTATATAGGCTTTTAGCGTAAAGCCTACTCCCATTGTTTGTTAAGCACCAGCATGTTTGATGGCCTGATTCCTCACCACTACCAATGAGAGGTAACAGCTACTTCGTAGAAGTCTTTATGGAAGGCACTATTCCATATCCAAATTAGTTTCTTATATTCTATTTGCTTCGGTCCGTAAAGACTCCATTTTTCCTCCAAATTAGTCTCAAGTGACTATAGATCTGCGTTCCACCGAAGAACGAGCGATCTGAAGGATTGTTTTCTAGCTGGAGATGTCAGTCCAAAGCTTATTGTGAGGGTACCATCCACGCTCTATGTAGCTTCTTTAAGCTTTTCTTTTGTTCTCCTCCTAGCATTAAAAGACTTGATGATCTCCGTAGTTAATGCTTGTAGCAACTAAATCTTGTCCAAGTTTATGTAGTAGGATTGCATTCCGTAGAAAAAAACCAAGCTCTCTGGCATCCGAAAACAAAGATGCGCAGACCTTTTCAGTCATTCAAAAGTTAGCTGCATGGAGCACTTCACTATAAGAATTCAGTTTTCCGTATCGCAGCCCTCTGCTTGAATGCAAACATTTTCTATTTTAGGTAGTTCCCACAGTTGATCAACGCAGTATTTGCATTCGAAAATCTAGAGAGGTGTTAACAACAGCCTTATAAGTACATCTGTCTCGTCGTCTTTCGTGATTCGAAGTTTTCTTGGAGGTGTGATTTTCGGTGACGTCCGTCCTCCTGCACTATAACTTTTTCTGGAGAAAGCCACCACCAGAGTTATTTCTGCTACGGGCTATATCACCGGTCCCACCTGGATATCGTGTGCTGGTAAAACGACCTTCAGTTTTGTTTTTGCCGTTGGGTTAGGCTACATCATTTGATTTCCGTCCACTGGAACTGCAGGCTTTGTTGGGCATCGTGAGCCAAAAGATCCAACGACAGATGATCTACCCGGGACAGTTTCAGTTTCGAGAAGTTGGACGGTTTCAGCGGGTGTCACTCCTACCGACCTGTTTCCCTTCTCCATCGTCACTGGGGGAGTGAGACTTTTACTACTCGTGCCATCAGCATTGTCCATCTCTTTGCGCAGAGCTTCTTCTTTTCCTCTTTAACTGCCCATGAGACGGTAGTCTTACAGAGTGCGCCACTTCTGGAGCCCTTTCTGTTTATCGAGACATGTCGTCAAAAACAACAGTTTGACCAACCACTTATCTATTTTAATGTAGTTTAACCATAATAGGCTGGGCCTCTCCGGTGTTTTCTCGATCGGTTGAGCTCAATGCTGCGAAGGTGTCGTAGAAATAAGTGCAGGATTCATCGTATTTAAGTGTTGTTGGCTGGGGCCTCCAGAATCCGTGCTATGCCGCTGTTTCGAATACCAACTAGCGTTCACCTTCAAATTAACGTCTAGTTTGGATATCTTTGGCCCTTAGTTCGACATCTCGGTTCTTTTAAAATCCTTAGAATCTTTTAATTTTGAAATATATGTATACACACACAGTTTGTTCAAAAGTTAACAAAAGTGTGATCGTTTTGGTTTTATTGACTTTAACATTTCACTTAACATTTTGACATTTGTAGACTTGTTTAACAGTTGGAGAATTTACGTGGAGGGTTGGAGACTTTTCCGAGTATGTAGATGGGCTCCTACAGAATCTCTTACTCTTAGGTATTCCTGCTACGACAAGGCAGCTAAAGAAAGGAAGTTAGTTTAATACTAGGATATCTGAGTTTGTCTGGGATGGAACTGACCCTCAATCAACAAACTTTTTCTGCTAGTGCGGTTCCTGGCCAAATGCGTCTAGATAACTGAGTTAAAACCTAGGTAAGGCAAGCTTTTTTGATTTGTTTTAGGTCAGCGTTCAGCTCTTCGATCTTTCTGGTCCAATTTATGATGTGGGTCTTACGATTCTACAATATTTGGTACATCAATTTACATCCTTTGTGAAGAAGAGTATTATTTGCTGTTTCTTGACTCTTTCGTGTGTGTTTGGTAAGAAACCCAAAGCTTGTTCTTGAGATAATATTCAGGTTTAATCAGCTTAAGAAGTCGAAGGGGATTATTTTATTAGACGAGAGGAGTTACTGGTATTTTTTGATTCCTGATTTATGAATGGTAATATGTTTCTAGAGTGTGGATGTCGAACTCTCTTAAGCTAGATTAGATTCGTTAAATAATTGCCAGCTTTTCTTTCACAGTACTCTCATTTCCACATTTCACAAAGGTGGTTTTTAACCTTTAAAGGAGCTCTCCTAGCAAGATAGTTACATAGTTTCGACTTACAGACCAGTTCTTTTAGAAGTTTTTAAAACAAGGCAAGGAAAAATCACTGAATTGATTTTAAACTGAATTTATCAGTGATCTGAGAAAGAAACGTCCTTATGTAGTAGAGAATCTATTACCCGCTAAATGGAAGAGTAAATAAACTTTCAGTTGAAGTATCACCTTTGGGTAGTAGTCTTTTATAATTGACTCTAAATACCTAAAACAACTTTAATTTAAATTTTAAATAATAGTCATCGGAATTTAGATCATGATGCCATCAAGTCTACGCAAATGAAACGGTATCATTTAAAGGAAACAAGAGAAGTAATGCATAGAAGATACGGATATGTTAAGGCGCCTGTGAAAGTAAACATCTTTCATCACTCCATCAAACCAACGTGTATACTCAAGTAAAATCAAGTGTACTTCCATTGTGGAGCTCAACTCCTTCATACTTAATGACTCAAACTGATCTCATTCACAGCAAAGTGCACAAACTAAGGACAATGAATCTCAATCCCTCAATTGAAACTTAACCCATCGACGCGTCAATACTTCATCTTCGTCTGGTCGTTCCCAACAACCAAACTATCATCCATTCCAGCTCTATTGAATCCATTTCGAACACGTCTCATGTTTCACACTATCACATCACGGATACGAATACTCTTTACATACACCGGGATACGAACATAAAAATCTTGTTCATTTACTCGTGCAGTTAACCAAACACAGATTTATATCCTGCCATAATCGTTAAGACTAAATCGCTGTGCCTCATCCATCTATTTTCAAACTGCGGCGATGCGGTATATACAAATATCCATGCAAGCGTGCATACATACATAGATGGGAATCTCTATTCCGGCCAAAGATAAACCACCAACGGGAAGTCAGATTTTATTATAAAAAAATAAGAATGTTCGAGGTACATGGATACACGGAGGGATGTTATGAAACTTTAAACTTTGAAAAGACAGGAAAATCTGCACTGAAACACTGAGTGACGATACCAAGTTGTGAATTGAGTACAGCTTTCTCGAGCACACTGTCAGTCGATTCTAGTTACGGGGAGTATGATGATGTCTCGTTTGATTCCTTTCAACTTTGTCAGAGTCCTTTAGTCTCTTTGTTCAATACGTTCTTTATAGACAGAAAGTAAAAAATAAGATTCACAACTACCAAAGAATACTCGTAGTATATTGAGGATAGGAATAAGAGTACAAGCTTAGCTCCAGCCCTCACACTGTATCCACCCATCTATCTAAAGCAGGGACATCTGAGTATTCATCCCAATTTGCTAGTAAAGAAGAAATAGAAAAAAAAATGTAAAAAAAAAGTATACGAATAAGATTGCAGGGAAAACTTGTCTTAGCTGAGGATTCCTTTCTGCTACACTGGTTCGCATGTACACAAAAGTAATCGATCCTGAAAGGAAGAGCATGAATGTATCTTGGCAGTAATGCGATACTTTTCTCTAATGGACGCTCTTATATGCGAAACGACCTCACGTACACGTTTTAATAGGCACTAAGCAAATTGTGCCAGAGATTGAGATTCCTTTTTTTTTTGTCATATGGCGACGTTCGGTAGTACTAGGAAGTGGAAGTCCCGCATGAGACTTGCTGTGTACTGCCAAGTGAGGATAGTGTCAGGGTGGTTTGTTCCTTTTGACCATCAGGTAATTGGTGAGAAGCTATACTCCATTTGCCATTCATTCACGTGTAATACCGTCGTAACCTTTTAGATACATATACATAACATACGTACTCATACTCATACTACGAGTAGTATCTTTACTTCTTTTAGTAGTGGTTAGGTGGGTGGATTGGAGAGCGTCCTTTGTGACTTGTAACAACAAAGTTTAAGCCTTAGATTCTGCCCTTGTCGTTGGTGTTCTTGTCGTCTCGCCGTACATCGCTCTCCAGCGTCATTATAAAGCAATTTAAATTTTCCGCTCAAGTTGATTGAAACTTACGCTGTTTTAACAACCTGCGGATACCTTTTTTTTATTCTGACAGCACTTTGGAAGCAAAGAGGGTAAGCAAGAGCAAAATGAGAAACACCGTAGCAATATGCCAGTTAGTAGTATCAACCAGTTGTCAGTTGTCATGGTACATAGTTAGCAGTGCCACGTCACCTACTATTGGAGTTCATTCAGAAATTGAAGAAGTGAAACTGATGTCTGTGCTACATATAATGCACGTTCATCATCATTTTCTCTCTAGGTTTACCTAGACATAAAGCAATCTGTCGCAGAGACATATCATACGTATGTACATATGATAAGTTGAAATTGGAGGAGGTGTACCTGAAGAAAGCTCTGTATCTGCATCCACTATGTATTGCAGAAGGAATGAATCCTGTGAAACGGTAACTTTTCCTTAATTACGCAACTGCATGTCTGCTTTGTTGTACGCTTAAGTGTGTAAATGCAGCTTCTATGTATGTGCCACCCCCATCTATGTTGCTGGCTGTCGTACGACTAAATGCCACTTGAGCATTTTACAAAGCAAGGGGATGCACTCAAAATAATTGCATTAAATTTAGCAAAGGACTCGGTAAAAGGTTGCTTCGTCGAATCATAGTCTAAATGAGTGTGAATGAAGATGCAGCAGCATAAAGAAGTAATCCTCTCTTGTGATTCTCTGCTATGTTGCCATTCCGGATTGGAGTAGAGAGGATGATGGAAACGACTAGGACGACAAACATGAAAAAGACGTTGAAGCATTTACTCGCTGCAATTGCGAAGTACAGGGGTAGAAAGAAAGAATATGGGACACAATTGAATAGTGTTTAATGATGAAAAACGCGCATACGGAAGGTAAGATCCTGCGGGTTATGCTTAAAATTAAGTTCATGGAACCTTGGATCAAAGTGATTTTTTTTCATTCACAACTTAATTGGAAGATTTCGCAATGAATTGGTGCAACTGATTGGCAACCTAGATGAGGTCTTGATTGTCAACAATTAAGGGTATTGAATTTTTCCAGGTGACTGTCCTTTCGGAATATAATTAAACTTATTGCGCTTTTTAGATGCTACGAGTACATCTCATGTGATGCAATTGTTAGTCACATGATTTTCTGCTGGTTTCTGATAGTTGGGATTTTCTTTTGACTTCTGTGTAGCTCGCACAGATTTCTTACTCAATTCCCTATTTTTTCTTCCTATTGCTCATCGCTCAAAATCTTCTAAATCTGGATCAATTTATTAGCCTTTGAGGCCAGAGCCCAAAGCCTCAAACAACTGTTTGTACCCTTCTGCTGCGCTGTGCTTTCGGTTCGAATTCAAAGATGTCGGGTTGAGGTGTTGGTGTTCGCACACTCCACGTCTTCTGGCTAATCGAGTTGCTGCATGCGAATTTTCTTGCCATCCACCGTATAGCTTACCCAATTTATTTTTTGCTCTAATACCAGTTTATAAAATCTGAATCAAACAGTGAAGTTCAGGTAGGATAAATTATTTACTACCTCGAAAGTATAACAAGGAATATTGTGTCTCTTTTTTCATGACAGTATATTCTTCATATTATCCTGCTTGGGTTGGATGTAAAGGAACACAATACTGAATCATCCTGAAGCATATTCGATATTGGAACTGAATTTAGCCTATAGACGGATCAGCAAGATTGCTCAGCAATATTCCTGCAAATCTGAATGCGTCTGGCAGAGAAAACAATGCAAAAATATCGTTATACAGTACAAAGAATCATAAGTTATTATCCACTGAATAATCCAATTTTTAATAGTACGTTATATGATGGTAATTTATTAAAGCCTACATATCTACAAAGGCACCTCGAAAATTAGGTTATTACTTACTAACTTACTTAGGTGACGTTACAGTTCGGGGTGAACCCCGGGCTCAACCAACAAGTCTCTATAGTTAGCCAGATCCTTTGCTAACTGATCCCAGTTGAGCACTCCATGCAGGTTGAGGTTCCCCCGGTTGTACCTCTGGCTTGGATTTGAAGAATCTGTGGGTCAGATAAATGATGTCCATCCACTCTACATATCCTAGAAATTTCACTTCGTCGTTTAATCTAGTCCTTCGAAACCCAAATCCGTCAACGCAAGAGGGACCGAATATTTTTCTCTCGAAAGGACTGAGGATATCTTCATCCGCTTCTGATAGAGTCCATGTAGGACTAGGATGATGATGGTCTTATATAGATTCTCCTTAGTATTTATTGACATATCCTTATTACTCGTTTGCCTTCTTATGCCGAAGACACAAAGTTAGTTTCTTAAGGTTTTCCGCAATCCAACAGGTTTGCACTGGGTCCTGTTTGCATTGCCAAAAATGGGGAAAGAAGTGCTCGATTGTGATTGCACCCACTTTCTGTTTCACGGAAAAGGTGGGTGTGCTAACTTTTGAAAGATAAGTAAATGGTTCAGTGGTAAGCTAAGTGCTTTGTATATCCACACCCACCACATAAGCAACGAGTACCTGCAGCTTGATGCGAGTGTAGGCTGAATATTTACAGAGATATGATAGTATTCCGTGGTGTTTTTAAGACGTCGGCGTAATCTACAGTCGCTCCTACTAAGGGACAACGCAATCTTTTAGAGACGTTGAGAAGAATTCGTTAGGTCTACCAGCATTGTGCCATTAGAACTTGTATAGTAGTGAAACGTAGTCTCAATAAATTTTTACTTTCTAACCTCAGAGAAACCGATTTAACCGTTGCCAGACTAGAGACTGCCAAAGGCTCCTACTGGCTGGCATCAGCTTATCTTGACTACGATCATGTGGGCCCTCTCCCTGGTGATAACCTAGAAAGGGTGGTACTGGAAACCAGAAGGCAAAAACTGGCCTCATCATTGGGGTACGACGTTAAGGCTTATAACACGGTATGGGGCAGTACCGACATCAACGATACAGTTGAGTCACTTTTTGATTATATTATAAGTACTAACCTCACTGTTTGCAACATTGGCAATGAGCTGACTTTTATAACAAGAAATCGACAGGAAGTGCTAGATATCACTCTTGTCTCCAAAAACACTCAAATGCTAACGAACTGGATGGTATCGTCTGAACACTCATTTTCAGACCACAGATACATCCAATTCAGCCTCAGCGATACTCCTCCCAGCCAACCAGCATTCCGGAATTATTCTAAAACTGATTGGCCAAAATACAGAAGAACACTGTCAGAAACGCTATCCACTGAACTCTCAAGTCCCTCGTGTGACACTAACGAGCTTGATATGAAAGTCAAGGAATTCACCCTGGCTCTCAATCAGGCTGTGACTGCTTCCTGCCCTCTTATTCAACCTAGAGGCAAGAAAAGCTGCACTGTTGGACATCAGCACTGGGATCGCTTAGAAACCTTTGCAGAAAACTGTTCAACCTAGCAAAAAGCACAAGAAAGGTAACTGACTGCGAAAATATACAAAAAAGAACTGAGGAAGGCAAAGCGACAATCCTGGAGATCATTCTGTGACATAATTAAAGAAACCTCTCGAAACCCTCGGCTTAGAAAAATCCTCTCTACAAATCCTATGATGCCTAGCTGTTTGAAAAAAAAACAATGACTCTTGGACAACCTCAAGCGATGAATCACTCAACCTGCTACAGAACACCCACTTTCCAGGTAGCTCCCTATTCGCGGCCATTAGCTACCCAAAACAAGCTACTCTCTGGGTGCTGCATAGCTTCAAACCATACAAGTCTGCTATTTTGGACGGTATAACACCTGCCGAACTACAAAGGTCCTCAAATTTTATCCTGACTTCGCTAAAGAATATCATGAGGAGCTGTGCAGAACTGTTATGGAGAGAAGTCGATGAAGTTTTCATTCCCAAAGCGCAAAATGCTCTAATATTGTCCTAAAGGACCTCAGACCTAGAAGTGTATCATTTCTCCTTCTGAAAACTCTAGAACGGCTGATTCATATCTATATATGAGGTAAAATTTATCCAAAACTGTTGTCAACGGCTCAACATGCCTACTGTAAAGAAAAATAGGTGCAAACGGCTCTGCATTCACTGACTGGCCACTTCGAACGATCCCTACAATATATAGAGTAAACAGTGGTCAACCCATCCGCAATCACGACTGCGTTGACAACCCTACAGGTAGACGACTCACTTAGGGAGTTGATCAGTCTTATGCTAAATAGCAGGATAATCAACTCCAAACTGGGTGGGGCTGAAACATGTATTAGCAGAGGTACATCGCAAGGTAATTTTATTGTAATAATATATTAAATGGTTGGTTGTGTCTGTAAGATCTCTATTAATTTTGTATTATTGATTATTATGTCGGTGGTATCTGGATTCCCAGCCAACTTGTTTCCAAGCTGAGCCTATCTAATTTGTCGATCTTGTTTTCCTTGGCTTTCTGATCCTGAGATTTTCGATGAGTGTTCAGACTTGATGTAGTTGATAATTTAGTTGGGGTTTTAAGATACTTGTTTCGCTGATTTCATCTCGAATGATCACTGTTAATATGCTTGCTAACTCCTCATTCTGCCTAATGCTGATTACGTGTATGCCTTTAAAGTATGCGTTCAATATTCGTGCCGTTTAATTTGACTGATGAGGTCACTATTTAGTTTGTTCTTAAAGTCTAATAAGTTTTGAATTCCTTGGATTGATTGGCTTCTACTTGTGCGCCTTCCCCTCATGTCAGATTGGTGAGAGGTTTAGCGAATCTTTAAAGAAACCTCTGTAATACGAAGTAATGCTTAGAAATCCTCTTAGTTCCTGTATATTTTCATGAGGTTTTATCTTCTTAGGAATTCGGTGTTTTCTTTAAAAAATCCATCATGTCTAGATTAACCTTAAACTGGCCTTTTCAAGTCCATTAAATACAATGTCAATGCTCGCAAGATGCTCCTCTTCAGTTTTCCCGAAAATGATAATGTCGTCAACATATGCATAGCAAATCTTACCGATGTATTCATGATATGATGATGATATCGTTTATCATTCTCTGAAATATCGAAGACCCTTAAGAAACGGGTCAAGCATTATCTTAAGAATTCAAATTTTTCCGTTGAGTGTAGAGAAATCTGTGTTCGCTATTTCACGTTCATTCATTCTTATTTGGTGGAAACCAGACAACAGGTCCAAGGTGGAAAAATATTTGGCTTGCTAATGTATTAGAAATGTAAGGGATTGGGTAAATGTCAGGCACCTGACGCATCTAGTTGTTGTGGAACGTCCCGTACAGGTGAGTTGATGGCCTAATAATCATCATCAAGTAGTTTCCTAATTTTACTATTTACTACTTCCCGCATGTTTACTGCATAACGATATGTTTTAGAGTATATGTACTCGTCCGTTGTCGTTCTGATTTCTGCTCTGACAATAGTAAGTATCTACTAATTCTGCATCTTTGATAGGGCCAAATACTAAGCTGTATTTTTTTACTAAATTTAAAATTGTTTGGCTTAGGCTTTTTTTCATGATCATTTATCTCTAATTTCCAAACTATTTATCTGAATAGATTTCCTTGATTTAAGTTGTATTTTGATTCCTGGGTCGATCGTTAAGATGTTATTTTTTCGATATATTATTGGTCCGAACTCTGGAAGAGTATCATGGCCAATAATTATAATTGAATCGATGCCAACACAGGCGAAGAACTTTCCACTTATTTTGCGTTTAATTTCCGATTCACCGGTAGCTGATTTTATTTTAAAAGGTTTTCTGTTGGTATAGAATTGTATCCTAATTCATTTTTAACAAAATTCTTGTTTCTCCCTGTGTCAACGAAAAATTTCAAGATTTTGCCGTCGTTGGTTTCTGTTATAAAAATTTACTTCTTGGATCTCCTCTCCAGGAATATCATTAATTCCGATCTCTCGTCCTCTGTTGATACTCTTCGTATGACTTGGTATTTTCGTCGTCAGCTTGAGTTTCTAAAGTATACATTCTCTGTTGCTAATGGGGAAGGTTTAAAGATTCATTTTCTCGTTTTCCTGTATTGAACTGATTGGGATTGTTCATATCTTGTTTGGTTTGAATGGATCGATCTATTTCCATTGATGCTATTGGTTTAGGGTGGGTCGGTTGAGGAGGTGGGTTATAATTCCGTCTTGGTGGAACCGTTTCCCTTCATTGTTGGTGCTGAATATTATGGGCTGCATTTTTTTGCTGCACTGTCAAAGCTGGTGATTGCGTTGAAGTCACGTTTTTTTTTTGAACTGACATATTAAGGTAATTCATGGTTTGGATTTCCATACATACATCGTGTGCTTCTGGAAGTGTCTGAGGTCTTTGTATTATAAGCGTTCTACTTAAGTCTTCATTAAGACCTCAGATAAAGACATCTAAAGTTCTGTTATGGTACGTTTCTACAAGAAAATTCGCTGTTTGAATTGAATAATGCTCTGTCTTCAATTTATTGATGACCAAGAAGAACAGATGATCCACATTGGTGTAAAATTCGTAGCTGGTATTCTAGGGTTTGTATATCACTCTTATTAGCATTTTTTTATCGTCTTCCAGTCCCCTTCGAAGACATTATATTAAATGAGTGCCGAGTTTGCTGCGCCTCTAACCTTTTGCCGTATATTTTGTAATATATCTCTATGAATTAGCTTGTTTTTAACAATGTTATAATCTCTAAGGTTGCTTTCAATATTGCATACCCAGAATAAGTATTTCACTGGGTTGCTAGTATGTGCACCCGTGTCCAGCTATGCATCTCAAAAGTCAAGCCACTAACAATAGCCAAGTACAGTACCCGTGCAAAATTTTATGGCGGGTCCGTAACTACTTCGGTTGTTATTTGTCGTTGTTCTTGTTTGGTGTTGTTGACTATATATTTCTTCGATCGCTATTGTTATTGCCTGTTGTTGTTGGTATTATTGTCTGAATTGTTATGTGTGTTATTTCTTAGCGGAGGAATTTACTGATGCACTGTTTGACTTTGTACTGTGTAACATGTGTAAGTATTTCACTAAAACTTGCTGTAGGGTCCATCTGGTGATGCCCAATTGCGTGACCCATCGTCTGGTTGATGTTTCTTCCTTTTCAGCGACATCGGTAGCCACAGCCGCGATATTCTCGGCCGAACGACCAGTCCGGTTGCGGCAACGCCCAGTATGGTCTCCTGTGGTTGCACTTTGTTCGAGTCGCGTAGCTAAGCGCCGGAATGTTTGCCTAGTTGGGGCGACACGATTAGAAAATCGACGTCGAAGCTCACGGTGCACTAACACCACCGACCGATTATTGGTCCAAAACATCGAAACAATTATTCCACGCTCTTGCGGAGTATAGCACTCCATTGCTTGTCTGTTTGTAGACTACAGCTGTCTAGTTCCCAAACGTCAAATATGATTGAAGTACAACGCCATTTGCAAAAATTATACCATCTTCCGATAGGGTGATTAATTTTGCGCTATCTTGCATTATGTAAAAAAGGATGAGGTAAATCAACCCTTCTGTTTTTATTTAATATAATAATAATTTAATATTATTTATGTAAATATTTCAAAATTTTTTTAATTTCATTGTTTTGATAAACAAAATTTAAGCAAAAATAATCTACCAATGATACAATAGAACTCAAAAATACAAAAATGTAGCTAATCTTCTGCAGACAAGCTAGAGTGGTTTTGTATAGAAAATAATGTAACTTGCAAATTTTTGAGCCCAATAAAATTAAATTTATTCATTCAAAAAAGGAAAAAGACAAATCTTCAACATCCTTGCGACTGGACGGTAATGCTTTCGCAAAGATGATATTCAAATTCCAAGTCATCATTTGCAGGTGGTAACGAAGAATTATGATTAATTTTAAAGGCTTAGCTCAAGCAGAGTGTCCAAGATAAGTAAAATTGTATGGGAGTGTACTGTGTCTCTAAAGACCAAATAAGATTGAGGTAAGTATAGGCATACAAGCGAACTCTCTATAATCCACACTTCGATCGTCCTGTCGATCTAAGTTGTCCAATAAATTAGTTCAAATTTATGTGTATTCGTTCGTATATCTCCAATTGATAACGATAATTGCAAGAACCGTTTCGACTTATTTATAGTCTGTTTGATATTTCAAAATTAGTACAATCGACTTGTTTTTGTGATAGAGGAGTGCTACTATAATTCATAGAAATACAAACCCGTATCTATCTATATAAGTAAATATCGTCCCCTCTTAGCTCGATTACCATGCCTGTAATTAAGCGCAATTTACGTTTCTGCCGCTACCAATATAAAACAAAAAATTGACAAATTCAGCTTAAAAGGCAAATCGGCGATAAGTCCTTATTATGAATTTATCTGCGGCATTGTAATTAATGCTATTATCGAGTGGATTTTAATTTATTTACCGTATGGCTGGCTGGTGGGCTACATGACTCGTCTATGTATAATAACATATATCCATACATTCGGATTCAGGTTCATATTCGGATGCGATATTCGACTGTGCACAAAGGACATGTGGCCGCGCCTGTAATTCCAAACCAAATAGCAGTAATTTTTGATTAGTCTGTTTGTTTATGAATTAATTGGGTTTGCGATAGACCAAAAGACCTATAGCATTATGATGGGCTGGTGGATGAGTGCCGTTTTTTGGGCGGCCAGCAGTATGACTGGCATTACGGAAATAGCCCGCATACCATTGATAGTGGTAACGCTATATTTTAATGGCCCTTACCAGTCGTCCAACGAGATATTTTCAATTTTTCAATTTTTCAAGTTTTCAATTTTTATGTTTGACAAGTCACTCAGTGCTGATCACATTCAAATGTGGCTACGTTTTAATCGCATTTGGAAAACATTGAAGAGCTCTAAATTTTATTCCAAATTGCTATTTAAATTTTTGTAATCTACGATGGAATAGATTCACTACCGTGGAATTCCACTTTAACCGCCTTATTGACAATATGCCAGACGCCAATTTCTGTGGATAACAAGTAATTCAATAGTAATTCTGCTTCCTAAATGTCACAACTATTTAAATACCTATTTTGGGATAGCAATGCAGTACGTATTTGATACCAACTCCATCAGAGAACACAAAATTTTGTCAATTCTTTGTGCCACTACTCCTGATTCCGCCTCCCGGTGATGGTTATCATTGACACAGCCGCAAGTATGTACTTCTAAAGAAGCAACAGCACTATCATCATCGTACCTTTGTGGGGGGGGAGGGGATTGTTCATACTAAAATAAAATGAAGGAACTTAAATTCCTGGCAACATCCGTAGAGGAATACGAGATACTCGTACGAACCGAAAATGAATAGATGCGCGCATCGTAACGCGTCTGTTTAGTTTCCTGTCACAATGGTTTTCGTTTCGGTATCCGTAATGACACATTTTATTTTCCCTTTAGGTGATTCGCTGTAATTGTGGTTTAATTTCGGCAAAGTGCTTTCCGCCTTCTATAAATACTATTACACCCTTTGGGTGGTTAGACCTTGTTCAAGCTCATTACTCGTCGGTGCAATTCGTGGTATTCCGCAAATTTGCCAAATAGTGTATGGTGTAGCAAAGTACCTTTGTTAGCTAATAGAAGACAATAGAATTGTTGCGAATTCAAGGATGCTATTCATTATTAAGCTGATTACTTAATTTATTTATGCGAAATGTCAGGTTGCATAGAGGAAGTCCCTTACGGCTGTTGCGATTGGGGATAGAAATATTTTCCAGTCTTACCAGTATGTATTACGGTGATGAATTAGCATTTGATATAGTACGAATCAAATCCTGGAAAAACATTGTCATTGCAACCAAGACCAATATGACAAATATAGTCCAAAGTCCATAAAATCATTCATTGGTATGAAAGCCAAAGGACCATTACTCCGAACCCGATAGTCCGCACTTCATACGAGTGAAAAAACCATTCGAATGATAAAAATAGTATGAAAAATAGTCGAATATTTGAATGTTTTTTTATTCGACTGGTTTTGGATAACTATCGAATAAATGCATATTTTTCAACTATCGAATAATTCGATTGTTTTTATTCGATAGTTCCCAACACTACAAGCGAAGGCCCTCGACTTTTATAAAGAAGTCGTCACCGCTATTCAGGAACTTCGGTGGGATGGTGGCATAATAGTAAAATATGTGATTTAAATAAATAACCGGAGATCCTTTATCGTTGTCTGCTCACGCAAGAAGAAAGAAATATAAAAAATGCAGAATTTTTCACACACTTCGTAAGCGCCCTCTAAAAAGTGCTTACTTCACATTCTGATCAAGTATGGAGAGCCCCCGCTCAATTATCAAGGCTTCTTCCTCCCATGAAATTGTATAATAAAAAGCTGGAGTATAGCAAATACTGGTCTTACAAGCTGCTGGTCATAAGTCCTGTTGGTGGCAGGACCACCGGTAGTTCCAACCAGGACTTAAGTCACGGTATCGTGGGAGTCAGGAGCCCCCCGGATATCTGCTCAAGAATAGAAGAGTGAGTCAGGATAATTATTCTTTAAGATCACACTATGGTCCTTTTGACGACTTTTTCTATGATATTTTGGCATAGTGTCGACTCAATTATTGTAGATTTTCAAAATTTTTAATACGTTGTGCGTGCGTCGGTTTAATTTTCCATAACTAGGCCATAACAGCTGTCAAACAACGCTTTTATGACCGACAAAAGAAAAGATGGCGGAAAATTCACAACAGGCGGTCTTAATGGGACATCCTTTGTGAACTTTAAACCGTTTTAAGTGATTTTAACTACAAAATAGGAATGGAGGACATTATTGGCTTCATAGTCGGGAAGAATAGCCTTCATAAGTAGTGGAATTTCACCTTAATATGATGAAATGGCGGTCACCTGATCATCAAATAATCAGCCAATTTAACACGTGCTCATACATCTTAAGTGTAGTAATACCTACTTCAGTGTTCTTTTTAAAAACAAAAGAAAGCTCTTTGAGTAGTACAGGTATTCGAAAGATGCGAGCAGTGAGCATAGACTTAAACTAGTACCTCCTTGTAGTCAAGGTATGTCTATGGATATCTCAGATACAATAATAACGAAAAAATACTGTGAGCAGACTTAAATTAAGTGTTTGTTGATCGGGGATCTCCTAATCTCTCCGATGTGTTCTTTGCAATATCAAGAGCTGAAGAGCATCGCCTTCTTGGGAGAAAAAAAATAGCATGAACAATGTTCGGAAATTTTACCAAAAATAAAAGAATGTCAAAGTAAAATACCCGAACAGAAGCCTGTAGATGAACAAGGTAACATAGTAGTAGAGTCACAATCGCTACTGCTGAAAAAAAAAACTCTTCTACAGATCCGCTGTCAGGCAGTATGTACCGTTTAACCGGGATGATGAAAGTCAAGAGATCTGTCCGCCCAACCAGAATGAAGTGAGGATAGCAATACTCAAGTTTAAGTATAACGAGGCTGTTGGACCGATGCCCCTATTCGTTTTCAAGATTTGATCGGTAGAATCAAAGTATCGAAGAGATGGTTTCCAAGCTTTCAGGAGCAACGAGCATTCGCCATCTGACGAGTTGGACATTGCGCTGTTTCTATAGATATTTTTATATATTGACTTGAAATCGGTAAAGTCATGCGTTGTTTCGATCTGAGCTCCTTGGATTTTCTCTAGTAGTTTGGATATATTTAAAATTTTTAAATTTACTCTTAAGAAATTTTCAAGTCAGTTTGTGTCGATGTGATTTGATGCAGTTTCGATGGTAAAGGTGACGCAGTCAGGTCAGATCACGGGACTTAATTTTTCAAGTCGCTTTTTCCATTCCGAAGAAGTCCAGGAAGTCCCAAATTGAGATATTGTCGGTTCTGGAGGTGTTGTAACAACTTCGGCTAATCGTTTTGGTAATAGAGAGGAGTTTCTTGAGATATAGTTACAACATTCTCAAGCATTTCAGCTAGCAGAGATGCATTGCGCATTCCGCTAGATTGAGACTGTAGTTGTATGGGGAGATCATCAATTTTATTAATTTCGATCTGATATCGAGATGCTACTACACATCATTCAGTTTTCACATAATATTAGTTAAATTAAAACAAATCAGAGACAAGAGTGGTATTTATCCGAAGAAACGATTTTACAGTAGCGTTAATAACACTTTTCATGTTGAAATTGTCAGTAGACTTTGGAAGTTCTGTGGAATCTGCCAGTTGTATGTCTAAAATTTTAAACTTAGATTTATATGTAGATGTTGGTAAATTGATCGATAGAGTTCCTCGACACTTTTGGTGACGTTGTCAATCTTCGAAAATTGGTTCTCAATTCTCTTCAAACATATTTTATTTTCGGTGCAAAGTCTGATCGTTAAAAAATGCTTTCAGGCGTTCATGGCAGACAATGAATTTACACTTGGTTTCCGTTTTGCATAAATGAGTTATTGTATGCTCTCTAACTAGCCATGGCTTTTCTCTTCAATAGCATATCAAGTAGGGAGCCCTGTTAGGCAGCCTTGATATGTTTCAGTTTAGATACTTCAATCCAGATCTCATTTTGGTCGGTTACGCGGAAATTTTAGGTTTCATTGCCCATGCTGAATGATTCGTTCCATCTTTCAACGGAGTTTGAGTTTACTCGGCCATTTAACAGTCTGGAGGAGTGACTTTCCATATCTTCAATGCCAACTATCACTACAGATTTTTGCTCGGGTTTTGTTCGTACGACAGGTTCTTTTTCAGTACTAATCCACTCTCTGATCTGATCGAACATTCTTTCTGTGTTGTACTATTAAAAATTAATAATTACTAAAAGAAATCGATCTCTCTCCTCTGTTGAATACATTCAATTGTCTATCAACATTAAAAATCGAAAAATGAGTTCGGATGTTCGAAATTTAAGGTTCAGGCGTTTTACTCTTTTGCAATGTCTCCCGGGCACATGTAGTGATAATGACATGTGTTAGCCACTCCACAAAAAACAAAAAAAAAACATTACAATTCCATCTATTGTGTATAGTACTACTACAAACTTGCGAAAACGTGCACTCATTTGTTCGTGAAATATATGTTAAGGAGTATTGCATTCAGAAAATGTCAATAGCCATTAAAGTGAACTTAGACAAAAGTGAAGACCATAAAAGTGTTTGTTCTAAATTAAAATCTAAAAATTTGCAATTTTTTACACATGACCTTCAATCGGTTAGGTCATTTAAAGTGATTTTATTCGGTCTGGTTGAAATGGCAATCGAAACTTTAAAAACGGAATTAATAAATCTTGGCTTAAACCATGAACATTTGCTTAATATTTTCTATATTGTTTTCCTCGAACACGATTCAGCGGGACTTGTAGATCTTAACGAAGATCAAGGGGGGGGGAATTGCGATATCAAAACGCACTGCGCAATTTGTTCTGAAAACCGCGAAACAAGAAAGTTCAAATCAACTAACTTAAAATGTGTGAATTGCAATGCGACGCACAAGTCTACCGATCTTATTCTCTTCCAAAACTAAAAGTCCACCTCTTACTGTGAGAAAAACGTATAAAACATTTGAATCAAATACTTCCGGTCCCCCCCCCCCCCCCCCCTCCTAACTCGTCACAAAAGTCTCAAGGCTGTTAAACCTGTTCCTGTTCCAACCGACTACGGTGTCTGGACGAACAATTACAGGGTGGGCTAAAAGTCCCTTTCCTGTGTAAATCTGCAACAACTTTTGAATGAAAATATAAAAACTAATGAAATAAATTACAAATAAAAGTTTATTTCATTATTTTTTTATTTTTTTATTATGTATGGAAAATTACATCGGTTAAGTGGCCGCCATTAGAAGGAACTCATGGGCTCTTTTGATAGCACTTTCCATGACCTTTTGAAGTGTTGCGATGTAATTTGCGCGATTACTTCTCGAATGTTGAGTTTCAGCTCCTCTATAGTGTATGGTTTGCTAATATAAATCTTTTCCTTCAGATGACCTCATCAACAAAAAAAAACGGTGCCCATTCAATATCACCGTTTTTTGAGATAATGCGATTTGGGAATTTTTCGCGCAATAAGTTCATTGTCTCACGAGTGGTGTGAGCGGTAGCTCCGTCTTGTTGAAACAGCATGAGTTCAACATTGTTGTCTGCCTGCATGAGTGGAAAAAAGAAGGGCTGTAGTATTGTTCTGTAGCGATGTCAATTAACTGTAACGATTGTACCCGCTTCATTTTCAAAGAAATATGGCCCATAAATCTTACGCGAGGTTATTCCACACCAAACAGTAACACGAAGTGAGTGTAAGGGGGGACGTTGATGGAGATTTTTGGAATTCTGTGTGCCCCAAAATCTGCAATTTTGCTTGTTTACAAATCCACTCAGATGAAAATGTGCCTCGTCGCTCATCATAAAATTTCCTAAAAATTCTTGGTCATTTTCGGCGATGTTCAAGATAGTTCTGCAGTGCTCCAAACGTTTTTCTGGGTCACCAGCATTGAGTTGTTGGACCAACTGGATTTTGTAAAGTTATAGCTTCACATCTTTCCTTAAAATCCGACTAATCCTTCCACGCGATATGCCTAACTGTGTTGAATATCGTCGTGCCGATGTTTCAGGATCGGCTGCAACACTTTCACGAACGACCTGAATGTTTTCGGTCGATCGTCCATAACGAAGTCTACCGATATGCCTCACATCGCCAACGTTTCCATGTTGCTCAAATTTCGCCATTATTGCATGAATAGTGGGAGCTGTTGGAGCATTTAGAACTATATAAAATTGCCGGCAGGCACACTGAATGTAAATTATTGACCGAATGTTTTCCAAAAATACTACGACGATTTGTGTTCGCTGTGCGATCGTGTAGTGCTGCATGTCAGATCTCCCAAATTTTATGTCTGCAACACATAAATATCTATAAATAAAAGAGCAATTATTTGTTTTACATAGGAAAGAGACTTTTGGCCCACCCTGTATAACTCTGGAGATCTTTTTTCCACAGAGGAAATCAACCAACTTAGGGAGGAGATGTTTACATCGGTACATCGGTAAATGTACAATAGTACTAAAGCAGATCACTCTAATACAATTGGAAGATTTGAAATTAATAATTAAAATAATATATCGAAATTCTAGAAGCATTCGATACAAACCTATAGAATTGTTTGCTTTTCGCAGCAATAATAAAGATTTAGTGTTTGGAACTTGGCTTTATGTTGATGACATATCAACACATAGGGATTATTGTTGCCCTCATCTAGATAGAGATGAGAGATGGTGCTAATGGTACCGCGTTAAAAATATTTTCTGTTTATTTCCCTGGTGGTTCTGTTTCTCCTATACAACGTTTTCATTTAGGTAACGACTTAAGTGTGAATGATAAATTCTTGATTGGCGGTAATTTAAAATGCAGGCACAGAAGTTGGGATTGTTTGAGATCTAATGCATGGGACAATATTCTCGCAAATTTATTCTCTAGGCATCCATTTGTCATTTCATATCCTCCTCATCCAACTTTTTATTTTATCCATCAAGTAGTAGATCAAACCTATCAACCTTAGATTTATTTCTAACTAATATGCTTAGTCTCTTTAACCAACCCATGATCATAAACGAGCTACGATTAAGTTCAGATCATTTGCCTGTGGTAATAAGTTCATTTACTTACCCTTTGCAAAAAAGAAATGATGTGTGCTAGATTTAAAAATTGCAAATTGGGCCACTTATATTAGAGTGCGATTTAGGTTGAATAATATCTCTGTACTTTCAATTGATGAAGCCAGCCGACAAGAAATCGACCAATTAATTTCTAATTTCGCTACTGCTATTAACGAAAGCGTTGCTGCATCAGTTCCTGTGATAGTTCAAATGTATCATACTACCTCTATGTATAGTAGAATTAATAAAAATTCGGAATGGAAATAGAAGAAGGTACAAGAGACCAATTTTATCTTTCCAAATTTAAGTCACTTAATGTTTAATAAAATATCTCTAGTTTTCAGAAATCGGGGCTGCAATCAAAAACTGGAAAGTTTAGATAAAGGTAGTAAACCGAGAAAAACTCATACAACCCCGGTTTGAAAATAGGAGACACATTGATGCTTTCAAATTCCGAAAGAGCTAATGCACTAGCACATTTTTCTTCTGAAAACCATTCAGTTGCTAGCAGCATAACTAGAAGTAATTCAGTGGTATCAGATGTTAGCGATTCTCTAAGCAATTCATGCATCTCACATGAATCACAGGATGTTGGTTTCCCAACACAAAAATAGAAAAATTACCACCGAACGCGACGCCGTAAACAATCGTCCGAGGACACAGAAGAACAAAACCTTAAGCGAAATGTCAAATGTGCCCGATGACAAATTGGCGATGCACCATCGGGCACCAAATTGCAACATATGCGTGCTCAATCTCGCACAGTGTGAGCTACCTGAATGGTATAAATAAATATGTAGTTATGAGAAAATTAAGTTCTTATAACCCCAACACCGAAGTAAACATTTTCACGGTCAAGGTCAATGACCATATGATTTACATCTGAGATGGTAAATACATAATACTACCGAGGTTTCTTGCAAGGAGTAAAGCAAATTTACAACGTCCAACAAACGCCGTGAAGGGAATTTTCTATTCACTCTTGCTGAGACGCCATCTTCAGGAGGCATTTGACAATGTCGTTCTTTTAGCTCCTAAAAGAAGGAAATTTGCAGGCCTTGACGGTATAAAAAATGTATACTTAAGAACTTACCAAAATCAGGAATTCAATTTCTGTAAATTGTATTCAACTATTGTTTTATGTTAAGCTACTTTCTAAATGAATGGAAAACAGGAAAAATAATTCCTATTCTGAAGCCTGGAAAGAATGCAGACATGCCTTGTAATTATTGACCTGTAAATTTGTTAAGTTCCGTAAGCAAATGTTTTGAACAGATTATTAAAAGAAGAATAGCCTTACAAATAAATCGATCTAATATTTTACTGACTGAACAATTCCCCTTCAGAGCCAATTATAGTACAGTACACCAATACACCGTATAACCAAACATATTGCAAGTAATTTAAGGAGTGGAAGAAGTGCAGGCATGGTACTTCTTAACGTAGATAAAGAGTTTGATACAGTATCGCATAATGGTTTATTACATAAACTTTTAAAATTGAACCTCCCAATGTATCTGAAATGAAAGAACATTTAAAGTTTCCATTAATAATTGGTTTTCAGAAACATTCAATATTAACGCAGGTGTCCTCAAGGGCCAGTTCTCGGACAAATTTTATACTCGTATATAATCTTCACAAATGACTTTCCATTTCTAACAAACAGTGAAAAGGATATTTTCGTGGATGACACCTGTATTTACTCTTCAGGTGTACCGTGGGGTACACCTCGATAAAGCGTTAACTTTTGGTTCGTCGTGACTCAAGTTGTAGTAGACTATCTTCCAATTCGGAAAGCTCGGTGTTTGAATCCCAACCTCGCCCGAAAGACATTCATTTTTTCAGTTAACGAAACTCAAGTAAGATGACTAGTTGACTAGAAATCAACAACAAGCCCAAATTCCACTAAGATTTTAGTCTACCCATTAAATGTTGGATGCCACCCATATGGGGCGAAATAACACAAACATCTTTCATTCTCTCTCAATCTCATTTTCCAAAAAAACTTAACACATGCTTAAGCATGTGGAATGTAGTTACAATAATTAAAAATAAAAACAAACAACTACCTCGACTTCAAAATGGATCTAATTTCTATTATACAGATGATGAAAAAGCAGACCCCCTTGCGATTACTTTTTTTAGATATCACTGTGTATCACCAAGCCTATGGAATCATGCATTAGTTAGTAAAGCAATCCAGGATTTCAACACGATAATTCCTGTCACCTCTTTAAATGCACTTCTTACAGAAGACGACGTAAAATTTCATGCCGATAATTTAAATATAAGATGAATGAGCCCCGAAAGTTATAGGCCGATAAGTTTGCTTAGCTTACACTGCTAAAATATATGAACGAATTCTGAAAGAAAAAATATCAAATATAGTTACGGAATGTAGCATATATCCTGACGTGCAGTTCGGTTCAAACCTCAGCATTGTATCTCCCACCAAGCTCTTCGAATTTGTAGTTTTGTCAAAAAAAAAAACCGTCAACAAGGAAAATCAACCGGGATGACGCTTTTGGACATCGAAAAAACATTCGATTCCGTTTGTCATGATGGTCTTTTATATAAAATGATTATGTACAACTTTCCTCCGTTTCTGTGTAAAATAGTCCAAAGTTTTTTGTCAGGTCGTTCTTTTAAAGTCAAAATCAATGGTAGCGTTTCAAGTCTGATATGTGTTGAGTCAGGTGTGCCGCAAGATTCTGCTCTTGGTCCAATTTTATACAATTTACTTATGTCTGATTTTCTCAATTTAACCAAGTGTGAAGTTGCAATGTTTGCAGATCATACAGCATTACTCTCATCAGACGAATTTGCTCTCACTATTGAGACTAATCTTCGCAATGCGATGGTAGTAATACAACACTATTACAATAGGTGCAAAATTAGGCTGAAGGGTGAAAAAATGCAAGCTGTCTTTTTTACCCGAAAAAGAAAACCTTGCTATCTTCCGAACAGCCAACTGCAATTGCATGGATCGACCATAATCTGGTTCAATTATGTAACATACTTAGGTATGTATCTTGACAGCAAACTTACATTTCATGAGCATATTTCGAGAACCCTACAAAAGGTCAATATAGCAATAAGGATATTATATCCTTTTATAAACAGAAAACCAGCTCAGTCTAAAGAAAACAAAGTGATCATACACAAAGAAATTTTCCAATCGATACTTCTTTGTGGGTCTCCGGCGTGGGGAAATTGTGCGCACTATTATATTTCAAAGCTCCATAGAAGAACGAATGCTGAATTGTTATCGGTAAGAATTAAAAACTTACGTGCAATTTTAAAAATAAATGTGCTTACCCTAAAAATCAGCTACTTAAAGACTTATTGTAGTTTATTCATATATCTATTCATTTATATGTTGTATACATGTAGAGTTATATTTATTTATTTATTTATTATTTTATATACAATACATATATTTTTGTAATTATCTATTTATTGATTAATTCTTTATGTTATTTTTTGGTTTAATTAATTAATTTATTTACTATTTACTCATTTGTTGAGTCAATATTTATTATTATTAACTTTTTTATTTTTATTTGCTTATGTATTATATACTAATATACTTAGCTATTTATTTACTATTATTTTTACTTAGATTGGAGGTTTTTATCGTATTTTCCTCTAAATTTAATTTAATTTAACCAATACTTTCCAAACAAAGTGTTTCAAAAGCAATGTTTCAGTAGAAAGATATAAGTAATATCATATCTCTGTAATGTAAAATGTGTGGTAACTGTCCCTTGTAAAAATTTGTATACGAAATAATGATTTATCTATCTATCTATAAGTGTATTTATACCCACTTGAGTGTGAAGTTCTTAAAAAACAAAAACAATTATTAAAAAGTTTGGGATAACTATCAAAGTACTTTATCCATTTATAAACCGTAAATCAAAGTTTAGCAATGAAAATAAGCTTCTGATACATAAAGTCATATTCCAGGCGATTGTGTTTTATGGGTCGCCTGTATCGGCAAATTGTGTAAAGAGTCATATTCGTAGATCAAAGAAAGCTAAGAATAAAGTTACTGAAATGATACTTAAGTTACCGTGGTCCTTCCCCACTGATGAATTGCTTTATTTAGAGCCTTGCTTCATAGTTTAAAAGAATACTATTTAATGTAATAATTTATGTTATGTAATTTGAATAATAATTGTTAGTACATATGCTTAGTTTGTTTAAATTTATTTTCCAATGTCATTAACGATTATATATTTATTATTTTTTATTTATCATAATCATTATTTATCATTATTAAATTTTTTCTATTTTTCTATATTTATTTAAATGTTTTTCTTTGAATTTATTTCATTTATTAGGTTATCATCTTATTGTAACTTGAAAGTAAGGTTTGAATCAAGCACTGCATTGCCCACCCTTGATGAAGGTTTTTTTTTTTAATGTAGCTTTTCCTTCAAAAGGAAATATAATCCTTTTGTTATTTTCTATGATATTTTTAAAGAAATTGTGAAATTTTTCCGTAGTAAGGTAGTGCTATAACAAAACTCTGTGTAATATAATAAAAAAATGTACGAATATTCTGCTACAATAAATATATATGTATGCATATATGGTGCCTTCTTTTTTTTAATTTCCTCGATCGTTCGCTGGATCTAGGTTCTTTCCTCCTTCTTTGCCCGTAAAGCGCTAAACCTTACCAAGTTGCCCTATTTCTCTTCTTCTTTGCTTCCCGACTGCGTTGACGAAAATATGCTGACTTCCTATTTTGGAGCTAAAATCCATTAAAGAATTGCTCGTAAGTTTTGTCTGTTTCTTCTGTCGAGGAGTGTCCGCATATCAAGCTGCTATTGGCGAAGATTGACGTCCGTCATGCCTATGTGTGTTCTCATATCTAATCTAATCTACCACTTAGAGCAATTAAGCACCCAAATATAAGGTTGCCTTGTTCTCTGTGCCATCCATTAAGTACACACATATCACACTGCCTTAACTTGAATCATCACACGAAACTTTAAGGATAGCTGTGGTATCTGCTAAAAAGCAGTCTAGGGCCTCGGCTCGTTGATCTTCTTAACGTCTCTTATTCGAAAGTCGAACACTCCATTTGTAGATCCGAACGTTGTTGTCTTTTCGTGTTTGCAAGGTTGCCAATACTAAATACTAACTTACACCCAACATTGAAAGGAGTCCATGACGAGTCTCCTGCTCTACAACAAACATGATAGGTGCCCGTTGACTGCGGTCTAGTGAGCAGCACTGTAAAAAGTGATTGATCTACAAGGCGGCGCAAAATTAATCACCCTATGGGAAGATGGTATAATTTTTGCAAATGGCGTCGTACGTGAATTATATTTGACATTTGTGAACTAGTCAGCTGTAGTCCACAAACAGATAAGCTATGTTTTTGGCCAATAATCGGTCGGTGGTGTTAGCGCAGTGTAAATTTCGACGTCGATTTCCTAATCGTGTCGAGCCAACAGGAAACCATGCAGGGCGTGGCCGCCACCGGATTGGTCGTTCGGCCGAGAATATCGCGGTTGTGGCTACCGTTGTCGCTTAGAATGAAGAAACATCAACCAGACGACGGGCCACGCAATTGGGCATCACCAGACGGATCCTATAGCGAATTTTAGTGAAAGACTTACATATGTTACACAGTAAGAAGTTCAAACAGTGCATCAGGTAATGCCTCCTGACCGTCAGTCGTGTGCGAATTACTGTAAAGCCATCCTCAACTTCAACAACGAAGTGGACGATTTTTTTTTGAAAACCATCGTCAAACCGCGTTCACGCGGGTCACTTTTATGGGGTGGGGGGTGAGCACGTGGTTTCAACAAGACGGTGCAACTGCACACACAGCACGAGCCACAATTGGTATTGTGAATGAAGCATTTCCTGGTCGCGTAACCTCCCGGTTTGGCGATTTGGCATGGCCAGCAAGATCGCCCGATTTAACCATCATAGACTTCTTTCTTTGGGGCTACTTGTTTTTTTATAATTAACGCGCGCCTAAGGGGTTAGATACCCTTTTACTGTTGCCTGGTCGCGGGCGGAAAGGTAGAAGGTTGAAAGGAAAATTGTTTTGTAGTGGTTTGAAACTCAGGTGTATTTGGTTTCGATATTAGCTCTTCAGGGGTGGGAGTCCGAATAGGACGGAGAGTTTTTTCTTCACTCAGAGTGATTCGAAGGTTATAGTTCACACTTGTTTTTTGTGCTTGAAACTCTACAACAGCCAAATCTACATGTCAGTGTTATGCCTTCACACGCTGCACTTTTTTGTCTGAGTTCCAATTACACAAATGAAAAACTTGAAAGGCTTGTCATGGGTAGGATTCGAACCTTGACCCTCCGAGTGAGAAGCGATTGCTAGTACCACTACACCACGGCCACCTCCACTTGAAGACACCGCAGCCAGTCTGTGTAAAATAGATCGCAGCCCTTAAAGAGAATATTCGAATGTTCATATGTATTTGTCCTAATTTAGGTAGCATTACTTCAGCTGACTGCGGCATCAGACTTTGTGTGGGCAAAGGAATAAAGAAGACTAGATGCTATCCAAAGCCTGACAAGGCCTGTTTACAGCGTCAAGTCCAAGCCGCGACTCTCGATCAATGTGAATTGTCGCTTCAACATTGTGGCTGTTCTTCTATATGCAAGTAGTATTTGAAATGTGTCACAGTCATATATATATATATATATATATATTGAAAATATATATATTTCCATATGATTCTGACAGTTTTCTGTCCAAATTGTAACTCAAACGAAAAGTTTTACTTTAGGTGCCATATAAATATGTTAGAAATATGAAGCAATCTGAACAAGATTTCGAACGGCCTATGGCGTTAGTAAATAGATATGAGAAGTAGTAGTATATAGGAATTGGATGGGTACTGTACGATGAAGATAAGCAGTCGTATAAGGAAATAGCAATATTAGGATGAACGGCGGGTTAATTTGCCTTCAACAAACAGCATGACAGATTCGCTGTATCTACCACTTTAACGAGTTTCAAGTTGAGTGCAATACATAATTCTTAGAACTAGTTAGGGTGTTAAAATAGAGATGGTGGAGGATGAATTCTTAATTGGTCGACAAGGGCTCTATACCATATCTTCCTTTTTCTAAGGGGTCCTAAAAAGGTACTTTCTCTCCTGGTTGGGGTTATGTGTAGGATTATATGAGGTCGAATACACTGTTACCCTGCAAAGTTAAACATGGATAACTACATTTGAATTTGCAAATGGAATGGTCGGACTTAAACAGGTGGCATGCAGTCGAATAATTAGCGGATGCCCCTATCAGATACTATCGCCATCCGGAAAGGGTGTTGGATTGGCCTGACTAAAGGAAGATGCAACATTGAGAAATATACTATGTTGAATCTTACATAGGACCGAAGCCGGTTTTATTTTCATCGACAATCAATCCACATTTCAATCGAAGTTTTATTCGCTTGATATACATTCAGGCATCTACAGAAAAACTATTATGGATAATGTCAACGCCAAAATAGGAAAAGGGGACATCTTCGTAGCAGAATTGGATAGCACAGCCTTCATGCTGCGCACTCAATATTTACAGAGAAAAATCGTCATCTTCCACCACCGCTTCACAAAACAGTCAACCAAATGGATCATGATACGATCGACACAAAGATGAAAAGATGGTCTCAAACTAATGGTTGGAAACTTGTAGTTATCAGCAAGGAAATTTGTTAGTACAGTTGACTCTAAAGACTCCGCTTTCATGCAGAATGGTTGAATGGCTCATATTGTGATTCGAGATATAATTCCCAGTATTTTTTTCATTGCTTGAAACTCTTATAACAGCATATCTTATATGTAGATATGCAGCCATAACCAGACTACTTGTCGCATTTGTTGGCAATTCTAATGTATGGTAGACAGATGAATTGGAAAAAGATGAAGGCTGGAGTATACTGTGTTAGCACTAGAACATTCATCTACACAAGGCTGGATAAGTGCAACTCCGTATTTCAAAGCGGAAATCTTTGTAATAGAACTAACATATGTCTCAGAGAAAATATAAACAGATCAATAACAAATAATAACATTTATATTTATATTCTCAGCGGATATACTCGTATGTATGTGCTAGGTCACCCATAGATTTACTTGGATTTATCACAATACTCGCACTGGTATCATGTGCAAGCTCTAATTGGAGGAAACCACAATAGGACTATTAGTTACCGCAGAGGTATTCCAGGCAGGGCTATTTGTCTGCTAACTCGCAGCAGGTCTAAAAAGCCATAAGAGAAAACACTCGTCTTGAAAGTCAAAGTGATACTGTGTTTATTGATGACAACATGCAACTCATAATACAATATGTATACTAATCCGCTTTGAGTATTTTCCATGGATTGGAGAAAACCACAATAGGACTATCAGTTACCGCAGAGGTATTCCAGGCAGGGCTATTTGTCTGCTAACTCGCAGCAGGTCTAAAAAGCCATAAGAGAAAACACTCGTCTTGAAAGTCAAAGTGATCCTGTGTTTATTGATGACAACATACAACTCATAATACAATATGTACACTAATCCGCTTTGAGTATTTTCCATGGATATCGATAAAACGAATATAGTACATCGATACATCGTTACCCTTGAGTGGACAATTTTTTAGGAAATAATTTTGCAAGATTTATATCTGTTTCGATATACATGGAGGTACTTTACATTATGGGTTTTTTTATATCCTAATCTAATACATAGTAATCGGAATTTCTTAAGTTCTAGTACATTTGTATTTATCAATTTTAGTAGTATTAGTTTAGAGTGAATCAATTTGCATTGTATTTCTGTAGACTATTGTTGTGGTATTTCTTATTAATATATGTTCTCCTTTTATCTTTATGATACTCGGTCTCAGTAATTCGATATGGTCCGTTCCGTGGTATGGACTTTGTGATTTCTTTCTACAATACTTTCTAATCTATGTTAAAATCTGAAATGCTTGTATATTTTTCGTTCTCTAGTTTTCCTTTATTCTTAACATTGATTATAATTTTACGATCGAGAAAACGATTGCATGCATAAGTCTAAGTTTTAATTCATTTGCGTAGTTTTCTGTGTGATAATCTAAACTAGACAGGAACTCTGATTCAATTTTCTCAAATTGTACAGAAAGTACGTTTCATGTTGATTAAAATTACTTTAAATTTATTCTTAAGTACCGTTAGCTCACATTGTAAACAAGCAACAAACACAATGCTAACGATTAGATCTGTTTTGATTAGATCTCGCAATTACCGTTCTGTTTTCTTCAGTGAGGTTATTCAGTATCTGTTATCATTTTTTTTTTTAGTTTTTGTCCATCGTTTGCACAGCCGCGTGTATTTGTGCGATTTTTTTCTGTAAATAATGGATACGAAACCTGAAGAAGCAGCTCAAGCTGTAGCAGTACCTTAAGCAGGCTTTGCGCAACGTGAGGTCATTCGAAGACTTCAAATCAACAGACCTTCGGTGCAACGAGTTTACAGAAGATACCTAGAAACTGGAGCATTCGATCGACGTCCAGGTACGGGCAGACCTAGGGTTACATCGGTCGCAGATAATCGTTATATTAAACTTACTTTTCTGCGAAATCGCCGCCTCAATGCAGTTCAAGTCCAACAAAGTCAGCTTGACTAACACCAAGTGTTCATAAGTTCAGATACCGTCAGAACGAGACTTTCTGAACAGAACCTGACTCCAAAAAGAGCTACAACAGGCCCAGTATATCGTAGCGTTGGTGAACGTTATCCTCAATGTTGCATCATGGAAACTGTTGTTGCATACGGAGGAGGGTCTGTAATGGCCTGGGGCGGTAGGTCCTTAACCGCACATACAGTTTTAGTTTTCATCGAACCGACGGGCCGCACACGTGGATTGACTTCTCATCGTTACATTACTGAAATCCTCACAGACCATGTGGTACCTTACGCAGGATATGCAGTTATGCATGATAATGTAAGGCCTCATGTTGCTCATATGGTGACCCAGTGTCTACACAACGTCGGCATTCGTACGATGGGCTGGCCAGTGCGAAGCCCGGACTTGAATCCAATAGAACACTTATGGGATTATCCGAGCAAGGGGAGGCAATACTAAATACTGACCAAATACATTGTCAATGAGCCCACTTTTATAACAAGAAACCGACAGGAAGTGCTAGGTATCACTCTTGTCTCCGAAAACATCACTCAAATGCTATCGTCTGGAACCTCATTTTCAGACCACAGATACATCCAATTCAGACTGAATGATGCTCCTCCCAGCCAACCAGCATTCCGGAATTTGAATTTGAATTTGAATTTATCGGAAAATTGATTGGCCAAAATACAGAGGAATACTGTCAGAAATGTTATCATCTGAGCTCTCAAGTCCTAAGGATATTGTCATGAAGGTCAAAGAATTCAGACTGGCTCTCAATCAGGCTATGGCCGCTTCCTGCCTTTTCATTCAACCTAGAGGCAAGAAAATTTTCAACTTAGCAAGAAGCACAAGAAAAGTGATTGACTGGGACTCATAGAAAGAATGCTTCAAATGATACAAAAAATAACTGAGGAAGTCAAAGCGACAATGCTGGAGATCATTCTGTGACAAGGTCACAGAAAACTCTAAGGCGTTATGGCTAAGTAAATTTCTCTACACAAATCCTATGATGCCTAGCTGTTTGATAAAAACCGATGGCTCTTGGACAACCTCAAGTGATGAATCACTCAATCACTCCAAACAGGACTTCTGCAACCGTGACCAAAATTCATGGTCTGATTACAAGAGTAAAGCTACTTTGGGCGCTGCATAGCTTCAAACCACACAAGTTTGAATATATGAGATATAGAGAATACCATATCTATATATCTGTGTTCAACTGATCCATATCCCCTTGTAGTGGAGAGAAGTTAATGAATCTTTCATTCCCAAAGCCGGAAAATGCTCTCATGTTGTCCCAAAGAACCTCTGCCCTATAAGTTTATCATCTTTCCTTCTGAAAACTCTATAACGATTGATTGATATCTACAATACGAGCTAAAATTGATCCAAGACTTTTGTCAACGGCTCAACATGCCTACTGTAAAGGAAAGTTGATGGAAACGGCTCTTCATTTACTGACTATCCACGTCAAATGATCTATCTATCTATATATCTATCCACGTCAAACCCATACAATGGTTGCTTTCCTGCATATAGAGGGTGCTTCTAACAACGTCAACATATCCGCAATCACGACTGCGCTGTCAACTCTGCAGGTAGACGACTCACTTGGGGAATTGATCAGTCTTATGGTTAATAGCAGATAATCAACTCCAATCTTGGTGGGGCTTCTGCTAAAAGAGGTGTCAGCAGAGTTACTCCGCAAGGCGATGTACTTTCTCCCCTTCTCTGGAATTTCGCGGTTAATGAACTGCTGATACACCTGGAAACGGTTGGTAGCACGGTGGTTGTCTATGCGGATGACGTTTCTATAGCCGTCTTAGGTAAGCATCTTAATAATATTAAAGAACTCCTTCAACTAAATCTTAACAGAATAACCCCTTGGGCAGATCGCTGTGGATTTGGAGTAAACCCCTATTAAACTGATCTTGAACTCTTTTCCAGGAAATACAAAATTCCGATTATAGACCCTCCCTCAATAAACTGTACCAGTTAAGTCCTTTCCGATACAGCAAAATATCTGGTTCTTATTTTTGACAGGAAATTAGACTGGAAACCTAACATTCATCAAAGAGTCAAGAAAGTGGTAGTCGAAACAGTAGCTTTATTCTCTTGCAAAAAAGCTATTGAAGACAAATGGGGCCTTCAACCTTGCATAACTCACTGGCTATACATTTCGGTCATAAGACCGATACTCACCTACGGGTGGTTGTCTGGTGGACGGCCTTAGACAATGCAGTCAACTGCAATAAAGCAAGAGTCCAAGGAACAGCATGTGTGTGCATAAGCGAAGGCTTACGTTCTACTCCCTTTGCGACTTCAGCGAACCGCCTTAAAGCGACTACATAGTGGACAAATAATTCATTTGGCCACGCCAACATTCTTAGGAATTCTCACAGAGAACCTCGATTACACCATACCTGAACTTTGGTTTGACAAAGACTTCCATGTAAGTTTCCCCTCCAGATCTTTCTGGAAGGAAGATGCTTTCATGGAGGACAAGTCAATCCACTTCTACACAGATGAATCTAAGACCGGTAGTGGGGTTTGTGGCTGTGTTTTCTCAGATAAGCTAAATCTGAGCCTCTCTTTCTGTCTTTCAAATCACTGTAGAGTATTCCAGGCGGAAATTTTTGCAATTAAAGAAGCTCTGTCCTGACTGAAGAAAAACGTGATATCTGCAAAGGATATCCGCATCTTTTCGGATAGTCAGACCACTATCAAGTCCCTGGACCCAGTCTTATTAAATTCTAAAACCGCCCTTGAATGCCGATCTTCTCTCATGGAGATGGCAGAGCAGTTCAACCTACGCCTTTGTTGGGTGTCGGGCCACAGAGACATTCCAGGCAACTGAAGAGCCAATGAACTCGCCAAAATTGGAATCACTCTACCTAATCTAGCGGAAAAGGGTAGTATAGGTATACCAGTCGCTACGTGAAAATTAATATTAAAGCTGGATGCCAATAAAAGAACAGACCTTAGATGAACTGTTGAATCAATATGGCTAGCGACTAAACAGCCAAAGCTAGATCTGAATCGCTCTAAAATTCTGATCCTTCTAAATAGGAAACATATCAGCGCCATAATAGGTGTCATCACTGGACACTGCCTCATAGGCAAGAATGCAAGAAGGCTTGGCGCTTTTACAAACGATTTCTGTAGAAGCTGCATGAACGAAGAGGAAGAGGAGACAATCCTCCACCTACGTTGTACATGTCCAGCTCTCCCCCAGCTGGAGCTTTCTTCTACAATGACCTAAACGTTCTGAAGAATATAGACGTAAACAGTCTCCTACACTTCATTGTAAGTTCAAACTGGTTTCATTAGTAAGAGGATCATAGATCCACGTGGCATCACAAAGGGCCAATAGGACTAAATCTGTTGGTGTTTTCAACAGCCCCTCTTACCTACCTACCTACCTAGGGGGCTTATATATTAATATCTTCAAAGGCGAATGTCTTTTATTCAATGTCGGTTGCAGTCCGTTATAACATACATATTTTTAAATTCATCTCTTCTCAAGTCACCAAATAAAATATCTTCTTCACTCGGTGCTAGCTCATCTATTTGCATGCATTTCATTTCGGATGTTAGTTTCTCTCTTACTATAAGTTTATACAGAATACAAATGCTATCTTGTGTGGAAAACGTTGTCATTGGTCTTGATTTTCATTCTAGTGGTATTTGGTGAAATGAACTAGTCATGTCAAGTGTTTAGAAATATTTGACACTACCAAGTCTGTCCAGTATATCTTCAATTCTAGTTAGCGGGAATTTATCGTTAACTATGACATCTTGTTGTTTAGTTTACGAAAATCTATTACTAAACGGAAATTATTTATTCCGTGTTCGCTTTTTTCGGTACTAGCAATAATGGTGAGTTGTATGGGTTAACTGACTGACTGACTGTAATTGTCTAGCAAATTTGTACTTGGCTTTTTATTTCTGATTGTTGTGACTGCGGTAGTCTACAGTTTTTTATATACACCGGATTGTTATCTCAGCAGTCAGTCAGTCTTTGGGAATAAAACTTGTTTGTCGACAAGGGCCAGTGAAAAATGTTTTGGTATTCCTCAAATATTTGTGTTAACGAAGGGTTTGAGTATTCGATATTTAGTTTTTCTAATAGCTTTCCTAATCTTTCTGTATTGGTTTTTTTGCCTATTTCTTTATTAAGTATGACGCTATCTTTTAATAGTGATAGATTAGTAGGGTATATTGCTTCTATTCTGGGTGGCATTTTGAAAATATTGAAAGATTTTGATGATATTGGGATCGTTATTTCTTCTTCTTCTGTCTCATAGTTTATTGTACACATATATTTTAAAAGAAAATCTCTACTTAGATACTTAGAATGCCATCAGCTGATATTGGGGAATCTCTTTTAACTATTGTACATGCAATTTGTGTGTTACTGTATGGTTTGGAAACTTTAGTTTTAAATATGTCTTTCCTAATGTATAAACTTCTTCGCTATCTATGCCTGTTAATCTATACCTTTTGTTACTCAGAAGGCCAGTATTTAGGTCGTCTTCTTTAATTATTGATATTGCAGCTCCTGGGTCTATCAAAAATTTCTGGTTCTTATTTAAATGTATGAGTATGTGAACCGTTATATAGTTTGTGAGGTTGTTGGAAATCTTATAGATGTTTAGTTTTGGTTTCCCGCAGAGTACCGATATTGAGTCTCCTGACCCATTTCGCTTCCCTTGTCACATACGATGTTTATTTTTATGTTTATATTTTGTTTGGCGAAAATTCTCCTGTTTTGATTATTTCTTTGGGGTTCAGTGAATTGAGTTTGTCTGTGGTTGTGGTTTTGCGCGCCCTTTTTGCAGTTTTGGACTCTTTGATTGTTATAGTACTGTTGTAAGGTCTAGGTATAGGTATAGGTCCACTAAAGCCTATAGCGTAGAAGCACAGACTTTAGCGAAAGCGAATAAATCAATGAATGTATACTTGATTGTTATGAATGCGGGATTTGTCTTCGTGATTTTTAGTACCATTTGCGTTGACCGACTTTTAAGAAGAAGATATAAAAAAAATCCTTATGAGTTGTACTCAGTGGACTGGGATAACTAGGTAATGTAGAACAAATGAATCTTTCCGTTCCCGACAGGGGTCTAATCATTCTGGAGTGCGCAACTGGAAGTATGATAGTTGAATAAGGACTGTGCTTGCTAGAGAGCTATCTTGCATCAAGTGCAAGGGCAAATTAAAATATCTCTTAACTTGTCTATAAGTCTGATCTACCGTAATTTGATTTATTGTGCTAGTTACTGCCAGAAATCAAAAACATTTATTCATGAACGAAAATGAAGCCCGGTGATACCATCGGGTGATATTCATGAGTGTTCACTTAGTTTTGTAAAAAAAATCAAAAGTAATATTAGGTCAGTGGTAGGTGAATTGTAAACAAAAGACTGATGTACTTAAATCCCCACTATTGCGTATATCAAATTTAATTTGTTAAATATTTCAAATTCGAGGAATGAAAGTTGTAATTAACACGCCTCCTACTTCGCCTTGAAATTGTATAACCTTTTAGAAATTCGTGCTGCGATTCGCTTACCAGATACAAAGATGTACTCGTAGATATAATAAGTTTTCCCTTTATTTCCCAAGCTCATCTGACAACATCATCTAAGACCAGCAATATGCAACAAAAAAAAAGTACACCACTTCACCTTAATTCATTTAGTCAGCCAACATCAATTAGACGTTCTCTTCGCAAGAGATTTCCTAATTTCTATTTTCAAAATTTGCACGGTGGAAGTCCCACTGGCATTATGCATCCCATTACTTCTTAAGCCCAGAAGAGAGCCTTCGTAATTTATTGACCTGTTAGCATCACTATGTCCTTATTAAATTAGAATCTACTTCGCCGTGCAATTATCTACCGGCTCGCATTAGGAAAATTAAAAGCTTCCTGCCAACCAGTATTATGGCGACTGTATGAAATTATTTCCATTTCTAGACGTCTAGCAGCAGCCCGACACCGAACTCTTCGTATTCGTATCTACATATCTTCATTCTAGCCCCGGTTACAACAACCCTCAACCCTAGTAATGGCATGAAGCGTGAACTAACTAACCCCCTCAAGTCGTTGTGTATTTCGTGGTATGAACAGGAACACCTCCGTCATAGCCTCCCAAGACTATTACAACGACCTCGAAGACGACAACGTCGACGTGTCGTGACTTTTGAAAGTAAGTTGTATCGAAACAGGCCAACAAGGAGTACATTGTTTCTTCCACTAACGGTAATCGAATTTAGTCGCGGTATTTTAAGTTTCCTTCAAATGGGAGCTGGGGTTGCCGCCCTCTAGAGTGGAGTGGAGTGGAGTGAGCCAAGTGGAAAAGACGGTGAATGTAAATTAAGGATTTTATATTTCGTCTATTTTCGTATATCGAATGCCGCCAAGTCTATTAGGGAAGAAGACAAGGATAAGGTCAAACAAAAATTAATGTATGCTTTTTGCAGAAAGTGGTGTTCATTTAAACGGTAAATAATATTTTTCGTGATAAATTCCAATTAAGTGTAAATTAAAAGGTGGCCACGTGTCCTGTCTAGCAATGGACACAGTAGAAACTGGGGAATTGAATTCCCCAGCAAAGAGTGTGGCAAAGTGTTTAAATGGAGTATTTACGATTGCGAGTAGAAGAGATTTTGCTATAGCTCTGACTGCTTTCCAAAATTTCGTTATGCTTAAATGCAATTTATTAGTATTGAAATGGGGCAAATTGCGCAGCATTTTCAGTATCCCGGTTTGCAATTTGAGAAGACTGTGAATTTATTGACCACTTTAAGTGTGGCTTCATTATCTTATCTCGCATCTGGCCAGTGCATATGGTATACTCATTTTGTTTACTTTAAACAGATAGCTGTGCTTTACAAGTGATATTGGTTAATTTTCTTTCATAATCTTGGCTTTAACTCTTTAATTTGAAACGAAGTATAGTGTAGTAATAGCGTGCAGTTGTGACCAAGTGACAAGTATTCCTTGAAATGTGGTCAAATGATTGATAGAACCTTGGCTAGAGCAATTATTGATCGAATATGAAAGATTATCCTTAGGATATCCAACCTGGAATGCAATAATCTTCTACAGCTTTGAGCACCATACGCAGTACGAAGTCTTAAGAGGAGACTGCACTACTTGAAGTATCTTAAAATAAGTTTCGGGCAGAGACCACCGCTGAATCGGACAGCAATTCAACTTTTAACGAGTCTGACATACTATAGAAGGAATTGGGTCACTGAATCCTCATACAGATTTCTTTATTTGGATATATTGAATATTTATTTGGACATGTAAAATTGTTAGGGCTTTTAATACTATGGACGACAACCTGGTGTCAGCTAGGCCATCGTGCTCCTTTTATATTCTCTTTAATTGTAGATCTTTCAAAATATGAGCCATGGCCTCACATTAAAACCAACTTGGAAACGCTCAAATGGAAAGTCCTACCCCACCAGCCATATTCCCAAGATATTGCACCGTCCGATTATTACTTGTTCCGTTCGATGGCACATGGTCTGGCCGATCAGCAGTTCTGCTCATACGAAGACATCAAAAAATGGCTTGATTCGTGGATAGCCTCAAAAGATGATGAATTTTACCGTAACGGTATTCGAACCAAGTGATGGGCAACACTTGGAATGATTTATTTGTAACCATTTTTTCACCATAAAGTTGCATTTTTCATAAAAAAAAAAACAGCGATAACTTAGTTGCACACCTAATATATACGAGTACAGTGCTTGGATCTGGCATATACTAGATAAGACAACGCGTAAGCGTAAGCCAGATATTGATAAAGAAAGTGATCAGCGGTATCATCATCACTCTCAAAGCAAGCACCACAGGAGCTTATGTCATTTATGAATACCACACATTTGTGGTAGTGCTCAGTTTAGGTGCCAGGTCGTAGTCTACAGTCTTTCTTCCCGAGTAATAGGCAGAAAGGCCGATCGATCAGGCGGATGGGTACGTTCGTGCAATAATATACGCTATTGCACGCGGCCAAGTTGGACAACAATTGAATTCCAGACGATGTTAGAAAGCGTAGGTGCAGATGCACGTGAAATATTTCCAGTGGTTATAGGCGGAAACTTTAATGCCTGGAGTGGGTTAGCATGCTTACCAATGCCAGAGTACGTATCCTACTAGACACATTCGCATTCGTGGATGTAAGCATTGCAAACAATGGTGCAGAAAATACTTTTAGAAAAGCGGGAAAGGGATCAATCGCTGATATTGTTTTTATGAGTAACTATGTAACCTACTGCGCGACACAGACTGGCAAGTCAGCGAAAAATATACCCACAGTGACAATAAGGGGATAATAATTGACAGTCGTTCACTGATTTTCATCGCGATAAGAAGTGCTTCAGCTTACAAGCAAAATTAAACAGTTAACTAAAGTATAGATTATTACATAGAGATTGTGTGTGTTAGGCCCCAAGTAGCCTAGTGCAAGTGTTCAACAGTCAGTCGTTCATAGACCTCGATCGGGGACAGACGTGTTTTCGACTTTTTCTCAAGTGAAATAGTGCAAAAGTGATAAAAGAACATTTTGGCCAAGTGATTCGGTGGTGCAGCGGTAGTGGTGTCGACCGACAAAGCAGGGGCAGCATTAAAGCCAAGGAGGCAAGTGTTGGATACTAACGATTACCCGTACGTATCGGATGGTGGGGAAGACCACTACATGGGAGCAGACAATAGCTTCGCATCCCTAGCTGCATCTGAGTCAGATGACTAAGAGGATGAGGTGGAAGCTATTAATACGAGTAGTACAATTAAACAGCTAGAGCAAAAAGTGCTTGCTATTAAGACAAAGCAAGAGGCAAGGAGGAAGTTGGAAAAACTGCAACAAATCCAGAGCCCTCAGAAACAACCAAACGTAAGCGGGGAGCTACCACAAAAACAGAAACAGCCGCTTAAACAACAACAAATACAGAAATCGGCACAAGAACTTACAAAGAAACATGTGCAACCACAACTAAAGCATCAGCAGCAAAAACAACAACAGCAACAAAAATCGCAGCAGCAAAAACAGCAACATCAGCAGCAAACAACAACATCAGCAGCAACAAAAACAACAGCAGCAGCAACAACAGCAGCAGCAACAACTGCAGAAGCAACAGCAGCAGAAATAACAACAACAGCAAGGGCAGAAACACACTAAGCAGAAAGTGCCTCCAATTAACACTTTCAAATTGGAGCTGAAGGACACCATTGAACTATGTAAGTCGGCCATTGGTAACAACTTTTTTATTAAAAGACTAAGTCAAGATAGGCATGCGATCCACTGTAACACAGTGGAGCGCTATACTAAAATAAAAAACTTATTGAAGGAATCGACGACGGAGTTCTTCTCCTACACCCCGGAGACAAGCTGCAAACAATGCTGCTGAGGGGATTGAACCGTCAACTGATCCGGAGGAGCTCCTTGCACTGCTCAAAGAGAAGGAGTGCGAAGAGCTCAAATTCGTAGGGGTTAAGCCATTCGTCACGGCTAGAGCCAAAAGGAAGAAGCGGAAACTACCCTTCTTCCTGGTTCAGCTAAGTCCCACCAGCAAACTGGATGGTCTAAGGTGCATCAAAGTCCTAGACTACCAGGTTGTACACTGGGAAAAATTAAAGAGGAGCGAAAACATTTTACAATGTGTTCGCTGCCAAAGGTTCGGACACGCCGCGTCGAACTGCGAAATGCAGCCTCGATGCGTGAAGTGCGGAAAGAACCACAAGTTCGAGGAATGCACTCTAGGCAAGGACGGAGCGTCAGAAAAAAGCCAACTCTCTTGCGCATTATGTAGGAACACGGGACACACCGCAAATTATCGGGGTTGTCCCAAATTCCAATATATCAAAAGAGTAAATCTGGCTCGGCAGCAGAAAGTGGAAATTAAACGTCCACTCGTGCAGACATAAACACCAGCCGTTACTCCCCACGTTACCTACGCCCAAATGGCGGCAGGTAGGGGAAATACGGTACAACAACCAAAGGTAGCTTCTCAGGCCCCAGCGCCTAGAGCACCGGAACCTGTACCTGACATGCTGGCTATCTTGCTCTCTATTCAGGGGCAGATGGCTCAGCTTCAGCCTCAAATACAGGAACAGGCTGAGCGGGTAGATCAAATCTACTCGCTGCTGCCGGGCCTAACGCACCTCCAGTCGTAATGGGTACGTACATGGCGGAGCAAACTCTGAAGGTCCTTGCAGTGAATGTTAATTCACTGATTAGGTTCGAACGACGAGCCGCACTATTTAAGTTGCTTAAAGACCAAGCCCCTGATGTGCTTTTGGTTAGCGAAACTAAGCTTACCAAGAGACACAAAATGAGACACAGAAGATACAAAATAGTACGGAGAAACCGGCCCAACTCCATTCAGGGAGGAGGCGTTGCGATTTTCGTACGAAAAGGTATACGTTTTAAAAAAATATATAGTCGTGTAGTACGTAGGTTCCAGGTGCTGGAAGCATGCATCGTGTATATCCCTCTCCGTAGTGGAAAACGGTTATACATGGTGTCTGTTTATGCACCCATGGCTACTCAATCCACTTAAGGGCTTAAGGCGACGGACAGCCCGTCGTTTCCTAGACACGGGTCTTATTTGGATCTTCTGCTATTCGACTCACGAATACAACTGACATGCACTAACCAACAAACTACAAACTGTCTACACACTTTCGTGTATGACAGTGACCATTGCGGTTTCAGCACCGAAATAACTGTTCCCAACGAAATTGCGGAATTGGATGAGTTTGTTCAAAGGCATTCCTACAATTATAGTAGGGTGCGTTGGACACACTTCACCAGAACACTGAATAGAGCACTCTCTTCGAATTCGCTCTACCCACCGTCCAACAGAAATCTGTCAAACGAGGAGATTGACAGGTATCTAAGACTAATGGACGAGACAATCAAACGAACAATGGACAAAACGATACCTCGGTACCAACACACTGAGGAAGAAAACTTATTCCGCAACGCAACTATTGACGCACTGCACCGACATAAAAGTAGGCTGCTGTCAAGACTAAAAACCTTGTACAGACAGTTTACTGACAGACATAACCCGGAGATCAAGACACTGAAGCCGTCGATTAAAAGCCTGCAAACATTAATAAAGGAATCTGTAAGTTTGTATTGGAACAATAAAATTCGGGCTGTAAACACCAGCAACCCGAATATGTTCCCGCAAATAAATAAAACATTTCGGAGAAAAGATCAAAACGACATTCAGTGTCTTAAAATCGCCCGAACGACGGATAACGAGAACATACTTATAGCAGCAGGCATCGATCCAAATGAGGCTGTTGATGATGACAACTTCTTTGTGATCGAGGATCCGCAGGAGCAGGTAGAGGCAATAGGAGCGACTTTTCAGGAAGTGTACAAGGCAAATGTTATTGCTGGCCCGAATCACGATCTGGAGAGTCGAGTCCTTGAGCACAATTTCTACCTTCGAAATGAAATTGTGAATTGGCGATTCGAGAGCTCGGGTTTCACCCAGTTCAGTGACGCGAATATGGCAAATAATGTCATCACCAACGATAGGGTACTACCCCCGTTCATTTCGAAGGAAGAGCTCCAAACGATCTTCGAATCACTTAGAAGTAAGAACTTAGAAATACTGAACATTGTGCTTCGACATCTCCCTCTAGAAGCTGTGGACATTTATACCACCCTGTTTAATAATGCAATGAATAATGCACATTATCCAGCGCATTGGAAAACTGCGGTTGCACATCCCATCCCCAAAAGGGATAAGGACACTACCAAACTGGTTTCTGATATCCAATGGAACAAAGGCAAGAAGCAGTGCACTGGTGCCTGCCTGATTGACTTGGAGAAGGCATTCGATACCGTGTGGTTAAAGGGACTCTTTTTCGAGCTGGATAGGTTGGGCATTAGTAAACTACTACTGTATATTATTTTTGATATGCTTTCGAGTAGACAGTTCATCGTGAAGAATGGCGATGTGACTTCTGCTCGAACATTTAACATTAAAAACGGTCTGCAACAAGGTGCAGTAATTTCGCCGATCCTATTCAACATTTACACGAGTGATCTGATAGGTTCACTTCACCATTTCATAGCGTACGCAGACGACATAGTCGCGTACAGATCGGGTCCAAAGATTGAGGTCATTAATATACTCTTGCAACGTGACTTCGACAAAATTAAGCGATATTGCGATGACTGGAAGTTGAAAATCAACTTTCAGAAGTCGGAAACCATTCTGTTTAGGACGCCTTTGTCTGGGGCCTCTAGGGATACCAGAAAGAATTGGCGAAAATTCTCGATCGTGGGGCAGCACGGGCAGCCACTTGCTTGTCGAAATGTAGTCAGATACCTTGGGATCTGGCTAGATCAATTTCTGTATTTTAACAAACATATTAGCGGTGCCGCTAATCTTCCAGGTTGCTCGAACAGGTGCGGACAGGCAGCTCAACTACGACAGAGACGTCGCACATGGCAGTGCGGAGCGTCTCCGGTTCAGTAGGGCGGTAGGGAGTCGCGACATGAGGGATGTTGCTCGACAGCACCAGCACTTTTGGTGGGTAGTTGAAGGAGAGGAAGCAGTGGAGAATTTGTCGTATCACCGCACCTCACAGGGTGGCCGTGGTGTAGTAGTACTAGCAATCGCTTCTCACTCGGAGGGTCAAGGTTCAAATCCTACTCATGACAAGTTTTTCATTTGTGTAATTGGAACTCAGTCAGAAAAATCTGCGTATGAAGGCATAACACTGACATGTAGATTTGGCTGTTGTAGAGTTTTAAGCACAAAACAAGCGTGAAAGTTGATAACCTTCGAATTATTCCGAGTGAAGAAAAAACTCTCAGTCCTATTCGAATTCCCACCCCCGGAGAGTTAATATCGAAACCAAATATACCTGCGTTTCAAACTACTACATCACAATAATGTTTTCCTTTTTCCTCCTTCTATCTTTCCGCCCGAGCCTTGGCAACAGTAAAAGGGTATCATAACCTCTTAGGTGCGCGTAAATTACAAAAAAAAAACAAAAAAACACAGCTTGTGCCCCAGGGTTGCCCAGACGAATACCAAGTAAAATTGGTACACCGTACTTCTGGTGGAGCCAAGAAATGAAGGCATTTTGAACAAGCTGCGTATAAGCCCCTCGCAGAGAGGAATGTTCTAGAAGGATAACTGATTTTCAAGAACAACTAAGCATATTTCGACTGGCAAGGGACCTATAAAAGGCGATAAAAAAAAGTAAAGCAAAATGCTTTACACGACTGTGCGACGAATTGGACATAAATCTTTGGGGCACGCCGAAATGAATGATAATGATTAAGCTGAAAGGTCTATTATAGAGTAACTATTCGAACAGAGACCATCGACTCCGTGCAATATAATCAACGAACCCAGCACAAAAGTAGTTCCAATACTAACACCAGATGAACATTTCAACGCATGCAAGAAGATAGGCATGCCAACAAAGCGCCTAGACCCGATGTCATTCCAAATAACGTAATGAAAGCCGCCGTTCAAAAGAGGCCAGACATGTTTATAACAACGATGCAAAAGTGTCTGCAAGAGCGGGTTTTCTCAGAGCAGTGTAAGCTGCAACATTTTTCACACTTACCAAAGGGAAACAAACCACCTGGAGAACCTACATCATATCGCACAATATGTATTGAAAAAACCTGATATAAACTCGATATAATAATCCCTTGTATATCACAAAAAAGTTTTCTTAAATTGCCTTCTGTGGCAACCACTACTATACTATTCATTTACGCAGTCTTGTGATAATGCGAACGAAGTCATACGCGAGTTAGAAGCTCTAAAGTTCACATCCGTGGCTAACAGGCATAAAAACGAGTAAGGCTTGGGCTTTAACTAATAAACATTCTGAAGAATCCACGATAAATGATTTGATTTCATTGCTCCCACTGTCGCTTCCGCCATCACACGCTTGTGCCTCTGGATAATAGTGATCGAGGAAATAGTGAAAATAACGCACGGGGAACGCAAAATAATGAAGGTTCATCGTTATCCATAAACCATTTTTCACCCATTGTTAGCAATCACACTAAAAAGGAATTTAGTCCTTCGGGAATATTACCAACCATTGTAGTGAAAGTTATTGATATAATGGAAAACTTTCAGCTTTGTCGGGTTCTTCTGGGTACTACTCGATACGATTCTTCTCAGGTTTCGTTCGTGACTGATAATGTCGCTAAAAGATTAGGTTTCAGACGTCGCAATCCTCGGTTACCGATCTTAGGAATTTCTTCACTCTCGGCGGGTCTTACTCATTGTGGCAGTTTTTTTTTTCAGTTTTAAAGCATTTTATTTCCTTAATCATTAACTCTTACATACTAACAAAAAATGCTTAAATGCTAGCTGAAAATTACTTAACAATCTTATACTAACTTACTGGCCCCACACAGGCACTCTAAGCTACTCTAAATTCTTATATCTATGTCTTTCGACTTTATGTACATTTTCTTTACTAATAATTATTTACTATACTTAAAGCTAAGGAAAAAATTGCTAACAAAAACTTAGCCTATGGACATAATTTTTTATTTTTTATAAAAACTTAATATCTAACTTAAAATAAACCTTAGCCTACCTAACCTAGATGCACAATACACACATACACACATAGACATTATACACAATTATATACATATATTAGGATATACCTTTGTATACACTAATATATGTATATATTTCTTAGATGCTAACCTAAACCTATGTAAGCTGGCCATCGCTATTTACCGAGAAAACAGATTGGTCAGCTCTGCCTCATTACTGAGGCTGGTCCGTAATTGACGGAAACGACGACGAAACATCTTCTCCATCATTCAACCACCATCAACCTCCATCGCGATTCCCCACCGCCCTACTGAACCTGAGGCGATCCAAACTGCCGTGTGCGACGTCTCTGTTGTAGTTGAGTCGCCTGTCCCCAGCTGTCCGAGCGACATGGAAGATTAACGGCACCGCTGATCTATCCTGGATCAACCCTATCTGATCTAGGTAGACAAATGCTTCCGGTGGAACGAAGCCGTCAGAGCGCACACTCTCGTGGTAAAGGTAATTGGGGTAGTAAGCCCCAGATATCAGGGTATTCGTCGATGTCATTGCTCTTGCAATGTGCCTTCGAGTCAGCTTAATTACGAAGTTGTCCACTCTTATTAGGTTCGCCCTGTTGTAAAGGACCTCATTAGGATACAATTTTTTGTACTCCGACTCTGGTGTTCTGTACAAGCGAAGACAAGCCCTAAGGCAAGCCCTCTCAAACATCCGAATCTTTTCCATTAAGCTTGCTCGTACATTGAACCACACGGGACAACCAAATAGCAGCATGGGCCTGATAAGGGCCATGTAGCAGATTACCTTTACTCTCGCATCGAGTTGGCTGCTATAAAACAGTCTCTTTGCGAGGGCAAAAGCACCTTTAGCTCTGGCCAGAGCAGCATCTACAATTTTGCCAAAATACAGAAGCTGATCTAGCCAGATTCCAAGGTATCTGACTACATTTCGACAGGCAAGAGGTTGTCCGTGTTGTCCAATGATAGAGAACTTTCGCCAATTTTTTCTGGTATCCCTAGAGGCTCCAGACAACGCCGTCCTAAAGAGAATGGTTTCCGACTTCTGAAAGTTGATTTTCAACTTCCAGTCATCGCAAAATCGTCTTATCTTATCGAAGTCACGCTGCAAGAGAGTATTAATGACCTCGATTTTTGGACCTGTTCTGTACGCTACCAAATCGTCTGCGTACGCAATAGTATGGGGAAGTGAACCTATCAAGTCGCTTGTCTTCAACAGCGCCTTGCTGAAGACCATTTTTAATTTGAAATATTCCAACAGAAGTCACATCACCATTTTTCACGATGAACTGTCTGTTGGTTAGCATATTATAAAGAATGTACAAGAGTGGTTTACTGATCTCCAGCCTAGTCAGCTTATAGAAAAGACCCTCTAACCATACGGTGTCGAAGGCCTTCTCCAAGTCAACAAGGCAGGCACCAGTGCACTGTTTCTTGCCTTTGTTCCATTGGATATCGGACACCAGTTTAGACGCGGCATGTGAGATATCATGTCCCGCCTTAAAACCGAATTGATTATCCGGAACTATATGTTTGTCTTCAACCCACCTAGACAGAGCTCTATTGAGTACTTTTTCAAAAACCTTACTGATATTCGGAAGGAGACTTATCGACCGGAGATTCGCCGGATTGGATATATCCTTTCCCTTTTTGGGGATAGGTTGAACCACCGCCGTTTTCCAATGCACTAGATAATGTGCATTATTCATTGCATTATTAAACAGGGTGGTGTAAATGTCCACCGCTTCTAGAGGAAGATGTCGAAGCACGATGTTCGGAAAACCATCAGTCCCCACCGATTTCTTAGCCCTGATTGTGTCGAAGATCTCATGGAGTCCTTCCTTCGAAATGAACGGAGGTAGGCCACCCTCTCTGGCAATGACGTTATTTGCCATATTTTCGTCGTTAAACCGGGTGAAACCAGAGCCCTCGGATCGCCAGTTCCCTATTTCATTTCGAATGCAGAAGTCGTGCACCAAGACGCGATTGTCCAGGTCATAATTAGGGCCAATGGTATCAATGGCCTTGTATACTTCCTGGAAAGTCGCCCCTATGGTCTCACCCTTCTCCTGTGGATCCTCGATCACAAAGAAGTCGTCATCATCAGCGGCCTCATTTGGATCAATACCTGCTATTGTCAGTAACCGTTCGTTGTCTGTTGTCCGGGCTATTTTAAAACACTGAAAGTCGTTTTGATTTTTTCTCCGAAATAGTTTATTGATTTGCGGGAACTTGTTCGGGTTGCTGGTGTTTACAGCCCGAACCTTGTTGTTCCAATATGAGCTTACAGCAATTCTGTAATTTTCTTTTATTAACTTTTGCACATTTTTAATCGACGACTTCAGTGTCCTAATCTCCGGATCTTGTCTGTCAGTTAACTGTCTGTACAAGTTTTTGAGTCTTGACAGAAGTCTACTTTTCTGTCGGTGCAGTGCGTCAATAATAGGATTGCGGAACAGGTCTTCGTTAGTCGTACGTCGATACCGCGGTATTGTAGTGTCCATAGTTTGTTTAATTGTCTCGTCCATTTCTTTTAGGTAATTGTCGATCACCTCGTTTGATAAATTCCTATTGGACGGTGGGTAGAGCGTGTTCGAGGAGAGCGCTCTTGTCAAAGTTGCGGAGAAGCGTGTCCATCGAGTCTTACTGTAGTTGTAAGAATATCTTTGGACAAACTCCTCCAATTCCGCAATTTCGTTGGGGACTGTAATTTCGGTGCGAAAACCGCAATGGTCGCTCGCATACACGAATGTGCGCAGACAGTTTAATGTTTGTAAACTCGTACCTGTCAGTCGTATACGTTCGTCGTACAGCAGTAGATCCAAATAAGACCCGCCTCTGGGAAACGACGGGTTATCCGTCGCTTTAAGACCGAGTCTGTACATGACATTGTGCTGACCCCACCAATCGAGTAGTAGGTTCTCTCTAGTATTTGGCAAATTATTTCCCCAATCCCTGTGTCTAGCGTTGAAATCCCCTCCGATTATAAAATAATTCTCCCCCGATTCCAGGCTCAGAAGTCGAAAAAGCGTGTCGGGCTCTGTAATGAATAGGGTGGATTGTGAAGCCTCAGGTGCATAAACAGAGGCCAAGTACAGCCGCTTTCCACTGCGGAGCGGGATGTAAACGACGACTGCTTCCAACACCCGGAACCTGCGCAACACGCCCTTGTACACTCTGTGAAATTTTATACCTTCTTTAATGAAGATCGCGACACCGCCTCCACGTTTGGATCTGGCCCGATTTCTTCTTCTAATAATATAATTATTGTACTCCAGTTTGTGCTTATCGGTTAGCTTGGTTTCGCTAGCGAAAAGCACATCAGGAGTTTGATGTTGTAGCAATTTAAACATCGCGGCTCTTTGTTCAATCCTAATCAGTGAATTAACATTCACCGTAAGGACCTTCAAAGTTTGCTCCACCATGTGCGTACCCATTACGGCATGTGTTGCGTTAGGCCCGGCAGCAGCGCGTAGATCTGGTCCACCCGCTTGGCCTGTTCTTGAACCTGCTTTTGCAGCTGAGCCATCTGCCCTTGGATTGCGAGCAAGATGGCCAGCATGTTAGGTGCAGCTTCAGTTGTTCTTGGCGTTGGCGCCGGAGAAGCAACAGTCGCTTGCTGTACCGTAGCCCCCCTACCAGACGCCATTTGGGCGTAGGAAATTTGGGACGTGACGGCTGGTGTTTGAAACCTGACAGGTGAACGTTTGACCTCCACCTTCTGCTGCCGAGCCAGTTTTGCTTTCTTAATGTCAGCGAACTTAGGACAACCCCGATAGTTTGCGGTGTGTCTCACGTTTCCACATAACACGCACGAGAGCTGCGACCTATCGGATGCTCCGTCAACACCCAGAGCACACTCCTCGGAACTGTGGTTCTTTGCGCACTTCACGCATCGAGGCTGCATTTGGCAGTTCGACGCGGCGTGCCCGAACCTCTGGCAGCGAACGCATTGTATAATGCCTTCGCTTCTTTTTAGTTTTTCCCAGTGAACCACCTGGTAGTCTAGGACATTGATACTCCTTAGACTATCCAGACGGCTTTCGGGACTGAGCTGCACCAGGAAGAACGGCAGACTCCGTTTCTGCCGCCTGGCTCTAGCTGTGGTAAATGGCTTTACCCCTTCAAACTTTAGTCCTTCGCACTCCTTCTCTTTGAGCAGTGCCAGGATTTCCTCAGGATCAGAAGACGGTTCCAACCCCTTCAGCAGCATCGATTGCCGCTTTTCACACTTCGGTGTGAATGAGAAGTGCTCCGTCGTCGTACTTTAGGAGCTCTTTCACTTTCGCGTAGCCCTCCACTGTATTACAGTGGATGGCATGGCGATCGTTCCCCAATCGCTTAATATTAAAATTACTACCAATTACCAACTTACATAGGTCCTTGGTTGCATTGACCTCCAATTTATAGGTGTTGATGGGAGGCACCTTCTCCTTCTTCTTCTGCTGCTGCTGCTGTTGTTGCTGCTGCTGTTGTTGCTGCTGCTGTTGTTGTTGTTGTTGCTGCTTTTTTTTCAGCTGCTGTGGTTTCAAGTTTTGTTTTTGCATCTGTTGTTGTATCTGCTGCTGCTGTTGTTTCTGCTGCTGCTTTTTTGTTTGCTGCAGTTGTTGTTTCTGCTGCCTTACTCATTGTGGCATTGAGATTCTCGTTGTCTTCTCGAATTTCATTGTACATAATGTCATTAACGCTATTTTGAATGAAATCACTTCTTACACTCCTCGTTTTTCGTTTGAATTTGATAGTTCCCTACGGTTACATGATCTTCAATTGCCTGACCCTGGATTCAGTACCCCAAGCAACATCGATATTTGCTTGGGTCGGGCGTAGATTAGAGTATTTTGCGGGAAGGTCATGGCACAGATATAAAGGGAAAAGCCATAGCGCACAGTGGTGGTTTTAGTTGGGTCATTACTACTAGTATGTCTTACATCTCCATTGTATCTTGCTGGTATAGATGTAGACGTACGAATACTACTTAAATCGTTTCGGAAATTTGCAGAAATTTCTGCTGTCACTTTTGGCCTTGGACAAAGATGTAATAGATATTCTGAAACTTCCTCTCGAGGCGCTTGCTTGTCTATCGGCGATGGAACGTCCTTAATCTCGAAATAAAAGTCTTCTTCTATAAAGTTTAGGGTCGTTTTTCATGGATCGTATAAAGATACTTATGGTCGTAGTTTGAATGAGATGTTATAATTAAATGCTTCTTGATCGAGATTTTCAATGGATGTTGAAGGAGGATAACCAAACCACATCCACCAAACGAAAGCTCTTATCAGCGAATACTGAATTCTAAGAGCTTTGACTTAACCCATACATATGTGCTCAGAACTATTTAAAAAAAAAAAAAAACTTATAATTTTTGATTATTGTGGTCTATTTGAATGTATAAGGCAACTATATAAAGTCTATTTTACGTTATTGTAACTTAGAAGTGTGTTTTTGGCATGGATGATAAACGACCCCTTGGGAAAATATGTGGAAAACAAGTGGAAGCAAATATATTTATATTACAAATATTACATACTACTCGTACATATATTACATATTATTTTAGGAATGGAATTCGACAAAAAAATTGTCATGAATATGGACATTGCATTTTCTGCATATTTTGGTGGTTGTATTTTTGAAAACTGCACATCGTCTGCGAATTTGGCCTGTATGAATCAGATTATCCGATTATGTTTTGTGAACGGAAGCAGAAACGGTTCTTGCAACATTTTGCACGGGTCCAGGTTGCGATCTTATTGTTCCGTGTTTTAGGAGTAAGGATCTAGCGATACAGCGACGGAACTTCATAGTGTTGATATTTGCCCCATGTGATTTGGCGACTAGAGCAGAGTTATTAATTGTTATGTCAATCAGCCAAAATAATATAGGCATGTACTATTTTTTGCCACTCATACTAATGCTCCTACATTGGTATCAAGTCAGTCTACCCAGCCCATAAACTTATTATACTCAATATTGGCTGATGACATTTGGTTGATCAATATCTATTCTTGCTTTAGTCGCCACCGAACTGCTTTTATGAGGATGGCATTTCACAACAGTGTCATCACACTATTATCATACCAGATAACAGCGCATATGTTGTCACTTGCATCAAGCTTGAAATCACAAAAACCTCTTTGTTTTTCTTTTGCAAAGTTTAACGTCCAAAGGAGGGCAATTGCCAACTCAATTTTGGCGAACTGTTTCAGTGACTTTTACATTTTGTTCACTCAAGTTGCTAACAAGCATTAGAGATGTAAAAAGGTTGTCGCAAACGTATCTGGAAACGCTTTCTGTATGATCTCGGTAAGCATTGTATCAACATGTTCACCCAGCCCCATCCTGCATCCGTTCTTTCAGAGCGTCTTTGATACATACTCGTATCTGCTTGTAGACAGTATCCTAGGCGTGTAGCTGCCACCTAAGATTTGAAGCCAAAGCGAATGAGCTCACCTCGAATATGTTGCTTACAGCCATGTCTATTATAATAAGGAACCATGGACTCATCAAAGGTGATATTTTGCTCAATTGGAGCATACAACAGAAATTTTTCATTCAAAAGATCAAGTATTGAACGAATCTTGGCCATTTTGTCACCCTGATGTAGGTCTTCATTGTTTGCAAGATTTAAATACCGAAATATCTCCTCAAATCCCATGAGAAGCTCAAAAAAGTCAAGAGGCTCACAATTATGTGAAACCGTTATTAAAGAGCGGGGTAGCAGATTCTGCCATTCATTGTTCATTGTTGGTAAATCTGAGCTGATTCCGAGGCCTTTTCTTTATTACTTGATGTTGGCTTGTAGATGGAATGATATTTAGTTCAGGCTTTTCATCGCAGTGTGAGTTTATAATCAATTCAGCCGGAGTAAGTATGTAACGGCGCCCTGTTGAATTTGTTGGCATCGGTATCTTCCTCACCATCTGAGTCACCATTGGATATTGCACCGTCTCCAGGAGGATCAATATAGACATCAACTTCCCGAATATTATTATCATCCTCCAGTTCATCAATGATATCTAATATTTCGTGGGTAAACAGACCGCAACTATACCTGAAAATTTCAATATGTAGCTACTCAAATACCCATGGGGTCGGTTATGTAAAATTCTCATGTAATAATAAATGTAATCCCTTTACATACATAAATATAAATCAAACTAATATATTTTTGATAAATACACTCATACTACGGCGATAATATAAAAAATACCAGAAAATACTTACATTTTAGAAACTACAAATCAATAAACTTACACCAGCACATAATATTCACTTTTGAAATTGAATTGTTTTCAATTGTTTTCGCAATAAATTCAACGCCTACCATTTGAAATGATCCTGCACTCTTTTATATTGCAAATAAACTAAATTTTTTGCAAGTTCTCATTGTAATATTGTGTTTATGTGACAATTTGCAAAAGAAGGGTATGTGGGTCATTTGCGACCCACTTGGCATATATGGGTTAATAGATTTCTACGTTGCTTTCTGATTTACGCTCGCAGCTCCTCCGAAAACAGTGCAGTTGAAGTTCGAATCCTGGCTGCCAAAACTCGCATTCGATTCCACGGTTAGAGTTATATGGAGCACTTCTCTTATGCCGATTAATGAAACTCATTATCTCGCTATTGGATGTTAAACTATTGTATCTCAAATTTTCACTTTTTACGATTCCCAGATCGTTTCCGCTTTGCTTTCACTAATTAGCTAATCTGCGCAGGTTGTATTAAGCCCTATCAAACTCTAGGCCATGACCTAAATCTATTAACTTCGTTGCTGAAGGTTGATTTCAGCCTCTTTCTGCATCGGAGTTACATTCGAATCAATTTGCATTGAAATAAAGAATTTATAAGGTTGTTGAATTTGAATCGTTTTATTAGTTTTCGAAACATATTTCTTCTATTTGTGATCAAAGGGCTTAGAACTATCGGCTAAAGGGAAAGTTCAAAGTTCAAGTTGGGTCTTTCGGAATCGAAGAACGCAATCAGAAGAAGATCATATGATTACAGTCGTTCGATAGTAAGTTGTTTTACAGCAGATAGTTAATATAAATTCTCAAATTAATTGTTGGGATAGTCGATTTTTCCCTTCAGTATACATATTCTCTAGGATATCTTCTTATTAAGGTGCACTCCAAAACCCTGGAATCTACCCAAGTCTATATTGGGTTCAATTCACCCTCCCTCCTGTATAGCGAAATGTATTCCTAATTTAATTTCGCTTTCCTATTTCCACTTTCAACAAGTCCAACTTAATTTACATCTTTGGCGTATCTGCAACCTTCACCGGAGGTTTTTTTTTCTGTGTCTTTTCCTTGGGGCGTGGGTGCGTAGCCTCAGCACGTATCTCTAAATTTACAACTGCAGACATCTACCAGACAGACTGGGTCTGGCACGACAACGTGCTTACGGAGCACTGCCTTCGCAGATGATGATCATCATCATCAATTCTATTATTATCCCAATTTGTAGCTTCATTCAAAGCGAATTTGGCGTTTATACCAAAAACGTTTGCACTTGAAGCCAAATCGCAACCCTGCTCGTACTGTATCGTCACTGTATATCTGGAGCTGATTCTGGAGTTACTTTCCGTTGCCAACCCGTCGAAGAGATGAAAATGTTGTATCCGTAGTTACTTACTTGTACTTTGCAGACTTGTTTTCTTGTTGTTGTTGGCAGTGGTGTGTGCATTTAAGTGGAACCTTCGTCTCCGGTGTTATTCATCCTATGGGTTGCACCTTTAAGCCATTTAAAATCCTTTAACACTTTGTACCTCAGTAAGATGCCGCAATGCCTTTGTCCTGACATGAATTTAAAATATGTGTTGTTGGATTTATTTTCGACTATCCTTGGGATTTTTAAGATGCCACTTAAAGGGTGAAGCTGTTTTTCAGCATTGTGTGTATCGATCACAGGTACAAATATGCTGTGTTGATTAACAGTGATATGTGAACGGTAATTAAAAGTGTAAGAAGAAAGGTCCTTCCAGGGGCCAAAAGTAAACGTATCCGTACATATATACTCCTATACATATCTACAATCAAGGCCAGACGAAGATCAAACAAAAACAGTGGACAATTTAATTAACAACTTCAATTGCAATGCATACTAGTACCGGAATATGTGTTGAGATGAGGTATCCGTAAGATGAAATGAGATGAGGTGAGTTGTAGGCTGTAAATTGGTAAAAGGACACGACCATTGATCTTCTTTGCACATGATGTTAAAGCCAAAGGTGAACTTGTAATGAAATTAATTATTTGCTAGTGGTCCTTTGGGATGAACTTGTTGTGGACTTGGTCGAGCTATACAAGTATAGTAATACGGATATGAAGTACGAATACTCGTAGCAGTCATTAATATTTGAAGATGTTTCAGTTGGGCATAACTTACGGTGAAAGCTGACAGTTGTCTTATCATGTATTTCACATGATATAGGGAAAATTGAATTTTCGGCAGCGATACATTTATGGACAATATGCACTATCCTACAGTTGGTTATGTTACTCAAAGATTTTGGAGTTGAAGATGAAGGCAACCGGAAAGGTTGTGTTCATTTTTGGGTGATACCTTGTAAAATATTTTTAAAAACTTTACTTGCTAATTCGAAGCTTTGTCCTACTATTTCCGGCATCGGGCTTGTATGTATAAATTCTTGCTTATACATCATCTGGCTACTGTTCGGTAACGCCATCAGTGATACCAGGGCATCCACCGAAAACACAGGATAAGATTTTGTATCAAACAATTAACACGTAAATATTTCGGTAGTTTTTACTAGGTAGAGAGATGATATAGCAATCAAGTGGCTCGTGTTTATTCTTACCCATCTTTAGGTATTCTACCTGTGGTAAAGGGACCTTGCTTGTTGAAGCCTCTTAATTGATTCGACGACTCGTTTATTGTTGATGGGGTTTGGAATTTCTTAATATCATTTCACTCTCCCTACCTTATATCTAATACTTTTGTATCATAGATAAGATTCTTGCTAGAATTACAAAACGCACATTTCCTAGGCTTCAAGCCAATTAGCAACCTCTTAGCTTTCCAACAGAGATCTCAGAAAAAAAACGAGTCCAGTGTACTCCTTCTTACTGCTTATATGTTTTTTTTATTGGAATTTCTCAGACTTTTGAAGAAGTTCCTTTTATAGCAAGTGTCGCAGGATGTTGTGTCACTTACACTCGCACGCTTATCTGCTTAACAAAACTGTAGTGTCCCGTCACGTCTCAAATAAGCATCTCGTAATATGTCCTACCGAGGGACAGTAGAAAAGCCACTGACCTCTTAGAAACGTAGCGAAGCATTCATTTGGTCTGTCGGGAACTAGCAGTATGAAAATCTCTGAGCAAGTTTATCGGCGATTTCATTTTGCGTAATCCCATAATGACCTTTGTTCTAAAGAACATGAATTTGTCAGCAAATTCAGTCTACCAACTGCATTCAGTTCGCAGTAAGAAGATTCAGCAAGGCTTTAAGCTCAAGTGGGCAGTCACTATAGATGTAAATGCTTCGTCCACCACAGATGTACACTTCGTTGCCTTCAGGATTGGTTATATCTCCGGTTGGAAGATTGAAGCAAGCTTTCCCAACGAGGAAAGGCAGTAGCTCCATATCCTAAATCGGTTTTGGAGCCATATGTGACTGCATCCCTTTTCTAGCTCAGATTCTGGCCGAAACCATTCCTGGGCACAGGGAAAGTCGATTCCGTATTTTTTCAACAAAAAGAGTAATGGTGCCAATGCATCAGACGGCATGTCCATAAATAAGACCAGTCTCAAAAGACAGTCGGCGCGCAAGGTCGTCAAAGCTCCCATGAGTATTGAACCAAAGACCACATCACTTTAAATAGAAGATGGCTTTGATATGAAGAGTCGTCTGTGCGTTTAGAGTACAGCCAGTCGTGCTAAGGACGAGACAGATCGGAGTCTGGTAAAGGCAGCAGTAATGTATTTTTGTGAAAGCTTGTCCCACTAGACAACCGACGCATAGGATATAAATCGCCTTATTATAGCCGTGTTGCTGTCTTACTTTTGTAACAAATGCTGGCTCCCAGCCACTGGCAACCCAATCAGACGGTAGTATGAATGCTTATGATTTTTTATTCTTCCGGATGATTTCCTATTCTTCCCTTTCTTCTGCAACATTTGTGAGCACCTCCTATGCTTATTGGTCTGATCCACTGCCCATTGGCGCTTTTTGCAACGTAAATTAGTTTAAGAATTTCATGAATAGTAAGGTCTCACTATTCCAGGCATGACAAGGGGGCTAATGTTTTGTTTTTTTCGTTTATCTACTTATATTTAAGCATCTTTTCTTGGACAGTCGAGTCCTGAAACGGTATCTATGAAAGTGCGTAGGTTCAGCTGTTTGGGATCATGTTTCAATCGATTAGCACTTAGTCGATTTGGTTTGCATGCGGATCATTTAGAATAAGGCACTTAGCGATTCGAAGGAGAACCTTGTATTTTGTGCAGTTTCTTTAAATGAGTCTCCGCCAAAGACTACTCCGAACCTCCGAACATTAGTAGATTCCGTTCGAGGAGTCGTAAGCGCCCTGTTGGCACGATCTTGTGGTTCTCGTGTCGGGGTGTTATTGTAAAAAAAAAAAATACTATCATATGGATTACAGAAGATTGCATTTGGCTCCTCCCAGAGACCCCAGATTCATACGGATTTTTCACAACAAATCTGTATCCTATTTACTGTATCTACTCGTATATCTTATGTCACAGGTGGAATCTCAGTTGTAATAAATGTTGAATATTTTTCATGTCTGTTTCTAAAAAGCGCATTTTTTGGATAGTAGTAATATCGACAATATATTGGAGTAGTTTTGGAGCCAACTTTTGTTTTGGAGCAGCTGGTGCAGCAACTCAAGCCACACGACAATACCTTGAGACGGGACCTCGCGAACTGCACTAATGAAAATCTTCTAGTCGATTACTTTTTCTAACGGAAAATCATGTTTAAGGGTGAGGCTCACTTTTGGCTCAATGGGCGTAAACAAGATTAATTGCCATCCTGTGGGTAAAAAAAAAAATCTGGAAGAGACCCAAAAAAGTCCACTATTTAGCGTGGTCAGTTCAGTTCAGTTTATATGCATTTTTATTATGTGTAATTAATTTGCACTTACAAGCTATACAAAAAATCGCTTAAAAATTAGCTTAATTAACTTAAAATTATCTTATTCTAACTTACTGGCCCCCTGCGGGCACTCTAAGTTAAACCTAACACTTAAACTATGTCTTTCGACCAAAATTGTTGGTGCTGCCGAGCTACATCCCTCATGTCGCGACTCCCTACCGCCCTACTGAACCGGAGACGCTCCGCACTGTGCGGCGTCTCTGTCGTAGTTGAGTCGCCTGTCCGCAGCTGTTCGAGCAGCGTGGAAGATTAGCGGCACCGCCAATCTGTCCTGGATCAGACCTTTACTATCTAGATAGAGGAACGCTTCTGGAGGAATAAAGCCGTCAAAGCGAACTCTCTCGTGATACATATAATTGGGGTAGAAAGCCCCGGAGATCAGGTTGTTCGACGAGGTCATTGCTCTTGCAATATGCCTTCGAGTCAACTTAATGACGAAATTGTCCACTCTTATTAGATTCGCCCTATTGTACAAGACCTCATTGGGATAGAATTTTATGTACTGAGACTCTGGTGTTCTGTATAAGCGAAGGCAAGTCCTAAGACAAGCCCTCTCAAACACCCGAATCTTTTCCAATAAACTTGCCCTCACGTTGAACCACACGGGACATCCAAATACAAGCAAGGGCCTGACAAGGGCCATGTAGCAGATTACCTTCACCCTCGCATCGAGTTGACTGTTATAGAACAGTCTCTTTGTAAGGGCAAAAGCACCCTTGGCTCTGGCCAGAGCAACAACTATTTAGCGTGGTATTCATACTGGTGTGGCATCTACGGCCATCTCTATTTAGGTTTAGTTTGCTTAATATACAACATCATAATCGCATTTTGCCTGGTAGTTATTTAAGCTTTTCGCACTCCGGTATGGTGACTCCTTCTAAGTATGTAGATGTCAGGAGTTGGTTCTGTGGATTCTGAAAAAGGTATTCGGTGGTAGAACAACTCATTCGTAAACTATTATCTTATAACGCACTTATCCATTAATTAAGTGTTTCTCAAAGGGCTGCCACGTCCTTGCTAATAATAGCGCTGTCATCGGCGAATAGAAGATAGATCGTTCCGGACTCGTTCAAAATCCACCGGACTTGGTACACTGCTTTGGTGTGCTCCAACTTTAATTTCTAATTCTCCGGTTATTCCCTCTGTGCACTTAATCGTCATTGAATATATCACTCATCATTTTAATATACTTATATGTACGTCACGAATACATATGTGTTGGGGTCCTATCGCCATCTATAAAACATCTCTGGGATCTGTTTAGCGCTCTTTTAAGATCGGTGCAAGCGTTGTGTAGATCTTTGACGCGTTGCTATGTTTTTCTATTGTTATCCGTAGGCTTTGAATCGCGTCATATATTAATCCGCTTCCCACAAGCCACATGAATTTTAAATTGTATTGAGTTATCGACTGCCTGGAACTCACTGTTGGTGCTTCTCACGTCAGCTTGCCTTTATACAGTGGATCAAGTAAGAACTTACTAATTATTAAATATTATTAAATACATTTCCAGACGTAGTGTTGTGCAGGCTATTCTTCCCGACTGCGTTGCCAAAAGTGTCCTACCTTCTTATAACGGCATTAAAATCACTTAGTACGATTTTAACCTCATATTTCGGACATTTCTCGTAAGTTTTGGCGAGGGGCTTGTAAAGATATTTCTTTGGCATGAGCGAATATTAGGCTAATTTTGGAGAATGGAGCCTGGATGCGCATTGTTATATGTAAGCTGTTCAGTTAAGTGTCGAAAGCTCAAGACTTCTTGCCTTCTTCTCTCACTCAAATAGTCGCTGTTTGATTTCTTCTTTAGCAATCGCCGTATTATATGTCATACTTTTTCAACCTTCTTTTACCTGGGCCAGTGGATCGCACGGTTCAACAAACATATGACAAATGTTCGTTACACCCGACTGCCATATTCAATCTCATCAATAATTTCCATTCCATTCCATTTTTTTTTTGCACGAGTACATGTGTGCATAGATGTGTGGATTGTTATAGGCACATACTTCTGGTTTAAAATGCAAATAACTACTTGTATAATATTATACTTTGAGTGGACATCCCGGGATCGAGTCAACGAAATTCATTGAGTAGTAAGTGAGTAGTGTCCTTGTAGTCTTTATTTTCTTTTGAAATTCCATAAACAAATAAAGCCATACCAAACACCGGCAATGAAAATAAAAAAATCCTTTCTCCATTTCATTGGATACGAAAGTCAGAGACAAATGCAAGTACCAGAAAATAAGAGAAGGTACTCGTACCGTACCTCAACTACTGATTTGCCATAACGAATACCTTGTAAATCGAAAAGAAAAATGTTTACCGTTAATAAACGGATGACGTATATTTCCATTACAAAAGGTAAGTATGCTCGGAATATTAATAATAATTTCCTCTGTGCAATGGATAAGAGTCCCCTTACTTTGTCTGTGTTTGCCGCGCTATGAAATAGGAACAGAGAAGGACATGGCCGTAGTTCTGTTCATGTAGTCGTATCCGTACACCCTCGTCAATACAATGCTTAGCGACCACATTTACTACCATCGCCAGGGGCTGTCGTCTTCGGTTCTCAGTCCTCAGTTTGCAGTTAACAGTCCTGGAGTCCCAGAGTCCTGAGTCCTCCCCAACATTCATTGGTTCGCCTTGGGAAGTAAAATGTAATTTTTTGCATCAATTGTTTTTGATTTGAAATTTATGATGAGATTCTTTTTTATTGCTTCGGTTTGATACTCATATATTCTAAGATCTGGAGTTCAGAGCTGCGAAAAATATTTCCTTCGATTTTGAGGGGACTAATACTTTGACTTTTCAAATTTGACATTGCCAGAACATGCTTCCATTAGATAGCAATCAGCATGCTTAATTGCCACCGTTAATCACTGTCGATGGGTTTTTTCTGCTGCAAAACACCTGCTGAATTTTTTTATATGGTCAGCCAAGTTGTAACACTACATTTATGGTTTTTTTTCACATTTTGTCTATTTTCCTAATAACTGACAGAATTAGTGGGGTACAAAATTCTACCAAGAAAGATATTATATGGTCTACGAAGTGATAAATTTAGGGATAGTAAGTGATCAAGTGATCACACTTATACGCTTATAATAATGCTTTTCTCATTTGCTCAGGGGTTTCCCATTAGAAGCGACCTATTTTTCCAAAAGGGATTCGCTGACCTCATGCCTACAGTGACTCAACTATTTGATCAAATGAGTAGTAAATATGTATACGAACTTTTTGAAATACATTTTTTTATTTAAAAGGATAATTTATTAAAATTTGAAAAAAAAACTTTAACTTAATTAGGTTATTCATTACATAAAAAAAATGAACTTAAAATTATTTCTTTACATTTATTTAATTCTAAATTAAAAAATAAAAGGCACTTGATCAATTTGTTGACTCTGAAGAACTTTTCTTTTTTTGTTTCTTTAGTATTCAGTACGTCCTCCTTTTGCTTTGAGAACTGCTTGAATTCTCTTTGGCATGGATTCAACGAGTGTGGCACACTTATCAGAAGTAATATTGTACCAAGCAGTTTGCGTTCGTGCCATAATGCATCCAAGTCTGTTATAGCACGTTTGACCTCAACTCAAAGATGTTCGGTTGGGTTAAGGTTGGGGGATTGTGATGGCCATTCAAGTAGTTCAAAACTATTATTTTGAAGCCACTCCTTGGTAACTCTAGCGGTGTGTTTCGGATCATTATCTTGCTGGAAGATAACATCCGAAATGTGTTTGCTCCACTCTATGAGACTTCCTTGAAGTCCTTCTTCGAGGATATTATCATATTGGATGAAATTTATTCGTCCTAGCATTTTAACACATTTACTAACTCCTTCCAGGCACATGCATCCCCAAATCATAATGTTTCCTCCCCCAAATTTGGCAGTTGGTTTGATGTGGCGATCCCTAAAATTTGTATATTTTTTAGAAAAGTCTAGCCTCAGTTTTTTATGGCAGTTAGTTAAAAGGGATTTTTTCACTTTAGCCTGACCGTGAAAACCGTTCTTACCTAAAACTTTCCTTGCTGCCGCAGTCGTCACTTGGACTCCATCGCTGCGGTGAAGTTCTTCATCGATTTGAGCTGCATTGTCGTGTACTCCCTACTTTATTTGCCTTAAAATATGCCTTTGAAATGTTGGATTCAAAATTGGCTTTCTGCCAGGTTTGTTTTTCTCAACTTGAGGCTTGAAAGATCTCCGTATTTTCGAAATGGCCCCTAAGGAAACTCCAAGTCCTCGAGAAATTTCTCGGTGGGTAGACTTAGAATAAATAAGCCTTTCGATTTCTTCAATTTTTTTCCGGCTAAGTTCTTTCATCTATCAACTAAGTAAAAATAATGTAATATTGCAAAAAAACCTAAAACTTGAGTATACCTTTCAAATAAATGTCTACAATTAGTGACTAGGAATAAAAAAATGGTTTTCTCACTCTTCGCACGCGTGCAATAACATCACTGAAAGAGCATCAACAAATTGATCCAGTACATTAGCTTATAGTTATTTTGCGTTCTGGAAAATAACTGTACATTTCTCTTTTGTGTACACTGATTCGCAACATGTGCACCTGTTTCGATTTTAAAATTTAGTGGTATAACTCCTAATAAAAAAGTTACAGCATAATGTTTTGTTTCAACCAATCATGTGATCAAAAAGTTGAGTCACTGTATGTCATATTTGTGTTCCAGATTGTCTGCCATTTAGTCATTGAAATCTATAAATTCCCAGTCATCATTACTACGGTACGTGAGTTAACTTATAGTCGTACCAATTACTGAACAATTAAGGGCTTAGTGAAAAAGTTCGAATCGACTTATACACTCTATAATGTTGCCGAACTAGTAAGACAGCAGAACGCCAGAAGTGAATAGAATATTCCAGTTGTACAGGTTATGGAATATAATATAAAGCACAAGCGTACATCAATTTTCCCTCTTCACTAACAAGATAAAGGCATAGTGGCAACATTGCGCTAAGCGCAATTTAATTTAAGTAGATGTGTACAAGGGAGTGACAAATCTTCACTTAAGTATTTAGTAAGTTCAAGTCCATACAGTAAAGATCATTTTTAAATAAACTTAAAAATTGTTTTTGTTTTGCCTTCGATAAGTAGAAAATACAAAAATGGCGCAGTTGGTAGGATTCTTCTAAAGAACTTAACTATACATCAGTTAACTGTGAAGTGTTTAAAAGTGGTAAGAAGGTGAGCTAAAAATCCGCATAAACCGAACACAGGATCGGACTAACTCAAAAAGAAAAAAAAAAGAACAAAAGTTTCAAGACACATTTTAAAGTTCTTCAAACAACGAAGTAAACAAGAGATGGAAGCAGCGCTAGTAGAAAGACTTATGAAATCTCTGGAGGCACTGGCCTAAAGAAATCTGGCGCACAGCTGATCTGTTAATATCACAAAAGAAATAGCGTACATACTAGTATCCATACAAACAAACGTTGTACCAACACATCTGGACGGAGTGGACACAGATACAAAGAGCTAACTATGGCAAGTAATCTGCAATACAAAAGTTGGTGGACAAGATAAAGAACTTTAACTCTACAATCAGTCAACAAGTTGGGAAAATGCAAAACCACTATTTAAACAACACTTTTTGCCGGCAGTAAACGAAAAGACGTTTCCAGAAAATTAAAAAAAAATAAAAAAGTTTAAATTATCAGAGAAAAAAAATTATAAGAGCTATCAAACATTCGCAATACGCTTATATGCAAAATATTCAGAAGTAACAAAAATACACCTAAAACAGGAACAATAATAATAACAATAATAATCGGAACAGCTCAGGGCAGGGAAGACAGAATAACTATCAATCAAATTCAAACCAAAACAGTTGTTAATAGGTCAGGTCAATCCAGACTTGCTGTTGAGCAAATGGAGGTAGGGCAAATCCCTCATGAGAATAATGGAGAAGAAGAACCTGTTGGAGAAGCAGGACTGATTGAAGAAGAAATTCACAATATGAGCCAGAGTTTTGTACAAACTAGGCCTCGGAAACAAAATTTTTATAGATGTTAAAATCGATAAAAAAAGTTTCAAACTTTATTAGATACAGGTTCTACAATGAGAATCATTAACTCAGATAGCGTAGATTATAATAGGAATAAGGGATTTTAGAAAATAAAGATGAAATTACAAACAATCAATAGCCCCACAACGGAAATAGTAGAAAGAGTAATAACCAAGATACCCAAGGATATCAATTATGATACCAGAGGGGCCATCAAATGGTATAAAAGAAATTTAGGTAAAGAACCACACGATCTCCTAATCGAGATGAACATATTGAGTAAAATTGTCAAAACCCTTTTCTTCGACAAGAGAGTGCGCAAATTAAACAACAGTACTAAGATCCCTTATACATTTCCGTTAACGAAACAACTTTCGATTGTTTTGTATTAACGAGATAGACTTAAGTCATCTAAATAAAGGGAACGCAAGGAAATACAAACTCTTTTAGACAAATTTAAAAACCTGATTTAATACAAGGGAGGTCAATTGACAAGTATAGTCTCTAACTCATTAAATAAGAATTACAACTGACCATCTAATCAATTTTAAGCTGTATAGACTACTACCTAAATATGAAGAAGAAGTTAACAAAAAAGTATGAGATTCTTACTCACTAAAAAACCTCCCATTTTCTATAAGACTATGACTAAGTTTCCTTAACAAGTAGCTCAAGCTTCTGTAGTTTATCGCGTTTGGTAGGTAGCTTTCCAGCGAGGGCACCTACTATTACCGTTATTTCATACAATTTCTCCTTAAGGCGCTAAGTCGAACGGTTTTGTTCTTTGAAATCGCCGCACAAGATTTGTCTCGTCCAATCTCCGGAAGTTTACGACCAAAGCTTGTTATTTCATCTTTCACGGTTGCAGTTCCCAGATCGCGGTGAATATCGCTATTCCTTATATACCATGGAGCATTTACGATTGCTCTAAGCGCTTTGTTCTGGAACGTCTGGAGGACAGACATATTGTTTGGTTTGGTACAACCCCATAGTTGTATACCATAAGTCCACGAAGGGTTTAGCACTTTCGTATATATAAGCAGCTTGTTATATGTGCTTATATTTAGTTTATTCAAGAATTAATGTCAGTACATGGAAGTTAGGACATTTGCCTCTTAGTCTGGTTGCAATAACATGCATAAATGTGTCCCTCTTTTAAGCTCTCATAGTTTTGCCATGGTGTATATGATGAATCACCACAAAGAGAAAGAGCATTTCGCTTAGGGTTACCATCTCCCCATTTAAAATGAACAAATAAAAATATTGCTGAACGATATAAATTTCATTTATCTTTTTCCTCACCACCAAGCGATGGCGCGTTTTTTTAAGGGTATCCCCAGTAGGCCTAATCCCTTAGAACAAAGAACTAAAAAATATATGTATTTTCATTTAATCATGATAAATATTGTAAACAAAAATATAATTCATAATAAATGTAGTAAAGTATAATGTAAAAATATAAAATTTCATTAATTTAAAGTAAAAATAACTTCATTAATTTATAATATTAAAATCTATTAGTCTGATGAAAAGTTAGTGCTGCTACTATCGTTATTTATATTTATTACTAATCTTTCGACTGCTTCCTCGTCGAAAACGTCCATATCCCACATCTTTAGCTCAACAACCTGTTCAACGTGTTGCTCACATTAGTGCCATTGCTCACTGCCAACTCTTACAAGTGCTGTTGTTAATAATAATTTAATTTCTGTCATTTTAAATGACTTGTTTTGGCTTGCTACAAATCGTTTTACTTGAGCCCAAACCAATTCTATTGGATTTAGATCGCAGTGATAAGGCGGCAAGCGAAGCACTTTATGTCCTGCAGCTTGAACCATTTCATCCACGATATAGGTTTCATACTTCGCTTTGAAACGTTTAACGATTTCAAGCAACTCTGTTTTAACCATATCATCCTCAAAACTTATAGCATCTTTTCTAGTAGAAGTGGTTGGTGCTTTATTTTTCTTTCTCGAATGGTAGGAAGCATTGTCCAAAACTATTATGGAGTTAGGCTCCGGGCGCGTTAAAATATCTTTGAACCATTTCTCGTACACTTCGGCATTCATGTCTTCGTGGTAGTCTCCACGTAGTCTCTGTTGAAATGGATGGATCCACCCACACTTTCTCCCGAGTATGTCCGTCGTTGAGCCAGGTCTCATCAGTAAAATATATTTTTCTTTTCTCTTCTCGAAATTTTTTTATTTCGCGTAAATACCTTCGTCTCCATGAAATAATATCACTTCTTTCCAACAACAAGTTTTTACGCTGACGTTTGACGAATTTAAATTTAAGATCTTCTTTTAAGATTGTATGTAAAGTCGACCTGCTGATTTTTGTAATATTTGCATTTTGTTAGGCTTCATGCAATATCTTATCGAGCGTTGGTACATCATTATCCATGAAAAACTGATGGACTATGCGCCTAATGGCACATTTGTCAAAATCATTGACTCTGTTTTTGCGACCAGAATTATTTTTCTTCTTTGAAGGCGAATTGTGGCCTTTAATTTCATTTTCCTTTAAAAGCCTATATACAGTTCGTTCCGTAACAGAAAAGACATCAGCTGATTTTCTCACGGATTCTGTTTTATTTTTAAGAAGGCCATAAAATTTGTTAGTTGCATTAACAATTTTTTGTTTCTTTTCTGCACTTAATTCCTTTGAAGACTTTGTAGCCATTTTCCTATTTAGCCATAACACAGTTGCTTAAAACTATTAATTTGATACAATATCACTACTAATACTTACGCTATTAAATATGATCACTAATTGCACAGTCAATGAATTCTAGTTTCAAAACACCGCGAAAATAATCCTTTTTTCTTAAATACAACATTAACACCGACACAACACAGTAATTTGAACCACTATTATTTAACACAATATCACTAAAAGGCACATAGTCCAAAAATAATATGATGACTTATTACACTGCTTTGTTGCAATGCATTAAAATAGCGCGCGAATAAAATTTAAAATACAAAGTCGAAAAAAATGGTTTGACCACATTTTAACGGTTTCTCAAAAAAAGGAAAAGGAAAAAAAAAGCAAATGACAACACCACCACACATATTATTCATTTTTGTGTTCTCAAAAGCTTCAAATCCCATATGCTTTGTAAAATAACACTGAAAAATCAGTAACGATGTGTTAACGTTTGAGAATGGTAACACTGCTTTGATGAGATTATTTTCAATTCACAGCCAGCAGTAATGGCGAATGGTGATTTTATGATCATTCTGCCCACGGCTATCGGGCAAGCAAGTCATAGGGTGGCTGTGGTTAAATCTGAAAATAATTACAACAAGAATTGTACACAAAGTTCAGTGGCTTCATTTGTGTTTCAATGGTAATGTGCCATTGAGTCCACCTACAGGCACCATTGTTAGAAAAAAAGCTTTCCCATAAGCCCTGTACTGACATGTTTTGTTGGATAAGGTATAGTTTAGAGTATCTTCCGATAAGCCAATTCATTTCTCTTAGCCTGATTTCGAGCTCTTCACGTTTCTTTTTTACGTGTGATTTCCACTTCAGTTTTGCATCTAGGGTTATTCCCAAATAAAGGTAAGTAGTTTATCTTTTTGTACGTGAAATTGACGTGTGTTGACTTAGTGTCGTTTAGCACGATTCGCCAGCTCTTCGTCCACTCAAATGTTTTGTTCAGAGCTCGTTGAAGTTTTGCAGTCGAGGATTCAACTGTTTGTCCTGTGGCGAGGATCGCCGTGTCATCCGCTAACGTGGCTACCACAGTCTCTTCATCTAGAGGTATGTCTCTAGTGTACAGTAAGAATAGGTATGGCCCCGGAACATTTCCTTGTGGAATGCCAGTTTGAATTTCCTGTATGTTATAATGATTTCCTGTATAATGGGGCGTTCTATGGAGCACTGATCGTGGAAATAGCCATAAAACAAAGTGAGACACGAGACATTTCGTCGATGTTCGAGGGTGTCCATTGACTGGGTGATATTAGCATCACCTATGAGTTTTATCACACGGTTTTGAATCCTATCTAGAGATGATTTAGACTCACCTGACCAGATGTGTACGTTGTAATCCAATTTTGGGCAGATGGATGCCTTATATATTGAGGCCAGATCAGAAGGGGAAAGGTATTTATTACATCGTTTGTGGAAATGTAGATATTTCGCAGCATTTTTGGCGACATCGAATATGTGGTCATTCCAACGTGAGTTGTTAAATACCGAGAATGGGAAGTTTTTCAGTTTCGGTTATGCTAGTGCCATTCATGGATAATGGATGGGTGATAAAATTTCGCTTTAACGACAGCAGACAGTATTGTGTTTTGAAAGCATTAAAATCCACTCTGTTGATAGTTCCCCAATTGGTTATACTATTAAAATCGGAATTTAAAGAGTTTAGCATACGCTGCCGTCAATTCAAATTTGTTAATTAAAGCAAACATTGTTGACATACTACCAATAACAGCTATTATACGTAATTTTTGCAAAGGAATCGAACTTCAAAAATTCGCTCCCAATGATTGTGCGCTTAACATTTTAAATAGTTATAAAACAAAGTGAAATTCAGTTACAAAATACGGGTAAACCAACAATAGAACTCTTAAATGAAAGTACATTACTTTGAACTGATTATTTCGGCAACCTCAATTATGGTAGGTCAAATAAAAGCCTAAACGGCACTTTTGTTATAAGCTTCCACAATGAATCCATCGAAATTGACAACACCAAATATACCAACTGGAAAAATAATAATCTACAGAGTAATCTGACAGAAGGCGGCATATCATTAGGTCTTCAGTATATCCACAAGCTTCACTAGACAATGTTAGAAAACTATTGAATGTTTCACGCAACACTGATATATTATTAAGCTCAGACCTAACTATCTTGCTAATCAGTATAACCCTTACTTTAATATTACGTTTCTATTCAAAGCGTGAATATAAACACAAGGTCATTAACACAACGACCCAAATTCCTAATTTTGAAACCATTAAAATGAATCTTTAATCTGCGAGACGTAGATACTTAAGAAGGGTGAGTCATCATCCAAACAACGTTTCCACATAATAAAACTGCTTATTTTCTAAGTATTTTGTATTGACATGATTTTTGTCTTTTTCTGCATATTGGGTCGCAAATGTGGTCGCTCAGACGGAAACAAGAATTTCTCGAATGAACATCTCTGACAGAACATTAAATTTTCTTTCTTTATAACGGAAACGTTAGTTGACGATGATGTTTTAAAGGCAACGGTGGATGCGGACCCAACGAAATCGATGCGGGAGATTGCACAAAGCATGGGAGTACCCCCATTGACAATAAGTCTATAGTACATCTTTCTCTCATAGGAAAGGTAAAGAAACTCGATAAGTGGTTACACCATGAACTGAACGAATCCCAAAAACTACATTAAGAAACCAAACTGAACCGTTTTTGCACCGGATAGTAACCTGTGATGAAAAGTGGATACTGTATGATAATCGTAAAAGATTTGATGAATGATGCAGATGAAAAACCAAAACACACCCCCTAGCCCATAACGGTGACAATTTGGTGGACATCGAAAGCACCAATTCACTTTTCATTTCTTCAACCAGGAGAAACGATAAACGCTATCAAATATTGTTAGGAAATCGACATATTGCATGCCAAATTGGCTGAAAAGAAACCTGCGTTGGGCAATAGGCACGGTCCGATCCTTTTGCAATGCTAGACCCAATACCTCACAAGTAACGATGTAAAAACTGTTGCAGTTGGGATTTGAAATTCTTCCACATCCATCGTACTCTCCTGACATTACCCCATCGGATTACCATATTTTCCGCAATCTGGATTCATTTTGTCGACAGAAGGTCTCCTGGAACCGAGCAAAGGTCATAAAAGCCTTTGAAGATTTGATTGCCTCAAAAAGTCAGCACTTCTATGAAAAAGGAATATTGAACCTTGTATCACGTTGGAGGAATGTCATAGTTGCCAACGGATCCTATTGTATTTTGATTGAATAAAAATTTACGTAAAAATAATATTGGCTTTTAAATTTGTACTATAAAATCCGACATTTCATGCGGTAGAACCCAATAAATATATGAAAAATAAAGATTTGGCTGTTCAGTTGATCAATCATAAGCGGAATAGTTGTTTCTTTTATCTCTCGCGAAACGCATAGCAATTACTTACATAGTGAACTTTACATATAAATTGCTGTCATTTTAGCAAATTCTAGCAATTTACAGGCTTAGACAAATGTTGGTCTAGAAGACGCAGACATCATATCAGAATGAGGATGCATGTAAAGGCTGTTTTTTTTTTGGTTAAATAAATTACAAAAAAATTAACTGGATGACAATTTATTAAATTCATTCGAAAGACTATTTCACGACATTTAATATTTGGAAATAGCTTTTGGGAATATGTCCATCACGGCTGCCTCGCAAAAAAGTGCATTGTGAAGCATTTTTATTGTACAACCAATTGGGGGCCAATCTGGAGTATTACTCGAACAATGTTTTCTTTCCAAGCGTCAATAGTTGCTGGTTTATCGGCACAAACTTGTAACTTCTCATAGTCTCACAGAGAATAATGCAATGACGATAAATCGCACGATCTTGGTGGCCAATTGACGGGTCAATTTCTTGTAATGATCGTGTTTTCATGTCATGCAAATTTGGGAAAAAAAATTGTTAATCGTCGAATAGTATCGGTAACTTGAAGTATTTTGAAGAAATAAGAACCAATGAGGACACATACGGCACATTTTTCTCGAAGTAATGACATCTGGTGAACGTTTTGAGGATTGTTCTCGCTCCAAATATGATAATTCTGCTTGTTCAAGTAGTCGTTTAGGCATTACTGAATAAAAAAACTGGGTTAATTTCCAATTGATTCAATTAATTTAAAGCCCAGTTACTGAACACTCGACGCAATATATACGCAATGCGGTGGCAACTGCATTGTCCTGCTTGCAACGGCGATTCATCTGAACAGCGCTTAGCTCGTATCCTCTGCTATTCTATATCTGAATTTTGAATCTCCGCAGGAGTAAATATGAGGTCAAAGTGGAGGGAGTCGTTGCTTTGGCACAAACCTATACCAGAGATAATATGGTAGTTAAACTCGGGCCAATTTTTTCTAGTTTTGCATTGATGGTCAATGCATGGGTACTTCCGTCAATAATGTCAACAGTTCCTACGGTGAATGTTGACGTGAATCAGTTGCAACATTTGGTTGGTCTTCAGCTGGCTGATTCTCACTTCGGTATATCTGCTGGTATTGATATACTTCTTGGCTCTGGTGTGTGGGGTCTAATTGTAAAAGATGGCTTAATCAATGGCAATTTAAACGAGCCCTATGCTCAGCGCACAGAGTTGGGATGGATTGTCTTTGGAGCTGCTTTAACAACCCCTACGGCAGTACTACAACCACACACCTTCCATTCTTAGGTGTGTGGGGATGCCATCTGATTGGAAGATCTTGTCTGGGGCTTTTGGAGGTTTGAAGAAGTGCCTGGTGAATAAGTAGTCAGGAATGAGTGTGATCGCATATTTTCCGCTACACACTCTAGAACTATAGATGGACGCCACATGGTGCGCATTCCATTTCGTCTGGATGCATTAAAGCTTGGTTACTCATATCAACAGGCCTTATGGCAATTCCACAATCAAGGACGACGCTTGCTTGCCAATAAAAAACTATGAGAGGAACATATCGCATTTCTACGCGAATACTCTGTACTTGGGCACATGGAGAGTGTTGATCGCTCCAGCGAGGACTAGCTAGCACTGGTGTTTCACTAAACGACGTACAGTTAGTTGGTTCTACCATTCAGGATTCATTGCTCATCATAATTCTCCGTTTCCGTCCGTTCAGCATTGCTCTCCAGCTGATGTAGAAAAAATGTTCGGGCAGGTATTGGTCACTCCGAAACGACGAGATTACCAACTGACCATTGACAACGGTAACTTGCGGCATGGCTTGTAATCCATATAACAACACCAACGTGCGAACGGCTACTATTGCGTTCAATTCACGGAGCCAAATTGCGCAAATGGAACTCAAGCAGTCAGCATGTGATAGACCATATAACCAGTGGGACTACGAGTATGTACATCTACTGAGAAACTTGTTATCAGTTCAACGACAGCATATGTTCTTGGTTTGCCATTGGATCGAGTTACTGATGAGTTCTTTTTCAATGTGGCCTTAGACCCACACCCTAAAGCTCCAACGAGACAGCGCATGCTGAGTGAAGCCACATTTACAATACTGCGAGATGCGATACGAGAGTCGCATTCGAATTTGAATTCGTCAAAACACCACTTACAAATAAAAAGCTCAAAATGAAAAAAACAACAATTTAGCTGTCACGCGTTGCGAGATGAAAGAGTTTTCCAGATTTTCGAAATTGACTTTGATGCTCGCTACGAGACTCGCATTATTGTAAACGAAAATATTGAATTACATGTTACGGAAATATTTTTGACAGTTCATGCGCTCTCGTTTTCGAACAACGTATAGCATCTCGCAGTATTGTAAATGGGACTTGAAGTGGCACGACTTTTCGATCAAACTGGTTTGCTGGCACCTGTGTTCGTCACTGGGAAAACCTTTATTCAAACGCTTTGGTCCAAGTGAACTGTATTTGCAAGTGAACTGTGTGATGCTTGGCTTAATTTTCGCAATGGATTCGATGCTTTAAATCGCTTTCGGATCCCGCGATGGTTGGGAATGTTGACTTCAGAAATAACTACTCCTCACGGCTTCTGTGATGTTATTACCTGTGCATACTCGTGTTAGCACCAAGGCGGCGCCTGGAACTCTGTCCTGTACACCTGCTGGCTTCAACGCTCCGAAAGGTTCGCACGGCATTGGGACTTACAGATAAACCTTACTACCTGTGGTCGGACTCAAGCATCGCTCTGCCTGCCACAACCATTGGAATGGTTGAAGGATGACGTCATACCTTTGAAGAAATTTACGTCGCTGATTAAAAATGAGTTAGATGTCATGGATGGTGAAGAGAAAGTGTCTTTAAGAGCCATGGTTATTTGTATTCGTGCTGCAAACACGACGAGATGCTCAAGTTATACCTCGGCCGGAGCGCTTCAGTACACTCCCTCGACTCTTGCGTACTGTTGTATATATTTTGCGGTGGCCCCCGAAAGGACGACATCTACGAACTCATATCATCGGTGCCGACGAATTGTAAACAGCATTAATTTCACTCATCAAGATCGAGCAGACCAAGACTTTCAGTTCTGACATTAACCGACTCCGAGAGGATTCCAACCTTCCCAGCTACCCAGAAATTAGTATCTTACGGGTAGGCGGTCGACTCATCAAATCATCTGTTCCTCATGACCATCGCTTCCCAATCATCTTACCAAAGAAGGGTGCTTTCTCGTTTGGTTGCTGATTAAGCACGCAGTACAGTACACTGCGCATTGGAGCAAAGAGGTTACGATCTACAGTGAAAACTTACTCAGCCGAGACTTACACAGCGACAATGGCACAGCATTTATTGGGGCCAACCGGCTTCTTCAGGAGGATTTGGCGATATGGCGAAACGAGCAGACCCAACAGTCATTGGCGCATATGAAGACTAACTGTCACTGCATCATACCATGCCCTTCACACCAGGGCGGTTTGTGGGAGGCTGGAATCTCGTCCACTTAAACCACTCCATGACGATTCAGAGGGAAATATTGCGCTCACTCCAGACGATTTTCTCATTGGAGATTCAGTGATAGCCGTTCCAGAGCTATATATCATCAATTTTCTCACCAATCACACCAAACATTAGCAGTGCTGATGTCAGGAAGATCAACACTTCTGGCAACGATATCCACCTTGCAAAAACACGCAAAAAGTGGCAGCGGCGTATGGAGGATGTTAAGGCGGGGCGCATTGCGAAAACTTACCATGGACGCACTGGCAGTTGGGTCGAGTGGTCGAAGTCCATCCGTGCACCGATGGATTCATACGCAATGCGACACTGAGGACGGCAAATGATATGTGTAGGTAGTAAGTTCAAGATTTACATGCACCCCATCTCCCAGGGACTTAGGAGCACCATGTATCTAATAATAACATTAACTTTCCGTTTTTGTACAAAGGATAAATTTCGATTCGCTCAGAAAAACGGAGTATCTGCTGTAAGTTGTTTCAGTTTTTCAGTTTTAAATGCATTTTATTTTCTTAACACTAACTCCTACATTCTAACAAAAAATGCTTAAATGCTAGCTTACAATTACTTAACAATCTTATGCTAACTTACTGGCCCCACACAGGCGCTCTAAGCTATTCTAAATTCTTATATCTATGTCTTTCGACTTCATTTACATTTTATTTACAAATACTTATTTTCTATACTTAAGGCTAAGAAAAAAATTTGCTTACAAAAACTTAGCATATGGACATTTTTTTTTTTTTTTATAAAAACTTAGTATCTAACTTAAAATAAACCTTAGCCTAATAAACCTAAATGCACAATAGACACATAAACACACATAGAATGTACAAGAGTGGTTTACTGATCCCCAGCCTAGTCAGCTTATAGAAAAGACCCTCTAGCCATACGGTGTCGAAGGCCTTCTCCAAGTCAATAAGGCAGGCATTGTGTGAATGAGAAGTGCTCCGTCGTCGTTTCCTTTAGGAGCTCTTTCACTTTCGCGTAGCCCTCCACTGCGTTACAGTGGATGGCATGGCGATCGTTCCCCAATCGCTTAATATTAAAGTTACTTCCAATGACCAACTTACACAGGTCCTTGGTTGCATTCACCTCTAATTTATAGGTGTTGGGGAGGCACCTTCTCCTTCTTCTTCGTCTGCTGCTGCTGTTGTTGTTGTTGTTTCTGCTGTTGCTGCTGTTTTTTCAGCTGCTGATTTTTCAACTGTTGCTGTTTCTGCTGCTGCTGTTGTTTCTGCTGCTGCTGTTGTTTCTGCTGCTGCTGGTTTTGTTGTTGCTGCAGTTTTTGTTTCTGCTCTTGTTGTTGGGAGCTATCTGCTTGTACTTGCTCCCTCTGCCTTCGTGCAGTTTGCCTCTGCTTAATAGCAAGCACTTCTTCTTCCAGCTTTAATATGCTGCTGGTAATATTACTTATTTCTTCATCTTCGTCTTCCGACTCAGATGCAGCTAAAGAGACAAAGTTGTTACTGCCCCCCTCATACTGGAATTCATCTTTTTCTTCATCGGCTCTTAAAATGACACTTTTTTTTCTGGTTAAATTAGGAGGAGTTTTCAAACTCTTCCTACGTTTGATTCCTTTTGCCACGGCACCAGCAACCGTATTGTTGCCTTTTGTAACTCCCGTTATGGGAAGTTGGTTCTGTTCTGATTTCACGTAGGAGAAAACCAAACAAAACAAAACAAAAAAAACAAAGAAAAAAAAGTCTTAATTTGGCCCGGGATTCGAACCCGTGTTCACTTATTCGATGCCAGACGCCGCTAACCAGCGAGCTACCGGGTCAATTAGTGAAACTGTAACTAATTAGTCTTAGTACGACACTGAATCACTCTCCGGAGATCTGCGAACGACTGCGTCTAAACTGGTGTCCGATATCCAATGGAATAAAGGCAAAAAACAATGCACTGGTGCCTGCCTTGTTGACTTGGAGAAGGCCTTCGACACCGTATGGTTAGAGGGTCTTTTCTATAAGCTGACTCGGTTGGGGATCAGTAAACCACTCTTGTACATTCTTTATAATATGCTAACCAACAGACAGTTCATCGTGAAAAATGGCGATGTGACTTCTTTTGGAATATTTCAAATTAAAAATGGTCTTCAGCAAGGCGCGGTCAATTCGCCGAGACGATTTGGTAGCGTACAGAACAGGTCCACAAATCGAGGTCATTAATACTCTCTTGCAGCGTGACTTCGATAAGATAAGACGATTTTGCGATGACTGGAAGTTGAAAATCAACTTTCAGAAGTCGGAAACCATTCTCTTTAGGACGCCGTTGTCTGTAGCCTCTAGGGATACCAGAAAAAATTGGCGACAGTTCTCTATCGTTGGACAACACGGACAACCTCTTGCCTGTCGAAATGTAGTCAGATACCTTGGAATCTGGCTAGATCAGTTTCTGTATTTTGGCAAAAATGTAGATGCTGCTCTGGCCAGAGCTAAAGGTGCTTTTGCCCTTACAAAGAGACTGTTTTATAGCAGCCAACTCGATGCGAGGGTAAAGGTAATCTGCTACATGGCCCTTATCAGGCCCATACTGGTATTTGGTTGTCCTGTGTGGTTCAACGTACGAGCAAGCTTAATGGAAAAGATTCAGCTGTTTGAGAGGGCTTGTCTTAGGGCTTGTCTTCGCTTGTATAGAACACCAGAGTCGGAGTACAAGAAATTTTATCCTAACGAGGTGCTTTACAATAGGGCGAACCTAATACGAGTGGACAACTTCGTAATTAAGCTGACTCGAAGGCACATTGCAAGAGCAATGACCTCGACGAATAACCTGATATCTGGGGCTTACTACCCCAATTACCTTTACCACGAGAGTGTGCGCTCTGACGGCTTCGTTCCACCGGAAGCATTCCTCTACCTAGATCAGATAGGGTTGATCCAGGATAGATCAGCGGTTTCGTTAATCTTCCATGTCGCTCGGACAGCTGGGGACAGGCGACTCAACTACAACAGAGACGTCGCACACGGCAGTTTGGATCGCCTCAGGTTCAGTAGGGCAGTGGGGAATCGCGATAAGAGGGATGTCGTTCGGCAGCACCAGCATTTCTGGTGGTTGAATGATGGGGAAGATGTTTCGTCGTCGTTTCCGTCAATTACGGACCAGCCTCACTAATGAGGCAGAACTGACCAATCTATTTGCTCAGTAAATAGCGATGGCCAGCTTACATAGGTTTAGGTTAGCATTTAAGAAACATATACATATATCAGTGTATACAAGTGTGTATACTGATATATGTATATGATTGTGTATAATGTCTATGTGTGTTTATGTGTGTATTGTACATTTAGGTTAGGTAGGCTAAGGTTTATTTTAAGTTAGATACTAAGTTTTTATAAAAACGAAAAAAATGTCCATATGCTAAGTTTTTGTAAACAAATAAATTTTTTCTTAGCCTTAAGTATAGAAAATAAGTATTTATAAATAAAATGTAAATGCAGTCGAAAGACATAGATATAAGTATTCAGAGCAGCTTAGAGTGCCTGTGTGGGGTCAGTAAGTTAGTATAAGATTGTTAAGTAATTGTAAGCTAGCATTTAAGCATTTTTTGTTAGAATGTAAGAGTTAGTGTTAAGAAAATAAAATGCATTAAAACTGAAAAAAAAAACTGACCAGTTTAGACGCGGCATGTGAGATATCATGTCCCGCCTTAAAACCGAATTGATTATCCGGAACTATATTGTTACGAAACCTAAAGAAAAAAAGAAAACTGCAGAAAAATAAAAAAAAAAACATTTTATTTCACGACGAAATACCTACCTGCATCACATTGTTTGTTGTCGGTTTCATTTGACAGGTTGAAGAGGTTTGTTCCCTTTGCCGATCATGGCGGAGCATTCAGCCGCACGAAGAGGACGAATGATTAAGTAGTAAGCCATAAGAGTAACATGAAGAAAGGAGATGACTACCGCAGAAAGGGGAGCAAATGATGAAAAGTCAACGAAGAAAATATTTGCCGTTTCCTGTGACGTAGGATTTCTCCAATCAAAAACGGTTGGCGAACAAGCGGTGGAATCTTAGACGTTGCAACGGAGATAAGAAAACGGAAGACTTCCTAACAGAGAAAAAGAACCGCGGGCAACGTAAAAATCGAGATAAAAGGAAGAATTGTCGGCAGAACCAGGAAGTCCAAAGCGAGCAGTTGAGGTCGGAAGACTAAGGCCATAGAAAAAAAAACATTTAATCATAAAAAAAGAAAAGAATAAAAACAAAAGCTTACCTCTCGGGAACCAGATTTTTTTGAAGTTTCTTTTTTTTATTTTTGTCCTCTTTTTATCCGATTGAAGCTCGGAGGTAGTTTCGGTCAATAGGCAATTTTCGTTACACTGGTGTCAGGTGTGGGGTAATGCTGTTATCAGTAGATAGCCAACCACGATCATCAAGATGGAGTCGAAGAAAGTTGCACCAGAGAAGAGAACAACTCCCTCAGAGTCTAGCGAGACTGCAAAACTGCGAGCGATGCTTCAGGACTACATGCTAAACCAGAGTCAGTTTTGGGACCAAAAACTGTCCGACTGGAAGCAGGAACTGGTACCTCGGAACTCTGAGATCGAGAAGAGAATGGAGGAACTAGAACGGTCGGTGAGTTGTTTGTCTTTCGCCAAAGGCATCAACACTGGACAGCATTCTTCTCCCAAAGATAGCTCGGTTGAGTGCAATGGTTTACCAGCAAGCGGACAGAATACCGACTTACATCATGTGGAGATGGAGATGTCACCTAAAAAGGAGGCGACCTTTGTGCCACATGTAAGTGGTACTCCGAATCCCGTGGTAGCAGTTGAGGTACCACATTCTGTGCTGAAACGGGCACCTATTCCAGTGGCTTTACACCCGTTTAATGGCAGCGGTTCATGGACCGACTATCAACGGCAGTTCGAGATTGCAGCAAGATGTGCAGGTTGGGACGCTAACGAAAAAGCGCATGTGTTAGCAATGCAGTTAAGAGGAGAGGCTCTTTCTGTATTAAGTGCTGTACCTGTGAACGGTGAATCCGACTACGAATTGTTGGCACAATTGCTGCATCAGCGCTTCTGCGGAAACAGTAGATCTAGCTATACTCAGCTGCGGTGTCGTGTGCAGGGCCCCAAATAAAATTTTTCCGAATTTGCTTTAGGTCTTCAGCGATTGGTAGTTTCGGCGCTTCCTGGGTGTCCAACAAAAGCCGTGCAGGAGGTACTGGTAAGCCAGTTTATTGAAGGAATAAGAGATGAGTCAATCCAGGATTTAATTACTGTCGGGCGCCCTACTACATTGACAGACGCTGTTAATCTGGCACAAGAACTCCATGCAAGAAATAAACGAAGCATCCATTGCACCTACCACCCGTGTCAGCATCACAACTGGCGAAACTAGCGACGTCAGAAATACTGAAAGCTGGAAGAGAAACTGTTGTGGAAATTAATCGACCGCCCGCTATAAAAGGCATAGCAGCGTTAGTGGAGCTTACCCCTGGTTTCGAACTACCAAAAGGTGTATCAACCGGTAGAAGCCTAATCGACCCCTGCAGCAAAAGTTTCCTCGTTAGGATGACCAATCTCTCCTCGCGTGATACAATCTTACCCAAGAACACTGTGGTGGGGAAAATGGAAACGGTGGAAGTATGCGAAGTCCCAACTAGTTCGGCCGCTGGCAAATTTACAGACATAAATGACCTTTTACAACAAGTATCCCCCGAATTATCCAAGGGCAGCTGATTTAGTTTGAGAAACTATTGGAGGAATTTCAAGCAGTGTTCTCAAAAGGACCAGCGGACTTTGGATGAACAGGGATGGCAAAACACAAAATCGATACCTCAAAGTCGAGACCAATCAAGCTACCGGCGAGAAGAGTCCCAGTGGCCAAACGCGAAGAGATGGAAGATCTAATTAAGGATATGAGCAACAGAGGAGTTATAGAACGTTCAAATAGCCCCTGGGCTGCACCGATTGTGTTAGTCAAGAAGAAAGATGGATCTTCGAGGTTTTGCGTGGATTACCGGCAGCTGAACGAGGTTAAAAAAAAAGATTCTTACCCCCTGCCGCGTATGGATGAATTCTTTTCCACAATGGCCGGCGCGAAGTGGTTTTCTACGATGGACCTCCAAAGTGTCTACTGGCAGGTAGAAATGGATGCTAAAGACAAGGAGAAAATAGCTTTCACAAATGGTAATGGGCTATGGCACTTCAACGTCATGCCGTTTGGCCTCTGCAATGCACCGGCGACGTTCGAAAGGGTGATGGACGACGTTCTTCGAGGACTTTCATGGCGAACCGCACTCGTCTACTTAGACGACATCATCGTTTACTCTCGGACATTTGAGGAGCACATACACAACTTGCGACTGGTGTTTGAGCGGTTACAAAGGGCAAATTTAAAATTAAGCCCAGGTAAGTGTCTGTTTCTCAAATCCAAAGTAAAGTACCTAGGCCATGTTGTTTCGGTTGACGGATTGAGCACGGATATGCAGAAAGTCAAAGCGGTCCAACTCTGGCCGAACCCCAAGACCAAGCGGCAGGTAAGAGGGTTTCTTGGACTTTGTTCCTATTACCGGCGGTTTATCGAAGGATTTTCGACAGTTGCCAAACCGCTTTCAGAACTTACGGAAGAGAAACGCCGGTTTGCATGGAACGAAGACTGTGAGATGGCATTTAATACCCTAAAATGTAGGCTCACAAGTACACCTATTTTGGAATTTCCAACCACCGACGACCTTTTCGTACTAGACACAGATGCATCGAACGTTGGTATTGGTGCTGTTCTCAGTCAGAAGCAAGGGTGCTCGGAGGTGGTAATTGAATATTTTAGCCGCACTTGAAATAGGGCCGAACGAAACTATTGCGTTACAAGACGAGAGTTGCTAGCAGTGGTTTTGGCAACACAGCACTTTCACCACTACCTCTTTGGCAGAAGATTCCTCTTACGTACTGATCACGCGTCTATTCGTTGGCTGTGCAATTTTAAGCAACCTGAGGGTCAGATGGCTCGGTGGCTGGAGCGGTTGCAGCAGTACGACTACGAGATTCAACATCGTCCTGGCCCTCGACATGGTAATGCTGACGCGCTTTCCAGGAGACCATGTAAACATTGCACGAAGGCAGACATCAAAGAAAACCAGAGCTACGAGATACTGCACTTGAAAACCGAGGAGGCCACTTTGGCAATCGAACAGCAAAAGGATCCAACACTAGCAAAGGTGAGCAAGTGGCTGAGGGAAGGACATCGACCAAAAAAAGAAGACAGTTTGCAGGAGGATCAGGATACAAAAAGCTTTTGGGCTATATTCCAGCAGTTGAAAATGGATGCCGGCGTAATATGTCGAACATGGGAAAAGGACCAGCAGCAGAAGACATTACCCGTAGTTCCAAAAACCTTAGTTCCAGAAATTCTTCAGCAACTCCATAATAGTCCGAGCGGAGGCCATCTGGGGCAGCGCAAAACCCTAAGCAAAATAAAGGACAGGTATTTTTGGATCGGTCGAACGGTAGACTCCAAACTATGGTGTAAAAAGTGCATCGTTTGCCAGGCCCGCAGAGGCCCTACTCAGCGAACAAGGCGGCGTCTTAAGCCAAACCGGACAGGATACCCATTTGAGAGGATTGCTGTTGACATTCTTGGCCCACTTCCACGCACCAAGGCAGGAAACCGATATATAATCGTCGTTATGGACTATTTCACCAAATGGCCGGAATGTTTTGCAGTGCCCAACCAAACAGCTGAGGTAATAGTCGAACAAATTATACATAACGTCTTCTGCAGATTCGGTGTCCCGCACTTTATTCATTCGGACCAAGGTAGAAATTTCGAATCGGAAGTGCTTCGTAGATCAATGGAGGTCTTGGGCAGTCACAAAACTAGAACAACACCTCTGCGGCCCCAATCCGACGGTATGGTGGAAAGGTTCAATCGTACGCTACTGGACTACCTAGCGAAATTCATCAGCCCTCATCAAACAGACTGGGATCTGTTTCTACAACCAGCTCTACTCGCTTATCACGCAGCAGAACAAGAATCGACAGGATTCTCGCCAGCCATGTTGAACTTCGGAAGAGAACTGAAGCTGCCGATCGATATAGTGTTCGGATCACCACCAAAAATTGAACACGACAGCCAAGGGTACGCAGCACCATTAAGAAGTCGGCTCCTCAAAGTACACGACGTGGCACGAGAAAATCTCAAAATAGCAGCCGAATCAATGAAGGACAGGTACGATCTCAAAACTAATGCAATAAGTTTTACTGCAGGGGATGAAGTCTGGTTTTTTAACCCCAAGCGGCGGAAAGGTCTGTGCCCTAAACTACAGAGCGATTGGGAAGGCCCTGCCAAGGTTGTGGAACAATTGTCGGATCTCATCTACAAAATCCAGGCGCCGGGCCAAAGGAGGCAAAGAGTGGTACACGTAAACCGACTTGCACCGTATACGACCTCACCTGTAACTCAGACGGAACTTTGAGTTTTGAGGAGGGGGTAGTGTTACGAAACCTAAAGAAAAAGAAAACTGCAGAAAAATAAAAAAAAAAAACATTTTATTTCACGACGAAATACCTACCTGCATCACGTTGTTTGTTGTCGGTTTCATTTGTCAGGTTGAAGAGGTTTGTTCCCTTTGCCGAACATGGCTGAGCATTCAGCCGCACGAAGAGGACTGTTCCTGACTGAGGTGTCGTCAAGAAGAATTTGTGGTTTGAAATAAAGTAAAAAAAGCGTACAATGTTTAATCGTTATAATTAATTTATTGACCTGTCTCGGCTGATGTATATACAAGAATGAAGAACAGTCTGTTGGTCTTTAAGAGGAAACCTATCAGCTGTTCTTTTACATTGTTCATGGTCGATGACCTTACCACTTACACTAGTCTACCTTTTACATGCTGTTTTAATACATTTATACTCCTTAACAATTGACATAGAAAACATTGATGTATTTACTACTACTACTTTGATAATCACACATAGCACACATATGTTTGTTGGATGTGCTTATTAATGCCCCATGCTTCCGCCTCAGGAGAGAGAAGGACAGCTCATCAATCTCATTGACATAGCCACTTTGACCGTTGACACTTGATTTGTTTATTTATTGTTGGCAAGGTGGCTGTGTTTTAAATTGTGTAGTTTCGTTTTGAGTTCTTTATTTATTGTTGGCAAAGTGGCTGTGATTATTGTTTGGACTAGTTATCGGATAGCTAGTAATGTTTGTTGGGAACCAACATGCTTCCCCGCCTTCAGCTGACATGATGTGGTGGAAGATGAACTGCGAGCGCTGTGAGCATTCCTGGCACCCACCTTGCACTGACCTTTGAAAGGTTAAGATGGTCATGAAGAATGGTGTGAATGGTACCAATTGAAAGCTTGGTGATCTCTGCCATCATTTTCACCTTTATTCGGGCATCCTCAAGAACAAGTTTTTCGACTTCTTTGATGCTTTCTCCCGTACAAGCAGTAGCCGCGGCGCCGGAGCGGGGGTCGTCTTCAATGCTCTCTCTGCCTCTCTCGAACTCACTTGACCACTTTTGCACAGTTGATAATGAAGGTGCGGAACCCTGGTAAACAGCCACCATCTCTTCATGAATAGTTTTTTGACTTTTTCCTTGCTTAGTGAGAAATTTAATTACAGCGCGATGCTCAATTTTCACCATCATCGTCTCAGTTGCCATTATGATTCTGTTTAACTAGAGATAAAACGCGAATTAATAATCACATTTATATGAAATTTTACATGAATGCACTAAAATAATAGTATTACTTGACAAATAAGTCAATTTATATATACAATCACTGCTTCACCCCGATACCGAGAATATGTTGAACGCCCCTCGTATATAAGGATACAGTCCCAAGTTTCGACTGCTACCCCTAAGTTTGCTAATGCATGAATGCATTCGGTGCTAGTGTCGTGTAACGATTTTAAGCACACTGCGGATTCTTGCCCTAACTTATCCTGTTCAATCAGTATTCTCAACTGTGTGTTGACGAGTTTCCGTTTGTTCTCGAATCTTTCTTTTAAAATTTCCCAAGCCGAGGAATAATTTTTGCCGTCAACCGGAAGGTGCTGAATTAGCCGTGCTGCTTCACCTGTGACTGAGGTTTTAAGGTATTGCAGCTTTTGTATATCTGAAAGATCAACGTTTTGATCTATGATGCTCTGAAAGAGATTATGGAACTCGTACCATTCCTCAAATTTTCCCGAGAATGATTTTAACTGAATGCGGGGAAGCGTTTATCAGAAACCGATAATTTAGAATAATTAAGACGAGATGCGTCAAGGTTGGCACTAGCCGCTTCAGCGAACCTTTCGATTTCGTCGTGCAATTGCCTAATAAAACTAAAATAAATACGTTTTATTTTTGAATATGTTTCGTCCGATTGATACTTGTCCTTTAAAGGGTCTGCGGTATTGTTTACGATCGAGGAATGTTCCTTTTTCGCGCGTTTGAACATTTCCTCTACATCCGTTATCCACGCATTTATATAACCCTTGGACTTTCGCGCCGCGGTATCTTTTTGAAATTCTTCATGGTCTTTTTGGAGTTCTTTAAGAAGAACTTCTTGGGCTTCGATAGATTTAGCCAATTTGGACATGTTTATAAATGTTCTCTTTCACTTTTAATTTTATATGGATTTAAATATTTGATACGTATTGGACACAATTGATTAAATGTATAGTTTTGTTTTAATTTGTTATTTATTAAATCCTTTCGTGTTTCTTAGAAATTTTTATTAGATACAGTGATTTGTAAAATTATTTAGCTAGATGTTAAATGTTTAAATGTAAAAAGTAAAAGGAGGAAATTTCTCACCTTTGTGCTCAGCTTGTTGAGTGAGCGTTACTTTCTTGTTGTTGCTTCGTGATACAGCGGTTGATGATCGTTACTGGTCTTGCTGTTTGATGTCTGTTAGATGTTCCGTAGCTTGCTGTATCTTGTATAGCTGTCTTGATGTCCGTTGGTTGGCTTGCTGTACCTTGTTGAACTGTTTGATGTTCGTTGGTTGGCTTGCTGTACCTTGTTGAACTGTTGATTTCCGTTGATTTTCGTGGCTTGTTTTTACAATTTTAAATGTCCGTTGGTTTTTTCTTTTAACTTTTCTCGAATAGATGATTCGAATTGCTTTTAAACTGAGATGTCGTCAGGAAGAATTTGTGGTTTGAAATAAAGTAAAAAAAGCGTACAATGTTTAATCGTTATAATTAATTTATTGACCTATCGCGGCTGATGTATATACAAGAATGAAGAACAGTCTGTTGGTCTTTAAGAGGAAACCTATCAGCTGTTCTTTTACATTGTTCATGGTCGATGACCTTACCACTTACACTAGTCTACCTTTTACATGCTGTTTTAATACATTTATACTCCTTAACAATTGACATAGAAAACATTGATGTATTTACTACTACTACTTTGATAATCACACATAGCACACATATGTTTGTTGGATGTGCTTATTAATGCCCCATGCTTCCGCCTCAGGAGAGAGAAGGACAGCTCATCAATCTCATTGACATAGCCACTTTGACAGTTGACACTTGATTTGTTTATTTATTGTTGGCAAGGTGGCTGTGTTTTAAATTGTGTAGTTTCGTTTTGAGTTCTTTATTTATTGTTGGCAAAGTGGCTGTGATTATTGTTTGGACTAGTTATCGGATAGCTAGTAATGTTTGTTGGGAACCAACATGCTTCCCCGCCTTCAGCTGACATGATGTGGTGGAAGATGAACTGCGAGCTGGATGAGCTGCGTGCGTCATTAAAGCCTTGTGTTCTGGCTGTCTTCATCAATTCAGATACCTGGATCTTAGGGATGGTTAGCTCCGGCCATGCAAAAGAAGGAAAGTATTAGATATTATACAACAAAATTGTCTACGAGTATATATTTAATAAAATAATGTGATAGTTAATATAGCTGCAAGGTGCTGAATTTCATCTGGCAACCGTTGCTTAAGATGCGTGTATGTGAGTATGCATGTATATATGTAGGTTCTTTGGAGCTCTATTTTTGTTTTATTTTATTTATTCATTGGTAGTCTTTAGCTTTAAGGTAGGTTATTATTAATTTTTTTTATTTTTATTAGGTTTAATTACGTGTTATTATTTGCCTTCTGTCACATATTATTATTCTATTGGTTTAAAGAATTCATTTAACTAGTTTTTACTGCTCATTTTTGTTTAAAAAGTTTATAAAGTTTAAAGTTCATAGGTTTAAAAGGTTCATGAAGTTGAGTGTGTTTGTGGAACGAAGTTTTGTTTTTTACGCGATGGGAATTTTCTGTCGGGTCTATTTTTACGCGAAGGGCTTTCATGGGTCGTTTAGAGTGTTTGAAATCGGCAAGGGGGATATTTTCGCGATTGGGCGTTTTATGTTCGACGTACTTGTCTTTATGGTCACCACGCGCGTCAGACCATCCGCACCAGCATGTAACTCATGCACCCGCCCAAGTAACCATGATGTTGGTGGTAGGTTATCTTCTTTCACAAGAACAATGTCTCCTATTTTTATGTTTGGCTGCTTTTGAAGTCATTTTGGACTATGTTGGAGTAGGTGGAGATATGCTGAACTCCATTACTTCCAAAACTCTTGAGCGAGCCGTTGCAAGTATCTCCATCTGTCAAGGTGATTTATTTTGTTGTCGAGAACGATTCTTTCCGGAAGTGCACGCAGGGCGGTTCCGATGAGAAAATGACCAGGTATTAAAACAGACAGATCTTCTGGGTCAGACGTCATAGGACACAACGGGCTGGAGTTGAGGCATGCCTCGATTTGTGCGAGGACCGTCGCATATTCCTCGAACGTTAGTTTTGATGAGCCAATTGTTCTCTTAAGATGGTGTTTTATGGATTTGACTCCTGCCTCCCACAGACCTCCGAAGTGTGGCGATGATGGCGGGTTGAAGTTCCACGATGTGTTTAGTGATGACAAGCTCCTTGACACTTCCGCTGACCATTCTGAAGAAATAAATTTGCTGTCTTTCCTAAGCTTATTATTTGCGCCCTTAAAGTTGGTTCCGCAGTCGCTAAACATGTTTCCTCAATATCCTCGTCTTGAGACAAATCGTCTGTATGCTGCTATGAACGCTGCTGCTGTTAGATCGCTGACTAACTCGATGTGGATGGCCTTTGTCGAAAGACACACAAATACCCTTTGAGGTTTTGTTGCATCTGCCCTTCCACATTTTGATTTCGACTGGTCCAGCATAATCTACCCCCGTGTTAGTAAAGGGTCTTGATATGGTAACTCTTTCTGTTGGGAGGCTACCCATTAATTGTTGTTGCATATTTGCTTTGTAGCGGTGACATCGAACGCATTTATGAATGATGGTCTTGACCATCCCCTTGAGATTCGTTATCCAATACGTTCTTCGAATTTCGGCCATCATCATCTGCTGACCGCCATGTAAAGTGTCTAGATGAGCCTCATTCACAATCATTCTAGAGAAGTGGTGTGAATCCTTCAGAATGATGGGATGTTGTTTTTTAAAGGGAAGAGGTGCGTTGCCTAGGCGACCTCCTACGCGTAATATTTCCTCCGAGTCTAAAAAGGGATTCAAGTTGAGAATCGAACTTCCCTTGGGTATGGGCCTTTTAATTCTGAGGGCTTTAATTTCTTCAAAAAATAGCTCTCCTTGAATGATATTGATCAGTTTATGTTGACTGTCATGAGCTCATCAGATGTGATTGGATGTGTGTCTAGCGGCATTTTGTGCTCAGAAAGTATGTTGTTTATATATCTCCGCCATATTGATATAATACGAACCAGGCGCCGTAGTGTTGAAAACTGATGGAAGACGGCGTTGTTACTGACACTCAAGTGACATGCAAGATGAGCAAAGTGAACACGAATGTTTTTTAATGTGGAATCATAAATTGACCTTTTTTTATTTTCTTTATCATCCTGTTTAGATTCCACATCAGTTTCTGGAATGTTTTTTTTGAGAAACATGAAGTTTTTGAGAAACGTTGGCCCATGCCACCACATTTTACTGTTGATGAGTTCTTCCGGCGATGCTCCTCTGAATCCGATGTCTGCTGGATTACTTTTTGTGCTGACGTGTCGCCAGATACTTACACCTGTCAGATTTTGGATTTCGATTATCCGATTTGCGACAAATGTCTTATGACTCGCAGGACTTCCTTTGATCCATGATATGACGATCATAGAGTCGGACCAAGCCCAAATTTCGGGGTTTTCAAACTGCATCGAGTTTATAATTTTTCGCAGGAGTTTCGCCAAAAGAAGAGCGGCGCAGAGCTCCAAACGTGGTAGTGACACTGGTTTAACTGGAGCCACTCTGGTTTTAGATGCTACCAGGTGTATGCTCTCACTAGAACCTTTGACAACCCGTACATATACAGCTGCTGCATATGCCCTTTCAGAGGCGTCACTGAAACCGTGCAGCTGGACTTGGGCGGAGTGATCGTATCCAATTCAACGTGGAATTTGGAGTTCCTGCAACCTTACTAATCCGGTGCGTAGGTCGAGCCATCGCCTTTCTGTTTCCTGTGAAACTGGCATGTCCCAGGTGGCTTCCTCTCGCCAAAGTTGTTGAAGGATAAGTTTTGCCTTAAGGACACATGGAGAAACCCAACCAAGCGGATCGAATAGGCGAGCGATGTATGCGAGGATGGATCTTTTCGTATATTTTTGCACTGTAGGTAAAGTGATTTTGACTTTGAAGAAGTCGTTTGCAGGATGCCATTGAATACCTAAGGCTTTGATTGCATCTGGGGAATCGAAATTTAATGGCAAGTTGATTTCTCTTTCGTTTTCAGAAACTTGCTCTAGAACTCTACTTGAGTTGCTAGCCCACTTGCGAAGCGGGAATCCTGCTGAATGGAGAGTGGATAATAGGTCTTTTTGGAGGGCTATTGCACTTTCCTCGTTGTCGGACCCATAAATGAGATCGTCAACGTAGAACCCTTCTGTTAGTGCCTTGGCAACGTGTGGAAAGCTACTTGAGACGTCTGAAGCATGCTGTTGTAAGGAGCGAACAGCCAGGTATGGTGCTGATGCTGTGCCAAACGTGACGGTGTTTAAGGCGTAAGTTTTTATTGGCTCTTTCTTTTTATTTCTCCATAATATAAGTTGATATGGGGTGTCTTCTTGCGCTATCCATATTTGCCTATACATCATGCTGATGTTGGCCGAAAATGCTATTTTGAACTTTCTCCATTTAGCAATTAAATCGACGATATCCGCCTGTAGACGTGGCCCAATCAATAAATAATCATTTAGCGATTTTGAGTTGGTGGTTTTAGACGAGGCATCAAAGACAACGCGAAGTTTAGTTGTTGTACTCAACGCCTTAAAAACTGCGTGATGTGGCAAAAAATAGTGTTCTCCAATTGCTAGTTTTGTGTTTCATTTGACCTCTTTCAGGTGTCCCAAGATAGCATATTCGTTCATACATTTGCAATAGGACTCTTTTAGTTTTGGTGTTTCAGCGACACGCTTTTCCAATTGGAGGAATCTCGCCATTGCTGCTTGTTTCGAGTTTCCCAGCCTTGGTCGAATATCGTCTTTGAATGGCAATCTGACTTCGTATCAGCCATCCCTTCTACGTTTCACGGTTCTTGTAAAATGTTGTTGACATTTTTCTTCTTCTACCGTAAGTTTTCGCTCGTCTAGGTTTTCTTCCAATTCCCAAAATTGCCTTAGTTGCTCATCTAGAGAATTAAAGTGGTTTTTTACTATTACGGATCGGGACTGCGAGGTGGTGTTGGTGCTTCCTGTTAAGATCCAACCTAATTCCGTTTTTTGAGCCACCGGTGATCCATGTGCACCCTTGAGCAGCCCTTCAAGTATAATGGATGCGTAGACGTCAGCACCTATTAACAGATCAATCTTCCCACGTTTGTTGTACGAAGGATCTGCTAACGGCAGATTTGATAAATGCAACCAATTGTCCCTTCTAACCTGGTGAGTTGGTAGCATGGACGTAAGGTGACTTAACACGAATGCCTAGATGTTAAGATGGAATAATCCATTAACTTGAGAGAAAATGGTGAGACAGACCTGTGAGTGCGACGTGTCGGTAGAAGATTGGCCTAGACCAGTCACGCAAGTCAACGTTTTTTGCCGTTTAAGATTAAGAAGTTGTGTAGCGTTTTCCGTTATAAAAGAAGCTTCTGATCCGGGGTCTATCAGAGCTCTTAGCAAATGATGCGTTCCATTGGACGCCACTACCCTTACAACTGCCGTTGCAAGTAACACATTTGATTGCATTTGGTTGAAATGCGAGTTGAAATTTTGTAACACATTAGAATTTGTTTGACTCGAAGTTGGTCGGGTCGAGTTTTGGACAAGGTAATTTCTTGTATTGTTTTGAGTCTCAGGTTGAGAATGGTAGTGATTGTTGTTGGTATCATTCGGGTTTTGTAAACCTAAGTGTAGAAGCGTATGATGTTTCAAACCACATTTCAAATACCTATTGCTACTGCTGCATGTTGAAGCAAAGTGATCGTAGCCAAGGCAATTTTTACAAATACCATTTTTCTTGGTTACTTCCGTTCGACTCTTAATATCCATGCTTTTTTACACTTCCGAATTCCATGAGACGACTGGCAAATTCGACAAGGGTTCTGTTTGTTGGTCGGTTGAGGATTAGCATGAAAATTGTTGGCCTTCCTGAAGGAACTTCCCTGAGTTGGTTGTTTTTGAGATCTGTTTAACTCATTAATGTTTTCCAATGAGCTAAACCGGCCCTCAATAAAGGATGAAAAGGTTTTCCAATCCGGAAGAGACTTTGAGGTGCCTAACTTATCTTCCCAGTCCCTTTGTGTTTGGGGAGGAAGCTTATGAAAAATGATGTATGTACGAGAGGCGTTCAATATATTCTCGGTATCGAGATGAAGGAAAATGCGGATTCAATTTAAATTGGTTTTATTTTTCAATATACTCGTAATCTCCCCTCACATCAATGCATTTGTTATATCTTGAGATAAGCTTTATTAATCCCTCAAAAAAATAAATTTCCTCTTAAATACCCATTTATTGCCGGCTTGAGTTCTTCATCATCCGAAAATCTTTTTCCACGAAGACATTTTTTCAAATCCGGAAACAGGAAATAATCACTAGGGGCAAGGTCTGGACTATAGGGTGGGTGTTGGATTTCTTCGAAACCACAATCTCGCGCAGCAGCCTTGGAAACTCGCGCCGTGTGAACAGGAGCGTTGTCATGAAGAAGCAACACACCCGCTGCGAGTTTACCCCGTCTTTTCTTTTTAATTTCCTCCCGCAAATTATGCAAAGTGGTAGGATGTGGCGTTGATGGTTTCACCTTTTTTTTGTACTCAATGAGCAAGATTCCCTTTGAGTCCCAAAAAACTGTGGCCATGAGCTTCCCGGCAGACGGAGTGACTTTGAACTTCTTCGGGGGGTCTGTTCCTTTTTTATGCCACTGCATGGACTCTTGTTTGCTTTCAGGGTCATAGTGGTGGGCCCATGTTTCATTCCCAGTAACAATTCGATCCATAACACCGTCCGCGTTCTCACTACACATCTCCAAAAGCTCTCTACAGCATGCGATTCTCACTTTTTTCTGAGGCGCTGTGAGCATTCCTGGCACCCACCTTGCACTGACCTTTGAAAGGTTAAGATGGTCATGAAGAATGGTGTGAATGGTACCAATTGAAAGCTTGGTGATCTCTGCCATCATTTTCACCTTTATTCGGGCATCCTCAAGAACAAGTTTTTCGACTTCTTTGATGCTTTCTCCCGTACAAGCAGTAGCCGCGGCGCCGGAGCGGGGGTCGTCTTCAACGCTCTCTCTGCCTCTCTTGAACTCACTTGACCACTTTTGCACAGTTGATAATGAAGGTGCGGAACCCTGGTAAACAGCCACCATCTCTTCATGAATAGTTTTTTTACTTTTTCCTAGCTTAGTGAGAAATTTAATTACAGCGCGATGCTCAATTTTCACCATCATCGTCTCAGTTGCCATTATGATTCTGTTTAACTAGAGATAAAACGCGAATTAATAATCACATTTATATGAAATTTTACATGAATGCACTAAAATAATAGTATTACTTGACAAATAAGTCAATTTATATATACAATCACAGCTTCACCCCGATACCGAGAATATCTTGAACGCCCCTCGTATATAAGGATACAGTCCCAAGTTTCGACTGCTACCCCTAAGTTTGCTAATGCATGAATGCATTCGGTGCTAGTGTCGTGTAACGATTTTAAGCACACTGCGGATTCTTGCCCTAACTTATCCTGTTCAATCAGTATTCTCAACTGTGTGTTGACGAGTTTCCGTTTGTTCTCGAATCTTTCTTTTAAAATTTCCCAAGCCGAGGAATAATTTTTGCCGTCAACCGGAAGGTGCTGAATTAGCCGTGCTGCTTCACCTGTGACTGAGGTTTTAAGGTATTGCAGCTTTTGTATATCTGAAAGATCAACGTTTTGATCTATGATGCTCTGAAAGAGATTATGGAACTCGTACCATTCCTCAAATTTTCCCGAGAATGATTTTAACTGAATGCGGGGAAGCCGTATATCAGAAACCGATAATTTAGAATAATTAAGACGAGATGCGTCAAGGTTGGCACTAGCCGCTTCAGCGAACCTTTCGATTTCGTCGTGCAATTGCCTAATAAAACTAAAATAAATACGTTTTATTTTTGAATATGTTTCGTCCGATTGATACTTGTCCTTTAAAGGGTCTGCGGTACTGTTTACGATCGAGGAATGTTCCTTTTTCGCGCGTTTGAACATTTCCTCTACATCCGTTATCCACGCATTTATATAACCCTTGGACTTTCGCGCCGCGGTATCTTTTTGAAATTCTTCATGGTCTTTTTGGAGTTCTTTAAGAAGAACTTCTTGGGCTTCGATAGATTTAGCCAATTTGGACATGTTTATAAATGTTCTCTTTCACTTTTAATTTTATATGGATTTAAATATTTGATACGTATTGGACACAATTGATTAAATGTATAGTTTTGTTTTAATTTGTTATTTATTAAATCCTTTCGTGTTTCTTAGAAATTTTTATTAGATACAGTGATTTGTAAAATTATTTAGCTAGATGTTAAATGTTTAAATGTAAAAAGTAAAAGGAGGAAATTTCTCACCTTTGTGCTCAGCTTGTTGAGTGAGCGTTACTTTCTTGTTGTTGCTTCGTGATGCAGCGGTTGATGATCGTTACTGGTCTTGCTGTTTGATGTCTGTTAGATGTTCCGTAGCTTGCTGTATCTTGTATAGCTGTCTTGATGTCCGTTGGTTGGCTTGCTGTACCTTGTTGAACTGTTTGATGTTCGTTGGTTGGCTTGCTGTACCTTGTTGAACTGTTGATTTCCGTTGAATTTCGTGGCTTGTTTTTACAATTTTAAATGTCCGTTGGTTTTTTCTTTTAACTTTTCTCGAATAGATGATTTGAATTGCTTTTAAACTGAGATGTCGTCAGGAAGAATTTGTGGTTTGAAATAAAGTAAAAAAAGCGTACAATGTTTAATCGTTATAATTAATTTATTGACCTATCGCGGCTGATGTATATACAAGAATGAAGAACAGTCTGTTGGTCTTTAAGAGGAAACCTATCAGCTGTTCTTTTACATTGTTCATGGTCGATGACCTTACCACTTACACTAGTCTACCTTTTACATGCTGTTTTAATACATTTATACTCCTTAACAATTGACATAGAATACATTGATGTATTTACTACTACTACTTTGATAATCACACATAGCACACATATGTTTGTTGGATGTGCTTATTAATGCCCCATGCTTCCGCCTCAGGAGAGAGAAGGACAGCTCATCAATCACATTGACATAGCCACCTTGACAGTTGACACTTGATTTGTTTATTTATTGTTGGCAAGGTGGCTGTGTTTTAAATTGTGTAGTTTCGTTTTGAGTTGTTTATTTATTGTTGGCAAAGTGGCTGTGATTATTGTTTGGACTAGTTATCGGATAGCTAGTACTGTTTCTTGGGAACCAACAAGGACAAATGATTAAGTAGTAAGCCATAAAAGTAATATGAAGAAATGAGATGACTACAGAAGAAAGGGGAGCAAATGATGAAAAGTCAACGAAGAAAATATTTGCCGTTTCCTGTGACGTAGGATTTCTCCAATCAAAAACGGTTGGCGAACAAGCGGTGGAATCTTAGACGTTACAACGGAGATAAAAAAACGGAAGACTTCCTAACAGAGAAAGAGAACCGCGGAAATCCAAAGCGAACAGTTGAGGTCGGAAGACTAAGGCCATAGAAAAAATATTTTTGTCCTCTTTTTATCCGATTGAAACTCGGCGGTAGTTTCGGTCAATAGGAAATTTTCGTTACAATATGTTTGTCCTCAACCCACCTAGACAGAGCTCTATTGATTACTTTTTCAAAAACCTTACTGATATTCGGAAGGAGACTTATCGACCGGAGATTCGCCGGATTGGATATATCCTTTCCCTTTTTGGGGATAGGGTGAACACCGCCATTTTCCAATGCGCTGGATAATGTGCATTATTCATTGCATTATTAAACAGGGTGGTGTAGATGTCCACCACTTCTAGAGGAAAATGTCGAAGTACGATGTTCGGAATACCATCGGTCCCCACTGATTTCTTAACTCTGATTGTGTCGAATGTAGCAGTTGTGCACAAAGACGCGATTGTCCAGGTCATAATTAGGGCCAATGGTGTCAGTGGCCTTGTATACTTCCTGGAAAGTCGTTCCTATGGTATCAACCTTCTCCTGTGGATCCTCGATCACAAAGAAATTGTCATCATCAGCGGCCTCATTTGGGTCAATACCTGCTATTGTCAGTAACCGTTCATTGTCTGTTGTCCGGGCTATTTTAAGACACTGAAGGTCGTTTTGTTTTTTTCTCCGAAATAGTTTATTGATTTGCGGAAACATGTTCGGGTTGCTGGTGTTTACAGCCCGAATCTTGTTGTTCCAATATGAGCTTACAGCAATTCTGTAATTTTCTTTTATTAACTTTTGCACATTTTTAGTCGACGACTTCAGTGTCCTAATCTCCGGATCTTGTCCGTCAGTTAACTGTCTGCACAAGTTTTTGAGTCTCGATAAGTGTCTACTTTTCTGTCGGTGCAGTGCGTCAATAGTAGGATGGCGGAACAGGTCTTCGTTAGTCGTACGTCGATACCGCGGTATTGTAGTGTCCATAGTTTGTTTAATTGTCTCGTCCATTTGTTTTAAGTAATTGTCGATCTCCTCGTTTGACAAATTCCTATTGGACGGTGGGTGGAGCGTGTTTGAGGAGAGCGCTCTTTTCAAGATTGCGGAGAAAAGTATCCATCGAGTTTTACTGTAGTTGTTAGAATATCTTTGGACAAACTCCTCCAATTCCGCAATTTCGTTGGGAACTGTAATTTCGGTGATAAAACCGCAATGGTCACTGTCATACACAAATGTGCGCAGACAGTTTAGCGTTTGTAAATTCGTACCTGTCAGTCGTATGCATTCGTCGTACAGCAGTATATCCAAATAAGACCCGCCTCTGGGAAACGACGGGTTAACCATCGCTGTAAGACCGAGTCTGTACATGGCATCGTGCTGACCCCACCAATCGAGTAGTAGGTTCCCTCTAGTATTTGGCAAATTATTTCCCCAATCTCTGTGTCTAGCGTTGAAATCCCCGCCGATTATAAAATAATTCTCCCCCGATTCCAGGCTCAGAAGTCGAAAAAGTGTGTCGAGCTCAGTAATGAATAGGGTGGATGGTGAAGCCTGAGGTGCATAAACAGAGGCCAAGTACATCCGTTTTCCACTGCGGAGCGCTATGTGTATGACGACTGCTTCCAACACCCGGAATCTGCGCAACACTCCCTTGTACAATCTATGAAATTTTATACCTTATACCGTGGACACCGCCCCCACGTTTGGATCTGGGCCGATTTCTTCTTCTAACAATATAATTATTGTACTCCAGTTTGTGCTTATCGGTTAGCTTGGTTTCGCTAGCGAAAAGCACATCAGGAGTTTGGTCTTGTAGCAATTTAAACATCGCGGCTCTTCGTTCGATCCTAATCAGTGAATTAACATTCACCGCAAGGACCTTCAAAGTTTGCTCCACCATGTGCGTACCCATTACGACATGTGTTGCGTTAGGCCGGCAGTAGCGCGTAGATCTGGTCCACCCGCTTGGCCTGTTCTTGTACTTGCTACTGCAGCTGAGCCATCTGCCCTTGGAGTGCAAGCAAGATGGCCAGCATGTTTGGTGCAGCTTCCGTTGTTCTCGGCATCTGCGCTGGAGAAGCAACAGTCGCTTGCTGTACCGTAGCCCCCCTACCTGACGCCATTTGGGCGTAGGAAATTTGGGACGTGACGGCTGGTGTTTGAAACCTAACAGGTGAACGTTTGACCTCCACCTTTTGCTGCCGAGCTAGTTTTGCTTTTTTAATGTCAGCGAACTTAGGACAACCCCGATAGTTTGCGGTGTGTCCCACGTTCCCACATAACACGCACGATAGCTGCGTCCTATCGGATGCCCCGTCCCTACCCAGAGCACACTCCTCGGAGCTGTGGTTCTTTGCGCACTTCACGCATCGAGGCTGCATTTGGCAGTTCGACGCTTCGTGCCCGAACCTCTGGCAGCGAACGCATTGTATAACGCCTTCGCTCCTTTTTAATTTTTCCCACTGAACCACTTGGTAGTCTAAGACATTGATACTCCTTAAACTATCCAGACGGCTTTCGGGACTGAGCTGCACCAGAAAGAACGGCAAACTCCGTTTCTCCCGCCTAGCTCTAGCTGTGGTAAATGGCTTTACCCCCACAAACTTGAGTCCTTCGCACTCCTTCTCTTTGAGCAGCGCCAGGATCTCCTCAGAGTCAGTAGATGATTCCAACCCCTTCAGCAGCATCGATTGCCGCTTTTCACACTTCGGTGTGAATGAGTAGTGCTCCGTTGTCGTTTCCTTTAGGAACTCTTTCACTTTCGCGTAGCCCTCCACTGTATTACAGTGGATGGCATGGCGATCGTTCCCCAATCTCATAATTTTAAAATTATTACCAATGACCAACTTACACAGATCCTTGGTTGCATTTACTACTAATTTATAGGTGTTGATAGGAGGCACCTTCTCCTTCTTCTTCTTCTGCTGCTGCTGCTGTTGTTGTTGTTGTTTTTGCTGCTGTTTTTGTGGCTGCTGTTGTTTTTTCGGATGCCGTTGTTGTGGCTGCTCTTGTTGTTGTTGTTGGTATTTTTTACGCTTTTGTTGTTGTTGGCTCTGCTTTTGAGCAAGCAGCGTCTGCTGTTGTTGCTGGGATTGTTCTTTATCTTCTCTCTTCCTTCTTGTCATTTCCTTTCTTTGATGGCCAGTACCCTTTCTTGTAGCATTTTGATGCTGCTACTTATGGCCTTCATCTCTTCCTCTTCATCTTTCGATTCGCTCGGTGCCAATGAAGCGAAGCTGTTCCCTTCCCTCGCTCCGCCAAGCAGTTTTACAGAGGAAGTTGGTTGGGAGGGACGTTGGACTAAGTTGGAAGTTGGCCTAAGCTTCCTCCTTCTCTTAGCCGTTGGAGTTTGGCTTGAACCGCTTGAGGCCTCGCCTGATAAGTCAGCAGGTCCCGCTATTGGAATAGCGGACCGCTCTCCACAATCCATCACGTGTGTTTTTTTTTTGTACACTTCACTTATTAGTTCTATAAAAATTACAAATAAAAACGTCTCCCGTTGGGAATCGAACCCAGGCCTCCGAATCGTCACACCAGGTATGATGTCGTCCATGTGTTTGCCACTTCGGCTACCGGACACTTGATAATTTTTTATTTATAGGTATACTTTGTTTATTTTCTACACTTGTGAAGCCGAACACGAAAATGCGTCTGATTGCCACTAAGGTCTATGAACGACTGTGCTGTAAGTTGTATTTACATTTCGATTCCAAGATTTATGACAATTCGTGCAAGTGTTGTACATAACTTAATGTACTTTTTGGAATCAATATTGAACTATAAAATCATCTAATTCTATATTGAGAATCTCACACCTTTCCAGGTCATTAATCAAATCTAGATGAACAGTGTGCCACCGCTTAAGTCAGTATATTTCCGTGGTCTCTAAGGTTTCGACTTAAACCGTCGGCAGTGAAATTTCACCTGAAGTAATCATATGCAAAGTTTTCTGAGTTTTCTCGACGGTTTTCAGGTAACATAAGGATCATAAGTTGACTACAACAGGCTTCGAACTTGAAGTTTCCATAATATTGTAATGAAACTTATCGTATGAAGTATGAAGAAAGCAGTCAAGTTTAATAGAATTCGTGCACTTAGTTTTATTAACATAGAAAACAATTTGACTCAATGAACTGAATTTGATGACTGCCCTGAAGTCACCAAAGATCTTCAAAAGTTAACGTAGCGTACCAGCCTCCACTTGGGGTTTTCGGAAATTTCCCGTGTAACCAGTAAAAAACTGGTTTATATATATATGTTTATATATATATGATTTCAGCGAAACCTTAAAGTAAAACTATGTTAGATACCCCATACGTTCATAAATTAGTTTGGAATTTTAAGTCCTTTGTAATACCCACCATCTGTGGATTGAAAAATGCTAAATCCTCCAACGAGAAATCCTCTTAAGCCCTGCAAAACTTTTTATTTTGCCATTTCAGTTGATCGGTTTTAACTTTTTAAATGTGTGGATAAGCCATATACAATACATACCACTGACAGCTTTTGGATGACATTTATGCACATTTTTGACATTTCCCATATATTTCGTTGTTCGATTGCGGAATTCATAATAATTCAATAGCCCATGAAAGTTTCAAAACAAAACAACTCAAAAAAAAAAAACTAAAGAAAAAAATTCTACGAACTAAAGCAACAGCACAAAAACTGTTTGAATTATCCTTTGCGATAAGAGAGTCGAAAACGAATACGAATACGAATACGAGTACTTACTGGACTGCAACGCTGAGTGTCTGTCCATTTGGGCCTCCACATCTACACATCTGGTTGCACTACGAACGAGCGGGTACCTCCAAACGTTTTCGGATACAATGGATTCGACCATGCATAAGTTCAATTTAAATAAATGACACAATCAACTGACGACCACAACAATACCACCGGACCTACTCCGCTACATATTGAACGAGTATAGCTCATCTCCTGTACCATGATGGTGGTCGCTTCAGTGATGGCGGCAGGACTTTTTTATCCGTTCTCAACTGCGATTCGATCCGAATGCGCTGTGTTCCTTTATTGGTTTTTTTTTTCTCATTCATACAGGTCTACATACGAGTATATTTATGGATTGAGCGAGAGAGGATTTCCCGAGGAGACCAAGACCCCTATTCGAAAAATCTACCTCATCCCAGTGCTCATATGAACCGAACATGTCCATTATCCTTTTTGAGTTGGCTCTTAGTATCGTTTTGTTTTGCATATTCCGAATAGAAGGACGATATACTCGTATTGTACATAGCTTTTGGCTGCATGCATATTTTTGGACCCGAAACGTGAGTGTGGTGCGTGGAAAAAATCGAATATTGAAGCTTTTGTTTTGAACGTTTTCTTATCTGATAAATTGATTCAATAGAATAGTGAGAATTTGTTCGATTTATATTTCTGTATGAGTATGTCGGGATTCATTTTTTCACCAGAGACCGTTTTCGAATGGAAACATTTCGATTGGAAATGGCTCTCTGCTGGGCCGGCCACACAGATCAGAAACATGATTGGGCATTTTGTATCATTTATTGGTTCTGGCAATTGATTTGGGATCTATGAACCGAATTGGAAGGTGGATGATATAGATTTGATAATCCGATAGTTTTGATGAGTTCTGAACTGGAGGCGGTTTTTCGGGAAAGCAATTATCACATCCATTGGAATATATTTGGAAATATATGGGACTAATCTAATGGGATTAATCTAATCTATCTAAGAAAAAACTTTAAATGATTCTAAAGTAAAACCCGTAATGAATTCGCCGAGCTGTTCAAAGGTCTATCTGTGAATGTGTGGGACTTTTTTTTACAAAACTTCTAGCGAAGTTAATCTATTCAGAACTGACAAGAGAACAGGGACATACGAACGTTTTCGAAATTACCATCAACCCTCACATAGGAATCAATATAGGAACCACAGTTAGCAAAGATCGCATTAAAACTTTAAGATGTTTGTGAGTTTTCACACCATTATATAGTATGTCGAGCGATCTGAAGCCCAAGAGCTTGTCTTATTGTGCCGTATAGTCTCAGTACCTAATTCTGCGACCAGAATTTAATTCCAGAGAGTGACATAAGTTCATCTTTACTTCCCATATAATTCGGTACTAGTACATCCATTAAAGGCGTAGTAGCCGATTGTGATGGCATTTCGTAAAAAGGGAGGACATCAAGCAATTGACTTAAGTATGCTAAGCAGATTACAATCTGCAAAGTACAGTCGGATGCTTCCCCGTCAGACTGTAGGTATATTGAATTTCAAACATTGTTGAAGAGGAAGAATTTGGGAAAACCTAGTGTTTTGAACTGGTGTGTCCTGCTAGTAAGAACTCGTACAGGTTAATGGGGTGGTGCACATCGGAAACAACTACCTACAAATGTAGAAAGCTGTTAAACAGGTCATTTATAACAAAAAGATCGCAACATTCGTGAAGTCAGCAACTACTCAAAGTCCACAAAAGAAGCAAATAAAATTCCCGTACGTTGCCATCAAATGATGCTGATGGCTTGAAGTAGCCTGACACTGTAAAAAAAATTCCAATTTGTCTGTAAATGGTTATAGATAAGCTGTGGTCAACTTTACAAATAATCTTTACTCTTTGGCATTGGGCTGTGTATCGAATGCCTGATGAGAAAAAGTTTTACATCGAGAAATGGTAAAGAGCACTAAGAGCTTCAGACCTACCTTGTGAGCAGAGGAACTTTTCAGAAGCTTCTTAGTAGCTCTCATTACAAGTACATAACTACAATCAGGCTTGGTATGTTGCATCTTTCATCCCAATATTGTATCGACATTTTAAGACGACTCATCTTTCAAAGGCGTTGGAAGCTAAGTCTGAGGAGCTGCTTCGCCACACACACGCACTGCCTACTTAGTTTTAGCGGTGACAATGACTGAATCCCCATTGAATATGGTGTTGTTCCACTCTGAAAAAACCACTGCGTAAGCTTTTCCATCGATCTTACATTTTAGGACTCTTTCCGAGCAGATGGAAAACAGCATTTGTTCAGCCCGTCCCTAAAAAATGCGAGTCTTTTACTCTCTTCTCCTGCAGACCAATTGCATTTACGTCTCTTCTTTCCAAGGTCATGGAAACGCAGATAAACCATCATTGACAAGTTTCGTGATCTCACGGCGACCGTTCATCCATTGGCCGCAGCGATCATGTGATTTGACATCACTTGATTATTTTCTCTAGGGCTACGTCACGTCCTTGGAGGAGCTTGAGGCATATTCACCGAGTCGTCAAAAATTGGCATATTACACATAATGGAATTAACATAGCTTTAAAATAAAGCTAGAATTAGTTATATCTCTCACGGCATTTATCCGCCAAAAATTGGAGTACAATGCACACATCTGGTCAGGTGTGCCTAAATCATTTCTGCATCTGATAGATAGGATTCAAAACCGTACGAAAAAACTCATAGGTTATGCTAATATCACTCAGTCAATGGACACCCTCGAACAATGACGAAATGTTTCGTGTCTCCACCACCAGTGCTCCAGTGAAATCGCCAGTAGCATTCCGCCACCCTCAAACCTTCAATCGTAACACTCGAATCGCTATGAATGCTCATTAGTATACCCTCAAGACCAGAACAATTCGCTTCTGGAATGCTCTGCCGAGCTCTCTATTTCCTAGTAATTGCAATATCCAGACACTTGCTTTTGCCTGCGCTGTGTGAACATTTTTTAAGGGTACCTTAACCCCTCGAGCACGCGGTATTTACAAAAAAAATAACGAGAGCTTTCCATAGACAACTTGGCTTAGATGAATCACTGGTTTTGCATAAGATGGTGAACACGACGACACGATGACTTGGCTATTATACATCATGCATAGCGACTGACTTCTCCAAAGGAGACAGCTCTAGAAGCGATCGACGATGGGACGTTAGCCAATCCTCTCAGGACTGATGTTGTTCTCTTTACGAGAAGGAGGTAACTGACTGGTCTGACTCAGGAAGAACTTATGGCATCACCCTCCGTTTCTTTAACCTTGCTAAGTATTTGGGTGGCATCCTGGGTAAGAAACTTCTAAACATATCACGCCAACAACTGAAAAGGCGCTGTCGGTCATCTGGAAGTGTAAAGAAACAAGATATGGGGCACGTCGCTGATGAATCTGGTTGTTTGGTTAAACAAGTTTTCACTCATGGTTTACCCAAATCCAAAGAACGGTCTGTCTCGGCAGTATTGGACCCCCGCCCAATTATTAAGGCTTCGCCCATTAATGATGGTAGTCCCTACCAGGGGTCCTGTTGGTGGCAGGACCACCGGTAGTCCCTACCAGGACTTCAATCACGGTACCATGGGAGTCAGGAGCCCCCCGGATCTCGGTTCGGGTCTGACTTGTTAGAGGTAAGCCCCCTTGTGGGAACGTCATGGTGGCTGTTGTTTAAACCCAAAATCGCGGGAAGGGTCCTTGACCCAATGTAGAGTTGCAATAAGTACTAGGTGCTGTGACCCCAAGAGCAGTAAGAGGTTTTACGTCGGCCTCGACTCATACCAAGGGTGGAATTTGGCCTCCAACACAGTTCGGAATTGGTATCAATGGATTGACGGAGAGCGATGTCAAGGCATGTCCTTGCTCCCATATCCATGGTTTGGGCATCTCGTAAACTTAAGTCTACCCGACAGGTGTTTACCTAAAAAACCAGAGACTATGTCTTGGCAGTATTGAAGCTTAACTTAATATGCCCATCTCAGTTCCTCTCGATATTCATATCCTGAGCTGTTTTTATTTAAAAAGAGGTGGTCTTTAGTACAATACGTCCTGGAATTTTGATAATATTGTGCAGCGGTTGTTATTTGACTCTGGTCTTATAGGATTGCCATCGGACGGTAGAATTCACTGAGTATTGTTTGGATACCAGGTGACAACGAGATCATGGAAAATTAAATCGCCGATGAACTTGTTGGATTGTGACTCTCCAGGATGCCCGCAGACTAAACGTCAGCGATTAGGAACGACTGCATATTGCGTCGACGTCGTAATGAGGTATTATGCTTTTGTTTGACACCTAAGGGTGCTTGGAAGTAGTGACATAACAATCTGCCTGATTGCTGTAACAGTAATGACAATACTTCTTCTTCTACGAAAGACTGAGAAATTCCAGAAAAACTAACATACATGCAGTACAAAGGACCAGTTTTTTGTTTGTGTGGTAGAATATTGTTTTGGAGAATCTTGAAATAAGGTTTGCTTCAAAACAACAGGAAATTGCTCGGTTCCATATTGTTACAAGGAAATTTGGCAAATCTCAAGCTCGACATGTCATTTACTTTAATTTGTTTCATCGTTCAATGTCTTTCATTCATAAGCCTTAGAATGAGAAGCAAATTAAAATTAATCACAGTTGTCGGGATTCTTCAATGTTGCGTCCTGCATTCGTAATTCCCCCTAAAACTAACACTTCTTTGTTTGGACAGTACAATGTTAAAATAAATGTATATATTGTATATTTATCTTCTCTACCAAATCAATGCAAACCCAGTCTCATAAGTAGTCTTACTCGATAAAGGACACAAGTAACCCAAAAGCATTCTTCTTTTATCCCTAATGTCCTCGGCGGTAACAGTGTAAGCCATTAAGTGGTACAAAACCGTAACATGAAGACAATTTTATTAAGCCTCGACTAAATAAGACACAAACATCCACTTGTTCCCCCCAAATGGAAAAGACCACCCACTGAAAGTTCGAAGTCCGAATAGGACATTAGCTATATTATTCACACACCCTTTTGCCAAATGCGTGTTCAACCCTAAAGTAAACCTCCTAACGAAAACAAGAACAACAATGGCAACGGCAATGTCAAATAAGATATCATTATGTCCCTTGAACTAAATAATCCTGCTGTCGGATTCGGAATAAGTAATGTTTCCAATTCTCAACAGGTGGCGGTTGTGGCAGTCGGTACTCAGGTGACTCCGTAACCGGGATTGAGAAGTAATAAAACGACTTTATTACGTCAATATATTCTAATCAAGGTAATTTAGTAATTTTATTAAGCATTCCACAACTCTGGCGCATCCCATTTGGAATTCAACCCCTAAATAGTGTCCTTACTCCATAATGTGGGCGCCATCTCACACCAACTCTACCACCATCGGAATACGAATAGCTACGGCAAATGCTGGAACACTGATCAAGAGAATCCAATGTGAATCTTGCCACATGTCTGCGCTGTGTTGCATACATAAAGTGGGCGAGGGCTTGAGTGCTGTTGAGCTTTGATGAGGGTACGGTAGGTTTAATTACGATGGAACAATAGTCAAAGAAAAAAATTAAAAAAAAGAAGAGAAAAACAGAAAAAAATAGAAGAATTCGCAAAGGGTTGAATAGCGTAAGAATTGGCACAACATATTCCCATTCGACTATTGCATACCGCGCCGCGAACAACCACATCTACAAAAATTCCATCCAACAGACAGATCCTACTGTTTACGATATGCGAGCACGAGTACATTCACACGACTGAAAAGAAACAAATTTGGGTCAAATTGTCTGTGTGTTTTGTTAAGGATTTTCATTTATTTTAGGGACTTCCTGTACCTATAAAAAGCTAACCAACACCCAACAACCACCACTATCCAATCACCCTATGCCAAGTGTTGTTGTGGTGATCAGAGAAATAGTTGGCATGATTATGTATGCAAGGCATCCTACTCGAGTATCGTGCAACTCCTTTTGTTGTGAATGCATCACAACTCTTGAACACATCCATTGGCCCATTGTTTAAATCGCTTTCTAATGATTTTCCAATTGTTGCCGTTGCTTGCTATCCTTTTTTGGACTTGCTTTGTTGCTGTTTTGATTAGAACAAAATTACAAAATACAACACGGAGTTGTTAATTGCAAAAAAAAAAAGAAACTAAATGAAAAACTAAAAGAATGCGAGGGAGTAGAGGGGAACCGGAAATCTAACAAAAGACAACACCATCTAATGAAGTGATTGCACGAGATGAATCTCTGAACTTTTCCACAAATTGTTTTTTTTTTTTTTTCTTTTTTGTTGTTTTTATTCACCCTGTCACTTGAGGTGGTTTTAAACTGATGATGTTGCAATAAAATGGCACGTCTGTCTCGGGTTTCTTTAAAAAAGTAGAAGAATCCCTGTTAGGTTTGGTATTGTAGTTGAACAAACAGATGTTTAGTTCTGTGGTAGCGTATCCGCGGTAGCTTTAGTCTATACATCGTACGCTTGTGAAAACATGACGAGACGATTATTGTTGATTTGGATCGGAGGATTCCGAATCCCAAAAGTCTAATTCTATTCATCCAAAGGATGAATTTCCAAAATGCTATGAATAGCAAAACTGTATAGTGAAGTCAATGAATTACTTAGGTAGCGCTACAGTCCGGAATGAATAAGGAACTCTAGCCAGCTGTCTCCTATGTCGCAGTCCATGTTGGTTGGTGGACCTCAACCACTTTCGTGCGCCACGTTAGCACCTCGGAATTAGAATCGAGGACTCTTTGGGTCGAAGCTGTGGCGTCCAATAGCCAAAAATAGGTCAGCCGCTTCAGACCTTGGATCCGCAGAACTGTGGTTACACCGAAAAGCTCTATAATTCAGGAACTATTCCTGGTCGAATGTCCTCCACCATTGTCTGTCAATACAATCGAGATGAAAAGGAAAATCACGGGAAATATCTTTTTCTCGAAAAGGGCAAGTGACTCTTCAACCGTCTTCGGCATAGTTCAAGCAAGACAGCGATGACAAGGGTTTTTTACAAAGTGAGTTTGGTCATAATACAAAGAGTTCTGCTACTCAATTGATTGAATTGATGATGTCACTGCTGGTTGTAACTGTGGAGCCAAGGCGGACGAAGTCCTTAGCCAAAGTTATAGCTACTAATAGTGACGTTCTGGCCAAGTCACCGCTGGTGTGCGTCCCTTTCCGATGACAGCATGTGCTTTGCTTTACCACCGTTTATAGTAAGACATATTTTTGTCGCTTCCGCCGTAAAGTTCACGAAAGTTTCTTTAAGGTTCGCTGTATTCGTTTAATTAAATCTACGTTGTCCACATAGGAAAGTGATTGTGCTAACATAAAAACTATCTGGGCTCTTTAGTTGGGCAGTGAATTTTGTATAACTCTTTCTAGAGCGATGGTAAAAAGTCGCGTAATAGCGCGTCGCTTTCTCTAAAACCTTGCTTGACATTAAAAGTGTCTGTTAATTCATTGCCAACCTAAAGAATTCTTCATAGTCATCCTGCACAAGCTGACGAGTTTGGCAAAGGATGTCAAAACTAGACATGACCTTTTATAGCTCGTCCTTATATACACTGTATAAAGGGTATGGGGTTTGAAGTCGCGATTTAAATGATGAGTGTTGATTTGCAATTCCCGGGTCTTTTCTAAGATCTACTGTAGTGTGAACATTTGATCGATGGTGGGCTTTTCTGAATCAGATTGTTCTTGTGTGAAACGACAGAAACGACCTTATAGATGATGTTTAGGAAACTAGTTCCTCAAAGAGTTTCCTTTCTTATAGATCGGAAAAATGATGTTGAAATATCTAACAGATGAGTTGGTGACAGGTCATTTGTAGCTGTTTTAAATAGCCTAGTAGAAAGTCCGTCTGCACCAGTTGCCTTATTGGACTTTATCTTCGATATTGCCATCTTATTTTCGTCTAGGTCAGTGAGATGGTATAGTCCATTCTGCCTATCAGCGATATTTTGACCATCATCGCCGTCATATAGTCTACAGCACTAGTCTTACCATATTTTTAGCTCCGATTTACTAGTTGTCCATGTTCATCTTTGCAGGCTTCCCTTCATTTTGCTCGAAGCAGCTCTCATCCTTCGATGTAGCGGAGTTCTGCATATTTCATGCTTACCTGAGTACAATCAAAGTCGAATCAGAGGTTCACATCACATCAAAGCATTTTCTACGATGGCTTGTTGCCATCATTCCTATTGGTGTTCTTTGGTCTGTGTGCGTAGGTTATCATGTTGAGATAGGTTGGGGAAAACACGATCGACAAACATTCTAGCCGACTATTGCGGTTACAGCTTTTCAACATCGAAATTCAGTGCCTTGACTTGACTCTGTTGTGCCTGTGATATCATCCAGAATGCTGGATGTATGCCTGGGCAATATGATGAATCTGGATGACAGTTGATAGATTAGTTGATAGCAGCCAAGTTCCTTTATTGACGTTGAGAAGAGAGAACCACGTGGTTGCTACTAAGAGGTTTACAAATTATAAGAACCTGGATCCATTGTCGGACGTGGTATCTTAGAGGTTGTGGTTTCCGATACCCGTTCAAAGACGGCTTCTTTACCCAGTATTGCATTAAGGTCTCCTAGCACAATGTTTATATCAAAGCTGGAGCACTGAGTATATATGCGGTGTAGGAGGTCATTGAATTAGTCTTTGATGCTGTCATCCTTACCCTTCGTAGGTGCATATATGCAAATCAGGCTTAGATTTCCAAATACGCTAGCCCCAAACTGGAGGGACAAGTGCTTAATAAAACTCCTGGACAAGCCTTGCTGAGACCATGATGTTCGCCGTTGGCCTATTTAAGTCAATTGCCATCTACACTCCAGGTTGTCGGAAACAATCATGAAGCTCCCTTAAAAAAATTTTATCCAATTACGTCGAAATACTTCTAAAAGTAGCTGGAACTAACTAGAGCCGTGGATGGCGCTGTTGATTCGTGTATTGAAGTCCCCTCCACGATCCTAATGAAGGTGAACATTCTCCTTTTACTAAGCTTTTCTGACGAGAAAAGCATCGCTAACAGCTCCTACAGTTCGCCGTTGAAACGTCTTTTTCATTCTCCATTAATGTAAATGGAACTGCAAATTATCCGAAGAACTTTTCTCTCAAAGCGCCTGAGATCATTTTCATCCACTTTCGTCATTGTCCAAACTTCTGCACCGTAAAGCAGGATTGGGATGATCAGTGTCTTGAATAATATGTTTTAGTTTATAGCCTAGCCAAGGTAGATAAAGTGCCCTACTACTCGTACCTCAAAGTTGTATCTGCCTTTCGTGATCATGATCTGTATGTGTCACTCTTTGTTGACAGCTTATACTGGGCTTTTTCTTCGTTTAACGCTAAACCCATTTTTGATTGGAGGTTTGCTGATCAGGAGTAAAACAGTCAGTTCTTTAATCCTTTGCGGTCTTATTGATTTTGGTTTTATTGATTTTGGCGGGGGCTGACTCCCCCATTTATTTGGTTTAATACAAGCCTAAAACCTAGGACTTAAAAACTAATACAAATTAAGGTTAAGCAATATCTAGTTCTTATTTGAGGGAGAGAATTTAAGGGAGAGAGTGCTGCGATTAAAATCGAAAACGGAAAGGTTGGAGTTAACCTTACGCAGCATACTGGAGATTGGTTCGTTAGAGCCATATGTGGTGCGGTGTATTGACAGATAAAAGAAACTGGGGCAATGTATATTTCGAGGGTTAGTGTAAAAGAAAATGGAGTTATAAAAAGACGTGCAGTCGACGGAGCCTGAGAGGAGTCGGTGAATGAAAATAATGTTTGCTGCGTCCCTTCGTTCCTCATGGGTATTCAGGTTAATGAGTTTGAGAAGATCTCGATAGGGAGGTAAGATTAGAGGATCGTTCCAAGGTAGACCTCGAAGAGCACATCGAAGAAAACGACACTGGATGCTCTCAATACGGGATGCATGAACTCGTTGAAAGGGACACCGCGCTTGGTAAGCGTACTCGAGAAGGTGGCGAACGTGAGTGATGTATAGTATAGTGATCACATATGGACTGCAGAATTCTTTGGACCATCTTTTAACGAGGCCAAGTTATTCGTTTCCTTTAGTAGTTATCTCATCAATATGCGAGTGGAAATTAAACTCCCTGTCGTATAATATGCCAAGGTCACAGATAGACTCAACAAGGGATATAGGTTGTTCGTGGAGAAGGTAAATTCGGAGAGGAGACTTGTTGCACTTACAACGTAATCTATTGACATTCGGTGACATTGAGTTCTAAGCAGTTCTTGAGGCACTAGGTACAACAACTATTTAGCTCTATTTGAAGGAGGCTGGATTTATGTCGTGAGGAAATGGGTTTAACAAATTTAGTATCGTCAGCATAGAGAGAAAGTGCTGAGTGTTGAATGACCCTTTCAAGATCGTTAATAGTTAGGATGAAGAGAAGTGGACCTAGGTGGACCTGCCTTGAGGAACACCTAAAGTGGCCGATAGGACAGACCTGAAACGAACACTATAAAAACGACTATCCAGGTAAGAAGATATCTATTTTAACAAAATGGGTTCAAATCCCAGGACGGACAATTGGAACAGGATTAGTTTATGAGATATCTTATCAAAAGCCTTACTGAAATCAGTATATATAACGTCAACTTCTTTACCACATTCTAAGGCTGAGATTTTTTTTTTTATAATTTACGCGCGCCTAAGGGGTTAGATACCCTTTTACTGTTGCCTTGGCGCGGGCGGAAAAGTAGAAGGAGGAGAAAGGAAAAATTGAGAGTCGCATTCGAATTCGAATACGAGAGCTCTCGCATTCAGACATCGGACGTCTGTTTACAATGATGCGTCAAAACACAACTCAAAATGAAAACAACAACAATTTAGCTGTCACGCATTGCGAGATGCGAGAGTTTTTCAGATTTTCGAAATTGACTGCGATGCTCGCTGCGAGACTAGCATTATTGTAAACGAACACATTGAATTACATGTTACGGAAATATTTTTGACAGTTCATGCGCTCTCGTTTTCGAACAACGTGTCGCATCTCGCAGTATTGTAAATGGGACTTTATGCCTTCACACGCATAATAGAGGACACGAATTCGACGAGGTTGGTGGTAGTTGACCTACCTTTCAGAAAGCCGTGTTGATTAGGGGAAATAAGAGATTTGCACTGGAAGCTTAAGGCTTCGTACAAAATGCTTTCGAGGAGTTTGGGTATATTTGAAAGTCTAGCTATGGGGCGGTAATTAGTGACTTCGCTCTTTAATCCCTATTTGTGTATCAATGTTATGAAAGAAGACTTCCATATCTGTGGAAATTCACCTTAAGAAAGCGATAACTGAATGAGATTTGAAAGGGGATGGAAAAGTGTGGAGAAACACATTTTAAGAAATATGGATGGGGCGGGTAAGTATTCATCTTTAAGTTGTTGTAATTTTTTTCTATTAACTATCAACTCTGAGAAATAGAGGGGCCAATGGACAAGTTAAGTAGGTATTTGAAATAAGAGGGATCTGGTACGAAGGAATTATCGGCAAAAGATTGCTTAAAAAAAAGTATAAAAAAAGTTGGCTATTGTATGCAGATCGGTTGATGATATGTTTTCGTATGAGAGGGAAGGAGGAAACCGTCCGATTTTTTTGTAGTTAACGAATTGGTAGAAAGACTTAGGATCGTTTTTAAGACTTGATTGCGCACTATCGAGGTATCGCTAGTAGAGAACATTATAAAGCTGGCGAATTGAAGGTATAACCCGAGGTAGTTGGAATAGTCCACAAAGGAATTGGATCGAAGGAAAACTGACCATAATTTGTTTCTCTTGTTACGTAAAGAGCGAAGTTTACGATTATACCACGGGAGGCTTGTAGAAGGGGTTTTTTTGTGCGAAAAGGGGACGTTGAAATTGAATAATTCTCTGTAGAAGATAGAGAGAGTATTACTGAGGGACATATTGGCGAAAGTAAAAAAAACACTTACTAAGATATTCGCTAATTTTGCGGAAATTCGCTTTATGAAAGTCGTAAGAAGAGGCAGCTGCAGATGGGGAATACTGAATAGGAGAGTGGTGGAAAAGAGAAAGAAGGAGTGGCGGGTGAAAGTTATCAATGGTCGATATTGAAATGGGACAGAACGAGACAGAGGAGTTTATGGGGTCAGTGGTGAAAATGAGGTCTAATTGCCTACCCATATAGTTGGGGACTACACTAACTTTCCATAACCTAGAGTTTGTAAGCTTATCTAAGAAGAGGCATTCTTTGCTCGAGTTAGGGTTTGCGATAAAAAAAGATTCATCCTCTGATTGAGTCCAGTGTAGTTGAAGTAGATTGAAATTGCCGAATACGATGATATCATCGAACGAATCAGATAAGTTAATTATTTGATCAAGCATTCGATAGGTTGCGTCAGTAGGATGTAAAAATATAACGTACAGTGGCCTTCAGGGGAGTGTTATCTTTATTGAAATTTAATCCAGCTTAAAAGAAGTAGAAGCAGCTATTGGAGAAGAGTTTAGGTCATTTTGGACGGCAAGTAAGACAGCTCAACAAGGAAAATCATCTTTTGGACGGGTAGATCGTCGTCTCGAAAAACGTTGAAACTAAAGGGGAATAATTTTAAATTCTTTATATCGGTAATTAGATTAGTTTCGGTCAGAGCGTAAACCTTAAATTGGGAGAGCGTAAGATCTGCGCAAGAAATCACGGGTTTTAGATCGCAGTCCTCTTACGTTTTGATAGTAATGGGTGTTTTTTAAGAGCTTGAGAACTTTAAATAATAACACAAGACTGAAATATTGTTGTCATGAATTTTTTATAATTATAATCTGGTAGAAAATTTCAGTTCATTTAATTTTTAAATATGATTTCCAGAATATGCCCGCCACGGCTACGAGTTACATGGTCTATTCGATCAGTCCAATTTTTCACAACTTTTTCCAATAAATCTGGCCGTATGGCATCAATGGTGAATACTGGCTTCCAATGCTTCAAAAGTTGCTGGTCTATCGGGATAAGCCAATGACTTAACATAGCCCATTAAAAAGTAACCAAGAGGCATTAAGTCGCACGAACGAGGGGGACAGTTAACAGGACACTTCTGGAAATGAAGTTGTTACTAAATTGATCTTGCAATGAATAGATGGTTAAGCGCGCTGTATGGCAAGTTGCGCCGTCTTGTTTGAACCAAATCTCGTCGATGTTAAGCTGATTAATTTTTGGAAACAAAAAATTAGTCAGCATGGCTCGATAGCGCTCGCCGGTCACCGTAATGGCAGCTCCTCCCTCATTTCGAAAGAAATAAGGACCGATGATGCCGCCAGCGTGTAAACCCCACCAAACAGTCAATTTTAATGGATGTTGATGGTTTTGAATCGAGAAGCGTAAAATTAGTGCGAAAATGATCAATAACTGCACGAATTGCTTGCTCACTAAAATTGACGAAGTGCTGTATGAAGTTCAGGAGCAGATTTATTTTCTTCAAAGTAAATTTCCACAAATTGGAAGCATTGTTCTGATGTTAAACGATTCACGATGAATTGTCAAACCTTATTGAACAGAAATGTCAACACGTTTTGACATTGACAGCTGTCAAACCATAGACAACAACCATCGAAACTTCTCATGTAGCTAAAAAATACCTTTTAGAAGTTCAGTGGAAGGTTATTTCGAGAGGTAGCACGTTAGGGATGAAAAAATTTGTCCTCGGAGACATTTTGGGGAGACACATTGAAAATCTCGTGAAACTTGATATATCAGTTCTTCAGATTTTTAAAGTCAGTAGGGAGACATTCCTGCTGTTTGGAGACCATGACGCTTGTTTAGTTTTTTTTTTAGATAAGCTCTGCTGCTCTATCTTATTTTTATAATTCCATCACTCGTCGCTTCACTGAAACTATGCAAGCATCAGAATCACTAGTATAAATAATCTAAAAACAAACATTATCACTTTCTATATCAACGTCAGTGTTTAAGGAGTCAAAATAAAATGCACTATTTTCAATTTCTCAGCACAATTCTTTCGGTAACTTTCTGTTTCGAATATCTTTTTAAAGATTTTTAAATATTACGATTAATACGAGTATATATGTTCCTCTACCACGGTCCATCCGTCCATCGGTTCAAGTTCTAAGATTATCTTAATAGATTTAACTAGCACTTTGGGAGAGGCGGTGAGAGGTTTACTTCGCTGTAAGACTATTCCTGGTCCTGGCAGGCAGTGGAGCTATTCTCCAAATGGATTTAACGGTAACACCATGTAAAGGAACCGACATATTTTGCTGCGATACTTTGACATATTTGAAGCACAAATAGATGTGCACTATATTAATCTGGCTTTTTGGGATAGAAGTAGTGACGGACGAACCCTTTTAGAACGATCCTACGCTGTAATGGAGCTAATATCTTAAAAATATCGGACAGCAAGTTTTATATGTATGTGTATGGGGGGGGGGGGGGGACATATAGTTACTTACCTACGTGGAGATATAGCAATCCACATGCTTCGATGGGTACTTTTGTGTCTATCAGGCAAATAATCACCTCTCTCTAAATCGAACCAAGGCAATCGGAAGAAGTTGCCCATCGCACAACATTTGACTTTTTCAACGCAGTCCTGAAGTAGGTAGTGCGTTGGGCAAGTTTCAATATCGCAGGAGAATGACAGTTTTCCTTAAAAGTTGCTCAGTTAGGATAGGAGAACTGGTCGATATCGTCGTTCGTTCTTACCGATGCACCACAGGAGTACTTAACATAATCAAGCAAGATAGCATCGACGAGTTAGTTTCTTTTTTTATTTTTCCGTTGCACCAATGGGTAGCTTGCATAATTCGTTAGCCTGATTGTTCAATTCTAGGAACGTGCCTAGGTACCAAACCACGTAGGTAACCAATCTATACTCTATCTATATTTGCTGCATCTGCACGTCTTATTCTTTCGATACTTCTCAGCTCGAGTTGCACGTTTGTTATGAATGTGCAATCGCCATCCAATTTTCTTCTAACCGCAACATTTGGTCAATTATTGATTGTGGATTTGATATGTCAGTTCTCCATCCCAGAAAGCGTATGTTATGAAATAGTCCATGCTCTGTGTTGTCCTCTTGATTTGGACAGTTTGCCCAAAAAGGTGAGCTATCGTGGCCGAACCGATGTAGATATTTCCGATAGCCAACGATACTGAATAGGTACTATATAAGGTGGTCGTTATAGTCCTCGTGTCTTCGAGTTATCAAGACTTGGATTATCAGTATTAATTTAAACGTCAATCTGCCTTTTTTTTTTATTAGTCCAACGTGCCTGCCAAATAATTATTGACGCTGAAGTCGTGCTGGCTCAAGATTTTTCTATTCTGAGCGTCTTATTTGCAAGGATGTCAATGGCAACCATTTCAGCTATAACAGAGGCGGCTTCGACTGCCATGGCCCGAGAACCGCTAATTGTGATTAGTGCACAGAGTCTATATGTTGATGATAGTCTTCTTTTAGACTCCTTCAATCTTAGTACCTCTGCCCAGACTGGGGCGCATGCAGAAGGATTAATGTTAATAATCTGGAAAGTTGAATTCTTCTTATGTATGCAGGTCCACGGATGTTAGGCCTTTATTTCATCGTTCCCTCAGTAAAATAGTGAGACCTTCCTGCTCCTTTTATGATAGCTATGAAATGAGACGCACCGGTTTCTGTTCTTTAACGTTTAACATCTCTTCGAAAGAATCGCTACCAAAGGATCTATCATTCCATTTTGGCCCCGCAAGCTCTAGGAAATGGGCTGGTTTCAATTTTATTGATCTCCATAAATGTCGCCTGATGGGCGCTATGAGATTATTTCTCACCCTCCTTGGAGGATCACAATTAATGGTACCTAAAGTTGAGTTGCTCGCAAAAGTGATGTCGACAATGAAGCCTACACCTGCTTTCCGATAAGTGTTAGCCCTACTTAACGACACTTATTGTTGGGCGAGCGAAAGTTCCAAGTAGGGTGGGTCATCTGATTTTAGTGAGTCTGCTGCCCTCTAGATCCACTTGGGATCTGTGGAGCGCATAAGAAGTCAGTATTACTTGGTATTGTCCAGCATCAGTTGGTATTCGCTGGCCGTCAAGTTGGGCCTTGCAAATCAGCTGTAAAAATTGATCCCAATTTGTTTGCCCACACGAAATCTTCTGCTTGTTCACTTTCTTCTTGTAAGGTATATCGTCCACATGTCCAAATTCTTGTCTATATTGTCTTGTCACAGATCCAAATATTTCTTTGGTCCGGACAGGTCATGATAAAGTCCGCTCATTAGTCCTTTGCGGTTTGTATAAGGATATCCTGAGCTATTCTGCAGTAGTTTACATTTATTTGTATTACCTTCATGATCTTTTGTCTGTAATAGCTTTCCAGAAGTCTGGACATCTGCTGCCAGCTACGTGTTGTGTATCATCTGGATGATTTTTCTGGCAGAATATGCAATATGGATCTTTGTCGCAGTTCTTTAGTCTATTACCTTTTATTCCACATCTTCTATTAACCTTGGATTAATCTTCTGTGCTTTTGCATTGTGTAGCTATATGGCTGAACTCATGGTATTTAAACCATTTCTTCAGCAACGCCTTTTCGCGGACTCGGCAAATAACCTTCTCTAAGTAGCAAACTTGCGTATTCTGTGATAAGGCTGATAGTTGCAGGATCGATATACTATCAACTCTGCATTGTCTTTATATAGCTTAGGAGACATCCTCGTGTATGGTGACCTCATCTTTGACCTGGATGGCGGAAAGATGGGTAAGAGCCTAACGTTTGCCTGCTCTCCCTGGAGTATAAATTACACTGTCTTGCCTCTTGCCTATTTGAGATTTGTTAGGAGTTCTAGTTTTTGCGTTTTCCTGATTCTGGATACACGGAGAATCGCTACATAGGTTAAATAGCCCTTTGCGTCTATGACTACAGCATCCGGTTTTCCTTTAGTTCCGTGGAATTTTTCTTAAGTGTGCCCTTGCTTCTTTTTTTTGACAACTACGGATAAGATATCGTTATCGTCCCTTGTGGTTGGTTTGGCGGTTTTTGGGGGTTCGGCTTTTTGGATTTATTTTGTTCTTTCCTTACTGCGCGTTCCAGCTTTGCTGTGAGGCTCTTTACTCCTATAAGCTGAGAGTGGATTTTGCCTTCGCTCCGAATCTGGGATTTCCTTTTTCAGGGCATGTCCTCTTTTTCGGTCCGCTAGCGTTTTCAAGCATGGAGATATCTGCGAGTATTATTTTTTCGGATGACTTGTTTTGCTTTGTCGTCTTACATTTCGACGTTTCTCATCAACAGGTGGATGTAATGCCTCTTAGCATACTCCAACATTTCAACAAGTAGTTTTGTATGTTCTCCCAGTCTGTGGAAGACAGATGGCTCGAAAATTGCCTGCTATTGCTTAATCACACACTTTGGGACTGCCGCGCTTTTCTCCGTAGTTTTCTGGGGTTTTGTGATTGTTCGTCGAATGATTTCCGTATCCTCTAACTTTTCTGAAAGGGGCGAACTCCATCTCCATTCAGTTCGTTCACTTTATTTTGTTCGATTGTATTCATTTTTGTTGACTCCCCACTAAAACTCGTTATAGATGCCCGAATGTATGGTAACGTTAAGATCCCATGGTTGTCTATGCAAGCAATGAGGCCACGCGAGAGTTGACACTGGCCTTTATTGGGCGCTGTGCCAGAGGTAGATCGGTGCTAACAAAGAATTTTACATCTTAACCTAAACCACCATTATTTTGAGGCCTGTTGGGGTTTTAATGGGACAGGGGCGCTCGCAGCATTAGCCTGAAAGCCATCTTAGCAGGATTTCACTCCTGCTTACTCAGGTAACAGAATACTACAAGCGTCAGCCCTAATAGCTGTTATTTCAAAATCGTTGTCCAAACCTTGCTAGGCTCAGTATTAATGCAAACTTGGTAAACTACCTCGTCGGAGCTGATATCAGGCATATGAACGGCACCTCAGTAGAGATTTGATGAAGTCCAACCCTAGAGACCTACTCCTTCCTCGGTTTGAAAAAAAAAACCAAATAGACATGCGGAACCGCTCCTCAATTCTTTCAAGGAAACAATTCCTTTTTTTTTTTTTTTTTTTTTTATAATTTACGCGCGCCTAAGGGGTTGATACCCTTTTACTGTTGCCAGGGCGCGGGCGGAAAGATAGAAGGAGGAGAAAGGAAAATTGTTTTTGTAGTGGTTTGAAACTCAGGTGTGTTTGGTTTCTATGTTTGCTCTCCAGGGGTGGGAGTCCGAATAGGACGGAGAGTTTTTGCTTCACTCAGAGTGATTCGAGGTATAATTCACAGTATTTTTTCTGTGCATGAAACTCTACAACAGCCAAATCTACGTGTCAGTGTTATGCCTTCACACGCAGAATTTTTCTGTCTGAGTTCCAATTACAAATGAAAAACTGACTTGCCATGGGCTGGACTCGAACCTGGACCCTCCGAGTGAGAAGCGATTGCTAGTACCACTACACCACGGCCACCCCTTGCCGAATGTTTACTCTTATAGGCGAGGAGAAGATGATGCAACCTGAAACTCCACAAGTTATGCAAGAATGAAAACTAAACTTTCGATTAAAAGATTATGTTGTCAGGGATATCACAGCAGAGTGACTGGAACTTATGATTTTATGTAATCAGTTGCCAGTGGCACCTAAATAAATCCGATGAATTCTCTCCTTAGCACTCAATTGCTTAGTAATTCCTTAACTCTTTTGCCATAAAAAACTCTCTAGTGATAGAATTTTAACCGAAAAACAATTGAAAAAAAATATCTGCATTTACTGCAGATACAGAGCAAAAAAAACAACGAATATTAATAAAAATAAGAAAATCCAATTAAACTTTTGTAATTACAGGTAAAAGGAAAGCAAGTTAAGATATTTATCGAGGATAATTGCATGGAACTTGGGAACATCTTTTTCACAAAGTTCATCCTCCTTTTTACGCATACACAGGTACTATGGTGAAAAACAAACGATGCCATAAAATTGAAGAAAAAAAAACCCAACCGTTCAAAGAGTTTCACAAGAGCACTTCATCTTGAAAGGTGTTCTTACGATGAAACTTTAATTGCCCGCTTAGGTGCAATGTAACCAATAAAAATCTACGTAAACACCTTCATGTTTAGGCGAAGATAAAGAAAAGATTTTATAGAAAAGAAGGTGCATCTTTTTAGAGGACAACTCAACTTTTTCCTCCCTATGCAGGAGGAATACCAAATCAGGCAGAAGTTGAAACGGCATATACTTATTGCTTCTTAGCACACTTTTCCTGGCGTCAATTACATCTGAGTTTTCAAAAATTATTCTCTATTTTCGTGGGTGTTGAAAAATAAAGCGATACAAATTCCAATGTAACTCTGTATCCGTCGAAACTCAAAAACTTTATAATCCTTGTACCCTCGGTTATTTTTTTTTTTGTTTGATCTAAGGATTTCTTCAGTGGGAATGTTGTGTCTAAACAAATAAACCTAGCTAGGTTTAGTTAGACTAAAGTTGCCAATCCACTCATCTACGGTTTTATTCATATTGATATTCGCGCAGACAATTTATTATGTATCGATTAAGGACATGTGGATGCTATACAGGTTAACGATTCAATAAGCTTCGGCTTTTCAACTGGTTGGAAGCGATACCGCCCCCTAATCGTTTCCAAATCTAAATATCCAATGCTTAGTAGGACTTAGATCTGGTCAAATCCATCCTGAGAAAGAACTATGGTTGTTGATTTCCCCGCGGGTGCTTTCAGGGTGTAATAGGTGATGAAACCAGCAAAAGCCGCAGTTCAATTAAACGGAATTAGGATATCGCAGAAACACCTAACTCCAAGAACATTTCGAAACTCTAAAAAGGACGAGAGTGGCCCTTATCATCTTCCTGGTGCTTCGCATCGAGATGCTGAGCGCAAACACTGTGTTCATCAACTGTGGGAGCTAGCTAAAGCTGAGAATATTTGCAATCCTACGGAGCGATAACGGAACTCTTAGAGTGATATGATCCATGCAATAAATCCTTGTATGGCTAAGAAAATTTGTTCTAAAAATCATAGAAACAAAGGCTTTCCTGATGCCTTTGGACACCCAGAATCCAGAATTCGACACTGAAAAGTAGAAAATCTACTCTCACCAGGAAATAAAGAATCGGGAAAATAAGGAAGGCTCTTATCTTATTGTGGGTTTAGGCAAAGGGTCTGCCGAGACAGTCTAACCCAAGTATGACTCATGCCCCTATCTGCAGGGACTTTGTTTCCAAATAAATGCAGACAAGAGACGACTAAACCAATATTTACTCACATTATACTTCATTATTCCAAGTCTTCTACTGCATCCCTATGTAGCACGTTTTCCGTGGTGAGTACAAAACCTCACAACATATCCATAGAAGAACTATGGATGTTGAATAAACGCATCTGTGGTTTCGCAATATGACGAGCGACCGGGAAGAATGAGAACTTGTCTTTACTCGTATATAATTACTATTAGAAGTGTCCATGTCAGACTATAAATACATCGATTTCAGTATCGGATGCAAGGTCTAGACCTAAGTGAAGAGAAATAATCCGCGGAAAACAAATTACATACGGTTTTAAGATGAGATCAGAGATTCTCATGATGCTCCCCTTAAACTCAAAGCAAGTGTTTCTAGTTGACATATGGAGCTAGGTGGATTGCAGCTTCCATAGTGGGACGCAGATATGCAGTGACTACTTAAGAAAGCCCAAAAACTTATAAACAAATCTTTCTAATTTGCCTAATTATGAGGAAGACTGGAATTAATACGGATTCAACTAAAAATAATTCTTATTCCGATGTCGAAGAGCGCCTCTGTTAAAGATTTTTGCGAAAAAGTCGAAACACTTGGTGAAATCTAGCCTTCTGGTTCAAAATCCTCGAAAAAGGGAAATCACTCAGAAAACCTGTGAGGCTGCAAGTAAGTTGTCCAAAAATATCGAAATAGATTGTTATGACCACAGCCCAACAACCAGTTCAGACATGCAACCATTTGACATCTAACTCAGACCAACAAACAGAAAAACCAGATAGGATCATAGATGGCCACACTAAGTTGGGCTTAATTCTCCCAACCCTTCCCAATGCTGGCAACAAATTACAGGCAACAGAAATAGCTCCACGATAGAATTTCGCTTAACCAAAACCTAACAAACAGTAAACTCACAAAATACGTACGTAATTTCCAAATAATTATGGATAGACGTAAAAAGAAGAACTTCCTTAAAATCATCCAATGGAATATCCAAGAATTTTACAACATCCTCGCTAACTTAGATATCCTTATCCACCAATATTCACTTGCTATTATTTCGCTTCAAGAAACAAAATTTCTTGTGGGAAATGGGCCCACAATATACCAAAACTACATTGTATACTTTAACAATAAGCCGTATGACCGGAACAAAGATATTACCGCCATACTAATAAAATCAGATATTCCCCATACATATGCTTGTTCACCGAGTGACGTTTTAGTACAAACACTTAAAATTCACTTAGGGCAAGGCATAACGGTACACAATCTTTACAGCATGAGTATCGTATCGGGGATTTTAACGCTAACAATGCCCTTTGGGGCTCCTCGCATACAAACGCTACGGGATCGATAGTAGCAAACTGGGTGCAGAGCTCTGACCTCGTTCTCTTGAACACCGGATCGCTTACCCATTTTTCAACTAAAAATTCTTTTACTGCAACAGACCTTTCACTTGCTTCACCTGAAGTTGCGTCCAGGGCGAGATGGATGACCCATCATTCCCGTTTGGGTAGCGACCACTTCCCCATTATCATTGAGACTAAAAATCTTACACATTCGTCAGGAAATTCAACTCTCGTTTCGCTGAGACTAAGGCAAACTGGTCTGAATTCTCCAAAATAGCTTTACATGAAACCCTTTCAATATCTTCCTCCCATAACTTTAACAAAGAGCAAATCTGAGGAAAATTATAAGGGTAGCTGCGGCAACCTCGGTCCCATCTACACACCCACTCATTAATCATAACGAACCTATTTGGTATAATTCACAGACCAAACTGATTTCAAAAGGCAAAATGAATGCATGGAATAATTATAAAAAATATCCGACAATTGAAAGCGCTATAAAATATTGACGTTTAACTGCTAAAATAAAACTAGTAGTGCGCTCTGCAAAAGCAAATGCATGGTCACAGTTTATGGAATCTCTCAGTCCCTACATGGATTCTAGAACGCTTTGGAAAAAAGTGAAGGCTGTCAATGGAAACCATTCAAGAAGATTACCAAGGTGAGATTACTGCAATCAGACATAACTTATCCATCACAGACTCACTCTTTGCAAAGAAATGGGCGGGCTAAAGCTCCGATGAGAATTTCTCTCATCATGTCTTAAAACTAAGTAAAGACTTCCAAAATGACTCTTACTTTCAATTCCTTAATTCCGCTCGCGAAAACATTCCTCGAATCACCCTTCCGGAATTCATTGAATCCCTCAAGAGCACTAGAGGCTCCACGTCAGGCTCAGATAAAATAACTAATGCAATGATCAAACACCTACCAATAGAAACGATGATGAGAATTATTGGTCTGTTTAATAACATTTTATGAACAGGCACATTTTCGCACTAGTGGAAGAAAGCCCATTTAGTACCAATACCAAAACCTAATTTAGTCCTTCATTACCTTGATAGTTTTCGTCCGATATCTCTTCTTTCTGTTCTATCCAAATTATTTGAAAAAATAGTAGGGAATAGGGCGAAATGGACAGAAGAAAAAAAGCTTAACAAAAGCCAACACGGCTTTAGAGTTAACAGAGGGACGCACACTCTGCTCCACATGATAGATCAAGCAGTGCAGGCAGAGCTGGCTGCGCGAAAGCATTCCATCATATTGGCCATGGATTCAGAGAAAGCGTTCGAGAGAGTAACTAAGGTCAGGGTTATAAGGCAACTCGAAAGCTGGGGAGTTAGCAAGTATCTTCTTAGATCCCTCTTTTCATTTATGTCGAATAGAATAATCGTGGTAAAGGTTAATAGTCATCATTCCCTAGCAACTTCCATCCAGAACGGTGTTCTACAAGGTTCACCAGTATCCAGAATACTCTGTAACGCCTATGTAGACTCACTACAAGCAGACCTACAAACAGACGCGGACAACTTTTTTGTTTTGGCATCCGGTGAACCATAGCAGGCCAGAAATGCGATTGACACTCATAATAAGAGCAACGAAATAGTGTGAAAACTTCGGAGCAAAACTTCCGACCAAAAAAATGGGAGCGCTTCACATATGTCGGAAACACCACTGCCAAAGGGCAATAATGCAATTTGGGTATGTCACATTACCCTTCCTGAAAAAAATGAAAATACTTGGCCTTACGTGTACAAAGTCGTGGAAATGGCAAGCCCACTCAAAAATTTTTGCAGAGAAACTGTTGAAAAATCAGAACTTGATGAAAGTCATCAGCAAAAAACAAAAAGGACCACACATAAATACTGCGATATAGCACAAACACTCATAAGAGGAACAACGCATCATGTCCTTACTATTTATTCGCACTGGACAAAACACAGCGATCACGATATACAAACAAAAATAAATGCAATTTTGCGCATAGCAATCAGTGCATTATGCATTACCCGTCTACACAAATAGATGCCCTATTAGCCGAAACAAACACGATCCGCTTTGTAGATATGAATGAAACTCCTCGAGCGAAAATTGTGGTAAAAGCCATTACCGAAAGTAGACATCCTTTACATGAAATTTATAGAATTCGGTGGTCTACCGTCGAAAAAATCAAAATGTAAAAGCGCTTTATATAACTCCATGCGCACCATAAATGTTTTAAATGCACCCATCCCAGAAGCTATTAGTTATGAAATGGAAACACCAGCCTGGTTGTTTCCAGCATACCTCATAAACACCTCTTTAGACCTAACAAAAAAAGAGTGCACACCAATGGAAGTCTACAGGAAAAAATTCGCTGAAATGTACCGGTAAATTTGAATGCGTCTTGTACACAGATGCTCCTGTCACGGAGGCGTCACCTCTGCGTCTATAGACTGGACGATAAATGTGACAAAATTATCACCCAACAACTCGCTATACCCAACCAAAACTCCTTCGTTGGAGAAGTAATGGCTCTGGTGGAAGCATTCAAACTCGCCCACGCAGGAACCGAAAGAACAGCGATTCCCTGAGTGTAATACGTACTATTAAGGGAAGTAGTTTCAAAACACCTGTCATTAAAAGTCTGCGGGCCATCATCTCAAATTCATTTAATATGGACACCTGGACACATTGGAGTAGCTGGTAATGAAAAAACTGACACAGGGGCCAGAAATGCTATTTGTATACAGTACACCTCCTTTTGCAAAAGCGTAAATAATCAAGTAGCAAGGGAAATGCATGAAGAATCAGAAAACCGGTGGCAGCAATCCAGTTCCTTTCTAAGAAAACACAAAACTTCATTGGAACCTACCATTTATAATAGCTCATTTAACCGCTGGCAACCAATAAAACTCTGCAGGATGAGACTGGGGCACACCTTATTCAACAAATCATACCTATACAAAAACGAATCTGCACCATTATGCAACCATTGTAACGAAGAGCGCACCATATTCCACGTCCTTCAAGAATGTCAAACAACAAAACAGAACTTCTCAAGCAGCATCCCAACGATACAAGAGCTACCAGATCCATCTATCCCACCTGAAAATTCCATGCTGTTTAAACTCTTAGATGAACATAAAATCAAACAAATTTAAAAATGTTTAATTGTATGTAAAATGTACTATAGAAGCCATATGGGCATACTCGTAGTTCCCCGGCGTTATAAATTGATTTGTATCTGTACCTATGAAAATAAAATAAAATAAAATAACCCTTGACGGCTTGTCTCACACACAACTCGGCGTAGACGAATGACTAGTTTCTTTTAAAAAAAGAATGCCTTGCGGGGGACCCATTCGCCATCACAATTATTATCCTACCACCAGGCCGAGTTTTATGCTCTCTATAGGTCTAACGGCTAGCTGCAAATGCTGATGATGTATTATATAACTAGCGATAGTCCTAGATGTGATAGACAGTTGGTGCACTAGAAATGGGTTTCCAGAACTGAGGTTTTTCTCTTTACGAGAAGGAAGAAACTAACTCTTCTGATTCGTTTAGTGCTTAAAGGAAGTCAGTTTCAGTTTTTATTTTTTCAACTTAAATTACTCTTATATGCTAAACAAAAAACGCTTAAAAATTAGCTTAAATTACTTACAAGTAATCTTATTCTAACTTACTGGCTCCATGCGGGCACTCTAAGTTAAACCTAAAACTTAAACTATGTCTTTCGACGAATCCTACAGTCTATTTTTATTTCTATTTTTACATTTATTACTACTTTAAGCAAAAACTTAGTATATGGAACTTTTTTAATTTTTTATAAAACTTAAAACTAAACGCCTACAAACTACCTAAAAATAAATCTTAATCTACTTAACCTACTTACATCTAAAACAAACAGAGACATACATAAATATATATATATATAATATGTATATACATAATATATAAATACATATATATATATATATATATACTTTTTTTATCATTTTTTTTTTTATTTTTTATTTTTTTTTCTTAAAACTAACTTAATCCTACCTAAAACTATGTAAGCCGGCCATGGCTAAAAAAAAATTAGGCTGACCCGCTTTGCCTCAGATGAAGCTATCTACTACTTTATTACTTTAGGCATTCGACGACGAAGCATCCTCTACTTCAACTGATACCAGGACTCCTGGTGCTGAAAAAAAGGAAGTTTGCTTCGATTGTGCCAAGAATCTGAGCGAGGAAAGGAATGAAGACGAGACTTCACGGATTGAAGATTTTCACTATTTCGGGAATGAAAGACTGCATTAAATGTAGTCGGAAGGTTGAATTCCCTCAGTGTTGTTTCGGTCCCAGGACACAAAGGTATCACGTGAAATTAAATCTCCGATTAACTTGCTGGCCAAGCTCCGAAGATATTTTTTACTAATCGAACCTGCGTTATGACTGCCTGAGACATTGATTAGTGCTTCCAATGGGTTTCATATGAGCATAACTATAACTGGAAATGGCATGACTCTTCAGGGTTTTGTTGCGCCCATGTGGTGTGTGCTGGTACTGTATGCACTTGGTCACCGAATCGCCTATTCATCTTTTTAATACAATAAAGACTCCAATATTTCAGTAAATTCAACATATATTGTACCCCTTACAATGGACAATGGTTCTTTGTTTGAAGCTCATAAATTGATCGAATTAAAAAAAAAGAAAAGATATTAATGCAAACCTCTTAGCATCGTTCCCTTCCCTTACTATATAAAAACTCTTGTTAACACTTATTCAAATCCAGTGTATTACAATTGGGTGGTTGCGTGACTTGATATTTTCAAATACTTGTTACCCGGAATACTTATAACATGTATTCTCTCTTACACAAATGCTCATGGTTTTCCCCTTTGAATTGGATAATTATTATTAAACAAATGCACGCAAAGTCAGTATTTCCCAATGAAGAGATTCATCACATTCGCAGACGGCTTCCGGTTCCGGTACAATTTCCCAATAGCCTTTTATTTTGGCAATCCTTCGGAAAGTAATTGATGCAAATATTCCCAATGTCGAAAATATCGTTTGAAACGTTACAAATTCCATCGGTATAATCGAATTAAAGATCCGGGAAAAATCTCCAAAAGCACTCCTATCTTTTAATTAACGCCAATTTCGGCATAATATAGGCAAACAGATACGAGCACAATGTGTGTGGGTTAGCTCTCGAAAACGAAAAGGAATGGCGAACTTCCGCAAACATTTGATTAGAGAAGAGAATGTTTCGCCGACAAAGAGGATCTCAACTATCTAATGTTCTATGTAGTTCTACTCGGTTTGTAGTCCTGTTTATGCAATGCAAATATCACTACACAACATACGAATAGTTTGTTAGCTTCCAATGTTATCATTCACTAGGTGGACAGATAGGTTGGTTCGTAGGTACGTAGGTAGTTACGAATTGGTAGGTACTGATTCACCAGTGGTCGACTTGAATAAGCCTAATTTATTCATAGCAGAACCGCATGCACACAATCAAAAATATGCATTCAAAAACAGGTGAGCTTCCTCACACCCCAGTCCACAAAAACCAACCAACCAACGACTGGCTCTTTCTACCCAGTCGACTGACCATAACGTATGAAGTGAAAATCAAGCTTATATTGTTTAGGAGCGACTTTACCGCCCGACCTGTCCGCTGCCGCAGTCCCATATACAAGTCCGATAGTCTGACAAAACCATAAAAGACCACCGACCATACGGATCCGGGTATGAAGAATCAAAAATTGGTCAACTCATGTAGTACTGGAGCGGTTTGCCGAACGGCCGGCGCAGGAGGATTTTTGGATTTTCTCCATCTATCCGTAACCGGAAGACTAAATTTGAATATTTTGATGAGATTTTAATCCAGAATGTATGTGTGTGTTGTGTATGTTGGATTTTGTCGAGTGGTAGTGCAGAATGGATATTCGGTAGTGGGTGCTGGGCTAAGGATGGTTGTGATTTGAATATTTCATTATCGGACAGATTTTGACAGTGAGTGCAATTTTGAAGCAACTCTGACCAGCCACCCAGCTCATTCGGTGAGGTGTGAATTTTCTCTACACCAACTTACCAACTCACTGGTTCACTTATTCGGAGGCTTCTTCCAAGTGTAAAATAATGTACGAGTACTTTGGGATCAGAGGTACTCGTAGTTTATGACTTTGATATAAACAATGCACATTCCCACAGTAGTGGTTTGTATGCATTTAAATTTGCAATGTCAGTCTTGACATGGGTCTGGGCTAGAGTTTACAGATATGAAGTACGAAAACGCCAATGAATAGAAATATTGTATAATGATGACTTTCAGATTTCAGATCTTCTTACTTTAACATATGGGTGTGGTTTATCAAATTTTAATTTGCCTCTATTCAGAGTGATGGTGTAGAAAGACTTGCACCCTCCTGCCAGTCATGAAGGATTGGTAGTGTTTCGACTTTGTTAAATGAGGATGAGCTGCTATCGCAATTAGTTGTCATTGATAAAAATGTGGTGAAACGTACCCATAATTTGTTCAGTCTTTCACTGTGTCCTTATCTAAAGAAAGGTAACTAAATATTCCAGCGGAAATGTTGGCTAATTTTTACTTTGTGTGTTCAAATATGAAGAAACCTTTTCGGATTGCTAATCTAGTTATTTTCTTGGAGATGAGCAGTTAAATCCTTCATTAGTCTTTCCCATGAAGGAAAAGTGCATGTTAATTAGTAGAAAGGACATATGTTATACTTAGGTACATACATGTGTAATCATAAATATGTGTGTGTATTTAACACCCTCTCTGTGAGTCTCTTATAGTTTGGATTCATAATTAATTTTAAATATCTAGATCGGTTATCTATAAAATTAATTTAAATGTCTTTCAAATTAAATTATTTTAAATTAAAATCTCAATTTCAAATGCAACCAATAGCCATTTGTATATGTACGAGTATGTTAATGTTTTGCTTCAAAATAGAAGGAAATTTCAAATTTGCTATTCATTATTTCAACTCAAATCATCTCATATTAAATTTAATATACCTCTTTGTTTAACTACTTTGCCGTCGCGTTTAAGTCTTCAGTTTCAGTTTCAGTTTTGAATGCATTTTATTTTCTTAACACTAACTCTTACATTCTAACAAAAAATGCTTAAATGCTAGCTTACAATTACTTAACAATCTTATGCTAACTTACTTGGCCCCACACAGGCGCTCTAAGCTACTCTAAATTCTTATAACTATGTCTTTCGACTTTATTTACATTTTACTTAGAATTATTTATTTTGAATACTTCAGGCTAAGAAAAAATATTTGTTAACAAAAACTTAGCATGTGGACATAATTTTTTATTTTTAATAAAAACTTAATATCTAACTTAAAATAAACCTTAGCCTACCTAACCTATATACACAATACACACATACATACACATAGACATTATACACAATTATACACATATATTAGTATATGCAAAGGTATATATTTCTTAAATACTAACCTAAAATTATGCAAGCTGGCCATCGCTATTCACAGAGAAAACAGATTGGTCAGCTCTACCTCATTAGTGAGGCTGGTCCGTAATTGACGGAAAAGACGACGAAACATCTTCCCCATCATTCAACCACCAGAAATGCTGGTGCTGCCGAACGGCATCCCTCTTATCGCGATTCCCCGCCGCCCTACTGAACCTGAGGCGATTCACACTGCCGTGTGCGACGTCTCTGTTGTAGTTGAGTCGCCTGTCCCCAGCTGTCCGAGCGACATGGAAGATTAACGGGACCGCTGATATATCCTGGATCAACCCTATCTGATCCAAGTAGAGGAATGCTTCCGGTGTAACGAAGCTGTCAGAGCGCACACTCTCGTGGTAAAGGTAATTGGGGTAGTAAGCCCCAGATATCAGGTTATTCGTCGAGGTCATTGCTCTTGCAATGTGCCTTCGGGTCAGCTTAATTACGAAGTTGTCCACTCGTATTAGGTTCGCCCTGTTGTAAAGGACCTCATTAGGATAAAATTTCTTATACTCCGACTCTGGTGTTCTGTACAAGCGACGACAAGCCCTAAGACAAGCCCTCTCAAACAACCGAATCTTTTCCATTAAGCTTACTCGTACATTGAACCACACGGGACACTCAAATACCAGCATGGGCCTTATAAGAGCCATGTACCAGATTACCTTTACCCTCGCATCGAGTTGGCTGCTATAAAACAGTCTCTCTGTAAAGGCAAAAGCACCTTTAGCTCTGGCCAGAGCAGCATCTACATTTTTGCCAAAATACAGACACTGATCTAACCAGATTCCAAGGAATCTGCCTACATTTCGACAGGCAAGAGGTTGTCCGTGGCGTCCTAAAGAGAATGGTTTCCGACTTCTGAAAGTTGATTTTCAACTTCCAGTCATCGCAAAATCGTCTTATCTTATCGAAGTCACGTTGCAAGAGAGTATTAATGACCTCGATTTTTGGACCTGTTCTGTACGCTATAGAATCGTCAGCGTACGCTATGGCATGGTGAAGTGAACCTATCAAATCACTTGTGTAAATGTTGAATAGGATCGGCGAATTGGCCGCGCCATTTCTAATTTGAAATATTCCAACAGAAATCACATCACCTTTTTTCTCTATGAACTGTCTGTTAGTTAGCATATTATAAAGAATGTACAAGAGTGGTTTATTGATCCCCAGCCTAGTCAGCTTATAGAAAAGACCCTCTAACCATACGGTGTCGAAAGCCTTCTCCAAGTCAACAAGGCAGGCAATAGTACATTGTTTTTTGCCTTTATTCCATTGGATATCGGAAGATATCATGTCCCGCCTTAAAACCCAATTGATTATCCGGAACTATATGTTTGTCGTCAAGTCACCTAGTCAGAGCTCTATTGATTACGTTTTCAAAAAGCTTACTGATATTCGGAAGGAGACTTATCGACCGGAGATTCGCCGGATTGGATATATCCTTCCCCTTTTTGGGGATAGGTTGACCAACGCCTTTTTCCAATGCGCTGGATAATGTGCATTATTCATTGCATTGTTAAACAGGGTGGTGTAGATGTCCACCGCTTCTAGAGGAAGATGTCGAAGCACGATGTTCGGAATACCATCGGCCCCACTGATTTCTTAACTCTGATTGTGTCGAAGATCTCTAGGAGTTCTTCCTTCGAAATGAACGGGGGTAGGTCACCCTCTCTGGCAATGACATTATTTGCCATATTTTCGTCGCTAAACCGGGTGAAACCAGAGCCGTTGGATCGACAATTCTCTATTTCATTTCGAATGTAGCAGTTGTGCACCAATACGCTATTGTCCAGGTCATAATTAGGGCCAATGATATCAATGGCCTTGTATACTTCCTGGAAAGTCGCTCCTATGGTCTCAACATTCTCCTGTGGATCCTCGATCACAAAGAAGTTGTCATCATCAGCGGCCTCATTTGGATCAATACCTGCTATTGTCAGTAACCGTTCATTGTCTGTTGTCCGGACTATTTTAAGACACTGAAGGTCGTTTTGATTTTTTCTCCGAAATAGTTTATTGATATGCGGGAACATATTCGGGTTGCTGGTGTTTACAGCCCGAACCTTGTTGGTCCAATACAAACTTACAGAAATTCTGTAATTCTCTTTTATTAACGTTTGAATATTTTTAATCGACGACTTCAGTGTCCTAATCTCCGGGTCTTGTCGGTCAGTTAACTGTCTGTACAAGTTTTTAAGTCTTGTCAGAAGTCTACTTTTCTGTCGGTGCAGTGCGTCAATAGTAGGATTGCGGAACAGGTCTTCGTTAGTCGTACGTTGGTCGCTGTCATAAACGAATGTGCGCAGACAGTTTAGCGTTTGTAAATTCGTACCTGTCAGTCGTATGCGTTCGTCGTACAGCAGTAGATCCAAATAAGACCCGCCTCTGGGAAACGATGGGTTATCCGCCGCTTTAAGACCGAGTCTATACATGACATCGTGCTAACCGCACCAATCGAGTAGTAGGTTCCCTCTAGTATTTGGCAAATTATTTCCCCAATCTCTGTGTCTAGCGTTGAAATCCCCGCCGAATATAAAATAATTGTCCCCCGATTCCAGCCTCAGAAGTCGAAAAAGCGTGTCGAGCTCTGTAGTGAATAGAGTGGATTATGAAGCCTCAGGTGCATAAACAGAGGCCAAGTACATCCGCTTTCCACTGCGGAACGGTATGTAAATGACAACTGCCTCCAACACCCGGAACCTGCGCAACACGCCCTTGTACACCCTGTGAAATTTTATACCTTTTTTAATGAAGATTGCGACACCGCCTCCACGTTTGGATCTTGGCCGATTTCTTCTTCTAACAATATAATTATTGTACTCCAGTTTGTGCTTATCGGTTAGCTAGTTAGAAAAGCACATCAGGAGTTTGGTCTTGTAGCAATTTAAACATCGCGGCTCTTCGTTCGATCCTAATCAGTGAATTAACATTCACCGCAAGGACGTTGAAAGTTTGCTCCACCATGTGCGTACCCATTTCGACATGTGTTGCGTTTGGCCCGGCAGCAGCGCGTAGATCTGGTCCACCCGCTTGGCCTGTTCTTGAACCTGCTTTTGCAGCTGAGCCATCTGCCATCTGGATTGCGAGTATGATGGCCAGCATGTTAGGTGCAGCTTCCGTTGTTCTCGGCATTGGCGCCGGAGAAGCAACAGACGCTTGCTGTACCGTAGCCCCCCTACCTGACGCCATTTGGGCGTAGGAATTTGGGAAGTGACGGCTGGTGTTTGAAACCTAGCAGGTGAACCTGACCTCCACCTTCTGCTGCCGAGCCAGTTTTGCTTTCTTAATGTCAGCGAACTTAGGACAACCCCGAGAGTTTGCGGTGTGTCCCACGCTTCCACATAACACGCACGAGAGCTGCGACCTATCGGATGCTCCGTCAACACCCAGAGCACACTCCTCGGAACTGTGGTTCTTTGCGCACTTCACGCATCGAGGCTGCATGTGGCAGTTCGACGCGGTGTGCCCGAACCTCTGGCAGCGAACGCATTGTATAACGTCTTCACTCCTTTTTAGTTTTTCCCAGTGAACCACCTGGTAGTCTAGGACATTGATACTCCTTAGACTATCCAGACGGCTTTCGGGACTGAGCTGCACCAGGAAGAACGGCAGACTCCGTTTCTCCCGCTTGGCTCTAGCTGTGGTAAATGGCTTTACCCCCACAAGCTTGAGTCCTTCGCACTCCTTCTCTTTGAGCAGCGCCAGGATCTCCTCAGGATCAGCAGATGATTCCAACCCCTTCAGCAGCATCGATTGCCGCTTATCACACTTCGGTGTGAATGAGTAGTGCTCCGTTGTCGTTTCCTTTAGAACATAGACTAACTATACCTAGATATCAAACTTTCCAGATATTGGAAAATCAAAACCGGTTTTCTACTGACCGTCACTATCCGTGAGACTCTGTCTGTGAATACATGTGAATTGTGATCAATGGCAATTTATCTCCTTTTTTATACAAACCACTCCCATTTGAACCAAAAAACGTCATCCACATTACACACACTCGTGCAAATCGCTCTCATTCTAGCAATTTTACTTGTAAATTGCTCTCATTCTAGCAAATTTCGATAAAGTTATAGAGATGCAAAAGAGTTGGAATTCACTTACAGAGTGTCTGTGCGAAAGTTAAGGGTTTGCAAAAGTATTAGTAGAGTTTGACATCTAGTTTAGTTTATCTATGCTTTAGGAGCTCTTTCACTTTCGCGTAGCCACTGTATTACAGTGCGGGTTTTCTGGCTGATGTTGTTTTTGCTGATGCCGTGGCTACTCTTGTTGTCGTTGCTGGTGTTTGTTACACTTTTGTTGGTGTTGTTGTTGGCTCTGCTTTGGAGCAAGCAGCGTCTGCTGTTGTTGCTGGGTTTGTTCTTCCTCTTGCCTCTTCCTTCTTACCATTTGCCTTTCTTTGATGGCCGGTACCCTTTCTTATAGCAGTTTGATGCTGCTACTTATGGCCTTAATCTCTTCTTCTTCATCTTCTGATTCGCTCGGTGCCAATGAAGCGAAGCTGTTCCCTTCCCTCGCTCCGCCAAGCAATTTTACAGAGGAAGTTGGCCGGGAGGGACGTTGGACTAAGTTGGAAGTTGGCCTTAGCTTCCTCCTTCTCTTAGCTGTTGGTGTTTTGCTTGAACTGCTTGAAGCCTCACCTGATAATTCAGGAGGTCCCGCTATTGGCATAGCGGTCCGCTCTCCACAATTCATCACGTGCTGTTTAGTACAACACTTAGTAACACTTTAAATGATTTTTATTATATTTTCTTATTTTGAATAAAAATGAAACTAAAAAAGTGTCTGCACGACCCGGGGTCGAACCCACAACGTTTGCTGTCTCAAGCGAACACACTATCACTTTGCTAATTGGAGCCTAAATCCAATTCGTCAAATGTCTTAATTAAGGGAATCAATTCTCACTTTCTAGCTGAACACGTTTATACTCCTCGGATGTCTATGTACGACTGCGTTTAAGTCTTAACTGTCTTACTTGTATACAATAGATTGAGTAGATTCTTCTCTGCCATTCGAAGGACCGTCAGAGTATGCATTCGCATCAGGTGAATTTAACAAACAAGTGCAACATCGCCTTCTACTTCAGTATCTTCAAGTTGTTTTTTATTATCTCTTATTTTTAATAATGATGCGAGAATATGAATGAGGACCTATTCTGTGCTTTATAGTCACAAGATATCAGACCCAAACATACCTAGTTGACTAATTTTTGGGTCTATGTAATTACGTATAAATGCCTTTTCATCTACATTGAAACTAATTTCGCATTTGCCTTCAAAATGTTTATTGCTTTCGTTTGACTATCAATAATATAGTCCACTATAAAAGGTGGTTTTAGTAAACTAATAGTGATTTTTAATGTCCGACCAAAGAAATATTTTGCCGACGATGGACCTGTTGTATAGGGTGATCAGATTATCCCTATCTGATAGGAAACAAATTTAAATTAAATAACAACGGTGTGAGATATAAAACTGATTCTGGCTTCATTTTGAAGCTACTTTCATGTCATTATGTATAGAATAGCACATCATTCAAATGGCCGCCTCGGCTTCGCTGGCAGTACTTCAAGCGGTCAGTCCAATTTCTGATGACTCGGTCCAATATGGGCGGCGTTATTCCGGCAATAGCGTGTCGAATGTTTGCCTCGAGCTCGTCCAAAGTGGTTGCCTTGTCAGCCGTAGACTAAGAACTTGACCTAGCCCTGAACAAAATAATCGAGTTGTGTCATATCGCATGATCGCGGCGGCCAATTGATGAATGCTCGCCGTGGGATGACTCAGTCGACGAATTTCTTCTTCAAAACGTTGCGTCGCTTGTATGGTATGTAGCGCCATCTTGTTGGAACCACAGTTCGGATGTATTGATGTTTTTGAGCTCTGACAACAGAAAGTCGGATAACATTGCTCTGTACCTGAGACCATTGACGGTAACGGTGTCTGCTTCATTTTTTCGAAAGAAATAAGGTCCGATAAGCCATAACCGCACCAAACAGTCAATCTTTGTGGATGCATTGATGTTTGGCCGAACACTTGCGGATTGTTCGGATACCCGGCCAAATTTTCCAGCGTCCAATTAGTGAAGTCATGGCTTTGTCTATGGCCGTCCAGCTTCAAATCTTCCGCCAGCACAATCTTATACGGATATAAGCCCAAATTCTACCACAAAATAAGCCTGGTAGCCAATTCCGGCCATGCCGAATTCCAAATTCAGCTGATCGGCGCTGAATTGACATTTCTGGTTCTTCTTTGATACTGGCCGCTACAGCGGCTATGTTTTCCTCATATCCCATCAATCTCTGTCTGGTTGGTGGCTTAAGATCCAAAAGAGTGTACTCACATTCAAACTTTTCCACGGTGCGACAAATTGCCTGCACACTGAATTCATGATAACGACGGACCTCTGAACGAAATTCACGTTACGTATTTACAACAGAGCCGGAATTTCGATAATATTTTGTAATAATTTCCGCACGTTCGGCAAGCGTAAGACGATGCATAATGAAATGGCAAACCTTACTGATTATTTTGACAGCTGGATGTCATTGGTAACTTTGACAGCTAACAACATAACAATTGGAAAAACTATCATTGCTATCTGGTCACCCATTACAATGTCTGCCATCCCGACAATCAAATAAAAACCTATTTAAAGTAATGTTAAAATTTAAATGTTTTTGTATCTTCAAATTTGAGTCTTTTTTTAACATCTTGACAAAATGTTCAGCCTGACCATTTGTGGCTGGATGACAAATGTCATCAAATGTCATACTCATTATTTTTAACTGGAAGCAGCTTTAAGTTTATTAAAAAAAATTTAGTTTTGATTTAGAACTTGAATAATTCAGTTTTTTATTTTATTCGTCATCCCCATTCCATTAGGCACAACAGTAGTACGTGCTGTTCATCCAGAAGATTTCTCGAGGATCTAATTCTTGCTAAAATTAAATTATTCAAAAATGTTTTGTCCGTTTCTCTTGGTGCATCTAAATAGTATTTTTTTTTCTCATTCAATGCTGTTAAGAACGTTATTGAATACCTATTTTTGCTTCATCAGTCAGCCGTCTATTCACATGTTGTAGAAGCTTTTCTCTGTTGTATGAGGTTTCTCTAACGAATTGAGTGCTCAGCAATGAGTTTCCATTATTACTGTCGTTTGGCAGCGGAAGCCCAATCACAGATTCATTATATATTCTTTCATAATAATCAATATCTGAGTAAACATTTCCTATGCGATTTAAGACGTCTTAAAATGGCAAATTATTTCTAAACTGCTGCCAAAGGCTCAATGGTTCGGAAGCATTCCAAAAAACCAAAATGACAGCGAAAAGATGCCGTAATGTTATTGGTGATCTAGAGACAGGTGCATCAGGTAGGCATTCAATTCGAATGCGAATCACCTTAGAACATCCCAGATTGGTATCTGCAATGCGATATACCGTTCACTATTTTTAATCTACAAAATGATATTGGACCCCGGACGTAGTATATTAGCATACGCAAATAAAAGACTTCATTGCATTGCATACACACGTCCTGTAGCAAACACTTTCCTTACACCGGGATAAATAATTACATGTTCACCTTGCTTTAGTCTTTGGAACTCATTTTGGCTCCATACGTAATACATGTGTATCTCAGTGCATGAAAGCATTCGTGCGAAATTATCTCCTCTACAGAGTTTAAAAAAGCTGTTACAGTTATTTCACGCTGTGTTACTAGAATATTTTAAACATATTGCAACAGTAGCCTATTATTCATGAATACTAAAGGATAATATTCTCCAAACAGCCTCCGAAGTGCTTATATATCGCCCATTTTGATATACATTTTTCTCATCTTGTCGATTTTGCAGAGCAAGTGTTGCTTATTCACTTCCTGTATATATTTGCTAGATTCAACTGAGCTACATAGCTCAATATTAATATGGGCATTGAAAGTTCGAAGCAAAACCGGATTGTGTAGTACAAAGCAACGAATCTCTATAATTGTATCTTGCTGGCCTATAGATATTTATTGTAGTTCTCCCAATGTTTGCTGAAGCACGTCGCCTGTATTTAAGGTTAAAAAAAATACTTATTTTTGCCGCCAAATTTGTTGTGTCTTAAGAAAAAGAACTTGTTTTTTTATAATATAACAGTAAACGAAAGTGCACTTATCTTAGAGTAATTTGTTAGTAATAATAAAACTGTAAGCCCCAGGTAAAAACTTTGTATGGTGAATTTGTAGGAAACATGATTGCGCACCAAAATGATAAATAAGAAAAAAAAAAAGAATTATAACCGATCGAGATAAATGCTATTTTCTCAAAAATTTATTAAAAATAATTAAACAAATTTGGGTTTGCAGACCAATATCTCGAAAATGAAAGCATGGATGTTAATAGTGTTTAAATGTGAATTAATCAATTTACTATCAAATGAGCCCAGCCTGGTTACTCTAGGTTTAATATACTAGAAGTTATAACTAAATAATTATTGGTACCTACTTCTCTGAGGGAAATTTTTTTTAACTCCATGTAACTCAGTGGATGTTGAAAATTGGTTCCCCTTCCCATACCATTTTTTTTCATAATATGAGCCAATGAACCAAACCGGACCACCCTGTACACGTTAGCATAAGTGTATATATATAATTAACATATGTAAGTTGTTTTAGAGGTTTTCAATGATGGTTAACGCTTAAACATCTGCTCATCAGTCCCTACTCTCACGTCCACGTGGTTAAGCCTGGGAGCCTAGTACCTTTGACTGAAGGTGCCTAAATCCTGTGGAAAGTCTTTGATGGCTGCAAACGAGAGTAGATGGTGAGTGTTCGCACTAAGGCTCTTCTCCTTAGTCAGTACACCTCCTTTTGGACCTACTTCGACGTATTCACAGCTGAGTTTTAAAAGGAACTTCTTGGTTGTAGGTAGAGATGGCGGTGCAAAAAGTTAGAATGGACCAAATATGGCTCCTATTTTCTCAGAAAGGCTACTGGCACCAAATCGTTTAGCCAGAGCCATGTTCCAGCTGTTTTATTTAGGATTCACTTCCCCAATCCCAGTTCACAGACAACTAAAAGCCTTGAATACGGACGAATAAAGATTTTAATTTAGAAAAAACATTGGTTTCATTATATATTTTCAATATGTATGCACTAACCGCACCTCCAGTAAAACAACGACGTAAGTGCAAAATTGTTGATTCTAAGAAAAACGCATTTAAAATTTTTTAAATCGTTTTTATTAAAAGAAAAATAAGGAGCACAATTCTTAAAATAATTAAAGTTAATTGTAACATAAAGAAAATTTGACACACTTTCTGGTGTAGTACTCGTAATTCACTTTTAAAAAATAATAATAATAAAAAAAAAATAATCAAAATAAAAACAAATTGTTGATCAAAGGGTTCTTTCGCTAATTGCAAAAGCGCTGATCAAAAAACGTTTGCACACTCGAACTCGACTTCCGTTATTTAGAAGGAAAAACTCGCAATTCTGTGCTGTAGGCTCCGTCACAGATAAGGATACACAACGATTTTTTCCTGCAGTTGTTCAATGCATGAATTTAAAAAATCTCTCAGCCGTTGCAAACAAGCAAGTTCCCAAAACTTTTTGAATAATTCAGCTCTCAAATTATTATCAGATTGTGTTGAACATGAAAACTTCTTGCTGTTACAAAGCTTTTTCTTGAGTTCCTTGACAGTTTTGCAGCGTTCTGCCTCCATTTGTTTTCCAGGCGATTGGTCCAAATCCATGTTTATTGGTGGCCGATCGCTCTCTTCCTCTAATGGAGGCTCCGGCGAGTCCGTGTCCGAATAACTTTCTGGTTTTGAACTACTCACTGCTTTCATCCGCTGAAAAATCATCGATGTTTGAAACAAATATTTCACTGTAATATTGTGTATTTGAAACTGTCGTTAAAATAAGATTCGTCCCAACAGCGTCTAAAGCAGCCATCGATGTACTTGGTTGCGATCCGCTAAATTGTAATGTTGAGGATCTGATTTTAGACAGCTCAGGATTATCTGTCGGAGGTTTTTTTGCTTCCTCCAAATTTTTAATTGATAGTTTTGCTAGCATTTTTCCTCGGTTGTACATTTTAAGAACGTTATAAATAGAGAATGTTATCAAAATATTTGATTGGATAACGACAGAAATAATACTTACGTTACTTTCCTTTTATGATGTATACAAGGAATAATGAAAGATGTTTCGAAATTTAATCCATAAAAGGGTAAAATGGGGGCTCAAATTTTGTATGGAAAAGTAATATAAAATAGACATTTCGACTGGAAACTTAGTAAGAGTACTCCTAAAGACAAATAAGCAAACACGTATTTCGTGACTTTCCGAAAACCTCTCCCTTTTGGGGTGGAATGGGCTTAATGGGGAGAGTACGATAACTTAGGCGCCAGGAATTGATAACCTTTTTTTTGTAGAACAGTTAAAAGCATGTTTTACTATGGGAGGGGGTCTATCTCCCCCAGTTTCGGGAGGGGCAATTTCATAAAAAAACACTAAAAATGGGGAAAAAAAATATTAAAACATGTCGGTAATACTTACAATTAAGTATTATATCTTTTTTTAAATCCAATACTTTGCTCTATAAGCTAATTTTAAAATCAAATGAAATCTAGGTATAGTTTTTGAAAACAAAAAAGGGTTTTAAACTCAAAATTTGGGGAAAAAAAGTTTAAAGTGAAATTTTTCAAAACTGTAAAATTATAGTTTTTGAGAAAATTGAAAATTACCAAACCTACTTTTTATTAAATTTTTATTTGTTGATTATTTTTCTTTGAGGATTATGAAAAAATTAGCTCTTTTTAATAAGTATAGTACAGCAAGTCATTTAGCTTTACCCCAGAATGCACCACGAGGAACTAGACTTACATTGCATTCTATAGGGTTTTCCAATAAGGACTTGACAACTTTTTTTTTTAAATGAAACGCAAACCATTTGAGATATTTCAAAAACTTTATTATTGGCTTGAAGTACAATCAAAACATTTATGAATAGAACTCGACTTCGTTCATATGGCCACCGAGGGCACGTTTGCAGCGGTCGATTCGTTGGACCCAATTTTCAACGACTCGGCCACACATTTCGGCCGAATGGCCGCTATTTCGCGTTCAATGTTGGCTCTGAGCTCTTCCAACGTCATCGGCGTGTTGGCATAAACCAATGACTTAACGAAGCCCCACAGAAAATAGTCAAGCGGCGTTAAATCGCACGAACGAGGCGGCCAATCGTCTAGCCCATTTCTTGAGATAACACGCTCACCATACTTACTCTTCAATAAATCGATTGTAGCGTGTGTTGTGTGGCTTGTGGCATCATCCTGTTGAAACCACATGTCGTCCAAGTCCATATCTTCTAATTCGGGCCAAAAATAATCGGTGATCATGGCGCGATAAGGCTGACCATTCACAGTAACGTGTCGATCGTTATCGTCGACGAAAAAATATGGCCCTATAACGCCGCCGGCATGCAGAGTGGTGATTAATGAAGCACATGTGGATTTTCACCCGACCAATAACGCATATTTTGATTATTGACGAACCCATTGAGCTAGAAATGAGCTTCGTCACTGAAGATGATTTTGCGATGAAATTCATCATCTTGGCGCATCTTATCCAGAACCCAATCGGAGAACGTGCGTCGCTTCAAATGGTTCATCGGCTTCAATTCTTGAGTCAGCTTGATCTTGTATGGGTGTAAACCAAGATCCTGACGCAAAATACGTCATAATGTGGTCTGAGCGATGCCCAATTCTTGAGAACGCCGTGAAGTTGACTGATTTGGATCGTTTGCTACGGACGCCTGAACGGCAGCGATATTTTCGACACTTTGACCAACCCGTTGTCTCACTGACACGGCAACATCACACAACGAATATGAAGTCTCAAGTTTTTGCACTAAACTTGTTATTGCCAGTCTACTAGGGCGAGAATTACGATCGAAAATTGGAGTTAACGCTTTTCGTTTCTGTCAAGTTAGTTAAGTCTGTCGTTGGTGGTGGTAGCCTAGGCTGTTTAGGTGAGATAACAGCCTCTAAGTTTTCACTTTCAAGGGTAGGTTGATCAAAATCTTTAAGGTATAATCCTACACATTCGGGTCCATCGGCATGTGTACACTTTTTTTATATCCATCAAGAACTCCAAAATCTTCTTTCTATTTCTTTTCAAGGCAATGTTTTCGATAAAAAAAACAGGGCCATGTATTGGTGAAGGTGGTTTGTTGTTCTTCGGCACAAAATGTTTTTTTTTAAAGATTCTATTTTGATTTTCCAGATCATTTATGGTGTTGGTATGATCGTTTTCATTACCATGTTCACCTTTACTGTGGTTTGTGGTGTTATGGACTGTGCTCCCAGGGAATATTTTCTCAATTCCTATATATTGCCGAACGCTGTCGATGCAAATGCGACTCGTATTCGGGTTAACATACTTGTGTATGTAGGGCCACAAATCGGTTTTACATTTGGAGTTGACTTTAAAGAAAAGTTCGATTTTATCCTCTTTACAATACAACCCCAGCACCACGATTGTCATTTGTTTAGTTATGCGGCCTCGATGGTATTTCCTTTTTATCAAAAATGTTTCATCAATTTGAACTGTTTTCCCTTCGCCCCCGATGTTTATATCAGCGTGTAACGAAATTATTTCAGCTATTTCTCTGCAATAGTTGTAATAATCTATTACTGTGGATTTACTCAGCTCATTTTTGATACCAAAAATGGCTCCAAGCGAGTAAATGCTAGATTAATTTAATCAAAAATTGTTTAAAATTTTATTAATTTACCTGAAAAACTGTGTTAACTGAAATTTTAATGACGAACGAGATAACCACGACAAGATCTTCCCGAATCTCTAATCGACATTGTGGTCCATGAAAAAATGTGCCAATGGATGGGTTGATTGTTTTTCTACACATTTTGTCACCTCATTTTTTTTGAACTTATTGTTGAGCATTGCCAAACCTAGTGAAATTTACTATCTACCTTCTCTGGGATGCTGCAACATGATGGGGGAGTTGATGTAAGAAAAGTATGGTTTCGATAATAAATCTTCGAATGAACAAAAAATGGAAAAATTGCGAAGTTTAGGATGAAGCAGTGGATGTTTAGCCGCCATTGTTTATTTAAAAAAAAAAATTACTCTCACAAAGACTGATTAAAGAATGACCTTCGTTTATATTAACTTGTAACACATCATGTGCATGAAAAAAAATAATAACGGGACAAATTTTAATGTTTGTGCTCTAATTTTTCTATGATGTATTATGTACAGTCCGTAACACTTGAATGACCTCACACAAGAATTATTTTTAAATTAATTAAAACTTATTTATGAGATTTTTGTTTTTTGGTATTTACGGTGATCTCACTTTGAGGTGTTACTGTCGAGTGCTTTAAATGCAAAAGAAACTTTGCAAACACCCAACCTCGCACCTACCCCAAATCCTATAGTGTGCCCAAGCGGGGAGTTGCAGGGGAGTAGCATATCCCATACATACCTCACCGTTTATACGCCATAATGCGTAAGCAAGCAAAAAAAACAAATATCCCATAAAAAGTAGTTTTAGTAATTTTCAATTTTCTCAAAAACTATAAGACATAATATCATTTGGTTTTCAGTTTTAAATTAAGAAATAATTAGAACAACGAATTTCAGAAATAAAAAAATAATATATAATTTTACGGTTTTTTGAGTTTAAAATCTGTTTTTTTAAAACTATACATAGATTTCACTTAATTTTAAAATTAGCTAATAGAACAAAGTATTTACTTTAAAAAAGATATAATACTTAATTGTAAGTATTACCGTTATTTTTTAATATTTTGTTGTTTTTTCATTTTTATTGCTTTTTTTATGAAAATGCCCTCCCTCCCAAACGAGGGGAGATAGACACTCCATCCCATAGTAAAAAATGCTTGTATTGAACTGTTCTACAAAAAACCGTTACTATTTATTGGCGCCTAGGTTATCGTACTCTTGCGAAATATTATTGCGAAAATGGAATTTATTTTGACATGACATGACATAGAATTGAAACTCTATAGTGATGAAATGGAGTTTCATAGTTTGTATTAAACAGACTTTACAATTCGAATAATTATTTTCCAAAAATCGACCCCTTAGAATAGGGACTAAAAGGGATAATTATGTATTTTTGTTTTAGAGTTGCCCTATTTCCGTAATTATATTTAATATAATGTATAACAATAATAATAATTAGCATTTAAGTAGGTAATTGTATTCACTAAACTATTGCTTCAAAGTTATGAGGTCATTATCATCCACAAGAGTCGCACGCGTCGCTTCCGGACAGTAAATAAGCAGCGCGAGAAAGCGGGCCTACTCATTATAAATACAACATTTACCACGATAACACGTTTAGCGCAAACGCTGTGATCGCTTATAGTACAATTGAACAGTACTTTGTAGTCCAAAATTATCCTTTTAAAACTATGCTTTCCAGCGCAATTCTTTGTTTCCAGAATTTCGACAATTATTTTTCTAAATTTCTATTTCTTTCTACAATATTTCCTTTGTATTTGATTTTCTATTCCTTTTCTTGATAAAGTATTATTTTTTCAGCTGTTTTTCTAAACTATCTTTTTTACAATTTAATTAGGTACTTTTTTTACTCCAAAACATTGGATACATTTTTCGATAGATTTGGTTTGCTATTTATCACAATGCTGCTGAAACATTGGATACATTTTTCGATAGATTTGGTTTGCTATTTATCACAATGCTGCTGAATCATTGGAAACTGACGGAACTAGGGTGCCTCACACCATAGTTCCTGTAATTGGAAATGGAGCCTGTTTCTTTCGCGCTATCTCGTGATGGCTAGAATAGTACGCGAGCAAATCTTTAATCATGTAGTGCCCACTGCAAAGAGTTTCCCATTACCTCCCATGATATTAACTACTGAATACTACATTGCCATGTCACACTATTTTACTTAGGGTAGCTTATGTGAGCTGGAAGCGGCAGGGCATCTCTTTCCATGATTCTTTGAAGTTTACCGTGACTTTGAGTTATATGTAAGTTTTAGTACTTCCGACGACTACGTTTTTCTCATGCTATATCACGTGGCCATTTTGATGTGCATATATGTACATAATAAAGTAGCTGCCGCGACAATATCTGAGTCTGCCTGCTCTTCTGCACTTTACACTGTCGTCGCCAAAAGCAGAACTATTAACTACAAGAAGAAGTGGAGTGAAGTGACTACTATCTCGCCGCTGCCATCAGAACCAGTTTGTGACTTATCTCTGTACCAATCATCATCTCTCACTGTTTGTGCCAAATGCCGAAAAAATATCATGCCAGATGCAAGGACACCTACTCAAAAAAAAAAGCAACTTCAAAACGCTTCTAAAAATTATTTCGAAAAACACCCAGCAGTTCACCGTGAACAGAAAAGCAGTTACAGGCAAGCTCATCCTGAGGTGAAAGAGAAGCTGTGGCTCGGTACCAGCGAGCTCACCCTGAGGTGCCTAGGGCGTCACAGTCTCGATATAAGCAAAATAATCCTGGTAGACAAGTAGAAAGGAAGCGACGTTTGTGGAAGATAAAGCCTCACTCCAGCATGCCATATGATATCGATAGAGAGTATGAAAGCGACAACACCATGGCCTAGGGTTCCATGACCACCAAGTGCCGGTGGTGCAATGCTCTGGAGAAAGTGGATATGCGCAATGTATTAGAAGGTCTCCAGTTGACGGTAGTTAAACAATAAAAAATAATGAAACTGAGTTGGATAACCGCTGGGTGGTGCCTTTCAATCCTGTCCTATTACGTACTTTCAATGCTCATATTAATGTGGAGTACTGCAGCTCTGTTAAGTCTATCAAATATATCTGTATGTATGTAAACAGGGGTAGTGACCAAGCGGACTTTACTATAGAGAATTGGAAAAATGAGGTGAACATCTGCGAAAGCGGATAGTACATAAGCAGTTGTGAAGTAGTTTGGCGGATCTTAAGTTTCCCCGTTCAACAAAGGTTCTCCCCGTATTACATCTCGCTGTTCACCTTGAAAACGGCCAGCGTGAATATTTCACCTTCAATAACCGGTCAGAGAAAATAAAAAATCAACCTTAGACAAAGCTGGTAGCTTTTTTTGCAATCTGCAAAACGGACAATTATACAAGACGCTGCTGTACTCTGAAGAACCTTCTTACTTTTTCTGGAACAACAAACAATTTTCTAGAAGGGAAAGTTGTAGAGGGCTATCGTGAAAAAAGAGAACGTTCTACACCATTCATTCAAACAGCGACGAATGCTACCACCCACGCCTACTGCTCCATGAGGTTAGAGGACCGACATCTTTTAAAGACTTAAAGATTGTGAATGGTATCCTCCATCCAAAACTTCAGTCTGCATGTACGAGTAAGACTCTTGAATTGCTCGAAGAAGGCAAACATTGGGACAGTACTTTAGAGGAGGCTGCTTAGTGCTATTCTCATTTGAAGCTGCTGGAGCTATCTACTATTTTATAACGTTAATTTTCTGTCAACTCTCTGATCTTTTATGCCTTTGGGAGAAATATAAAGACAGTCTTCTGGAAGACATTAAGTGGCAACTGGGGAGAGAAGATATTGATCGAAGGTGCGGTGTCAGCATAAGTAGGATAAAACTTGGCACAATACGAATTCCCTCAGGCAAAAAGCAACTTTCAGTGAGAATATCTGAGGGAGACCAATTATGACCACGGTGATCTAATAGAAGTGGTGTTGTCTAATGTGGAGTTAGAGACGGATGAACAGGTTTACGTTTATCAGCAGTTACTTGGCAATATTGAGAAAGGAATTGGGCAAATATGTTTTCTGGGTGCTCCTGGTGGCACTGGAAAAACCTTATCAAATTGTTATTGGCAAAAGTAAGGAGTAATCGTGGCATAGCCTTACCAACTTTGTTGGATGGAGGCAAGACAACTCACGCTGCCTTCAAGCAGCCGTTAAATCTCATCCATGTCGAAACTCCACCCTGCAACATTTCAAAACCAAGTGGTGCGCGATTGTATACAATACTAATATCTTCGGGTGAAATCACAAACAGGGTTTCGAAGCACTAAACAGAACTCTAAAAGATATCCGTCAGATTCTGCCGATAGTGCCAAGGGGAACTTGAGCTGACGAAGTTAAGGCTTGCATTAAGACCTCAAATCTTTGATACTTTATCAAAAAACTCCACCTTAAGAAAAACATGCGAGTGCACTTGAAGGGCAACATTTCCGCTGGGAAATAGGGCACGGAGAATATCCGGAAGTTGAGACCAATTTTGCCTCAGTTGTGTCGATCGTTGACGACCTAATAGAGTGAGTCACTGAAAATAGCAAGAGTTGATCTTAGGGGGATTGCTTCTCGCACTGCCAGTTTTACGTGGCCTGCTCGAGAGTGAGCTCACCTAGCAACATGGTCGTGTTAGCATCTGATGGCAGAACCTCAAATGTACTGTAGCATATAAAAACGTACTTAAAGAGGTACTTTAAGTATAAACTGAAAAAAAGTAGTCTTAACCCTTAAGTACGTTCGTAGGTAGATTTCCTGCACGAACGAAGCCGCGGGCAAGAACTATATAATATATGTAGGCTTAATTAAATTTATTAAATAATTTATTACGAGCGCGTACACTGTTTGAAAGTGGGCATTCATATGTGCCAACAGTGTTTTATCTGTTTGTTCGCAGTAAAGTGTTGAAGTTTTAAAATACATTTTGTCACATTTCAAATACAATTCGGCGAGCCTCGGACAAAAGCTAGTGCAAACATAAATATAGAAAACCTTACAATATGAACAAATTGTTGTTTTTTTTTTCTTTTTTCAATTTTCTTACAATTAGGTAGATGTTTATCTCAAAATATAATAATTAATTTTGATAATATTAAGTGTAAATCAATGATATACGAGTATGTATAATAAAGAGGGATCAGAAAGCAATGGTAGTTTTTCCAATTATTATTTTTCAGCAGCTGTCAAAGTTAATAAAGACATCCAGCTGTCAAAATATTCAGTAAGGTTTGTCATTTCATCCTGCATCGTTTTACGCTTGCCGAACTTGCGAAAATCCTGCTCCGTTGTAAATACGCAATAACTGCAATTGCTTCCAGCTCTTTCTAATGCATGTTGTCTCTGGACAGGAAAGTGGTTTGGAACAATTAAAACTCCCAAGGAGGAAATGATTCGGTGTGAGTGTCTCATAACTAACTCTATTTGAAGGAAAAATATGATTCAAGACGGTCTTAATAGAACGCACCAGCTTCTACTATTTAATTTATTATTTTCCACTTTAAATCTGCCGATAAAAATTCGTTTGCCTCCTTGGGCTGCTCAACTTTTTTTAGCTCTTCTCGCAACTCTCTTTTGCAATTAAACCAGAATTGCCAATTATCGTATTTTTGTCATTGATTGTAGACGAATTCGCATCTATATAGTGATGCAGAGCTGTCATAGAAGAGCAATAACTTCGACTGTTGCAATAGGAACGAGGTCGTGCTTTAAGTAGGAGTGTTGCAGCTGTTGTTGTTGCTGTCGTTATTGATGACGGCACTGCCTGATGACAATTGATGGTGATTTGAATGTGATCTGCTTGACTGATACTTGGTCACTAAATCTTTTACATTATGATCTTTGCATTCCGTAGTGATAATGGTGCTGGTGTTGCTTAAGACAGTTTTTACAATTAAGGAGCTGGTAACCGCACTTGTTTTCGGTGTCTAAATTGCCTAAGCGACCGGTAGTGGAGGCAGATTGGCTACAGTGCTGTGCTACAGGTGATGGCGGCTGTGAATGACCCTTATTTGGTTCCATACCGGTGGTTGCATTTGCTTCGAAGCTCTTTTTAAGAATTTGTATATTACCGAATATTTTTCGATGGATTCTTCTCTTGCGGGGGTGTTGCCAGTACTACGAGAAATCATACCTACCGTAGAGACATCTGAGGATCTCCCCATATCAGTCATCGTATCGGGGGCTGATGCAGACAATTCTTGAGTAATAAGTACTACCCTGAACGTCGCTGCTGCAGAATTATTTCGTCGCTTTTACAACGACTTGAATGATAGCGATGCCTCAATGTGGCCGACTGAGTAGGCAATAGATTCGAGCTTCTCTTACTAGTATTACTATTACTACAGCTACTGCTACTTAAAAATGTACTCGCTGTTGGACCAGACATTAAACTATTACTACTGTCTTGCATGCGATGTCATATTTTTGGTAGTCTTGTTAGTCAGATTGTGAATTTGACTTTCGAAAATGGTAGAGTGATGAAATGTATTGGGATTAGGGTCATAAGAACCCCACGAACTGTTACGCGATGGCAAAATTCATTTATCTCCGGATCCCCAGGACGAATGCCATGAAGGAAGTTCACGTCGTTCGCCTATAATCCCAGACTACTGCTGAATCGACGCTGCTATTAGAGCTTTGTCTCAAAGATATGCAAGGATCTATTTATAAGAACGGTATTAGGTGCTCAAGATTGAGTCGTGTGAGTCTGTCGTGTTTGTTCTTTATCACATACATTATCAAGCTGTATTTCGATGGACAACTGACGAAATGTAGTCCGTTCCTTACACTGAAACAGGCCTCCCGATTTGCAGGTTAAGTGATTTTCTGTAGTTTGACAATTTTTTATCATTCGATTACAGACCACATATAATCGTCTTCACAGATGTTGGAGTATTTTTCTAAATGTGTAAAATTCTAAACGCTACAATGTTCGTGATTACTACCGGGAAAGTGAATGTTTTTTGGCTCATCGGTCATATTTCATTCTGGGATTAGGTTATTCAGCGATTGACTTTGTTGTTTTATCACGATGGTAGCTTGTAAACTTTTCGGACGGGCGACTACGTCAAAGAAAGAAGATGACGCTTATTTGGATGTGAATTTGCGATTTAAGAGAAACTGAAACTAAGAGTTTCAAGTCTCGACATGTAAAGAAAATCTTCATTACAATATACATCAGCGCTGGATTCGGTAACATAAGGCTGATGTGCGTTCTTGTATCTACAGAGGACAAGAATGACAGCATTTAATAATAATTCTATAATCTCCCAGACCAAACTTATGCTCAGTGCCATAGATATATATAAAACCAAAATTGTGCTAGGAGATATTAAAGTAAGTTTTGGTAAGGAAGTCTTCTTTGAGAGGGTAACCTGAAAATACAGTCTGCTTAGTATCACGCCTGACAACGGATTCAAGGTAAGAGACGATTTAGTAGTCATCGCCCGGTCCCCACATCTCAACATCCATAAAAGGACCTGCCTATCCGCTGATCAATCAACCTTCAACCGTATATATCACATTGCATGACCCTAGACTCTTCTCCAGTATTCTGAATGTCTGAACATCCCGAGGAGCTATCATCTACTCGGATCAATACCTTGTTGTAGCCAGAGTGCGTTATTGTATCTACAGAGGACAAGAATGACAGCATTTAATAATAATTCTATAATCTCCCAGACCAAATTTATGCTCAGTGCCATAGATATATATAAAACCAAAATTGTGCTAGGAGATATTAAAGTAAGTTTTGGTAAGGAAGTCTTCTTTGAGAGGGTAACCTGAAAATACAGTCTGCTTAGTATCACGCCTGACAACGGATTCAAGGTAAGAGACGATTTAGTAGTCATCGCCCGGTCCCCACATCTCAACATCCATAAAAGGACCTGCCTATCCGCTGATCAATCAACCTTCAACCGTATATATCACATTGCATGACCCTAGACTCTTCTCCAGTATTCTGAATGTCTGAACATCCCGAGGAGCTATCATCTACTCGGATCAATACCTTGTTGTAGCCAGAGTCGGAGTATGAATATCACAGGCACAACGGGGTAAACTAAGACCACAAAATTCGACGTTGAAATGCTGAAATAGCACGAAACCACTAGATGCGTTGACGATCGTGTTTTCCAATTGGAATGATATCAACCAGACGAAGAATATAGGCAGATACACATAGCTAATAAAGTAGCATATAAAGCTGCGATGCATTGAAGTACGAGAGATGCTCGTGATCTCTATGAGCAGAAAATCGACGATGTAATGGATTTTTTAAGCGGGTTTACAATTTTTATTTGAGTTAATAAATCAATGTTGTTAACCATCACTATGTTTTAAGTGGTCCATACGGGCAGTCCAATTTTGAATCACTTTTTCGAGCGTGACGCGTGTAATGTTGTCTTCCAAGGCTGCAAATGGCGCTGGTTTATCAGCATAGGCAAGTGATTTGACGAATAGACATACAAAATAGTCTAAAGGCGTCAATTCGCACGATTTAGCCGGCCTATTCACCGGTCCAAAACTAGAGATAAATTGCTCACCGAATTCATTTCTCAATTGGTTCATCGATTCGCGTGCTGTGTGACATGTAGCACAGTCTTGCTGGAACCACATGTTGACCATGTTCAACTCGTGCATTTTGGGCAAAAAAAAGTTTAACCGACGCTGTGGTAGGTCATTCAACTTCAGTTCTTGCACGAGCAGTATTTTGTAAAGTTTTAGACTAAGAGCCTTGCGTAAAATCTTCCAATGGATAAATCACTGTCTTCATTAATACTATTGGATACAATAGCAATACTTTCCTCTGTGCGCACTCTACGCATACGGGTAGCGGGCTCGATGACCAACAGGTCCCCTGGCTTGAATTGCTTGCTCAGTAGGTCGATTATGACGGCCGTAAAATGGTCGAAGCGCGAATAACATAAACGGGGTTTGAGCGGATTATAAAAAAACAACAAAATCACTGGTAACTAGGAACGTTTATTATCAAAAAAAACTTATTGTAAGACTTAACACGGGATACTACACACATTTCGTGTAGTTCGCCTCTATTTATTACATTCAATTTTCTGGGTTGTTAATCGGCAGACGTAATGTCAGCGATTTTGCAATTGCACATATTTTCTGGGAATACACCGACCGAATTGAGGTGTTTCCAGGAAATTGTGAAATAATTAATTATTTTTTGTAATCGACCGGATAAACGTGTCAAATTCATCGCCTGGTGCTGGCAATGGTGCTGGTGTTTGCACATATGTAACTTCTCCCTCCTTAAGAGTGAAATTCTCCTGAATTTTATTACTAAAGTTCATTTGTATCCTTTTTTGTTGTATACATAAACATGATAATATTAAAAACATAATTAGTATTGTTACAATGCAAGTTACATTTATTTTATAGGATACATCTTTCTTAAATTCTATTTCTTCTATTGCTTTGATATTTTCAAAGTTTTTTAAGATAATTTTGTCAAACTTTATTGTTTCAGTAAAATTAAATTTTTCTTTATAATTCGGATAATAAAATCGTTGCTTTTGTATATGTTTTACATTAGAATATTTTAGATCTAAGAAATACAAGGTGCAATTGACGAAATTGATTAAATAATTTCCTGTGAGTTTTATATCTCTATCATCACATGTTTGGTTTATCTTTAAGTTTACATTTTTAATGAATAGTGTTTCGTCATCTAAAGATTCAATTTCGGTTTGATCATTTTTGATTAGTTTACAATTTTGTTTTATTACACAATGTTTACTTTCGATTAATTCGTTTAGATTTTTGTCTTCTTCATATTTGTACGTTTTATTTCTATACTCTATAATGAATTCTTTTTCGGCATCAATTTCTAGAAAATTTGTATTAGGAACTGGAGTTAAAAGTTTAAGGGGCATAGTTACATAATTTTTTGGAATTTTAATGGCGAACATTAACATGTTTTCTTTGTATTTTGCAACTCCAAGTCTTATTTGTTTTAATTTGAAAAAATCTATTTTATATGCTTCGATTTCATCATTTGTAAGGATATTGGGGTGTAAAATGTTACTTCTTGCTGATACAATATTATCCTGCTTGTGTCTAACTGCCTTGTAATTTTTAATAAAACCCGTTGACCTCTGTTCTTCATAATCTTCTCTAGTCTTATTTAATTTTCCTAATTTTCTTTCTTTTACTTTCTCTATATTCTGGCGAATTCTTTCTAAATCAATCTTATGAGTATGTGCGTCAAAAGGATTGCATTTAATGGCAGAGTGGAATCTATGATTATAATTTCTTACAGCTTTTTGTATAATTCTTTTTACTGAAAGTTTATTTTTATTGAATGAAATAATTCTAAATTTTTCTGCTATAGTGTTATGGAAACGTTCAATGTCTGCATTGCCGGTATGACTATTTGGCTTTGTTAAATGTAGAGAAATTCCCTCTTCTTCTAAGAATTCCTTTATCTGAACAGCTTTGAATTCGTTATCTGCTATTATTTTATTTGGTTTTCCTATTTTTGTAAAATGCTCTTCTAGTTGCTCAATTATTGTAGAGTGGTTTCTGTCTGTTAAATGGTACGCTGAACCGAATTTAGAAAATTTATCTATTATGGTTAGAAAACTTATTTTTCTTATTACGTATGTATCAATATGGATTATTTGATTGATATCTGTAGGTGTTTCCGTTTTCTTAAATTTAGCTTTTATGGGATTGCGGTCATATTTGACTGCTTGGCATACGTCGCATTGGTTTATAACAATATGGATAAATTCCATTAGCTTGGGATAGTATATTTTATACTTAATTTGGTTATATGTTTCCTGTATACCAGAATGTTGGCTTTCCTTAATATGGTACAGAGCTATTTGCTTCACAACTTCTACCTCTGTTTCGATGTCTTGTGCCCTAAATGAACACTTGACGAATCTTACCGAGTTGTCATTCGAATACATCTCTCTTATTTTTTCTTGGAGAATATTGTATACGTTATTCGCTAGTTCTGAGAATATGCCTACTTTTCCTTTTTTTATAAATCTCCTTAGTATGTCTCCTAACCTGTCAAAGTCATACTCTGCTATGTAGATAATTCTTTTACTGTGCAGGATCTCAATTTCCCTAATTTTGTTATTTGTTAGTATTAGCTGAGTTTTGAACTTATTGACGATGTCTTCGACAATTGGAATGTGATCCATTAGTTCTTCCTCTGCCGAATGTACAGTTTCATTGTCCTCGTCTTCTTCTACATTAAATACAAGTTCTGAATCACTTTGATTACCTTTAAGCGAAAAATTTTCTGTTAGTGTGGGATTCTCTCCCTCCTTAGATTTAACGTCCTCGTTAACCTCTATTCTGCTAAGAAAATCTGCTACCCTGTTTTCTTTACCTTTAAGGTACTCTATTTCAAACTGATATTCTCCTAGTTTAAGAAGCCATCGTTGATGTCTAGGTGAAAGATCTTTTCCTCTATATTTTGCATGAAGATACTTAATTGGCTGGTGATCTGTAAAGATCTTAAACTTATTACCGTAAAGGTAAGGTCTAAAATAATTTATTGACCACATTATCGCTAGGAATTCTTTGTCTGTAGCGGAGTAATTAAGTTCGTGCTTGTTGAGAGTACGTGATGCATAGCATATCGGGTGTCCTTCTTGAGAGATTACCGCTCCAATCGCATAATTGGATGCGTCAGTTGTCAGTGTAAATTGTTTTTTAAAGTTGGGGTATCTTAATATTGGGTGACTACTTATTAGTCCTTTCAATTTTTCAAATGCTTCTATGTAGTTTGGATCGTTTGCATTTATTTTGGCATTTTTCTTCAAGTATTTGGTAATAGGTTGTGCTACTTTAGCATAATCTCGGATAAATTTCCTATAGTATCCGGTTATTCCTAAAAAGCTCTTTATTTGTTTCTGGGACTTTGGAAGTTCTAATTTTTCAATACAAGCTATCTTATCCGGATTAGGTTTTAAACCGTCTTTAGTGAGAATATGACCTAGGAATTCGGTCTCTCGCTTCATAAAATTACACTTATCTACCTGTATCTTAAGTCGTTTAGATTCTAATATTTTAAAAATGTTTGTTATAGCTCTGACGTGTTCTTTCAATGACGTACTAAAGATAAGTATGTCATCCAGATAAACTACGCACGTCTTATTTATATGGTCTCTAAGAATATCATTCATCAGCCTTTGGAATGTCGCAGGTGCATTCTTCAAACCGAATGGCATTCTTATAAATTCATATAATCCGTGGGGGGTGACAAAAGCTGTCTTTTTGCGATCTTCTTCTTTGATTAATATCTGGTGATATCCTTTGGCAAGATCTATTGTGGTGAAGTATTGTGATTTCCCAAGTTTGTCTAATATTGAATCAATATTTGGCAAAGGGAATTTGTCGTCAACTGTGATTTCGTTCAACTTTCGATAATCGATTACGATACGAAATTTCTTTTTCCCTGAGTTGTCCATTTTCTTTGGAACAACTATAAGTGGACTCGAGTATTTAGAATTACTCTTTCGAATAATTCCCTGAGATTCCATTTCTGTAATTTGACGTTTTACTTCTTCGTCATGCATAGGGGGGTATCTGTATAATTTAGCGTTCACTTGTTGATCAGTGGTTGTAACAATTTCATGCTCAATTTCTGGGGTACTTGATAATTTGTCACCTTCTTTGAAGAATAGATTACCAAATCTGTTTAACAGGTTATCTACTTCTTGGCGTTCTTCTTTGTTAAGATGATCTAATTTTATATGATTGATGCTAGTATCAGTAGTTTCTAGGGAACATATTTGATTTAATACATATGGGGGGTTAGTGAACTTTAAGCACTGATTGTTTAGATAAATATTTCCTTCTTCGAAGTTTATTAAAGTGTTTAATTTGTTTAGTAAATCCATACCAATTATAAACTGATATCCTCTATTGCAAAGTCTTTTGACTTTCCATCTAATAAGGGTGTTGGGTGACGCTTTGAATTCTTCTGGTACAGGTGTATGTATTTCATACGATATTGTGTCCCTACCTGTCACTGTAGTAAAGTGAATTGGCTCAATACGGAATTTTTCAAATTCATTCAACCTATCGTCTGCTATACTTAGGGTTGAGCCCGTATCTACTAATGCTATAAAGTTTTTTGAGCAAATAGTTATCCTAATTTGTGGTAATTCGTCCGAGGCTAGTTCATAAAAAACGCGGGACATTGTTCGTTTTGATTTCTTACATTTTCGTTACTTATTTCCTGAGGCATTACCATTCTTTGTCCAGATCTCTCCTGTTGATGGCTACTTTGGCCCGGAGATGATCTGAAGTGTCCTGAATTTGGGTTTTGACCTTGGGAGTTATTTATCTGTCTCCTATCGTTGTTTCCCTGAATATTATCAACCTCCATGTTTTCTGCTGGTGGATTTTGTCTATCAGGCTGCCTATGCTGCCCTGACAAGTTCCTTTGTTGTCCCTGATAATTATTTTGCCTATACTGACCCGAGTGGTTTCGTTGCTGTCCCTGATAGTTATTCTGCCTGAACTGTCCTGAAAAATGTCTTTGTTGGCCCTGATTATTTTGTCGATGCTGTCCTGATCTATTATGATACTCATCAGCATAATTTGGTCTTCTTTGCTTTTCTGGTGGAACAATTGTCTTTGGCCTAACTACTCTTCTAAATTCCGGCCTAATGCAGGAATCCTCGAATCTTCTCTTTCTCATTACTGAGATTATTTTGCTTAAATCATTTTCTTCATATATCCTGTCTAATAATGTGCCTTGCGCTATTTCTTTAGCGGTATTTATTAATATTACACCAATATTGCTTAAGTCTATATAGTTTTCTTCTTTATAATATACAATAAGTTCGTCAGTTTTATATTTAATACTTTGCAATTCTACTGCTAATTCGCTTACCGTATTGACCTTTAAATTTGTAATTCTTTTGTATATTTCGTGCGGCTCTGTGTCCGGTTTGTATCTAAGCTTCAATGTTTCCTTGATGGTAGTCCAATTGTCAGTCTCTGGTGTGTTGATCACGGCGTTCTTCGCTTCACCTTGAATCTTCTCGTGGAAAACAGCTCTCACTACAATCTTCCTTAGTTCTGGATCTTCTACTTGATTGAGGTAGTATTCTACGCAACTGAAGAATGAGTTGATCGTAACATCTCCTTGTCCGGTGAATATTGACATGTAACGGACATCTTTTAAAATCCTTTCCCTTTCCTCTCGGTTTTCTCGTTGTTGGAGTTGTACGTACGCTGACCTTACTTGTTCTAGCTGCTGAGTTCTTAGCTCTAATTCAGCAATAAGTTGATTTTGATTTTCCATGTTCCTGTTGTTATCGTGTATTTGATGTCTTTTCATAGACTTCTGTTTTTGCACTTCACTTGTGATTTTTCTTTTGCTTTTAGGTACACACACTAATCTTTGTCGATTTTATGGTATGTATTGCAAATTTTAATTCAAATTTTCACTGGGTAACGTGTTTATTAATTGAAATGTTTCATTTAGGAACACTTATATTTAATTAATTTCACACGACGTAAATTCGTTTCGCTGGACTCTTATTTTATAAGAATCCTACCGACTGCGCCAATAACATAAACGGGGTTTGAGCGGATTATAAAAAAACAACAAAATCACTGGTAACTAGGAACGTTTATTATCAAAAAAAACTTATTGTAAGACTTAACACGGGATACTACACACATTTCGTGTAGTTCGCCTCTATTTATTACATTCAATTTTCTGGGTTGTTAATCGGCAGACGTAATGTCAGCGATTTTGCAATTGCACATATTTTCTGGGAATACACCGACCGAATTGAGGTGTTTCCAGGAAATTGTGAAATAATTAATTATTTTTTGTAATCGACCGGATAAACGTGTCAAATTCATCGCCTGGTGCTGGCAATGGTGCTGGTGTTTGCACATATGTAACTCGCGCGAAAAACATTTTTCACTGAACACGAATTTGGATAATAAAATTCAATAATTTGTAAGCGTTGTTCGGTTGTAAATGTTTCCATGATGAAATGACAATGCTAAGTGAGCATGTTTGACTTTGACACGAATCACGCATGAGCTGTCAAAAATAGATCACTTTACCTTCACCCTTTACGTAGTGTTTTTTTTTAGCGTATTGAGCAGAAGCGGAAGCACTTTCAAGTCATGCATAATTATTCGAGTGTTATTCCAATATCAACGCTGCATTTGTTTCGGACGAGCTGTATGCACTTCCTTAAAAGCAGACTTTCCTTAGAGTAGTCGATCTGGTTACAAATTCCAAAACATTGATTGCTTTGTAAAATTTCATTCATCTGTTAGGTATCACGTATCTGCTGCAGGTTGATGCCATTATTTTATAAAACGAACCTTCCCTACTACGAAATAGTGACTTTCACTCGTATTTTTCTTGGATTTTTTGAAAGCCGCTGCTTAAGTCCTAAAATTGTAGTTTGTTAAACGGTGGCTGCACTTCCACTTTTAAAACTACTAAGAAAGAAGATATTCCTGATGTTGGTCTGGTCTTGATTATATGGTAGCTCAGAACCAAGTTATATTCAAATCCACTTCTGTATTAACTGCCATTGTATCAAAAAACTTCTACAATTTCCAACATATACTGCTGATTCATATAAACTTCTTCGACAACTACGCACTTCGTATTCCTCCGAAAGTTTACTTACATCCATCGTAATTGCCATGAAAACAGAGGCATCTGACATTCATATTTCCTGGTATTCTATGATAATCTCTTCCAGGATCCGCCTTAAGATATATATTCTTCACTTGTGAATGTCACCTTTTCACTAAAACAACACCAGTAACTCAAAAACAAAGTATTCAGAAGTGAACGAGGGGTTGCACAATTACAGAAAATCTTGGCCCTTTAATCTGGACATTGTGGTCATTTTAATTTGGAAGCACTCTTTGATCTCTGATCTCAAACTAATGGTGATGGCTAGACAATTTGAGTCCTGAACTGTCATGACATTTACATGAAACCTCTTCAACAAACACTCATACATACAAAAATGCCCACAAGGGAAATATGTATGTTCTCCATCTTTTTCTCTCAAATAATATGGCATATGTGTGCCAATGACAGTTAAGAAAATATCTTTCCCTCAACCCTAGTTTGCTCGTATAGTGCTGTTGTCGTCGTCCTCATTGTCGTCGTATCTGTGCACCAGAATCACTACAGAACGAAGGCGAAAATTTAAAAAAAAAGGAAAAAAAAAACACAAACTTTTCCAGTACTTTAATCTGAGCACCCTTAATCAGCTGAAAATTCTACTCGTAGAGCACTGTAAGTTTTGAAGTTTTGAACGAGCACCTTCAAACGTTCGCTTTTGTCCTTTGGTCCGGGCATTCCAAAAGACAAAAGATTCCGACTGAAAGCATTCGCGTGACTCTTGAGCATTTCATACGGAAACGAAACACCGCCACTGGTAGCTGCCTGCATTCGGCTTGGTCCGGAAGTCACTATTAACCACTACCGCCGCCGCTGACATCATGACAATAAAAAAGGTTTACGTGAACTCTGAATTGAGGTTGGGATTGGTATTTCAAGAGTTAGATGGTGTAAGCCAGCACCTCATATATGGAAATGGAAACCATATGCAGAAGCGCGCACGGATAGGCAAGAGCTGACGGTAAGGTAATCTTTTATACCTCTGACAACAATATACCCATTGCCGGTTGTGGATGGCATCAAGCCATACCTTGGGTTCCTAGACAATGGCGAGGTGTTTCGAAATTCTTTGAGAATTTCAACCCCCATCCACCCCCAGGTGAATCCAACCAGGAAACGGACTTGATACATAGGGCAGAAAGGTTTATTACGGCATAAGTAACGCTCCTGAAATATAGATACTCGTAGTTCCATGAAATACAAATTATGATTCAGTTCTTTTTACTGGGGCTTTTGTGAGCATTCACTATTCACCTGTTCTATGCAGTCTAACTACGGGTGGGTACCTATGCAGTGGTAGTGTAGCATATTCAGTGACAGTTAACAAATGAGACTTGGAACAATGTGGAAGGGTTAATTTTATCATCGTGGCCATGTCGTCATCATCATCTTTGGTCGTCCTAGTCATTTCATACCGGTCGTATGCAACGAAAATAGAAAAAAAAGCAAAAAAAAACACAGAAACGAGAAAATTTTAACAGAAAATCTGAAAGATAAATGCACGGAAGGATATGTATGAAAGACGACGACACAAAGGACATTGAATGTGCAATCTGAGATGGTCAGGACTGAGACTAATTGGAAGTCATCTAGAAATAAAAAGCATAATTGGTAGGACACAGGCTATAGTCAAGAGTCAAAGGAAAACTACGTATGGGCGAATGTCGACAGGATGTCCTTTAATTTATGGCAACATCTTGTGCCTTTTTATTAAATGTAACTATATAGGAGCTTTTGTTGGCAGTCGCCAGGATACTCGTACTTATTTGGACAATTTGAAACCAGTCTATGTAACCCTATAACAAAGATGGCACGCACAAACGTTTTTGCACGTTAACCGGGCTAGTAAAAACCTTTTTGAATGTGGGAACGAATCATATGTCATTTGCAATGAAAAGGGATTTTGAAAATTTAAATGTTCAAGGAGGACATTTTCTGAGTTGAAAGGTTGAAGATTATGTAAAATGCTTTTTGATTTGATTTCTTTTTACTGGTGACAATATTTGTGTACATTATTTTCGTAAGTTGCTGTTTTTTGCGCAAAGTCTTAAGACTGAACTGAGTTGGTTGTGGATTTAGTTATTAATCAGTAATTCACCGATATATAGAACGTCTCATATTTTTTTAAATGTCTTGTGGTGGTAAGTAAGTAAGGGATAAACACAAAAGATACTTTACAATTTACATAGCTCACCTTCCCTTGGTGTAGAGACTTATGTAGGTAGGACAAGAGTCTCAACTCTTGTCACCAAAAAATAAGAGGCGATCAAGCCATGTTGCTTACTTAAAGGCCGGTCCAGACGCTACGTTTTGCACAACCTTTTTTCAGTCAGTCTTAAGACGGAATAAAAACGTTGTAATTTTTAGAGCGTCTAGATGGTGTAGGGATATCTGTATATTTCGCTCAGTTTTGTGTGATAGGAGGTACGACTCTGGTCAATTTTGGCAATTTTTGCGCCGACTTGTCCGCACAGGACACGGATATCTATGCTCTCTAGCTCAGTTATCGCTGCAACTGTAAAGTCTTCGCGCCGGATTCAAAACTGCGCATTTTTCCTATCTACAGGCAACGTTTTATCTGCAATGTGTTGAGACAAAAGGTTGTGCAAAACGTAGCGTTTGGACCGGCCTTAAGTGTATTTTTTTTTATTGTTCGTAGGGGGAAGCATGATGACTGCTCTCACCCACTAAAACTAACCCCCGAATGAATGAATGAATAACCCCGATGAATCATCGAAGAATCATCTGCTTGTGACTGAACTCGTTTTGTTTATGTGAGTATGTGTGGGTGTTTTTCTGTGGATGTGGATGCGAGTATGTACCTGTTTGATGGGTATTAGTTTTTTTTCGCAGCTCCTTTTCATGCTTTTTATGAATGTGGAAATCTCCATCCAATTTTCTTCTGACCGAAATATATTTTCAATTACTGACTGCGTATTTAATATGTCAGTTGTCCAGTCCAGAAAGGCTATTCACTGGAATATTGAATGCTCTGTATTTTCCTTCTGATTTAGGCAATCTGGACAAAAAGGTGAGCTATCGTGCCCGAAGCGGTGTAGATACCTTCGACACCCATCGTGATCAGATAGGAACTGTGTGAGATTTAAATTACAGTTTCCATGCCTTCGGTTTGTCCAAACGTCTATGGATGGGATCAATCTGTAGGTCCATCTGCCGTTCGTAGTTGTATTCTACCGATCTTGCCACCTGGTTACTCTTTCTTCTTCCTTGATCCTTTTGATGACTACCGTCTCTTGATTACTAGAAGGTCTCCTATTATAGACTCTCTGAATCTCCTGCGCAATGATATCAATGGGCATCATCCCGGATGCCGAAATCGTTCTAAAGCCACTGATTATCCTTAATGCGATAAGTCGATATGTTGATGATAACTTTCTCCATGTTTCCCCGATCGCTAAGGCTTCCACCAAAACTTGGGCAGCGTATAACAGGACTGAGTTTATTACCTTGGATATTAATATTCTTCTAGAGTATCCGGTCTTCCGATGTTTGGCAGTGTTTCAAAACGTGATGCATGGATCTTTGACGCCTTTTTGCCCGAATGGGCGCTGTGAGGTCATTTTATAGGCTATTTTATATAGTCTTTTGATCCAACGATTTGACTTCCTACCTTACGGAAATATTCTTTGCAACAGTTACAATGGCGATGCCGACAGCGAATCCGATTACTTTTAATTCAGGTGGCAGCGTTAATTGTAGAACGCCATCGTACGTGATATTCCATAGTAGGGGCCCTAGTACCGATTCTCATGGGACTCCCGCTGAGATTTTATAATACTTTTCTCTTTCGTCGGTTTCATATCTCAATCTTCTATTGCTGGAGTAGCTGGATACACTCTTTCCCAAGTAGTATGGTGTATCAATTCTGACTAGTGACGTTCTTATGAATGGCCAATTTGATAAGTTAAAGGCATTTTTGATGTCCAGTGTCATCACTGAACAATATTCCTTTATTTTCCATCGCCATCTTTCTCCCTTTATTGCTTCCTGATCCTTCCAAGAATTTTGCACAGTAGAAAATAGTCAGTAGACAGTAGACATATTGGGCGATATAATGATGGTTTTACTGGTGGTTTGTAAGAGGACCAAATGTTGCAGCTTCCACTGCTCGGGAAAAACCCTCTCTTCGAGAGACTTTTGCATCGTTGTTATAAACATGTCTCCTTGGGATGCCATCGGGTCCAGGCGCTTTGTTCTTGGATGCGTTGAAAAGCTCGTCTGATGTTGTTATTATTGGAGCTGCTTCTGTGTTGGGTTCCCTAATTATATTGCATAGAGTCGATGGCCTCTGTAGGAATGGTTGCTCTACAATATACTTAAGCGTTGTTGGACTTGATAATAGTAGAGACCTGCTGCCCTTCACCTTTGTCATTATCATCCTGTATATTTTACTTTTTTTTATCGCCTTTTTTTAGGTCCTTCTTGCCAGTCGGAATATACCTAGTCGTTCTTGAAAATTGACTCTCCTTTTAGAACGTTGCAATTTCCACCGGGCTTGTAAGAAGTTTGGTCTGACTGCTTTTATTTCTTGGTTTCAACAGTAGCACGATATACCCCTTTTACTGCGTATTCGCCTGGGCATTTCTGCGTCACATGCTGTGATTATAGTGCAAGTGAGCTGATGCGACAAATTCTCCGGTGTTTCGCTATTAACGAGCTCGCTGATATTCATCGTTTCGCCGAAGATGTCCTTGTCGAAGAGTTTATTTTTACATTTTGGGTGCGCTAGTTTAGGGCGTGGAACGATCTTTTGCTCTTTCATATCAATTATTATCGCCTTATGGTAACTGTGGGTATATTTTTCGCTGGACCACCAGTCTGTGTTGCGCAGTAGGTTACAGTAGTTACTCATAAAAATAATATCAATGATTGATCCCATTGTTTGTAATGCTTACATCCAAGGTTGCGAATGTTTCTAATAGGATAAGTCCTCTGACATTAGTAGACCTGCTACCACCCACACTCTGTTGCCCAGGCATTAAAGTCTCCACCTATAACAACTTTAGATATTTGACGTGCATCTGCAGTTACACTTTCTAGCATTGATTGAAATTCACTTGTTGTCTAATTTGGCCATACCTAGCAGCTGTAGAAGTTTATCCAGCCTGATCGCTGGAATGCATCTCAGAAGGCATGTTTCCACATTTAAAAATAGCGACATGCCTTAATTTATTGCAGATCCAGATGTTGCTGTCGAGAGTTTTATACTGCTGTCTGATCAAAATAATGTCTGCTCACTCGTCGCCAGCAGTTTGTATCAGGATGTCCTGGGCTGTCCTACAGTATTTAAGGTTAATCTGTATTATCTTCCTAGTTGTTTGCTGGTAATGGCCCCCCTGACGGAGCATTTGCTGATACCAGTTACATGCCTAGCGTTCTCCGGGTCTTCCTTCTTGCAGAAGAAACAAAGCGGGTATTTGTTGCAGTGTTTGGTTACATGGCCATCTTCCTCACATCATCTCACAGCATTACTTGGAGTGATCCATCTCATTTTTGCATTGACGTGCAATGTGGCCGAATTCGAGACATCTGAAAGACGTAGTTAGTGTTTTTTGTTCCCGGGCGTGACACTTTACCCATCCAATTTTGATTCTGCCTGACTTTAACATTTTGTGTGCACTAGTTGCAGGCAAGCTAATCGTAGCAATTTCGGTATGTCTCAGACTAATTATGTCTGCATTGTCTATGTCATTGAGCTGGTATTGCTGTCTGGCTGTTTGGCAGATCCCCTCCTTCGTCGTGACCTAGTCGATGTCCTTTACTTCCAGAATAATGCAGTGTGTCAGAGCCCGAATCTCTATATTGTTGCCAAGTGTTTCACCAATTATCTTTTCAAATTGATCTGTTTTTTTCTCCTGTCTCTTTCAGTTGCCTTAGCAGGTCCCTTTTCTACGTTCGTCTGATATTCGTTACTGATTCACCGTGAACGCTGAGTTTTAGGTCAGCCTTAACTTTCGAAAGTATTTTCGACATTGGAAAGTTCCTACTTCGCTGCCATCACAATTGCGTCAGGTTGAGTTTTCTCCTTGGTGGGCCTTTTCTTCTTGACTTGCTTATTCTTTTTGATGACCTTTCTCCAAGTCCTGTTGTTGTCACTTGTGGCCGATTTGTTGGCCTTTGTCCGGTCGGTTTTATGATCTTTAGCAAGCGTTTTGTTGTTTTGTTGCGAGGCTTTTTATTCCCACCAGCTGGAGGTGAATTTTGCTAGGATCTCCTCGTTCGACTCCGGTCTTCGTTTAGGGTCCGCTACCGTTTTTAGCAATGGAGATATCTACGATGCATTGTTTTATCTAATGGCTTCCTTGGCTCTGCCGTTGTGTATTCCAATCGCCGACAGTTCGTAGAACGCTTTGATGGATTTGATGGCATCTCGCATCGCTTGGTGGATAGAGCGCATCCTGGTACTTCCCTTCAATAAGTACATACATTTTCTTGACTAATGCTTTTATTCAGTCGTTCATAGACCTCAACGGAGATCACACACATTACGCATTTCGTGTTCGACTTTAAAAGTGTGGAAAAAAAATAAACACAGTGTTAAACAACGAATTTTCAAGTGTTCGGTAGCCGAAGTGGTAGAGACCCGGACAATATGGTTGTTCACTGACTTTTGTAGAGTGCGGATGTGTTTCGTATTTTCTCTCTCGACAAGTGAAAATTTATTAGTTCGTCATTTAGACACACATCATGTGGGGACCCGGTTAGCCCAGCGGTAGTAGAATCGGAGTCACAATCGGGTGGTCCGGACTTCGAATCCCAGCCCAAGACATTTGGTTTTGTTTTTTTTTTTTTGTTTTAATAAAACAGTAAACTAGTGAGAGTGTAAAAAGAAAAAAAAATCAAGTGATGAGTGATAGAGAGCGTTCCGCTCTCCCATTAGCGGTTAAAGCTAGTGGCACGAAAACATCCGGTGATGAGGACACATCAAGCCACCTACCAATTATGGTAACCAAAGGAAGTGCCAAACGAAGGAGGAAGCTTAGGCCAATCCCCAATCTGGTGAAGCGCCCCTCTCTATCAAAATCCACCGAAAAGCTGCCAGGTGGATTAAGGGAAACGGCGCCTTCAACGTCTACAACGGCAGCAGTAAATCCAATGGGTCAGGAGTCGGACAATGTCGAATACCGATATATATCCGATGGTGGGGAAGGCCATTACATGGGAGGCGACAACAGCTTCGCATCTCTAGCTGCGTCAGAATCCGACGACGGAAGAATTCGAGGCTATAAATAGTAGAATCAGTCAGCTAATGAACAAAGTGCTCTCCATTAAGGCGAAACAAACGGCAAGAAGGGAAAAAGAGCGACAACAAAGCGCCCAGCTACAAGAACAACTACAACAGCAAGAAGTTGTAAGCCAGCAACTAACACAACCACAAACGGACAATGCAAAACAAAAGCAGCAGTCAAAACAGACAAAACAAACACAAAATCATATACAGCAGCCACAACAACAACAGCGGCCCAAAAAGCAGCAACAACAACAACATCAGCAACATAAACAACAGCAGCAGCATCTACAGCAGCAGCAACAACCGCAGAAGCAACAACATCAGCAAAATCAACAGCAGCAGAGACAACAACAACAGCAAGTGCAGAAACCCACTAAGCAGAAAGTGCCTCCAATTAACACTTTCAAATTGGAGCTGAAGGACACCATAGAATTATGTAAGTCGGCCATTAGCAACAATTTTTTTATTAAAAGACTAAGTCAAGATAGGCTGAAGGAATCGACGACGGAGTTCTCCTCCTACACCCCGAAGGGTGACAAGCTGCAAACAATGCTGCTGAGGGGGATTGAACCGTCGACTGATCCGGAGGAGCTACTTGCACTGCTGAAAGAGAAGGATTGCGAAGAGCTCAAATTCGTAGGGGTTAAGCCATTCGTCACGGCTAGAGCCAAAAGGGAGAAGCGGAAACTACCATTCTTCCTGGTTCAGCTAAGTCCCAACAGCAAACTGGATGGTCTAAAGAGCATCAAAGTCCTAGACTACCAGGTTGTACACTGGGAAAAATTAAAGAGGAGCGAAAACATTTTACAATGTGTTCGCTGCCAAAGGTTCGGGCACGCCGCGTCGAACTGCGAAATGCACCCTCGATGCGTGAAGTGTGGAAAGAACCACAAATCCGAGGAATGCGCTCTAGGTAAGGACGGAGCGTCAGAAAAAAGCCAACTCTCTTGCGCGTTATGTAGGAACACGGGACACACCGCAAATTATCGGGGTTGTCCCAAATTCCAATACATCAAAAGAGTAAATCTGTCTCGGCAGCAGAAAGTGGAAGTTAAACGTCCACTCGTGCAGGCACAAACACCAGCCGTTATTCCCCACGTTACCTACGCCCAAATGGCGGCAGGTAGGGGAAATACGGTACAACAACCATAGGTAGCTTATCAGGCCCCAGCGCTTAGAGCACCGGAACCTGTACCTGACATGCTGGCTATCTTACTCTCTATTCAGGGGCAGATGGCTCGGCTGCAGCGTCAAATACAGGAACAGACTAAGCGGGTAGATCAAATATACGCGCTGCTGCCGGGCCTAACGCACCTTCAGTCGTAATGGGTATGTACATGGCGGAGCACACCCTGAAGGTTCTTGCAGTGAATGTTAATTCACTGATTAGGCTCGAACGAAGAGACGCACTGTTTAAGTTGCTTAAAGACCAATCCCCTGCTGTGCTCTTGGTTAGCGAAACTAAGCTCACCAAAAGACACAAAATGAGGCACAAAAGATATAAAATAGCACGGAGAAACCTACCCAACTCCATTCAGGGAGGAGGCGTTGCGATCTTCGTAAGAAAAGGTACCCGTTTCAAAAGAGTATATAGTCGTGTAGTACGTAGCTTCCAGGTGCTGGAAGCATGCATCGTGTATATCCCTCTCCGTAGTGGAAAGCGGTTATACATAGTGTCTGTTTATGCACCTAAGGCTACTCAATCCTCTTTATTCATCTCAGAGCTCGAGACACTTTTTCGATTTCTAAGACTGGAATTGGAGGAGAACTACGAGTACTTTACTATCGGCGGAGATTTGAACACCAAACATAGTGATTGGGGAAACAATACTCCAAATACTAAAGGGAACCTACTATTCAATTGGTATGGTCAGCACAGTATAATGTATCGACTCGGCCTTAAGGCGACGGATAGTCCGTCGTTTCCTAGACACGGGTCCTATTTGGATCTCCTGCTGTTCGACACACGAATACACCTGACATGCCCAAACCAACAAACCATAAACTGTCTACGCACTTTTGTGTATGACAGTGACCATTGCGGTCTCAGCACCGAAATAACCGTTCCGAACGAAGCTGCGGAATTGGACGAGTTTGTTCAAAGACATTGCTACAACTATAGTAGGGTGCGTTGGACACACTTCTCCATAACACTGACGAGAGTACTCTCCTCGAATTCGCTCTACCCACCGTCCAATAGAAATCTGTCAAACGAGGAGATTGACAGGTATCTAAAACTAATGGACGAGACAATTAAACGAACAATGGACAAAACGATACCTCGGTATCAATACACTGACAACGAAGACTTATTACGCAACGCAACCATTGATGCACTGCACCGATATAAAAGTAGACTGCTGTCAAGGCTTAACACCTTGTACAGACAGTTTACTGACAGACATAACCCGGAGATTATGACGCTAAAGTCGTCGATCAAAAACCTCCAAGTATTAATAAAAGAAAATTACAGAGCATCTGTAAGTTTGTATTGGAACAACAAAATTCGGGCTGTAAACACCAGCAACCCGAATATGTTCCCGCAAATAAATAAAATATTTCGGAGGAAAGATCACAACGACCTTTCGTGTCTTAAAATCGCCCGAACGACGAACAACGAGAACATACTTATAGCAGCAGGCATCGATCCAAATGAGGCTGTTGATGATGACAACTTCTTTGTGATCGAGGATCCGCAGGAGAAGGTAGAGGCTATAGGAGCGACTTTCCAAGAAGTATATAAGGCGAATGACATCATTGGCCCGAACCACGACCTAGAAAATCGAGTCCTTGTGCACAATTTCTACCTTCGAAATGAAATAGTGAATTGGCGATTCGAGAGCTCGGGTTTCACCTAGTTCAGTGACGAGAATATGGCAAATAATGTCATCACTAATGAAATGGTACTACCCCCGTTCATTTTGAAGGCAGAGCTCCAAACGATCTTCGAATCGCTTAGAAGTAAGGAATCACCGATGAAATTCCGAACATCGTGCTTCGACATCTCCCTCTAGAAGCGGTGGACATTTACACCACCCTGTTTAATAATGCACATTATCCAGCGCATTGGAAAACGGCGGTGGTTCAACCTATCCCCAAAAAGGGGAAGGATATATCCAATCCGGCGAATCTCTGGTCGATAAGTCTCCTTCCGAATAGTAAGGTTTTTGAAAAAGTAATCAATAGAGCTCTGTCTAGGTGGGTTGAGGACAAACATATAGTTCCGGATAATCAATTCGGTTTCAAGGCGGGGCATGATATCATTCATGCTGCGTCTAAATTGGTTTCTGATATCCAATGGAATAAAGGCAAAAAACAATGTACTGGTGCCTGCCTTGTTGACTTGGAGAAGGCCTTCGACACCGTATGGTTAGAGGGTCTTTTCTATAAGCTGACTAGGCTAGGGATCAGAAGCCACTCTTGTACATTCTTTATAATATGCTAACCAACAGACAGTTCATCGTGAAAAATGGTGATGTGACTTCTGTTGGAATATTTCAAATTAAAAATGGTCTTCAGCAATGCGCGGTCAATTCGCCGATCCTATTTAACATTTATGCAAGCGACTTGATAGGTTAACTTCCCCATACACACTCTTGCAGAGTGACTTCGATAAGATAAGACGATTTTGCGATGAGTGGAAGTTGAAAATCAACTTTCAGAAGTCGGAAACCATTCTCTTTAGGACGCCGTTGTCTAGAGCCTCTAGGGATACTAGAAAAAATTGGCGTAAGTTCTCGATCATTGTACAACACGGGCGGCCCCTTGCCTGTCGAAATGTAGTCAGATACCTTGGAATCTGGCTAGATCAGTTTCTGTATTTTGGCAAAAATGTAGATGCTGCTCTGGCCAGAGCATAAGGCGCTTTTGACCTTACAAAGAGACTGTTTTATAGCAGCCAACTCGATGCCAGGGTAAAGGTAATCTGCTACATGGCCCTTATTAGGCCCATGCTGGTATTTGGCTGTCCCGTGTGGTTCAATGTACGAGCAAGCTTAATGGAAAAGATTCGGGTGTTTGAGAGGGCTTGCCTTCGCTTGTACAGAACACCAGAGTCGGAGTACAAGAAATTGTATCCTAATAAGGTCCATTACAACAGGGCGAACCGAATACGAGTTGACAACTTCGTAATTAAGCTGATTCGAAGGCACATTGCAAGAGCAATGACCTCGACGAATAACCTGATATCTGGGGCTTACTACCCCAATTACCTTTACCACGAGAGTGTACGATCTGACGGCTTCGTTCCACCGGAAGCATTCCTCTACCTAGATCAGAAAGGGTTGATCCAGGATATAAGTTAAACTATTTAAAGTTTATTTAAATTAAAAAAATAATTTTTTGTACTTAGGAGGAGGAGAAGCCTCTTTATTCAATGAAATACAAAATACAACTGCTCTACTCATCTGACAAAGTTATGCTTAACACCTAACTTAACTAATGCGGGGATGAATGGGATTTTGAGACGTGATGGAATGCAGGTGGTGTCCGCTTGTCTTCATTTGCAACGTCGGCAACATGAGTCTGGAGCATGATTGGGATGTGCAAGTGATCTGTGGGAAGATTCTGAGATGTGGAATGTGTGTGGGTGTGCATGTGCAAAATGTAAATGATGAAGTGAATCGCGTGGCGGAAGTTTGGTATCAGGTGCAATTGAAGAATTTATTGTGTTGTGGTTAACTTATATCAGCGGTCTCGTTAATCTTCCATGTCGCTCGGACAGCTGGGGGCAGGCGACTCAACTACAACAGAGACGTCGCACATGGCAGTGTGGATCGACTCAGGTTCAGTAGGGCGGTGGGGAATCGCGATAAGAGTGATGTCGTTCGGCAGCACCAGCATTTCTGGTGGTTGAATGATGGAGAAGATCCTTCGTCGTTGTTTCCGTCAATTACGGACCAGCCTTGCTAATGAGGCAGAGCTAACCAATCTGTTTTCTCTTGTAAATAGCGATGGCCAGCTTACGTAGGTTTAGGTTAGCATCTAAGAAATATATACATATATTAGTATACACAAAGGTAGTATATACATACATTAGTATATACAAAGGTGTATACTAATATATGTATATAATTGTGTATAATGTCTATGTGTGTGTGTGTGTGTTTTGTGTATGTAGGTTAAGTAGAGTAAGGTTTATTTTAAGTTAGATATTAAGTTTTTATAAAAAAATAAAAAAAAGTCCATATGCTAAGTTTTTTCTTAACGAATATTTTTGTTTAGCCTATACATAGTATATAATATAAATAATTCTAAATAAAATGTAAGTAAAGTCGAAAGACATTTATTTAGAGTAGCTTAGAGTGCCTGCGTGAGGCCAGTAAGTTAGTATAATTTTGTAAGTAATTTTAAGCTATCATTTAAGCATTTTTTGTTAGTATGTAAGAGTTAGTGATTAGGAAAATAAAATGCAATTAAAACTGAAAACTGAAACTGGTGTATAGAGCGCCTCTTACCATCCTCCAACACTTCCACAAGTGCTTTAACTGTTTCCCTGTTTATGGAAAAGAGATGGTTCGGTGGTTCCCTGCTCATGTGCTATCGCAGTTTTTGGGGCTGCCGCAATTTTTTTCCATACTCTTCTAAGAGGTTTGTGACCGTCCCCCGGGTGACCTCTATACCTTTGAACTCTTCTGAAAGGGGTTAACTCCACGAGGTTCGTCAACTTAATTTTTTTTATTTTGTTTGTTTGTATTCATTATTGCTGGGTCCCACTCAAAGTCGTTATCGATACCATGTAGGATCTGTGGTAACCTCGGGATCCCATGTTTGTATATGCATGCTGTGAGGCCACACGAAGGTTGACACAGGTCTTTGTAGGGTAGTGTGACAGTGGCAGATCGATGCTAACAAGTAATGTTACATCTTGACCTACACTACCAAGTAAATGGCCATGAGACATCGAGCGTTCTTCGAGCCCTGCCAGGGTTTTAACGGAATGGGAGCGCTTGTAGCATTAGTCTGAAAGCCATTTCAGCAGAATTGCACTCCTGCTTACTCAGGTAACAGAATACTACAAGCGTTACCCCTAATATCTGCCATTTATAAAATATTGTCCATTAATCTGTAGGCTCAAAATTTGACGGACAAGATGGGCCTGGTTAAAGACGGCCGAGGTAACCAGCCTGAGGTCGTATGCAAATATAATGTCATGCACCATTCTTCATAAGGAATAAAGATTTTCGATTCAAAATCAGCCAGTAAGTTGGTTCTAAACTTCTACACTGTAAGTGCAAGCTCTTAGAAGTTATCTATTCCACCAGTACTATCGTTTTGTTCCGATTTAACCCTGACAGCCTTTTTACAGCTCGAGTTGTACCACGCTTGTTCTTTTGGTCTGATACTCTTAAGTCGACGAGGAAAAAAGGATCTCATTCCAAAAAGAATAGTGTCTGTGATCCACATCCACATCATTATCGAGCAAACATAAACAGCAGTTTATATTCCCTAAGAAGCTGTTAAGTCCCCTCCAATTAGCTTTCTTATATTGCCATATGGGGTGTGTCAGGTGAGAAGTCAAGAACAAGTCCATGGTGTTGGCGGTATGACTATCAAAGTCTGGTATTCGCATGGGCTCATTTACAAGCTGCGTCAAATTGTTTTCCGCAGCGAAGAACTCAACACATCGTCCTCCGGGTATTGTCTGTCCATAATGTCGAAGCCACCCAGAATTGTGTATATTGAAATCGAAAACGAAAAAAAAGCGATTTCAGTATGAGCATACAGGGATACAATTCTTTGAATGGAGTCAGACAGCGCATCAAACTCGTTAAAAGTTGGATTGCTGTCCAGTTTGGGGCTTCTTTAAATAAAGCAGTAGAGGATAATTCGCTTATGGATATCGAATTTTAACCAGAAGTTAAATTCCATACTGGAATTCCGTGGTGGAATGTGGTAAGTATTTTGATGGATCTCTTGGATATCTCCAAACTCACAAACATAATCATGAGACACTGTACCATTGAAAGACATGCGCAGCGATTGAGTATTCTTCGCAATGATTTCATCAGGAGTTCGGGAGATCTGTCAGATCTACGTTTTCTTAATATCCTCTCAATCTTACCCAGCTGCTGGAAAAGTTGTTTAATAGTATTTAAGAATTGTTGTAGATTGACTTGTTGAGCAACAACGAACGTGCTACAGGCGTCTACTACTGCGTCAAGAATGGCATCGTGGCCAACTAAACTCCTTATATAACCTTCGGAAAAGTTTTTAAATATCGAATTCGCCACCTTTTAATGTTCTTGGTGCAGATGGCTGTATTGGAATTGGATTGGGCCAATTTTGACACAGTGTAGGCTATATCTTGGTTGATATGATCGCTAGATATGTTAGTCCTTCTAGTAGGGCATGATTCGGCATTGACATCGGAATAGTCCATTTCTTTACATTTTTGGAGAGTTGTTCAACTGGAAAGCGGTTTAGAGGTTTCCTTACATTCCAGCATGTTCCAAGAGCACAGAATAGTGGAGTGTTGAACATTGTTACTTCGAATTTGTGTAAGCGTTCAAAAACGACTGCGAAATGTGTTTATGGTGTTTCGAACATATTGTTGCTTACTATGCGTTTTTGCAACTATGTCGGAAAACTCTCTGAAAAGATCTTCGTCCTGCATACTTATTTTATTTCTGATTTGCAATATTCCATAAATGACCGCTTTTTGGTTGCATTATATTCGATGCGACTTTATGCTATAAACAATCAAACGAAAGTTATGCAACAAATATGCGTCGATTATGTAGTTAAAATATCAGCTACTTTGAAAGCCCACGGCACAGGCGTTCGATTCCTAAAGTTGGTTGTTTGAATAAAAAAACTCATTTAAAATGTACTTTGGTAAAGTGTACGCACCCCATACTTTGTCCTTTTGCCAACCAATCAGCAGAAAATTTCGTTTACATTTTCAATGAACTAACTGCTGGCCAAAAACGAATATCCTGCTAACCACTTTGTTGAGCACAAATTGTCAGAAACGCCACAATATATCTGTCAACCAGTCTAGTCGATGTTTAAAACTGGAATTCATCAAACCAAATATGTGGAAAAGAAGAAATACAAAAAAAAGACAACCCATAATAACAGGAATCCAAAAGCAGAATGCGTAACCAGATGGGGAAGAGAGAAAGAGAGAACAGTCAACAGACAATTCACCCGGTAAATTGGTGCGAAAGTTCAAAAAGCCGAAACGCGAATTCTCCCTGCCCTACAAACTCAATGGTAAATTCACTCCGAGGACACTTATGATGTTCGCTTCAGTCGCACTGCACTATGGTACTTATATCGTACTAAAGGGGTAACATAGTAACGAATATTTACCCGACGCAACTGGCCTGACAGGCTGATGGGTTTTGCCCACTCGAAAATTGAACGGGACACCCTAATGGACGGAGTTTTTAATGCAATTACAAGCATGTGCACTGGCCGAATACCTAATGGCGTACACTGTTTATAGTTGGGACATTGCGACCCGACAATATTCATACTCGTCTCTGGGGTCAGAGGCGAGTACTTTTAGTCCACAACACCATCCCTTAATTGGGGATAAGAGGGTATTGGCTGGGCTGTATGCAGATACAGCAGTTAAGTTTGGTGTTCAAAATGGACCGGGAACAGTTGGTACGTGATCGTGCATCTAATTTGATTTCGGTGCTCTCTCGCTCTTTCTGTGTCCTTAGTTCCGTGTTGCTTGGGTCCTTTGTCGTTCCGTTTTGCAAAAAGACTGTATGAGCCATACAAATGCTAAAACAGGCTATGTGTATGTGTGTCGAATGCCATTTGGAGTTGCCATTTGCCAATGCCCACGATGCATTTATGTCCATGAATGAGGCTTTCACTTTAATGGAAATTTAATAGCCTCAAATTGCAGTGGATCCAGTAGATACTCAGCGCCAGCTTTGTTTTTCGATGGGGCAAAAGTAAAGAGAAGTAGCTAACTGCTATTCACTTCAATAAACCTTCTACCCTCGTTTGGATTTATTTCACAATTAAATGATTGCAAATTGATTTCGAGCGCGAATTTCGCTTCGTTAAAAGATTGAACGGAAGTTGTTGGTGCCTTTCATTGGGATTGCGGTAAATTGAATTGAGTGAAACTTCTTAATGGATGACTATGTTAATTAAGAGGGGAAATTTTATAAACATTCCCACTCTCATGTTGTTGTTGGTTTTTTTTTTGCTTATTCTTTATACTCGTTCTCAAACAGGACACATATATGTATTTGTCACATTTGTATCCATACCGTGTGATAACCTCATTATTCAATGCACTCTGCAGCCAATTATAATGCATCCGATCCGACTTAAGTTGGATTGTATTGGACGTGGAAACCTGGCAAATGAGATTCTCTCATTTGCAGAACCAGAAGATGTATTTCCATTTATCTGGAAACGGGTCTGTCGCTGTTTGTTTTTGTAAAATCTTGTAGCTTTCTCTTGGGTAATGAAGCTATGTTGGCTATATTTAGTAGCTTAAATCCCCCAACAATTTTCTTCTTCGGGGTTGTAATGAATTTTACTTTGGCCAAATTATTGATGTGCAGGGAACGTACGTTCTGCCAGTGCCTCTTCAACAGAGAAACCAAGAAATTGATTGACAAATCAATGTTCTGCACCAATATTTGTCATTTGTAAACCAGACAGCTACAGTATACAAACAGACAAGCGATGGAGCGTTATTCTCCGCAAAAGCGTGGAATAATTGTGTCGACGTTTTGACGTGAATTTCGACGTCGATTTCCTAATTATGTCGCGCCAACTGGTCAAACGTTCTGGCGCTTAACTGCTCGACTCGAAAAGAGTGGAACCACGGGAGACCATGAAGGGCGTGGTCGCCACCGGTCCGGTCGTTCCGCCGAGAATATCGCGGCTGTGGCTACCGATGTCGCTGAGAACGAAGAAACATCAACCAGGCGACGGGCCACGCAATTGGGCATCACCAGACGGCGAATTTTAGTGAAAGACTTACACATGTTCCCGTACAAAGTGCAAACTGTGCATCAGTTAATGCCTTCTGCTCATCAGTCGCGTGTGAATTACTGTAAAGTCATCCTCAATCTCAACAACGAAGAGGACGATTTTGTGTGGAAAACCATATTTTGCGACGAGGAGCATTTCCACTTAAGCGGTTACGTCTATAAGAAAAATCTTCGTTTCCGGGTCACTGAAAATTCGCGTGTGACACGCGGAAGGAGTGATTGGGCCGTATTTTTTTTTTGAGGATGCCATCGGCAATACGATCACTGTTACTGGCGAACGCTACAGGGCCATGATAAACGACTTCTTACTGCCATAATTGGATGAGCGGGCTTGGTGAAGATGTGGTTTCAACAAGACATGGCAACCGCACACACAGCACGAGCCACAATGGATATTGTGAAGGAAGCGTTTCCTGGTCGTGTAATCTCCCGTTCTGGCGATTTGGCATGGCCTGCAAAATCGCCCGATTTAACCATCCCAGACTTCTTTCTTTGGGGCTGCTTGAAGTCGCGGATGCATGCCAACAAGCCTCAGACAATCGCAATCCTTAAGGAGAATATTCGAAACGAATGTTATCACCGGAAATCTTGCGGAAAGTCATGGAAAATGCGATAAAACGGGCACAAATGTGTATCAACACTGGCGGTAGCCACTTGGCGACTATCATCTTTTCCACTTAACAGAAACAATTGTAAAGGTCCAAATAAAGATTTTCATCACTCAAATTCAGAAACACAATTGGATGATTAATTTTGCGCCACCTTGTATATCAACACCAAATTTAGAATTCAATCTATCAATCTAGCCTAAAGAGCGGGTTTTATTCTTAACTACAGTGACTTAACTATAGCTTAAACTAAGAAAACAGGTTTAAAAACTTAGTACATGGAGTACGAGTATTTTAATTTTATTATAAAACTTAAAACTAAAAGCCTACATACTACCTAAAACTAAATCTTAATCTACTTAACCTACTTACAGCTACATGCATATATACATATATACATAATACATATATACTTCTTTTTTTTTTAAATCTAACTTATGCCTACCTAAAACTATGTAAGCCGGCCATGGCTAAAAAAAAAATTAGGATGGCCCACCTTGCTTCACATGAAGATAACTATCACTGGAGGAGTTCGACGACGAAGCATCCTCCCCTTCAACAAGCCACCAAAATTGTTGAGCAACATCCCTCATGTCGCGACTCCCTGCCGCCCTACTGAACCGGAGACGCTCCGCACTCCCATGTGCGACGTCTCTGTCGTAGTTGAGTCGCCTGCCCGCGTACACGCACGTACATTAGTAAAACAATGCAGCTCTAAGTATACACTATGCCGTCGCACAGTGCGTATGGAAATTTGGACAAAAGTCCTTAATTCAAATTTATATGTACAGATTTTATTTTTTCTGTTTAAATATTATTATTTACATATTTTTCCTTAAATATAAAACATAAAGTCAAGAAAACAATTGAGTTAAGCTATAATTATTCTGAAACTAAACTACTGTCATCGCTATCTTCAAGCTCTGTAACAGTTAATTCAATTTCATCAAATGAGGAAGCACTTATATTTTGTGAATTATTTGAAAAATTTCCAATTTGTAAGTATGAGTACGTACTTATTTCTGAGATTTTCCTATTTGATTTCCTTGAAGAAATATTTCTATGTGTCGAAATTAAAGGATCGGAAGTGAGTAATAAAACGTTCATAAGATCCGTGTTTGTCTGGTGTTTGTGATTTAATCGATTTCTTCGTATTTCCTTATCTTGAGCCTCTAAAGCCTCTTCTGACAGAAAACTTATGGGTAAGTCGAAATTACGGTAATGATCCATATTAGGTAGCCGTTCAGAGACCACAGTCAAACTCATTTCTTTTGGGGACGCTCAACATACGAGTATATAGCATTTGGCAGAACAATTAGTGTCTGATAAAATGTTACATATACTTCCATCTAGCATTGTAAAATAGCTAGCACAGAACTACCATCGAAATTAATTTGATACGCAGATAATTGGCGTATAACATTTTTCATTCAGGACTCTTGATCCCTTACTTAGGTTAGGTTAGGTTAGGTAAGAGTGGCTGTTGGAAATACCAACCCACTTAGGCCTATTGGCCCATTGTGATGCCACGTGGATCTATGATCTTCTTACTACTGGAACCAGTTTGAGCTTTTAATAAAGCGTAGGAGATTGTTAACGTCTATTTTTTCTAGATCGTTTAGGTCGTTGTAGAAGAAAGCTCCTAGGTGAAGCTTCCTTCTCTGAGAGAGAGCTGGGCATGTGCAGAGTAGGTGGGGGATTGTCTCCTCCTCTTCCTCGTCCATGCAGCTTCTACAAAAATCGTTAGTAAAAGCGCCAAGCCTTCTTGCGTGCTTGCCTATGAGGCAGTGTCCGGTAATGACACCTATTATGGCGCTGAGATGTTTCCTTTCTAAGAGGATCAGACACTTAGATCGACTCAGATCCAGCTTTGGCCAGATCTGTTTTGTAGCTAGACATGTTTGTCCAGCAGTCCACCTAAGGTCCGTTCTTTTATTGGCATCTAGCTTTAGTGTTAGTTTGCACGTAGCGATTGGTATACCTATACTACCTTTGTCTGGTAGGATAGGTAGAGTGGTTCCAATTTTGGCGAGTTCATCGGCTCTGCAGTTCCCTGGAATGTCTCTGTGGCCCGGCACCCAACAGAGGTGAATGTTGAACTGCTCTGCCATCTCCATGAGAGATGATCGGCATTCAAGGGCAGTTTTAGAACACAATGAGACCGAGTCCAGGGACTTGATGGCGGCCTGACTATCCGAAAATATGCGGATATCCTTTGCAGATATCACGTTTTTCTTCAGCCAGGACAGAGCTTCTTTAATCGCCAAAATTTCCGCCTGGAACACGCTACAGTGATTTGGAAGTCGGAAAGAGAGGCTTAGATTAAGCTTATCTGAGAAAACACCGCCACCAACTCCGCTGTCGGTTTTAGATCCATCTGTGTAGAGATGGATTGACTTGTCCTCCATGAAAGCATCCTCCTCCCAGAATGATCTAGAGGGGAAGCTTACATGGAAGTTTTTGTCAAACCAAAGTTCAGGTATGGTGTAATCGGTGTTCTCTGTGAGGATTCCTAATGTATTAAGAATGTTGGCGTGGCCAAATGAATTATTTGTCCACTGTTTAGTCGCTTTAAGGCGAATAGCTGCAGTCGCAGCTACTTGCTTGCTAAAAATGTCGAGGGGTGTCAAGTGAAGCAGAATATCTAATGCCGCAGAGGGGGTAGACCGCAAGGCTCCGCTTGTGCATAGACATGCTGTTCTTTTGACTCTGCTTAATTTAATGCAGTTGACTGCATTTTCCAAGGCCGTCCACCAGACAACCACCCCGTAAGTGAGTATCGGTCTTATGACCGAGATGTATAGCCAGTGGGTTATGCGAGGTTGAAGGCCCCATTTGTTCCCAATGGCTTTCTTGCAGGAGAATAAAGCTATTGTAGCTTTATTGACTCTTTCTTGAATGTTAGGTTTCCAGTTTAGTTTCCTGTCAAAAATCAGACCCAGATATTTTGCTGTATCGGAGAAAGCTAAACTGGTACCGTTTGTTGATGGAGGGTCTATGATTGGAATTTTATATTTCCTAGAAAAGAGGACAAGATCAGTTTTATGGGGGTTTATTCCCAATCCACAGCGATCTGCCCAGCAGGTTAATCTGTTAAGATTTACTTGGAGGAGTTCTTTAATGGTATTTAAATGTTTTCCTGAGACGGCTATGGCAACGTCATCCGCATAGGCAATCACTCTGCTACCACCCGCTTCCAGGTATATCAGTAGTTCATTAACCACTAAGTTCCAAAGAAGGGGGGAGAGGACACCGCCTTGCGGCGTACCCCTACTGACATATCTTTTAGCAGAAGTCTCACCCAGTCTGGAGTTGATTATCCTGCTTGTTAGCATTAGATTAATCAGCTCCCCAAGTGAGCCGTCTACCTTCAGAGTTGACAACGCAGTCGTGATTGCGGATGTGTTGACGTTGTTAAAGGCGCCCTCTATGTCCAGGAAAGCAACCATTGTGTACTCCTTATATTGTAGGGATCGTTCGATGTGGCTAGTCAGAGAGTGCAGAGCCGTTTCCACCGACTCTCCTTTACAGTAGGCATGTTGAGCCGTAGACAGAAGTCTTGGATCAACTTTAGCTCGAATATGGATATCAATCAGTCGTTCTAAAGTTTTCAGAAGGAATGACGATAGACTTATAGGTCTGAGGTCCTTTGGGACCACATGAGAACATTTTCCAGCTTTGGGAATGAATACTACATTGACTTCTCTCCATAACAGTGGAATGTGGATAAGTTCTACACAGCTCCTCATAATATTTTCCAACACTGGTAGAATAATATCTGAGGATCTCTGTAGCTCGGCAGGTATAATACCGTCCGGACCAGCAGACTTGTATGGTTTGAAGCTATGTAGCGCCCAGAGCAGTTTGTCTCTCGTAATCAGACTATGAATTTTGGTCACGGTTGCAGTAGGCTTGTTTGGGCTGCTACTGGCCGCGAGTTGGGAGCTACCTGGAAAGTGGGTGTCCAGAAGCAGGTTGAGTGACTCATCACTTGAGGTTGTCCAAGAGCCATCGGTTTTTTTCAAACAGCTGGGCATCATAGGATTTGTGGAGAGGATTTTTCTTAGCCGCGAAGCCTCAGAGGTTTCTGTCGCTTTGCCTTCCTCAGTTCTTTTTTGTATAATTTGAGGGATTCTTTATATGAGTCCCAGTCGGTCACTTTTCTTGTGCTTTTTGCTGCGTTGAAAAGTTTTCTGCATGTGTTTCTGAGCAGTCCTAGTGCCGATGTCCACCAGTGTGGCTTTTTCTTGCCTCTTGGTTGAATAAGAGGGCAGGAAGCGGCCATAGCCTTATTGAGAGTCAGAGTAAATTCCCTGACTTTCATGTCGAGCTCATTGGTGTCACGCGGGGGACTTGATAGTTTGGAGGATATCGTTTCCGACAGGATTCCTCTATATTTTGTCCAATCAGTTTTCCGGTAGTTCTGGAAAGTTGGTTGGCGAGGGGGAGCATCACTCAGACTGAATTGGATGTACCTATGGTCCGAAAAGGAGTGTTCAGACGATACCATCTAGTTTGTTAGCCTTTGGGTGATGCTGTCGGAGACAAGAGTAATATCTAAAACTTCTTGTCGGTTTTTTGTTATGAAAGTGGGCTCATTGCCAATATTGCAAATTAAGAGGATAGTACTTAAAATATAGTCTAAAAGTGACTCACCTCTATCATTGATGTCGGTACTGCCCCATACCGTATGATGTGCGTTGGCGTCGCATCCGATTATGAGGCCAGTTTTTTGCCTTCCCGCTTCCAGTACCACCCTTTCTAGGTTATCACCAGGGAGAGGGCCCACTTGGTCGTGGCCAAGGTAAGCCGATGCCAGCCAGTATGAGCCTTTGGCAGTTTCTAATCTGGCAACGGTTAGGTCGGGGTCACTGAGGTTGGGAAGTAGAAATACATTAAGGCTACGTTTCACTAATATACAAGTTCTAATCTCCTTTGTCTCTTGTATAGAGCGGAACGTATGAGGGTGTCCTAAGTCCACGAACCACGCCTTCTGCAATCCATGGTTCCTGGATTAGAATAATGTCTTCTGCGCTTTTGGAAAGACGCAGAATGAGTGTGGCCGAAGCCTTTTTTGAGTGGTGGAGATTAATCTGGAGAAACCGTATCATTGCTACAGTCTTCCAGAGTCGCCTCCACCACGGTGTTGTTGAGGTCCTCCGATTCTGAAGATGTGCCCAAGAGCTCATCTTCAATCTCTGATCGTGTAGAACCTCTATTTGCTTCGCCATCGGTTTCCATTTCCGACAATGTGTCAGAAGAGGAGACCGACGGCTTTGTAGTCACCTCGGACAGATTGGAGTCGTCGCTATCCAATTCTGGAAAGGATATCGATGCTCCAAGATCCACGGTTGTGATGTCAGGTGTTAAAGGAGGAGGAGGTTGCTTATCAGCATCCAACTCATCCTTTTTGTACACCCTTAAGTGAATGGACTCGAATCCAAACCGAATCATGCCTTTCGTCTGCGCCAGAGGATTAAGGGATTCCTTATTGATCACAATTAACGCGCATCTATAAGAACCCCTTAGTTCCTCCAGTTTCGCGACTTTCCAGTCATGAGTCGGATGGGTGGCAGTGGTGTAGTGGTAGTAGCAAAAGCTTCTCACTCGGAGGGTCCAGGTTCGAATCCTGCCCATGGCAAATCAGTTTTTCATTGTGTAATTGGAACTCAGACAAAAAAATTCTGCGTGTGAAGGCATAGCACTGACACGTAGATTGGCTGTTATAAGAGTTTCAAGCAATGAAAAAAATACTGGGAATTATATCTCGAATCACTCTGAGTGAAGAAAATCTCTCCGTCCTATTCGGACTCCCACCCCTGGAGAGCAAACATAGAAACCAAACACACCTGAGTTTCAAACCACTACAAAAACAATTTTCCTTTCTTCTCCTTCTAACTTTCCGCCCGCGCCCTGGCAACAGTAAAAGGGTATCTAACCCCTTAGGCGCGCGTAAATTATAAAAAAAAAAAAAAAAAAAAAAACAGAGTCGGGTTGCTGAGCCGGATGATTTCCAGGATATTTTCTGGAGAGGAGGGTTCGGCTGGAATCCAGGTACGAGTTCGAGGTCTACTAGGAATGTCTTCCTTAGATACGACCTCGAGTTTTGCACCTGGCCAAACCTCTCCTAAACCATCGATGGCCTTGGTGAAGAGATCGAGAGATCTCTGGTCGGAGCAAGCGATGAGCTTGACATGGCCTTGGTGCCAGCCAGCGTCGCTTGTGATAGGAGGTGGTCCTGGGTTCTCCCGCATGATGGCCAAGAAGTTGCTGGAGAGCTTCAACTTTACCAATTGCCACCGTTCCGGTGTAATGGAACCGTCGGTATCGCTTCTATCGATCACCGCGATCACCAATGCGTCCTTTAGGACTTCGTTATAAGACTTCAGAGATCTGCTGTTGGATGGCCCAGGGGTTGTGGAACTGTGAATTTTGGGCCTCTTGGAAACCGATACGGTTTCCTCCAACGATCTCTGACGCTTAGAGGAGTCTTTTGACATTTTGTGAGCAATGGAAGCAGTGGGAAATCCGTCTTTTAGGATGTTTTTAGCCCACTCAACCTTGCTCTTTATTTCCGCACTTCTCTCCACCTCCGGAATGGATCCGAAGGTTTTGATAATGCGTGAAGCATTTCGGCGTCTTATGTATAGCGCCTTAGATGGAGCTTGCCGATGCGGCTGAGCTCCAGATTCCTCTTTGGAGGGAGGAGTTTTGGTAGCAGCAACAAGTCCGTGGCCTGCCACAAACTTGCTGCTGCTGGGGGCGGGGGAAGTGATAGGACCATGGCTTGCCACAGTCTTAACACTCCCCGAAGGAGTTTTGGTAGCAGCGACAAGTCCGTGGCCTGCCACAAACTTGCTGCTGCTAGGGGCGGAGGAAGTGATAGGACCGTGGCTTGCCACAGTCTTAACACTCCCTGAAGGAGTTTTGGTAGCCGCGACAAGTCCGTGGCCTGCGACAAACTTGCTGCTGCTAGGGGTGGAGGAGGTGATAGGACCATGGCCTGCCACAGTCTTAACACTTCCTGAATTCTTTTTAATTGGCTTGTTCCTTTTGCCTTTAGAGGATGGCGCACCATGGCCTGCCACAGTTTTGCCTCCTCTCGGCAATGTAGGAGCCTTGCCGGTAGTCGGTGTAGTCACCGTTCCACCGCCCGGTAATTGAGGAGTACCGGCCTCGGTTTTTGTTGTCAGGTTGTTGTCCATAATAGTCCCACGAGTAGCGGAGAAAGGGATGTCCATCTGTACAGAGATCCGCCATATACAGATAAGGCTAGCTAATCCGGAGGTCGCCAGGTATCCGGATACTCCGTTTGCGACTGAGCTATTTTTGGAGATACTGGGCCCTCAGCCAGGTTGATCTTCGGCACGGGTCGTATAACACCTTGATCCAGCCCAGGGGAATGATGGAGTGCTTTGGGAGTTGGGGGGGGGGGGGGGGAGCATCCTTTGGTTTCAGGACTCGTCTGGAGAATTTCTTCTCGAGAGTCATTGACCCTACTCAGCCTCTACAACTCGACAAGTTCGATGCTCACGGTAGAAGATCCCTTACTTAATAGGTCTGTAAAACAATGTGGAGGAGGAACGTGGCTCCTAACTCAGTTTTATTGTCATCTACTACTTTGAGAGTTTTTTGTTTGTAAAGGCTGTGCCCTGCACTGCCATCAAATCCAGACTTGCAAATTACGAGTAGCTTTAAATCTGAGACGAGATCGATGTCAATGATTTTTAAAATGCTTTGTAGGGTAATGAACTCCTGTAGGTTAACCTCTGCAGATATTTCACTTACAGATAAATTTGGTAAAAAAAGTTTTCTAGCTTGCCTCAGAGTCATGACGGGTGAAAAATACGAGTAGTTCTTAGATTGCTTATTCATAAAACTGCGGATAATATAATACTTTTTTTCAGAAAAGTCAAGGTCAAACTGTATTCCAAGTAAGTCATTTCTCTTGATTTTAAACTACAATAGTTTAAAATTTGATTCATCTTCTGTGATGAGCATGTAGGCAAAAGAAGCAATGTTAATTCATTTATGAGATGAATTGGTGCGATCTTTAGGATAACTTGAAACGCAGATGTTGGTGCGGTTTTCATTGCTCCAGTTGCACAGACACAGACTAGTCTCTGTATTTTGTTGAGTTTTTTTTTTTTTTTTTTTTTTTATAATTTACGCGCGCCTAAGGGGTTGAAACCCTTTTACTGTTGCCAAGGCGCGGGCGGAAAGATAGAAGGAGGAGAAAGGAAAATTGTTTTTTTTTTTGTAGTGGTTTGAAACTCAGGTGTGTTTGGTTTCTATGTTTGCTCTCCAGGGGTGGGAGTCCGAATAGGACGGAGAGTTTTTTCTTCACTCAGAGTGATTCGAGATATAATTCCCAGTATTTTTTTCATTGCTTGAAACTCTTATAACAGCCAAATCTACGTGTCAGTGTTATGCCTTCACACGCAGAATTTTTTGTCTGAGTTCCAATTATACAATGAAAAACTGATTTTGCCATGGGCAGGATTCGAACCTGGACCCTCCGAGTGAGAAGCGTTTGCTACTACCACTACACCACGGCCACTCTGCGTTGCTTTATGCCACGGAACGGCGGCTGCATACGTGATGATAGATCTCATTATGTCCGTGTATATCCACACTGTCAGTTTGGGATTAAATCCCCAATTTTTTCCGACCAAAGTTTTCCTGGTCTTGTCAATAGTCTAAGAAATATGAGTGTTCCACGTAAGTTTTTCATCCGATAATACTCCCCAAAAATAATCTTGTTTCTTCTTCATTATTTCAGATATTCGTCATAAATATCTACACGTAGGAGTTTCCCAAAAATTCGTCTTTATTCGGCAACAGTTTTGGATATTGGGTAGCCGCAATTTAATACGAAAAATCATTCACAATTGCAAATGTTTTATGTTGCCTTCGATCATGGGCCTTCGTATCAACTTCATCCAAGTCGACCGCGTTCAAACACAGGATATGATTGCGCTAGGCCAATCACTATAATATTATCACGCTAAGATATCCAAGGCTTATAACTCTTTTTGTGTGCATGGCAGCCAAGGCAATTCATCTCGAACTGGTGAGCGACCTCACAACCGATGCACGCTACACAGATTTGTTTACCGCCGTGGAAAATGTACGGAACTCGTCGGTGCCTCACGGAAATGCACAAATTGGTAATCATCTCTTTTTTTTGTGTAGTAGCAAACTTAATAAATTAATTTCTATGATTTCAATTGTTGTAAATTCTATGTTATGATTTTCATTTGTGGTACTCGTATATTCTTTAAGCTATTCATGGAAATTGATATTTGCTCTCGTTCACTTGCGATTGGACCAGAACCGAGATTGGTAACATTTAATAAAATTATTGTATATTATAACGTTTAGCTCTCAAAGTTTTATCTTCTCAACGTTGGACTTTTAATTTTCATCGGTCGAAGTTTGCCTAACATATTTTGGCCCGTATCGAGTCAGATTTTTCTACGATAGATCCTGTAAAGTTTATTCGTCTGAATTCGTTGTAATAGAAAATCATTTCGATTATAAAACCAGCAAATTTTTGATTAAATCCTCGTATTGTTTAGCTCGCTTATTTTTGGGACTCTTTCGGAATTTGTAAAGCACATGGAGTTGCAGTTGGATTTTCTTGGACACATATTATGGCTAAATAATGCTAAACTTTCACTACTTCACTACAATTTATTGCAGGTGTGAGGTAAATAAATTTATCTTGGATTACTGAATCCATCGAATTGATTACAGTGGTGGTGTAGTATAGCTTGTGATTTGCGAATTGACAGTGATTTTTGGATATTTTCGTCGCAAGAAGTGTTGAGATTTTTTCGTACGTAGATTTGGTGTAAAATTCCTCCATATTGAAATTATTGCAAATAGAGCACGTGGGTTGGAAAGCTTCAAATTCGAATCGAATCACTTTATGGCTCTTACCGAGATTGGCCAACATTTCGTGATATGTTCATAGGAGCCGTTCATAATCGAACACATCTCACTCCAACTCAGAAATTCCATTTTTTGAAATCTAATCTTCGCGGAGAGGCTCTAAGTTTGCTGAGTCGCATCACTATTTCAGATTCCACATACACCCAGACCTGGGAACGTCTTGAAAGTCGGTACGACAGACCACGTTATATTATCAGTAACTTTATAAAAATGTTTTTTGATCTGCCAACAACTAATTCATCGAATGTCTCTGTTCTTCGCAAGATATCCAATGGAGCGGATGAAGTAGTGAGAGGTCTTTCGTCCATAAACTCATTGAATAGAGATCCCTGGCTCATCTACCTCCTGCTGAATAAGCAGGCATGGTCTGAATTCAGTGTTGAAGAAGATTATCCTTCGATAGACAAATTTCTCATCTTTTTGAAACGTAGATGTGAGGCATTAGAAAACGGTAGCTGTTCACCTGTTCGTCAAACAATTAAGTCTAGGAATACTGTTGTATACACATGTGGGGGCTCGCATGTTTTGCCCCAATGTACCGAATTTTTAGCGCTCACTATCCAAGGAAGAAGAGATTTTGTAAAATCACATAAACTGTGCTTCAATTGTCTTCGCTTGGGTCATACTTCAGCCCGTTGCTGTCGATCTTGTAACACTCACCACAATAATCTCGTTCATCTCGATACAACAACTTCATCGCAACCATACACGATTCCTGAAAATGCCTTACTAGAAAAACAAGAGGCACATTCTAGCACCAGCAATAGCTTTCAAACTTTATCCTCGGACCGTCACGTTTCGACGCATCATTCAATAAGGGAATTGCATTGTCCACCACAAATCTTATTGCCAACTGCTATCGGTAATATTTTAGGCAGCCGTGGTCAGCGAGTTCGCCTTCTTTTAGACTCCGGATCTGAAGTATCATTTTCGTCTGAGTCCTGTGTCCAGCGGTTAGAGTTAAAACGGCAGAATGCACGTGTATTAATAAATGGAATTGGTTCTACCAGTGCCGGAAGGACCAGAGGCTTAATTTCGATGTGCATCAACTCTTGTTTGGAAACAGAAAGCTTTTCTGTGGATGCCTATGCGTTGCCTCAAGTAACATCCAACTTACCGACGGCTTGGTTTAATGTAAACACTTTACACAATCTTAAGGACCTGGACCTCACGGACCCTTGCTTTAACAAATCGGGTTCGATTGATATCCTGTTAGGAGCTGATAGGTGTGGGAATTGCTTCGAGAGTTAAGATAGGATGAGGAGATAAACCATTTTTGGTTGCGTTTTGTCAGGAAGGTCCATAGATTCAGAGTCACAAACAGTTCGGTCCCATAATTGTATTCTTAATGTTGATGAAATTCTACAAGCTTTTTGGAATATTGAAGAAGTTAATCCAAAATCTCTTCTCACGGAAGAGAAAAGGAACATCGAATAACATTTTCTTAAAACACATTCTCGTGACTCATCAGGGAAGTTTATTGTCCATCTTCCACTTAAGGCACAGCCACAGTTTTCAGGCACCATAAGTGGTGCGATTAATCGTCTAAATTCCATGGAAAGGAAATTTCAGAAAAAGGAAGACCTTCGTAAGGAATACAGCCGATTCCTCGATGAATATTGTTCACTAGGGCATATGAGTCAAGTGGCGGAACAAAATATCGCCAAGGAAAATGTTTACTACCTGCCCCACCACACTGTTCTTTAGCCAGAGAGTACTTCCACAAAACTCAGAGTAGTCTTTGATGGATCCTTTAAAGACTCCAAAGGGCGGTCACTTAATGAATACTTGATGGTCGGACCATCAATTCAACGAAACTTATTCTCAGTTTGTTTGAGATTCCGCAAATACAATTTTGTTTTTACAGCAGATATTATAAAAATGTTCCGTCAGATATGGATTTCCGAAACCGACAGGAATTTCCTTCGAATAGTTTGACGAATCTTCCTGTACAACTCCAGCCCCAATCTAACGCAATGTATTTCTCGTTTTGATACTTCCTGGACATCCTCGGAATGGAAACAACGTCTTCAAAAACTCGACAACCACAACAAGTCTGAGGGCGTAACATTCACTCTCGACTGTTTACCTGTAACCACAGACTCAGTCTGGCTTGTGAACTTTTCAAAGCGCAGATTTAAAATCACCATAGACAACTGCCAGAAAATTACACCGCCCAATAAATCAAAGTCTTGTTGTTTCAAATTCAACATTCCCCGTAAATACGAATGGCTTTTTCGAAACCCAACTTCAGAGATTTTCCAACTCGATGGGATGAAGATGCAGATTTTTAAGGATAACCAGATCAAGCATAAAAGGACTCTTAAGTCTAGAGTTAACTCCGCTCATACCTCTAAGTCACCCAACCAACCCAAGCTACCTGAGAACCGCAACCCTACGGATAAGCCTAAGCGCAATGTACAATCCAAGCCCTCCCATTGAGACCCCAGCTGGAGTTTTAAGGTTGACTTATGTCCCTCGTTTTCTCCACAGAACCATTTGCTTTCACCTCCTCATGTCAACCAACCAAAAGAGCATAAAGATGTCTCCCTCCTCACAAAATCTGTCCCACCCAAACTTGTCTCTTTTAATACTACACCCAATCAATCTCCTACAAAACCCCCTCACACCCTAAACCCCCTCACTTTCCGCGCCCTATCCGAATTTCATCCGCTCCCACTCACTTAATCCTCCGTCATCCACGTTGACTGTTGACCATAATTCCTCCAATACTCTCGAAATCCCAACCTCCACAATTCTTGACCATTTGCTTCCTCCCGCAGTTAAACTAACCAAGAAGCTAGCCGACGTGGGAAATGACGGCCGCTATGTCCTTTCCCGCCTGAGGGACCGTCGGCTATATCAACACGTGCGACTCTACCTTGCTTACTTGCACGGTAAACCCGATTCTATCTGCATCGATGGTACCACTCGTACAAATCTCATGGTTTCAATCCAACAGGAAGGACTCCCCACTGATCCCAAAGATCTTCGACGAATTTTTATCGATTTTCACAACAATTTCAATATCTCTTCTGCAAACGTCGATAACGATCTCTCCTCATACGCCTCTTATGTCTCTTGCATCTCCAAAAAACGCGTTCTAGTTTTAAAAACTACTATCGTCCCTAACATGCCCCACAATCCAGCAAACAATCGTCTATCATTCTACTACCAAAATGTGAGGGGGTTGCGTTCAAAAACATATTCTATATATCTCAACTCTCAAAAGCTGCCATATGATATTTTTGCTTTAACCGAAACTAATCTAATATCTAATATCAAGGATTCGGAACTATTCACACCTGAATTCTGTTTATTTCGCGATAATGGACGTGAAAATAATGACGATTCTATAGGACTAGGTGTCCTTTTGGCAATCAAAATTCGGTTAAACCCTGAGCTCGTCAAAATGTCATATACAGCCGAATTTGAATTCATCTGTGTTAAAGTTACTCCCTCCAAACACAAACTTTATATCCTCTGTCGCTATGTTCCCCCCTCACTACCAATACACAGTTATCAGCTCGCGACTAATACGGTTGATTCCCTCTTCGAAATCACAGATCCCTGTGATGAAATCATTGTTCTCGGTGATTTTAATTTCCCTCAACTCCAATGGACTCACTCGGATGAAGAATCCTATCTTGTTGCTACAAATGCAACTTCTGACAAAGAAATCCTCTTCACAGATTGCCTCACAAACTATGGTCTTTTTCAAATAAACCCAATTTCTAACTTCATGGGTCGGAAACTAGATCTGATCCTTACATCCGGCACCACGAACTGTCTTGATCTCGAGTGTGAACTTCTTCTTTCGAAATTAGACCGTCTCCACCCACCTCTCCTCGTTATATATTCATATGATAACAATAATTCCTTGAGGCTATCAGAAACTCCCTTCCACTTCGATTTCCGTGAAACCAATTACACTAAGCTCAACAATCTTCTCAAAAATGTTGACTTCAGTTTTCTTCAAAACAGTAACTTAACCGCAGATTCTGCTGTAGCTATCTTCTACGATAAGATTTTCCACTGTATAAGGCAAACTACTCCTTTTATTCGACGCAGAAATCCTTATTCATCTCCTCCCTGGTATAACAAAGAACTTCGTACACTTCGTAATAAGAGAAACAGGTTATGGCAACAATACGTTAGTTAAATCTGGTTCTGACTTTGACCAAAAAAACTACGTACCTCCTAGCTTACAATCATTTCTCCCAACTTGCTGAATATCGTTACCAAAGATTCAACACGATAATTAGCACGCACTCAGGGAATTTATTGAACCCATAAAATTCAGCGCAGAGGAATGTTTGCACCTTATGAATACCATGTGATGTGATGTTCGTTGAGTTTGAGTACCTGAAAACTGTTTTCGGACATTATATTCCATGATTTAGAATCGTTGTTGCAATGATGACTTGTTAGACTTTACTGAAAACATAAAACATTGACACTTAAAACAATGCCAGGTGGTTTTTCAGTTATTCGTATCGGAAGCCAGGCGCTCTTTAAATGAATAGTTACTAGCTAGTACGAGTATGTAGGGAATCTAATATGATTGGAAGGTTTCGCAGAGATTAGAAACAAAGCAACTATACTGAGTTCAAGCAAAATTACAAGTATGGCAGTTGAAAAGAAAAAAAGTATTCATGACAATTAGCAGGAAGCAAAACGAAGAGAGGAACTGAGCAACTATAAGTCTAAAACAAAATTTACTTTCGAGATTTAGTATTGCCACTTATGAATGATAGTATTTAACAAAGTTGGGTTAGGATTGCGTAGTGCCGAGAACTTACCTATTTCGATGAGGTAAAGCCAAGCAAGTGTCAGCTGGCCAAAGACATTTTCTTCTGTATGAAGAATCACTTACTAAGCCTGTATTTGGAGCTAAGGCAAATCAATCTACGAGTATCTTATGCTTTTTTTACACTTACTTACGAAAATGGATAGAGTGATGGCTTTGCTCTTAAGAATATCAAGGATTATATGGTATGAGTATTATTTGATTCGAGTATCCTATTTCACTTCTTTGATCAGAGCTATGAGTTTCTAAAACAATTCCTTAATATTAAATTGTAAAAGGCCACAAAATCGGAATAAAAATGACGTCATTCAACTGTTTTGGAGTGAGTACATCTTTTACTACAAAAGATAGACTTAAACATAAACTTCAGGTTTGGCGAAGTCAGGTCGCAACTTTGATCCTATTTTGAGATAAATATTTTGGCATAGACAAATTTTCTGCAGGATCGATACTATACATGAATTTCATGAATCTATAGAGAAAAATGTATGATTAATGAGTTTTTCAAATACTAATGTTTCTAGAATTCAACAATCAATAATCTAACAGCACTCAATATGTTGCCAACTAAGCCTTCTGCCTAAGCGGAGGATCAATGGACCAACCGACCAGCATAGTGGCCAACCAATCGACTATCAAGCCATTTGAAAAACGGCCGATAATAGTGGATATTGTTGGTATTGCGAATAATCCAGTGAAGCGTGTGACTAGAATAAATAAATATATTTCGCTCAGAAAACAAAAGTGGCATCCATAATGCAAATTTTAATGAAATTGGGACACGTCCATTCAAATAGGATACACAGGGATAGATGGTTTGTTGCAGGTGCTATGACAGCAACGACACAACAAGTTTGTGGATATGTTAGTGCGTGGAAAGTGGTAGCGGCAGCCAAACGATTATTTCCCTTTGCAATTGTGACAGGAGGCATATACGTAATTACGGAATGGTAATTAGCCATTGAGATTAATATTAGATAGGCGCGAAGGGAATAATCCGTTCAGAGTTGTGGAATAATACCTGCCCTGGCAGTTGTTGATGAGCTAGGTGAGATAATATATTGGTGCGCACTACTCGTATCTATCCCTTGATGGCAAATAACTGATGGTTTTATGGTGGATTTGAAACATAAACTACCCAATTTGGGTCAATTGATAAAAGTAATGGGCTGTTAATGTGATTGACTTGTCATCGATATGCATAATTTGAAACTACTTTTAGATAGACCGGCAGTATTTGAGCTACGGGGCTTAGGGTAACCTATTTGAGGTTGAGGGTTCCCTACGTGTAGGTTTTGACTACTTATTGAAGGGAGAAGTTAATTAGTTTAAAAAGTTTTCATGAGTTACTAGACACGGAAGGAGTCGTTGTGCACTTTCGTGGTTCTTGCAGTCAGGTTCCTATCTTTTTATTCTTGAAATATCGTTGTCTTTGAGACGTAAGTAACTGGTAACAAGTTTTGAAATAGGAACATAACTAGACTACGAGACTGAGAATTTAATTAAGGACGACGTCTTAAAGGCGACAATGATATTAAAATTAGGAAATTTGCCTCGACTAAGAGCCCAATGCCAATTCAAAGGCGTAGATATCCAATTGCCTGTTGAATGGATCTTTTAAGGATCTGTTATTCATTCACTTATTATAACTCAGTAATTATTCCGATAAGCTTGGGCCATTTTGACTTAGTTAAATCCTCCTCCCTCATAATTCGCATCAAGCGTGGAGGACTAGTAGTAATGCCGCCTCCCGTTTTCACAATCAGACCACAAACCTTAATATCTTGTTCCCCTTTTTTCTTTAGGGCAATAGACAGTACAGAAGTGTTTGCAAGTATACTACCAGTTAAGTCAAATGCCGTTGGTTTCGATCAGATACAACCACTGTTTTAAAAAAATGATTTTACCTATTTACCTATGTACGAGTATATTATCCTAACAACAGGTAACTACTACTAATAACTCCAAGGGTGAAGAATTTAGACCAATTTAAATCTTACTGATCAAAAGTCTTTGCAAACAAATGACAACAAACAATTCAAAATTGATAACATTGAAACAGACTGGTTTTCGCAATAGGCATATGCAGTTGTATTGTAGCCCTGTTAAGTGTTAATGAAGATATACGCGTATGTATACAACGCGGGCGAACGAAAATGGAAAATCAGTGAATAAGAGAAGAGAAATAAACGTCTTAAATGTTTGCGAGTTGTAATGCATAGGATATAGAGAGCTAGGCAGGACAACCCATAAGCGACCGTTACGGCTAGGAACGAATCTCAATATTTCAGAGTACGTCCAAAAGTTTGCTTGAGGGTACACTGATGAGCATTCATAGCGAGAGGGGTGTTACGGTTGAAGGTTTGAAGGGGCGGAATGCTGTTGGCGATTTCTATGGAGCACTGGTGGTGGAAATGGCGATAAAACAAAGTGAGACACGAGACATTACGTCGGTGTTCCAGGGTGTCCATTGAGAGATATTAGTATCCCCCAAGTTTTATAGCGTGGTTTTGAATTCTATCTAGCAGGTAAAGAGATGTTTTAGGAGCATCTGACCAGATTTTAGAATTGTTAATGTCCATATGCTAAGTTTTTTGTTATCAATTTTTTCTTAGCCCTAAGTATACAAATTAAACATTTATAAATAAAATGTAAATGAAGTCGAAAGACATAGATATAAGAATTTAGATTAGCTTAGAGTGCCTGTGTGGGGCCAGTAAGTTAGTATAAGATTGTTAAGTAATTGTAAGCTAGCATTTAAGCATTTTTTGTTAGTATGTAAGAGTTAGTGATTAAAAAAATAAAATGCATTGAAAACTGAAAAACTGAGAATTGTACTCTAATTCTGAGTGGACTTTTTATATCGTTTAAGGAATTCGTAGCATTTTTGACGACATCAAATATGTCCAATGTAAGTTGTCATTGACACACATACCGAGAATGAAACTTCATTTCGACGATACAAGTGCCAAGGGGTGGCCGTGGTGTAGTGGTACTAGCAGTCGCTTCTCACTCGGAGGGGTCTAGGTTCGAATCCTGCCCATGAACAAGTCTTTCAAGTTTTTCAGTTGTGTAATTGGAACTCAGACAGAAAAATTCTGCGTGTGAAGGCATAACACTGACACGTAGATTTGGCTGTTGTAGAGTTTCAAGCACAAATAATTACTGCGAATTATAACCTTCCACTCTGAGTGAAGAAAAAACTCTCCGTCCTATTCGGACTCCCACCCCCTGGAGAGCAAATACCGAAACCAAACACACCTGAGTTTCAAACCACTACAAAACAATTTTCCTTTCTACCTTTCCGCCCGCGCCCTGGCAACAGTAAAAGGGTATCTAACCCCTTAGGCGCGTGTAAATTATAAAAAAAAAAAAAATTCATGGATAATGGCCGGCCATTTACATTTCGCTTTAATGACATTGCACTGCATTGCATTGAGTTTTATAAGCATTAAATTCCACTCTGTTGATAGCTACCCAATTGGTTATGCTGTTAATATCAGAATTTGCCGCTGCCGTTCTATAGCCGAAAAGCAGGGACGTGAGGCCAGGAATGAATATGAAAAGCAGAGAGTACTGTCATCACCAAAGGAAAATATTGGATTCGAAGTAACAGACAAGAGACCATTAATGAAAATTAAAAAGAGTGTCGGAGATAGACCGTGCCCTGGGGCATACCAGCATTTATTTTGTGAATATCAGGCTTGAAAGCATGCAAGACAACTTGAATACAACGTTACGAAAGGTAAATTTTTAATCCATTGAAGAAGAGCGTCATCGATTCCAAGAGCCTGACGCCAAACTCTCTCAAATGCACTAGGCATATCAAGTGCAACTATATTGCCTTCGCCAGATTTATGTACGCCTTGGTTCCACTTTTCGGTGAGACATGCCGTCAAATCATCAGTGGACCTTTTGCTACGAAAGCCATACTACCGGTCATTACGAAGTTTTCGCGTTTCGAGATATTTCATGAGCTGACGGTTTATCAGCGTTTCCATGACCTTATAAGGAACGGATGTGCAATGGGTCTGTAGAAAGAGAGAGAGAAGAAGATTCGCCTTTTTTAGGGGCGGGCTGGACAAATGCTCTTTTTCATCGGCTCGGAAAGAGCCCTAAAGAGTAGGATTGATTAAAAAGCTTGTGCAGTAGTTTTACCATCGTGGAAGAACACCTCCTCAGCAGAATAGGAGAGGATATATCTGAACGAGAGGATTTATGTATTGAAGATTCGATGATCTCTCGATTTCTCTAGTCTAGGCGGCACAAGGCACAATCCGGAGCTGGCGCAAAATGTGCAGCAATGAAATCGACTTTGTAAGAAGACCTGACAGCTGGAATATCATTGTAATGGAGCGTTGGTATGGAGGATGAGGCAGAATTTCTGATGTTTTTGACGAATGACTAAAAGCTTTTACTAATTGATACATTGTAGAATTTTTTGCATCGGTTTTTGATCATATTGGAATTTCACACTCTTAAGAAAGACGTTGCAGTCATTCTTGACTTGTTTAATCTTTTGTCGGATTTCCTCTGTCGGGTTGATCTTGAACAACCGAAAAAAAAAATTCTGTAACTCTGACAGCCTCGTTACAGATCGGGGCAGATTTGAGTGCTATCTCTGTTTTCAGCGCTAGATCAAAAAATAATAATCAATAAATAAGTTTTGGGGACTATTGTTTAATCATATCTGCTATACGAGTAAGTCTTCAAAAACTATTGCCAGCCTATTTTAGTGATAAATCTGAAAACACAACGGTATTCGAACTAACGGCCAGGGTTTTTTGTTAGATTAATCGGAAGGTTTGTTGTAGCTGCCTTAACGTCGTTAGTTATTGATATTTTATTAACAAAGTAGAACCTAAAGGTACTCATTAGCAAAAATGGCATGGCTAGCTAATTGTAAAAGTCTCCATATAATTCTACAGAGAGTGACAATTAATAAATCAATTGAAATTATGGCTTACTAAAATGAAGATCACTGAACTAAGTTCACCACCTTGAAAGATTTCTGACCTAACTTAATTTACTTAAGAAAACAATTTACAGACCACGGAGGACCTGGGCCTCAACTAGCATGCAGCTTAAGTTTGATGATTACACTCCGCACTCCCTCAACACTGACGAAAAAGAGCTTTTATGTAGTCTGGAAGCCAGGATTCTTCGTCGACATCCGGCATATCCGAATGAACAGCGACGTCAGTCGACATGCTTCTCTAATGCTCTTTTCTATAGGCGATACCCCAAGCAGCCTTTCAATCGATGAACAAGTGGTGCATGTACATATACTCGTATTTGATGTTTTTTCATCTTATCCAAGTGAATGAATATTTATTCGGTAGTGGCCTTAACAGGATTGTCCTGTAGTTGCCATTTTCGAATGGAATTTACTTTTTATAAGAGCAGAAATACGCTGTTAAGGTTTTACTCATCGGACTTGCATTACTCCAATAGATGACTTCATCCTGCTTTACAAGGCTCGGCATATTAACCATCGGGTATTGCGTATTTTTTTGATTTGGTGGAATCTCTGAACTTCATTGGAGAAGTATCTTTCGATCGCTTCGAATTCCCTCTCTTTCCCTAGGAGAAGTTTGTGTTTGACTCTTCCCATCTGTCAAGAGTAGCACTTATCTCAGCCTATGACGTCGCATGCAGTGTTGTACGACACGATTAACTTCAAATTTACGCTGGAATTCGTCGAACAGTATGAAAATTTAATCTAAGCCTGAAATCACACAGAAAGGGGCTAATCAGACTGTTGACGACATTCACATAATACGGCAGATAGGATTTTATATGCGATGTTGTGGTGCAGGTCGCTGGCGCAGCTCAAGGGATCTCCATTCCAGCGTTGACATTCCAGTCGTCTGCCATCCTTTTGTTGACGCAGATTTTAGAGATGAGTTGATGCATGCTCCGTATCCAAACATGACCTACTGCTTTAAACAGATAGGCAGTTAAAAACCATCCAGCTTTGTTAGACTTAAGCTTGGAAATTGGTGTTCTGATTTCATCTTGGTGGGGTAGGCAAAAATGTTGTCTCTCTTCGGGCAGATTGAATGCTACATTCTGTGTCTGGTGGAATATTTTTCGACATCACTATTTAATAATGTGCAGGAATAATCTTTTCATATGTTTAGCACAAACTAGCGTTCTACAATGAGATTTCCTTCCTCCTTGATTTCTGTTCCGAAATGGCAAGTAGTTTTCGATGACGATGAACATTCCGCTCCACTAAAAAACGAGCTTTTTACAAAGTTGTTTTAGGGGCACCTGGCCAGATGTGTGCATTGTATTCCAATTTTGGGCGGATAAGTGCCTTATATTGAGGCGAGATCAAAAGGCGAAAAGTATTTCTTACACCATTTGAGGAAGCCTACACATTTTGGAGCATCAATTTCATTTCTCTGACTAGTCGCCGAATACCGAGGCGCACTTTGACCCAAAGCTTTATAATAAAATATTCAAACTGTTGCATACAATATGTCCATCTTTGGATTTCTGAAATCTTCACCCTAAAATTGAAATCTGGAATCAGTTCAAATGGAGACGTACAATTATTTTTTGGTAGACTGACAAAATATATCATGGCTGTCAGCAAAATCCACCACAAACAACAACAAAACTAGTGACAGCAATAGTGCAAAAAGTCCACGAAAACATATTTTAAAGCCAAAATTTGTTGATGGTGTTTTAACTGAGCAAAAAGTAAATAAAAAAATCTGAAAGTCTGCAACGTTGATAAAGCAACATGATTGATGGAGGTAGTAGCACAACTCGATTGCCTTCCCACCAGAATGGGACGATTTTTTACGTCCGATTTTGTTGGTCTTAAATTTTTTCTTATTTTCTTTTTTTTCCTCTTAAAAATGAGGTGACGTGATGATGGCTGGTTGACGGATTCGACTGTCTTTGAACCGTGATTTAATGTTCGCCCCGCTTTGTGTTCTCTTCTATGCCCTCACTCTGTGGGTGAGAATTTTGAATTCAATGTTGGAAATCAATTTTCCTCTTGCCAAGGCACTGGAGTAAGTTGAATTTCTGGCAATGTATCGTGGTTCTAGGACAGAGGAGCGGGAACAAAAAAAAAATCACTTCGTGTTATCTTTTTGTATGGGCAACCAAATCAGCACGCCTACTTTGGCGAAATGAATTCAATTATTACAGTCGATTAAACTTCACATGGCTCCCGGCAGTAGTACAGTCCAATTTACGAACATACGACAAGCCGATAGAAGATCCTTGTGGAGAACGTAATGATTTCGCACATGGAAGGATTTTTCTTGTTCTTTATCTATTTGCGATTGGGTATTTGTATTGTGAGCTTCGCGGGGTTACTACGCCCTTAATCCTTCCTCTACTAGGCTATCCAATTTGGCGAATATTTTTGTTGGCACTCTTCTTGAATTTTGTTCTTTTTTTCATTAACTCCGTGTAGTAGTTATCGTGGTTATTGCTGCTGGAGGCTTATGTCATTCGATAAGATTGCGCAATATTTATTGCTTGTGATTTTCGAGTTGAGCTGGAAGGAGTTGAGAATCGAATGCCTTCACATAGCAATTGTTCATCGTAGGATGGTTCGCTTGCAAAAGTGTGTTTTACTTAAAATGCTCATTCATCAATGCGGATGCTGGCGTACATTATTCATTGTTAAACATAATCGTCTTTATAGAATCTCAAAAACAGAAAAAATCAAGACCTTCAAATTAACCGAAAATAATAAAGAAAACTGCTGCCTTTGGAACCTCTCCAGGCAAGAATTATTAAATATTAAATTAGACAAATGCACCATTCTAGTTATTGAAATCATTCGACGAATGGTAGGCTCTTGTTTCATGCTCCTACGTTTGTCCATTGAACGCATTTAATACAATAAAGCGTTCCACTGAGGGAAATTTATTTCAAATGTCAAAGCAATGCTATAAAAGAAAATCTGAAATAAAACTTTTTTTTATAACGTTTTAATCTCAACAAGGGATAGTTTCGTTTTTTTTTGCAATTACTGTATTTTTTTCAAGTCACCGATTCATTTTTTTCTTAGTCAAAAACTCGAGCTTAAAATTGCCAGCTCTAACAACAGGAAACCACCGTAGTTGTAATAGTGACTGTATGGCTGAGCTCCTAGATAAGACCGTTAGCGTATCATAAATTCATGGCAGGGGGGTGGCCGTGGTGTAGTGGTACTAACAATTGCTTCTCGCTCGGAAGGTCCAGGTTCAGGCAAGTCAGTTTTTCATTTGTATAATTGGAACTCAGACAGAAAAATTCTGCGTGTGAAGGCATAACACTGACACGTAGATTTGGCTGTTGTAGAGTTTCAAGCACAGAAAAAAAATAGTGTGAATTATACCTCGAATCACTCTGAGTGAAGAAAAAAATCTCCGTCCTATTCGGACTCCCACCCCTGGAGAGCGAATATCGAAACCAAACACACCTGAGTTTCAAACCACTACAAAACAATTTTCCTTTCTCCTCCGTCTACTTTCCGCCCACGAACTGGCAACAGTAAAAGGGTATCTAACCCCTGAGGCGCGCGTAAATTATAAAAAAAAAGACTAATGGCAATAAAAGTGAAAATTTAACTCAAAACTTGAAATAAACCAGTAGTTAGTCGCGCGTGGGCGACAAAAAGGTGCTCACTACCTTAGAAAAATAAATATTATATTTTGGCGCGACTTTGATAGACTCTCAACAATGGAAATACTTATATTAAAAATTAATACCACGACTTTACACATCGTGCCAATACAACTTAACTGTAACCCCTGGCAACCCGAGCTAAGTAAACTTAAGATCGTTTGTGTGGAGGACACCCTTTTGGGAGCACACATTCTTGAGTGGTATGACAAGCTTAGTAATTGACTACTATTTCGGGAGAATGGTATTCGTATATTAGCAATTTTCGAGTAGGCTTGAAAAAATTTTCTGACCATATGCCCCTAGACGTTCTGATATGCTACAGAACGTAGCAACGACTCCTAAAATAGGACATCTTCCAAAGCTTTGTAAAGACAGTTTTCGGGACCTACTCGTATATAAAAATAACCTCAACACCGAACTCTTGAAAATGCATGAAATGAGTACATTACCCAGAATTGAAGCCCTTACACAGGTAGTCCAAAAACTCAGCCCTGCAACAAACGACAACAATGGAAGCAGGGATAAAAGTTGGCAGGTCATCAACTGTGTTCTGGAAAGCTGTTAAACTCATACACGGGAAGTGAAAAAACGCTTCTGGCTTGCAAGCAGAACAGTTAATAGATCACTTCGCAACACTTCTCAATTTTCCGCAAATATCTCCGTCTTTCCAGTAGGCAGCCCTTATGATCGAGGACAACTTTTTAGAGTCTTCAATTACCGTAGCAGAAGTGAAAACAGCGATTGTGAAGTCAAAGAAAAACAAAACCCCCCAGAAATGACTGCATTCCATTTAAATCTTACCAAAACTGCACTTCTAACTTTCTAACAGCACTTAAACAGGAATTTAACCGGATATTCTAAGCGACAGACGTAAATGGTTGTTTCCATAGCGAGATTATTTTCCCACTGTATAGGAAAGGTGAAAACAACAACGCATCAAACTATAGAGGTATTTCGTTTCTGAACACGTCCACTAAACTGTTTTCCGGTGTACTTTTTAACAGACTTATACAATGGGTTGAAAAGAAGAATTCCTTGAATCTCAACCGGTTTTAGGCAAAACTATTCAACCATAGTCCACATATTCTCCTTAGTAAATATTGAAGAGATCTACAAAATTAAGAAAAAGAATTCGTAGACTTTAGAACCGCATTCGACTCTGTAGCACGGGAAGCCATTTTTTATAACCTCTGTTGATATGGAGTCTGGACTAAGTTCATTAATGTGGCATGAGTCCGGGGTGGGACCAACTTGTAGCTTGGTATGTTTTTAGTTCGCCAAAGATGATTAATACAGGTGTACCGCAAGGCTCTGTCATGGGTCTTTTTTTTTTTTTTAATTTATTTAAATTCATTATTTATTCATCCTTTTAAAGGTAAAATCACTGCGCTTGCTGATGACGCAGTTTTCTCTTACTCGCATAACTGTTATTTAAATCTTTCATGTGACGTAAATAATGATTTAGATATCTTGCGAAGGTGGTTCAATACACGTAGATTGGTGATAAGTAATAACACGAAATGTGTGATATTCAATACACTCGTAAAACGTACATTCTGTGAAAATTTTCCTTTATACCATCATTCCTCCAGTTGCTTGTCATGCCATGAAAGAATATTTGAAATTTCAAGGTGATGTAATTGAAATAGTTCGAGACTATACGAGTAAGTATCTCGGGGTCCTGATTACAGTAAACATATCCAAGCACCTACAAATGAAATTAACCTAAGCAAAACGTGCAATTTGTGGGGTACGGAGTAGTTGCATTAGAAAAAAAGCATAACGCGTACAACGAAACAGAAAGTATTCGGTGCAACTGCAGCTTCCACTCTCTTATATGCAGCCCCGGGGGTTTTCGCTCTTACGAAGCCGTCGAAAAGTTACTTTGCTATTTTCAGATTCCCGTATTCCCCACTCAATTATATGCTAAACTTCGAGACTGGACTAGCACCTTTATTCTTGGAGAACTTCAAGTTTCATCAAGATTACGTGGTTAAAATTATGGCAATGTATCAGGAAAGTTTTACGCGAATAGAGCTTTCTCACACCCTAACAGTATAGAGGAAAATGCTTACGTATTTCGCAAAATGAGCCATCGACATCCACGAAACATACCGAACAAATTAGGCCATAAATTGCATGATGAATTTGTAACAATATAGGGATGTTTTTTTGGCAATGTTATAACTAGTCTTCGATACTTGATGCTGTCGGTACAGTACTTCTTAATAGAATAAGGGTGATTCGATCGGAAAATGATTAGCGATCTCTTGCTATGTCTGTCTGACTTCAAACTTCCTCACAATACTAGCTTGCCTTTGCGATATTCGGGATATCCACAACTGTGCCTTGGCTATAATGAGGTAATGGTCCGATTCGATGTTGGGCCCTCGAAACGTTCGGACATCCATAATACTGGAGGAGTGTCTTACGTCGATCTCAATGTAGTCGATCTGGATGACGGTTGATTGATCAGGAGTTCTGCATGTCCCCTCATAAATATCGTAATGTGGAAATCGCGTGTTGCCTACTACAGCTTGAATTCGTTATCGGAAGTAGTGTCGTGCAGGCTATTTTTTCGACACTACTACCAAAGATGCTCTCTCTTCCTAGTTTTCCATTAAAGTCGCCGAGCAGAATTATAATATCATAGCTACGGCACTGTTCGTAAGCTTGCCCAATAGCTCGTAGAAGCCATCTTTGGTGTCGTCATCTTTCGCCTCTGTTGGGACGTGCGCTCATATAAGCCTAATGTTGGCAAATTTTTCCTTGATATGGATTGTTACCAGGCTCGTTCACATGCCGAAAATTCAAGACTTCTTGCCTAAGCCATCGGTTACATTCGCCGTAGTAGATGTCACAGTTTTTTATCCTCTTGGAAAGCTGTAATATCTACTTTGCAGAAATCCAGGGCTTCCGAAGTTCGCTGTCCTTTATTCGTTTGCAACATAACATTCTCTCCATGGCCGGGCAGTTACCTTGGCACAATCTCCAACCTGGAAGGCCAGTTCCATTATAATAAAAATTATTATAAAAAATCTTCGGGGATGTGACCGCTTCTGTTCGTCCATTAACGGCTCACCCGCCACCATCTCTTTTCCAAGACCCTAACTTACTCCCGGAGATCCTTACAGGCATGAGCTCCGACTATGTTGTAGTATACCGGATAAGGTCTCATTTGCTTTCTTCCGGGATTTTACTTCACCGTAGATTCCATCTGGGGATTCCAACCGCTGTCCTATTTATAGTGCTGCTATTTTTGTCTGCTGGTCAGCACTCACACTTATAAGTTTGTCAAGTCGAGTCCAGATGCATATCGACCAGTACCCGATTGTTACCACTTGAGGGTTAAATAAACACAATAGATTGGCAAAACAGTTGCAACACCTGATATCGTCAGGCTGATATCTCTTAGTGCCTACCCTATTTATATAGCACCCAACCAACATATAATACGAGTAGATAAAGCAGCAGAAATTTGAGTTATCTGTCTGACCAACTCTCATGGAGAAGGGAACTCTTAAAGTGCTCCATACAGCAAACTTTTGAATAGTTAAACAAATATGTGCCGAAAATCCCACCCCTGGAAACTAAGACTTCGAGGATTTCAGATAACTCCAACTGATGCATTCTATCTTCTGTGTTCCGGGACAATTCGGGAAAATGGAGAATGTTTTGATGCGTTTTCATCAAAAGAGGAATCCAAGAAGAAGAAGATTTGGGAAAACAAGGATGATTCTTCTCTTGTTCTGGGCTTAGACAAAGCTTCTGTCGAGGCCATTAAGTCTAGATACGACTCACGGCATTATCTGTGCCTTAGAAGCGTTAATTTCTACGACGACTACTCGAATACTCATCTACTCGTATTTTATGTATTCATATCATCCTTCAGCATTCCAAGTCAGCTACTGCATGTTGGAGGCTTTCCGTGTTAAATACAAAACTTTACATAATATCTATTCAGGAACCATGGGTGAGGAATAAACGCATCCATAGTTTCGGATGTTTAAGGTGTTGCACACCACTATATGACTAACGAACGGCATAGATTCGTCGTTGCACCTGCTTATTTTCCCTATGATTTGTTAGTAATATATCTACATATCACCATCACCACCGAAGGTGATAGCCGAACTTATTAAATACTGTGATTCCAGCAGGATGGGACTTATCTTATGCTGCGATGCTAAAGCTAAGAATACTTTTTGAGGCAGTAGCAAATGCAACATGCGACAAGTAATCGACTTAACATTGTTTAATAGCTATGCTAAGGATATTACTAGGTGGAAAGTACTATACGAGATCTTCATGTCAGACCATAAGTAAAATACATCGAATTCAGAATCGGGTGCGAGGTCTTGTTGTAGAGGAGGAATCCGCAGAAAACCAACTGCGCACGATTTAGGAAGGAGTTCTATAAGTCCAACAGTGCTTCCCTTAAGCTCAGGGCAAAAGAAAACCTAAAGGAAGCTGTTTAGAATCTGAGCGATACCCTCAGCAAATGTTTTGAAATGGCATGTAAACAATCCTACAGATAGTCCGTTCCGATTTGGAACTCAGATCTTCAGCGTATTCATAAAGAAACCAGAATACTTCTAAATAGGTCACTTAAGTGCAATTTAGAGGAAGACTGGAATTCATTACAGATCGAAGCAAAAAGCATATAAGAGGGTTATTAGCATATCTAAGACTCCCTCTTATAAAGATTTTTGCAAAAAGATCAAAACGTTCCCACGTAACCAACTCGGAACCAGCTCATAATCAGCTCCTATTAACGAACCTGTTAGTGAGCTGAATAACAGAGCACGCTGTAGCTGGTATATTTCACCGGTTGTGGTGATGGATGAGGCCATTAAATATATTGTTGCTTTCTTTGATGGCTTGAAGTCGCCTGGCATCGATAGCACATACCCAGTTATGTTGCAAAAAACCATAGATCAGTTGCTGGTAAATCTGAAGAGAATCTTCACTGCTAGCCGAACACTGGCATATATACCGGAAAGTCTAATTTCCTTCATTTTGAAAAGCATGAAGATAATGGTCGAAATGCATGTACGCAAAACTGCCTCGCAACCTCAGTCTGCAATGCAACACGCATACCAACGCGGAAGATCCTGCGAGAGTGCCCTTCAGAATCTGGTAGGCAGAGTTGAAGGCGCACTCGACAAGAAGGAATACACGTTCTGGTAGGCAGAGTTGAAGGCGCACTCGACAAGAAGGAATACACGTTGGATATTTGCATCAATATTGAGGGTGCTTTCGACAACGCATCTTTGACGGCATGTGTAACACGGTCAGACAACAGGGCAACATGGCAGACAACGTATTCGATGATTGGTGCACTAGTAATGGACATTCAGTCAATCATTTCAAATGATGGTTGTTCTGTTTACGAGAAGGAGGAAGCTGTCTTGCCTAACTCATCTAGTGCTAAATTGCATTACTGTCTAACTCTCCAAAGAAGCTAAGTACAATATTTGGGTGTCATCCTGGATAACAAACTTCTATGGACTAAACATGTTACGTTGAAAGCCTCTAAGGCCCTGTTGGCCTTCTGGCAGAGCTATCGGCAGGATATGAAACCTGTAATCGAAAAGGGTCCTCTGGATCTTCACGGTTATGATAAGGCCAATTATATCCTATGTGGCGGTTGTCACGAAAATACGGGATTGCTGCTTTTGCCAGACTCCAAAGAACAGTTTGTCTCGGATGCATGGTGGCTCCGCTCTAGATGCATTGATGAATGTCCCTCCCCTTGATATTCATATCATGGTCTGCACTCTCAAAGCCATCTTCGCAGATGGCAGCGAACTATATTATGAAGAACCGGTGGAAGGGGCTAAGCATTTGCGTCTATAGGGAGAGCCAAGCTGCTGTTAGAGCCTTGCTGAGTGCTTGCTGACTTCCAAGCAAACTCAAGAATGCAAGACATCACTGAACGCAGTGATAAATTCATTGAGTCTTAACTGGGTCCCAGGTCACATTGGGCTTATGGGAAATAAAAAATAAAAAAAAAAGCGCCGATGAACTTGTTAGGCAAGGTTCAGAGGAGAGTTTTTCAAGACCCGAATCTAGGTTAGGTCTGACTGCGTCCTCGGTTAAGGCTTCCATTGACAGTTGGGTTTCATATGAACACAACTGCAAATGGCATGACTCCCTAGGTTGCTGGCAGATCAGCTGAATGCTTCCCACTTTTGAATGCACTACACTTTTGTTAATGAGTTAAATGTGCTGGGCATAAGTGATACAACATCCTGAGACGTTTTCCGTGAAAGTAGTGACGAAACTGCGAGGCACCTTCTCTGTGGATGTCCAGCCTACGCTCGCATTAGGCTGCAGGTACTCAGGATCTTACAAGGAGTACAATGGACTACTTCTTTCTATGAGTACTCTTTTCCGACAGAAAAAAAAAACAAAGTGGATAGTTGGGGCTATGCTGAGTCTTGTTTAGATGTCCACGAACTCTCCAAAGTATTTTTTGAATTTCTTAAATTGATTCTGTTTTTTTTTTAGACGGAGTTCTGCCTAGGTATTCCGCAGCAAGTCGATACTTCTTGATCTATTTTTCAGGTTGAAGTGAGTTACCTATATGTTTATTGTCGTCATCGAGAGTACGGCGTCCCAGCATTACACTTGTTAGAAAATATTCAAAATCATTTATTCACAGCAGTTTGTGTACCTTGTTTTCGTGAATATTAGATAGGCTCAGGTACCAAGTTGAGTAGATTTTGGAAAATTTCCTCCTCTTATCACGAAGTTTGGGAAAACTTTTGATTAAGCATCAAATTAATAATGCACCTTCTAATAGAAAGTGCAGCCAACTTCCTTACCCGCCGGTTACACAAATCATAACCTCCCACGAACCGAATCGCAGTCCTGGAACAAGCAGACGTAATTTATTCAACTGTAATATACTCGTAGGTAGAAAAGAACCTCGAAAAAAAAACTTCCGACTTCTGGTACGAATAGTCCTGCATATGTGGATTGCCTTACGAGTGTAATATATCCACTTCGTTCAAATAATAATTACATAATCAAAAATAGTAAAACGTTGATGGAATGATGCAATCGTCTTGGATATGAATATGAATTCAAGTGTTTTGTAAGTGGGGGATGGGTATAAGGGGTAGGTTTATTTCACAGCTCCTGTTTGACGTGCTGGCCCCGAGAACAATCATTTTTAATAAAGAGGTGGAATAAAATTTTATGCAGAATTGTTGAATTCATGGGGGAGCATATACAGGCATTTGGAATGCCAGGGAGAATCCGGCGCCCAAATGAAGAGGTTAATGCATTTTTAATGAAATCACACATGCATGCATGGCTGGCTGATGATGAAATACGCTCTTTCTACTGGAGTTCTACAATTTCAAAGCCTTGTAGTACTGCTGTAGTGAGCTTCCGAGTTCTACTTGGTATTGTTATATGTACTTTGTTCGGTTCGATGGTAGGGGATGTTGTTTTGATTTCCGGATTTGTGTGTGGCTAATAGCTGGCAACATAAGACCCTTCGAATTTGGATTAATTTGGAAAATATTAACATTTGAATTTTTATCAGCTTTGAATAGACTAGATAAAATTATTACCCTGTTATGGAAGAAAATCACCAAGCCATTGTGGCGGTTGGTTTTATGGCAAAAAAAATCGCAGATTAAATTTTATGAGAAATTTTATACAATGAGCCATCTTTGTTATAAATATCACACGGCAGAGACAATCGAGTCATTAGCTTGTCGCGATACGAACCAAATGGCTGTGTAATGGCAAATCAATGATAAATGTAGAATGGCACTGTATGTCTTTATACACTTGCCTGCAAGATCAGATTCTTTTAAAATAAGTAGCCACGAAAGTCATATCCAATTGAGATGGTTGTCTGAAGAGACATTGAGATTTGTCCTTGGAAGGGTGGTGCTCGACGGAAGAAACTTTTTTGATATGGAATCGATGGTGACGTTTTGGCCAGGAAAATGCTACACATTTTCGGTGTTTCTTAATCAGAGATTTTGATAGATGAACCTCTAATAGGTCTAGGAAAATCATTACCAGGTACCAATAAATGATTACATTATCGGAAAATTTTGCCTACATAAAATGACCTTCTTTAATGAGATTAATCAATTTCGCAATAGCAGTTCTCTTCTTCTATTTTGATTTTTCAAAACTTTTAAGGAGCAAACATCGGCATGAATCAATACTTCCTTCGAAGTCATGTCTCAACTACAAGGCTTTTTAAATAACCGATCGTTGTTAATGTGCATCCTCGAGGACTCGGTTACTAGATTTCTTATGACAGTATGTTTTGAACACGACTTCAAGCATATGATTTCCACGGTTGTTCTTGGCGAAGCGCATTCTTTTAGGTGTCTTTAGAACACTGAAAATTTGGGGCTCTATCTTAGCAATAACGCGCTGGATATTTCCTTCCTAGGTCTGAATAATTTGCGGTTTGTTAATATACATGAATTAACCTAGTGGCGTCAAATTGGATTTTGGTAGGCGATTCACAGACCATTTTGCGATATAATGTTGTAGTTGAGTCGAGTACTCAGTAAGCCTATGGCTCTATGGGCACATGGTGCCATCTTGCTATAACACATATCGTGACGACCAATGTCATTCATTTATTTGAAGAAATACAATAGTCACTGATCAATGTACGACACCGTTGAACTTCCCTAAAACGAAGGCAGAGTGCCATGGCAAAACTGTGCACTTTTGTGGATGAAATTGAGTTTTATGAGTCAAAGTCGCTTCATCATATCCTCACAGCGCCTACTGAATAACTACATTTTAATGAACTAACGATGTGAGTGTATCAATATTCGGAACTGTTCTTGCTCGTCAGAATGAACTTCGACGTTGGGGTGACAAACTGGGTGAGATATTAGTACTATCAGTATGTATCAGTTCACAAGTATGTCTCTGGCTATAATCATAAATGAAAACTTGCGGCAAGGGGTGGATGATATGTGTCTCAGAAGTTTTAACAAAACATTCTCCAGAAAAGTTAATAGGGTGTACCGTGAATAACAATAGCCGGTATTGATCCACATATATACGTCGCCATGGGTTACACAAGTCTATGCGATAGAAAAATAATTGTGATGAAGAAAACGGTTTGGGTAAGAACACTGTATAGGTTACATATCCCATAGAATGCCCACGTAGTTCTACGAGTATATTTTCTCTTTAAATGAAATGTAACAATATCTTTTTGTTTTGTTGCCTGTTTTCCAAATGTAGAAACACGCGCGCCGGTAAATGTGCTGACGCTATTAATTTGTATTGAAGCAACATGAGAAACAGGTAAACGAATGCGACAGCTGAGCCTGCAAAAACCTTAGAAACTAAGAATAGATACATATAAGTAAGTAAAACGATTTTGTTAGGAGTCCGTAAGTTATCATCAAGAAATAAAGTACTCGCTCTCATTTGAACCAAAATAAAGAATTGTTTTTTTTTACTCCAATCGGTGAGAAAAATCTAAGTTATATGTTGATGACCCATGCAAATATGAGAAGGACAACGCTGTACCTGTGAGCACTCGTAATAGACCAGGTGCTCCTACACACCTAGTGCAGACATTGGAAACCTATAATGCGGTGGGCCGGACTAAACAAGAAGATAAATAAGTAAAGCAGATGATGATAAAATGTTCAAAGGTAAATGCACTAAAATTAGTTTTATATTGCGCGCATATTGCCACAATGGATGAAAAAGACGACGTTTTTACGGGCTTCTATTACAGATAGAGCCTATGAGCAGTGTCGCAGTGGCTTTTATGCCACAATGGGAACAGACGGTGAAAGACAGAGTTCAAAAAGCGAGGAAATCAAACAAATATAACTTTTGCCAACGGCAGTTTCTGTGCGCTAATAAGAATTTTAGTCCGTTCGAACGAAAAATTCTCCATGTGATATTTAGCCTCGTCTGCGTTGACAGGGGTATAATGAAGAACTATGTATATCTTCATTTATAGCGATTAAGATGATTAGGCCATATAGAGAATAACAGATATCAGAGCTCTAGCTCGAAGAATCTTCGATTCCACACTCTGTATAGGGAGACCTTACAAGGGTTTGTGTACCTTTAAAATATTTGTACACAACGCGGGCGAAGGAAATTTAGGGAGGAAGAAAAGAGAGGTACCGATGTACATTGTTTTTAAATGTTTGCTAGTTATAATGACCAGGAAATAGAGAGCTCGGCAGGGTATTTCATAAGCGAATTGTACGGCTTAGAAACGAACCACGATATGTTAGAGTATGTCCGAAAATGGGCTTGAGAGTAAACTGATGAGCATTCATAGCGAGACGGGTGTTACGGCTAAAAGTTTAAATGGGCTGAATGTTAATGGCGATTTTAATGGAGCACTGCTGGTGGAAATAGCGATAAAACAAAAGTGAGACAGGTGACATTATCTCGGTGTTCGAGGGTGTCAATTAACTGACTGATATTAGAATCACCTATGTGTTTCATCGCACGGTTTTGAATCCTATCCAGCAGAGTGCAGAGTTATTTTAGGAGCACCTGACCATATTGGTTGAAAAAAGAAAGACTGACAAATAATAAAAGTGGTGGAAAAGAAAATTTCGCTATGCTAAAAGATCTATTGGCGGAATTTTCGGGAGAGGGAGATTGTTTTTCACATTGGGAAGTGCAACTCCGAAGTTTAATATCGGCTTACGACATGGATGAAAAAAATATAAAAGTACTCATCTCTTGCCGGTTGAGAGGAAAGGCCCTTAAATGGTTCCACTCAAAACCAAACCTGTTGACTATCCCAACTCAACAATTATTGACGGACATGGGCGGAATTTTTGGGGATCATACCAGTCGGCTAACTCTCAGGAGGGCAGTTGAGGCAAGGAAGTGGTTAGCTGACGAAACCTTCCAAAATTACTTCGATGAAAAAACAATACTGGCCAACAAATCATCAATGGAGGAAGATGAGTTTCTCGAATGCTTGATTGATGGGATACCAGACCCATATTTGTGTTCTTAAGTAAATATGCAATGCTTTCGCACAAAAAATCAACTACTGGAGGCGTTTAGCAAAATAGAGCTGACCAAGCAGAAGATGACAGTTCCAAGGGCATCACAGGTAGCAGTCATCGGGGATCCAACTAAAGCTATCAGATGCTATAACTGCAAAGTAATGGGACATATTGCCAACGAATGCAGAAAACCCAAACGAGAACTCGGTGCATGTCACATATGTGCTGAAATGGGTCATTTTGCAGCAGAATGTCCCAAGAAAAGGACAACTCGTTAGGTGCATCACGTCGACCATGATGAGGAAGAGGAGTATGTAAGTAGATTAGATTGTACTCTTGTAAATAAAAATTATTGTTATAATATATCATTAGGAATGCTGATCGACACCGGTAGTCCAGTAAGTTTTATACGCCAGGAATTCGTGGCACCTGTATTATTAAGTAAACTTGAAAAAATGTATAATTTCTTTGGCATTAATAAAAGCCCCTTAGTTATTCTCGGAAAAGTAGAATGTATTATTTTATTTAATGGAAAAGAAATAAACTTGAATCTGTTTGTCGTACCGGACAGTACGATGAGGTATCCAGCAGTTCTAGGGAAGAAATTTTTTTAAAAGGCAATTGTACCTAATCATAAAATGTGTAAAGAAGAGTGTTTGAGCTTAAAACTAAATGAACAAGAAGACAAAGTGTGTAAAGAAGAGTGCTTAAGTTTAATGAATATAGAATTAGATGAACAAAAAGAATGTATAATCAATGATGACTTAGATTTTGTATATAAAAATAAGTTTAATAAAATGATCCATGAATTTTATGTTAATCCCAAGCGCCCAGAAAAGCCAGAGACCTTAGGTAAAATGAAGTTAGCGTTAAGTAATGATAGTCCCTTCCACTGTTTCCCACGGAGATTGTCGTACTATGAAAAGGAGAAAGTTCATATTAGATGATTTATTAAAACAAGGCCTTTAAGTATAGAAAATAAGTATTTATAAATAAAATGTAACTGCAGTCGAAAGACATAGATATAAGTATTCAGAGTAGCTTAGAGTGCCTGTGTGGGGCCAGTAAGTTAGTATAAGATTGTTAAGTAATTGTAAGCTAGCATTTAAGCATTTTTTGTTAGAATGTAAGAGTTAGTGTTAAGAAAATAAAATGCATTTAAAACTAAAACTAATTAAAACAAGGTATTATCAGAAGGAGTAGGTCTGAATATGCTTCCCCCATCGTGCTGGTGAAAAAGAACACGGGTGACATCAGACTATGTGTCGACTTTAGAACATTGAATAAGAAAACGATGAAGGTAAATCATCCACTTCCATTAATAGAGGATATATTGGACGGTTTTGTAGATAAAAAGGTTTTTTCACTTCTGGACCTTAAAAATGCATTTTTTCACGTTCGTATGCATGAGGAGTCCATCAAGTACACCTCCTTTGTGACTCCCATGGGTCAGTTTGAATATTTGTGTATGCCTTTCGGATTAAAAAATGCACCCTCAGAGTTTCAGCAGTATATTGAAAAGATTTTTGAAGATTTACTAAGAAGAAACAAGATTAGAATATATATTGACGACCTTATGATAGCTACTAAGACAATCGAAGAGCATTTAGAGATATTACAGGAAGTTTTTGAAACGTTGGTAAGGAATAAATTAGAGTTAAGGTTGGATAATGCAAGGTTATGATGTCAGAGATTCGCTACCTAGGATATACAGTATCAGAGAAGGGAATTAAGCCAGATGCAAAGGGCTTGGAGTCAGTTAGTAATTTTGCTATACCACCGAATTCAAAGGGTGTTCATAGTTTTTTAGGGCTCTGCTCCTATTTTCGGCGATTTGTAGAAGGGTTCTCAATTATAGCAAAACCTTTATATCAACTAATTAGAAAAGATAGCACGTTTAAGTTCGGTGAACAAGAACTCCGCTGCTTCGAAAAGTTGAAGAAAAAGTTAATAGAAGCGCCCATATTGACGATATACGACCCTAGATATGAAACCGAGCTCCACTGCGATGCAAGTTCGCTAGGTTATGGCGCTATACTTATGCAGAAGAAGGTAGATGGGAAATTTCACCCAGTATTTTATTTCTCAAAAAGGACGACAGAGCAAGAGGCCAAGTTCCACAGCTTTGAGCTAGAGACGCTAGCTATCATTTACGCGTTGAGGAGATTTAGGGTTTATTTGCATGGAATCAGGTTTAAAATAGTCACCGATTGCAATTCCCTAACACTGACGCTTAATAAGAAAGAGATAAATCCTAGGATAGCACGTTGGGTGTTGGAACTGCAGAATTTCGACTATACTACCGAACATCGTAGTGGTACGAGGATGCAGCATGTAGATGCATTGAGTCGTGCGTCGAACATTTTGGTTTTAGAGGAAAACACGCTTGAACAAAATTTGTCAATCAAACAGTACAAAGATGAAACTATTAACAAAATACGAGACAAGTTAAGTAAAGAGGAGGGCAGATTCTATGAAATGCGTAATGGGTTGGTCTATAGAAAGATCGGGCAAAGAATTTTGTTTTATGTTCCGAAAACAATGGAAGGCAATGTGATTAGGATGTATCATGATGACATGGGTCACTTGGGTCGCGATAAGGTTGTGGATACAATCATGAAGACATATTGGTTTCCGAAAATAAGAGAGAGGGTGCAGGAGCACATTGCAAATTGCCTTAAATGCATAGCATTTTCGCCCAAATACGGGAAGCATGAAGGGTTTGTTTATAGCATCCCCAAGGGAGACACCCCTTTTGAGACAGTGCACATAGACCATTTTGGACCAATCTCAATGAAAAATGCAAGGAAAAAGTATGTTCTTGTAATGATAGATGCATTTACCAAACACGCGAAATTGTATGCGACCAGATCTACCAACACCAGAGAAGTTCTCAGCTGTTTGGGATCTTATTTTATGTACTATAGTCGGCCAAAATTGCTAATATCCGATCGCGGCAGTGCATTTACTTCAGGTCAATTTGAGAATTTTCTAAAGGAACATAATATACGGCACATAAAGATCGCAACTGACTCGCCCCAAGCGAATGGGCAAGTCGAACGGGTCAATAGAAGTTTAGGTCCAATGATCGCAAAATTGACGAGTGCTGGTATATATTCTTCTCTAGATGGGGTGTTGCTTAGAATAGAATTTGCATTGAATAACACCTCAAGTAGTGTAACTGGAGTGGCCCCAAGTGAGTTACTATTCGGAGTCAGACAAAGAGGTGTAGTTGTAGACTTCTTGAAAGAAAGCTTACATGAGTATGACAAAGGGCGGAGAAAAGGAAAGTACTGTAAAAATGAGAGTTAAAGCAGCAGACAAGATAATTAAGAGTCAGAATCGTTATAAAGAGTTAAGGGATCGCTGTAGGACTTCTGTTGAATATAAAAAGGGAGATTACGTAATGTTAAAAAATCATGAATGCAGGCCCGGTGTTTGTAAAAAGTTGATTCCCAAGTTTAAGGGTCCGTATGAGATAGTAAAAATTTTACCTAATGATAGGTATGTTGTGGAGGATGTGGAGGGTTGTCAATTAGGACAGGTTCCTTACGAGGGAATATGGGAAGCAGCAAATATTAAACCTTGGGAAAGTTCTAAGAAGATGGTCAAGCAATCGGGGCGATTGGGAGTCAGGATGGTCGAGTTGTAACCACACGACCACATGATAAAGAAAAAAAGAAAGAAAGAAACGAAAATCAAAGAGATTACCGGTGATAGGTAGGAGTGGTGAAAAGGTCAGTCAGTCGAAGTACAGCACCTAATGCGCACGGTCGCAACTTTGTAAAAAACTCCGAATGAAATAAAGAAGAATTATAAAAACTCATTGTTTGGTTGTTTGTTTTTTTTGTGTGTGTATTTTCATTTAAATTGGCCATCTGTTACAATACTTTGCAGTATTTTCGGTTAGTTTTAGTTTAGTTTTAAATGCATTTTATTTTCTTAATCATTAACTCTAACATACTAAAAAAAATGATTAAATGCTAGCTTAAAATTACTTAACAATCGTATACTAACTTACTGGCCCCATACAGGCACTCTAAGCTAATATAAAATCTTAGATCTATGTCTTTCGACTTTATTTACATTTTACTTAGAAATATTTATTTTGTATACTTAAAGCTAAGAAGCAGTATTTTCGGTGACATCGAATATGTGATCATTCCAACGTAAGTTGTCATTGACACACATACCGAGAATGGAAAGTTTTTCGGGTTCGACGATGCAAGTGCCATTCATGAATACTGGCTGGGTATTTTAAATTTCGCTTTAATGACAGCAGGCAGCATTGAGTTTGGAAGCATGCAATCCCACTCTGTGATGGTTCCCCAATTGGTCATGCTGTTAATATCGGAATTGTATGAGCTTAACATACGCTGCCGTTCCCGTTCTACAGCCGAAAAGCAGGGACGTGAGTCCGGGAATGAATATGAAAAGCAGAGAGTACTGTCATCAACAAAGGATAATATTGGATTCGAAGTAGCAGACAAGAGATCATTAATGAAAATTAAAAAGAGTGTCGGAGACAGAAAGGTGCCCTGGGGCATACCTTTATTTTATGAATAGCAGACTTGAAACCATCCAAGACTACTTGATTGAACGTTCCAAAAGGTAATTTCTAATCCACTGAAGAAAAGAGTCGTCGCATTTTCGACAAAAGAGCCTGATGCCAAACTCTGGCAAATGCCTTAGCAATATTAAGTGTCTTGATTTCAGCAGACTGATGTACTCTTTGGTTCGCTTTTTCTGTGAGACATGCCATCAAATCACCAGTGTACCTGTTGCTACGAAAACTATACTGCCGGAAATTGAGAAGTTTTCGCGTTGCGAGATATTTCATGAGCTGACGGTTTATCAGCGTTTCCATGACGTTGGAAAGAAGGGAAGAATACCTCTTCAGAAGAAGGGGAGATATACCATCTGGACCAGCGGACTTATGTATATTAAGATCTTTGAGTACTTTTGCTATGCACTCAAGTGTAGGCAGGGACAAAGCGCAATCTGGCTGTAAGGTGTGCAGCAAGCAGATTGGCCTTGTCCGAAGAGCTGACAGCTCGAATGTTATTGTGGATGAGCGTTGGAATGGAGGATGAAGCAGGATTTTTAATGTTTTTATGGAACGACCAAACATTTTTACTCCCTGTGGGACATTGTAGTATTTTTTGCCTCAGTTTTTGGTAGTATTGAAGTGTCACATGTTTGAGAAAGACGTTGTAGCCATTCCTGGCTCATTTGAATTTTTTTCGGTTTTCCTCTGTCGAGTTGGTCTTATAGGACCGAAAAAACATTTCTCTAACCCTGATAGCTTTCTTACAGCTCGAGTCGTACTATGCCTTTATTTTGGTTTGTAACTCTTCATCCGATGAGGGATAAAGGATCTCATTCCAAAAAGAATAAAGTCTGTGATCATATCAGCAGCGGCATCCTCACCGCTACAGCGAAACATAAACGAAAATTCCTAAAGAAGCTGTTAAGACCGCTCCAGTTGGCTTTTTCATATTGCCATACGGTTCTTTTAGGAATCTTTTCTCCAACTATGTGGTGGGTGTACGTGAAATTAACAGATATGACACAATAGTCCGACGAGCCTAGAGGGGAGGGCAAATCAACGGTGTACTTATCAGGGCGAGAAGTTAAAAACAAGTCCAGAGTTCTGGCAGCATGACTATCAACATCTGATGTCGCTGGGTCAAGTTATTTTCCGCAGCGAAAATCTCAACACTCCGTCCTTCGGGTGCTGTATGTCCACAATGTCGAAGCCAACCAGAATTGTGTATATTGAAATCAACTGTAATCACGATTTCAGTATGAGGATCAGACAGCGCATCAAACCCGTTAAAGGTCGATTTGCTATCCACTATAAAGCAATAGTGGATAATTTGCTTACAGACATGGAATTTTAACAACATGGTATTGAATTCCGGATTGGAACAGGGATTACATTGTGGTGAAATTTGGTAAGATGCATCACTACTCACGTAAGTGGCGAGACCGCGATGAGAGAAGAATAATGGCACTAGTTCGTAGCCAGGTAGCTTACCATAGTGACAACACATTTAGGCCACTCAGCGACTTATACTAGCCCCACGTCCTGGTAATCCATGAGAATAGGAAACCGATGCCACACGCCGCAGCAACGAATATTTGCGGTGTCGTATTCATCGTTTTTATTTGTTTGGTTATCTGTGCCACTGTCGCTGTATGGCTGGCAGTGCAGTGCAAAAATTATCGATCGACAAAAAGATATTGTATATTTGATGAGCTGGTAAGTGGAATAGCAATAGCACGTGAGATAGTACTAGAGAAATCGATTCGGGAGTAAGAAACTTCACAACCTTTAACCAGGCGGCAAGCAGTAGAAGAAGTGAAATATCGAAGCATGGGCAAGCGAGCTAATATTTTCGTGATTAAAGCAAAATGAAGGAAAAACTTGCAAGAGAATCAATTGCTGAAATATATTGAAGATGAGCAAGAAACCTGCTAATGGGGTGTAACGAGATGAAATATGTACTAATTAACTTAATTAACAAATTAAGAATACGCAGTACCATTCCACCGGCTCTAGCCCATGGATTTCACGGAAACCTAAGTTAGCGAAGAAGGAAAGCGAATGAACATAGGCACATGTCATACCTTTTATACCCTCCAAAGCATGGGCAACGATTATACCATACTCTCCAAAGTATTGGCCACGATTGGAAATCTTGGGTTTAAATGACTTGAGAATGTGATCAATGTGACTTTGTGTGAGGCATGTCGACATATGTATGAGCCGATTCAAAGTTTAAGTTTACAGCCTACGTGAGAATTCACAGTAATCTTTGTTGGATTGCGCTAAGATGTGCAAATGTATCCGAGACGTATATAATTAAGAACTACACGCAATATGTACGATAACGAGAACATGAAAATAAGAGTTGACCAGAGAATCAGTCGTACTACGGCCGAATATCTGCATTGCCGTTTTTTGAGGCAGCAAACTCAACTCTTGTCATGTAATTAGAAGCAGTAATTCTGTAAAAGTGCGAAAATGTAAACCTTTGGTCGCTGTCGTTAATTACATACCAAGGAAATTGCAATGACAATGCCGTACATAGAGTCCACGTGGGGTGGCTTAAATGTCGCGAATACTCCGCAGGATCGTACGACAGAAAAATGCCGCTTGAACGTACGACAATCGTTCGTATAGCTTTAAAATACCTAAGAAACCGATAGTAGACAAAAAACCGATAGTGAGTAAGTCAGCTGATTTCATCATGTTCAACGAAGGTCATCGCAAATTCCCATTCAAAAAGCAAAGAGACTCAAATTCCAGCCAAGGTTTGAAGAAGAGACATAAAGGAAGATAAACCGCTCCACTTTTATTCGAAAACATGTGCAAGGTCTTGGGATCAATAACGAGGTGTTTCGAAATAGAGTGGCCGGTAGAATGGTTCTAATTTTAAATATCAAAGTTCTTCTACAAAGGTGACATGTTGTTATAAAAATTGTATCACAGATCTGCTCTGAAGGCACGCAAATTTAGTTTTTTTATAGCCAGAGAACCTTGTTAGCTGAGACTTAATCCACTTCAAAGTATTGTATAATGTGTTGCAACAAAATTTTGTTAACTTATTACAAATTCTAATTACATTCTTAATAGGCGATTTGTTAGGATATTGTCTATGCGAAACCCTAAATCTACTCTTTCCTAGGAACGTTTTCAAACCTTGCAAATTCAAATAAAAGTTTTCGAGTTAGATGTTTTGGAAATTTAATCAAATTTTCCATGCAAGGACATCGGCATAGCAATAGGAATATCCGCCAGAATGAACTGTGTGCTAAAGTTGTTTATTCATCAATACATTTGCCAATAAAGCTCCGCTGTTCCAAATTCAACTGTCATGTCTTGGAGCGCGCGCAAAATCCTGCAATAAAACATTATTGAGACCATGAGCCAGCGTAAAAAACTCGTAAAAATTGAATTGTATATTTGTTAATTGCTGTTAGAGACACTGCCCATTTCCACTAGTCGAAACATCCAATATTGGACTGCAGCAAGCTGGATGGATATTTTCCGTACATCAACACATGCATCCTCCACTCAGCCTTTGGACATTTTAATAATGCGGTGTCATAAAATTTTCATTAAGAAAATATGTTGCGACCATTTAATAGCTTGGATTTATTGTTACGAGTGCATATAGAGAATTTATTTTTTCTTATTTCTCGACGATGCGAGGGGGTTAAATCATGCGAATCCTGTACTGTACGGTACGGTACTGAGAGTTGGGGAGGCATTTGGAAAGTGCTCAAACGAATTATGAACATTTTAACGCCAATGTACACAGTGAGGCGCGTCCGTACATACATACATATATACGAGTATATCAAACTCTATGCTCTTGGACTTGGATGTATCCATAGTAAAAGAATTTATTATGAATTTTTACGAGTATGCTTGTTTCGGTTTGCAGGACCTCGTCATATTGCCTGGAACAGAGCGAGTTCCCTTTTGTTGAATGTCGGTTGTTAAATACATTTTTTTTCCCAGCAGATTTTTGTTGTTTTTTTGTATTTGATGGTGTTTTTATAATCACTCGAATGACAAAAAGTGTCAACTTACTAAAATTATACAAGCAGGCGAGGTCGTTGGTTGAGTTGAGGTACTCGCAGAACACCACCCTTTCGGTATTGTGCTTGTCCATATTTCCAGTCCAGTGGAAGTCATATTGTTGTGTAATATTTCGTGGACCGTTAAGCATTGTAATGTCTGTCCTGTGTTAAATATTACATTAACAAAGTGTCATCGGGCTTGATTAAATTTTTCAGTGTTAGACAACAATGGGCGTCGAAAGCAACGTTCTTAATGAGGAAGTTTCCATTTAAAACAGGGTTGACTGGAGCAGAGGGTAGTTTATTGCGATGCAATGTTTGGCGATAGTGATACTGAGTTAATACTTACATTTTGCAATTGTGCAGAACAGTTTTACGATGCAATAAATCTTCATGTTGTTGATTTTGTCTTCGGAGGGTATGATTTTATTGGACCGATAAAATGTCATGATCATTACTTTCTAATGTTCGTTTAAAGAAATTTGGTTAATTACGAGTACTTAAAAGGTTGTAAGTTCAGGGTTAAAAATGTATGCTTCAATGTAAAAGAAGAGCCCAAAATATTCCTATTGTGCAGTTCTTAATTGAGTGGAATGTCTAACTTAGAAGTCATCCTTATCATAAGTTATTGCAGTTGTATGGCAATGAACAACTGAAGACTCCTTTCAATGTGTGATGAAGAAAATGAAATGAAGAATTCGAAGGCGTTGTTCCCGATAAAATGTTCATTGATTACACAAGTCTGCAAAACAAAAAAAAATTAGAGCTGTTTTGGCTTTTTTGCCTAATTCTTATGTTTTGGGTGTGTTGAATCCGAAAATGACTGTCAGTTTGTCATAGAACGTCACATTTTCTGACAATGTAGGTATCTATGTTGAACAAATTATCATCTATCTTGAAGTAAAAGATAAAAGACTAAACAATTTTTTTTTTTAAATTTATAATTGCATAGCAAAGCTTATTTTTTTATCTAAAATACATTCATTAGTAAGCACTAAACACATCTCTTTTTTCCAGTGAAACTCCTTTTGGTACATTTTCGTTTGTAGGAAGGTCTCTCTGAAGAGTCCAACAGTAGCCTGTCATCATTGCGACACTCCATTTTCCCTGGTATCTTTTTTCCATCTTCTTAATATCTTGGTGAAATCGTTGACCTTGCTCTTCACTCACGTCTCCTTAGTTTTCTGGAAAGTAGTCGAGGTGGGAGTGAAGAAAATATACTTTTAAACTCATTAGGCAACCTAAAGCTTGAAATGCTTTTAACATTCTTTTGACGATTTGTTTGTATTTAGCGTCTTTGTTATTGCCTAAAGGCAATCTATTTGAGGATCCGTCATGGTTGTGATGAATTGTGGATCAGCCATAAGCCGTCTAATATCTGGTCCAACGAAAACACCTTCTTTCATCTTTGCCTCTAAGAGGCCTGGAAACTTTTATATTAAGTATTTGAAGCAATTTCCATCTTTTGGAAATGACTTTAGAAATTGCTTCATCAATCCCAGCTTTCATCAATCTACCATCAATCGTTCGGAAGATTTCAGCCTCGAAAATGAACCAGGCGGCAAGCCGGAAACGTTAGTTGACGACGATGTTTTAAGAGCAACGGTGAATGCGGACCCAACGAAATGGATGCGGGAGATTGCACAAAGCATAGGAGTATCCCCAATGACAATAAGTCGACACCGTTCTCTCATCGGAAAGGTAAAGAAACTCATAAACTGAACGAATCCCAAAAAACTACGGCCCCTGGAAATCTGCGCATCACTTACATTAGAAAACCAAACTGGACCGTTTTTGCACCGAATCTGTGATGAAAAGTGGATACTGTATGATAATCGTAAAAGATTTGGGCAGTAGTTGGATGCAGATGAAAAACCAAAACACACACCAAGCCCGATCTTCACCCAAAAAAGGTTATGGTGACAATGTGGTGGGCATCGATAGGACCAATCCACTTTTCATTTCTTCAACCAGGAGAAATGATAAACGCTATCAAATATTGTGAGGAAATCGTCATATTGCATGCCAAATTGGCTGAAAAGCAACCTGCGTTGGTCAATAGGAACGTTGCAGTTGGGATTTGAAATTCTTCCGCATCCACCGTACTCTCCTGATATTTGCCCAACGGATTATTCATTTTAGATTGAATTCATTTTGCCGGCAGTAGGTCTTCCTGAACCAAGCAGAGGTCATAAAAGACTTTGAAGATTTCATTGCCTCAAAAAGTCAGTACTTCTATGAAAAAGGAATATTCGACCTTGTATCACGTTGGAAGAATGCAATAAATGCCAACGGATCCTATTTTAATTGAATGATAATTTACGGAAAAATAATATTGGCTTTTAAATTTTTACTATGAAATCGGACATTCCATGTGGTGCAAACCAATAGAATGATTACATCATGAAAAATTCTATCGAAGGCTTTGCTGAAATCGGTAGCAATCACATCAACTTCATTTCCAGATTCCAGTGCACATAAAGTGCTTGATACGAGTACAATTTCCGTTAAATTGGTGGTCGTATATATACCTTTGAGACAATAGATTTACAATGGAAAAGCATTATGTCATACGTAATGCTCTCAAAAAGTTTAAGTATGCAGGATAGCTTAGCAATTGGACGATAGTTCGAAATATCGTCTTTTCGACAATTTTTATGTAGTAGAATAATAAAAGACCTTTTCCAGGTTGAGGGAAATAATCCCTGGGTGATAGAAAGCTGAAAGAGAGCTGTAAGAGGTAGAGCTAGGTGCATTTCACATTTCTTTAAAAATATAGGGGACGATCATCAGGGCCAGCAGAATAATCATCTTTGAAGTTTATTATTTTATCTTTAACCTGCTTTAAGGTTATAGACACAGATGATTAGATGGTTGTTTGTGGGCAGCTGTTTAAGTAGGAAAAGTGAGAGTAGTCTGGCTCTTGGGAATGAATAGCGAGCTTGGCTAAAAAAGAGTAGCGAAGAGATTTCAATAATTTGAGGATCGCCCGGGAACTTATCAAGAAAATTCAATGGTAATAGATTATCCGATTTACTTTTAGTTTTTATGAACTGACAGAATCATTTGCGGTCGAAAATGAGTGTGTGGTCCATTCGATTAAAATAGTTGTCATAAAGAGTTTCGCAAAGTACAGATACATATATTTAGACAGACTGGTAGTAGAAGAAATCGGTGTCGGAACGCGATTTCGCTTGTTACGAAGAGATCGCAGCTCTTTATTATACCAGGGTGGTGATGAGGAATTCTTTTTGGGTAAAAAATGTACAGATTTTGAGAGACATTTGAAAATGCATCCTGTTAGGATTATCATAGAGAAAGTTAAAATTGGTCATACTAAGGAGATTTTTTAGTTTTTCCTAAAAAGAAACGGGATTAAGACCATTGTCATACGTCAATGTAAAAGAAAGGGGAGGGTGGTAACTATCCAACTTAGAAATAAGATGTCTACTTTCCAAAACGACGTAGTTATCTGTATCAGTGGCGAAGACTAGGTCGAGTTATCTACCAATTTTATTCGTGACATCACTTAATTGATATAGACTAGAGTCAGTTAGGCAGTCGATGAAAAGATTTTCTTTATCAAAGGTGAGATTTGTTGCAGTAAAATAGGACTGGGCAGTCTGAGCCCATAGAAGATTAGGTAGATTAAAATAACCTACAAAAATAACAGCGTCTTTGGGATCAACAGCATTAAAAATGCAGTCCATTGCATCAACAACTAGCTGGTAACTAGTAGGTTGCGCTTGCAAATAGGAATTCTAGCGCAAATGAATTCAAAGATTCAGTGGATGCTTTTATAAAGGGTCAATGACTCGAGACGAGAGTGTATAGCTGGAAGTAGACCACGACCATATAAATTCTCCTCTTGGGAAAATAATTCATAATTCTTAATATTAGGGGTGAGATTGGTTTCTGTAAGGGCAAAAATGTCGTAAGGCAGAATCTGCGAATTAAAATATGTATATATTTATGAGCTAAAATTGATCCACGACTTTTGTCAATGGCTCAACATGCCTTCTGTTTGTTTGTTTATTTAGTATTTTTTTACTATTAATTTTATAAATTTTAATAATAATAACAATTTTTGATTTATGATTACGTATTAAAAATAGCTACATAGAATTATAAAAATTTATAAAATATAATATAGTATAATAATTAATTAAGTTAAACAAAAAAATAATATAAATAACATAAATAATTTATTAACATGAATTTAGTAACAATAAATTTTGAAGTTTAACAAAATTCACGATTTGACGTTTAAACCTGTTGAAGTTGTTTTCTGATTTTATTTCATTCGGCAAAGTATTAAAAAGTCGGATTCCTTTGAAGAATGAATTATTTTAAACTGTATTTGGTCTTGTAAAAGGAAGGCAGAAGTCTTGATTATTTCTCAACGTAAATGGTTGAACATTTCCTACATAGTTTTCTAAACGTAACAGATAATGAGGTGTTAGATTATTTTTTTATTTTAAATACGAACAGTAAAACATTCATCAAAATTCGTTGATTAACACTAAGCCACATCAACACATTTAACATAAAACAGATAGGTGTATAAATACTCGTATTTCACTTTAAAATTGTTCGCACTGCCTTATTCTGAAGGAGTTGAATGAAGCTTGTTAATCAGGATTGAGGAGCAGTATTCAAAATGTGGCTTTATTATTGAATTTAAAATGTTTATTGCACTTATTTTTGAAATATTTTTACGAATTCTTTTAAGTAGATTTATTTTTTTAGATATTTTCTTCACAATACTATATAATGTACGTGTTTACCGAAATTGAATTTGTTGTCTATCACTATTCCTAGGTACTTAATTTCCGAAACGATTTCAAGGCTTTCGTTATCTATTCTAATGTTTATCGAACTATCACTTATTACATCGTTGCTAACTACCATCATTTTTGTTTTAGAAACATTCAACTTAAGCTTATTTGCTTTAAGATACGTTAAGATTATCCAAATACTGTTTCATTTTTAAAATACCTTCGTCTAAATTATCACAACTTACATAAAGTAGACCATCATCTGCAAACAAAGAATATTCACTATTATTAACTACACTTCCGATGTCATTGATATAGACGTTAAAGATAAATGTCACTAGAATAGAACCCTGCGGTACGCCAATTCTAATTAGAATTTCATCAGATAATAATTTATTCACTTTAGTCCTTTGCGTTCTGCCTGATAGGTACGAAACCATCCAGGATAATGATTTTCAGCGTACTCCATATAAAATTTCTCTGCCCATCGTCTCAAACGCCCTTTTCAGAAACAGTCGTTCGCAGAACTCCGCAGAGAATTAACGTGTTTCGACTTTTACTAGAGTGAAAAACATTGTGATTTCGTAGTAAAGATAATTTGTTGCCTGTTTATTAATTGACTCGTTAGTCACGGCGTTAGATCGGCGTCGATCGTCAAATTGTGAGACACGGGTTCAATCCCCGGTCTAAGCTTGGAACTTTTTTTTTTTTTGTACATAGTGTTACATAATGTTATCAAAACAAAAGCAAAAAGCAGTACCTAAGAAAATCACGTGATGGATGGTGGAGAGCGTTCCACTCTTCCCATAACGGGAGTTGTAAAAGGCAACAATGGTGTTGCCGGTGCCGTGGCGAAAGCCATTAAAAGGAGGAGGACGTTAAAAACCACTCCGAACTTAACAAAACTAAAAATGGGTGCTGCTTTGGTAGCTGAAACAGCAAAAACAACACAACAAAATAAAAAAACAGTCAGATGATACGTTCATGTACATCTCTGATGAGGTCCATTAAAAGCGGCAACAATAACTTTGCCTCTCTAGCGGCATCTGAATCTGAAGATGAGGATGAAAAAATAGAAGAGCTTAACAGCAGCATACGAATGCTTAATGAAAAAGTGCTTGCTATTAAGCAACGACAAACTGCACGCAGGCAGAGGGAGCAACAAGACGTAGAGAGCTCACAACATCAATATCAGAAACAACAACTGCAGCAACAACATAAACAGCAGCAGACGAAACAACAAATGCAGAAAAAGCAGAAAAAGCAACAGCAGCAACTGCTGCAAGAACTACAGCAGCTGAAACCACAGCAGCTGAAAAAATAGCAGCAGCGTCAACAACACCAACAACAACAAAATCAACAACAACTGCAGCAGCAACAACAACAACAGCAGCAGAAGAAGAAGAAGGAGAAGGTGCCTCCGATCAACACCTATAAACTAGAGGTAAATGCAACCAAGGACTTGTGTAAGTTGGTCATTGGTAGTAATTTTAATATTAATCGTTTGGGGAACGATCGCCATGCCATCCACTGTAATACAGTGGAGGGCTATGCGAAAGTGAAAGAGCTCCTAAAGGAAACGACGACGGAGCACTACTCATTCACACTAAAGTGTGAAAAGCGGCAATCGATGCTGTTGAAGGGGTTGGAACCGTCTACTGACCCAGAGGAGATCCTGGCTCTGCACAAAGAGAAGGAGTGCGAAGAACTCCATTTTGTAAAGCCATTTACCACAGCTAGAGCCAGGCGGGAGAAACGGAGTCTGCCGTTATTCCTGGTGCGGCTCAGTCCGAAAGCCGTCTGGATAGTCTAAGGAGTATCAATGTCCTAGACTACCAGGTGGTTCAATGGGGGAAATTAAAAGGAGCGAAGGCGTTATAAAATGCGTTCGCTGCCAGAGGTTCGGGCACGCCGCGTCGAACTGCCAAATGCAGCCTCGATGCGTGAAGTGCGCTAAGAACCACAGTTCCGAAGAGTGTGCTCTGGGTGTTGACGGAGCATCCGATAGGCCGCAGCTCTCGTGCGTGTTATGTGGAAACGTGGGACATACCGCAAACTATCGGGGTTGTCCTAAGTTCGCTGACATTAAGAAAGCAAAACTTACTCGGCAGCAGAAGGTTAGTTTTTTTTTAGTTTTAAACGCATTTTATTTTCTAATCAATAACTCTTACATACTAACAAAAAATGCTTAAATGCTAGCTTAAAATTACTTAATAATCTTATACTAACTTACTGGCCCCACACAGGCACTCTAAGCTACTCTAAATTCTTATACTATGTCTTTCGACTTTATTAACATTTTCTTTATGGGTATTTATTTACTATACTTAAAGCTAAGAAAAAATATTGTTAACAAAAACTTAGCGTATGGACATAATTTTTTATTTTTTATAAAAACTTAATATCTAACTTAAAATAAGCCTTAGTCTACCTAACCTACATACACAATAAACACATACACACACATAGACATTATACACAATTATATACATATATTAGTATATACCTTTGTATACACTAATATATGTACATATTTCTTAAATGCTAACCTAAACCTACGTAAGCTGGCCATCGCTATTTACAAGAGAAAACAGATTGGTCAGCTCTGCCTCATTAGTAAGGCTGGTCCGTAATTGACGGAAACGACGACGAAGCATCTTCTCCATCATTCAACCACCAGATATGCTGATGCTGCCGAACGACATCCCTCTTATCGCGATTCCCCACCGCCCTACTGAACCTGAGGCGATCCACACTGCCATGTGAGACGTCTCTGTTGTAGTTGAGTCGTCTGTCCCCAGCTGTCCGAGCGACATGGAAGATTAACGGCACCGCTGATCTATCCTGGATCAACCGTATCTGATCTAGGTAGAGGAATGCTTCCGGTGGAACGAAGCCGTCAGATCGCACACTCTCGTGGTAAAGGTAATTGGGGTAGTAAGCCCCAGATATCAGGTTATTCATCGAGGTCATTGCTCTTGCAATGTGCCTTCGAGTCAGCTTAATTACGAAGTTGTCCACTCGTATTAGGTTCGCCCTATTGTAAAGGACCTCATTAGGATAAAATTTCTTGTACACCGACTCTGGTGTTCTGTACAAGCGAAGACAAGCCCTAAGGCAAGCCCTCTCAAACACCCGAATCTTTTCCATTAAGCTTGCTCGTACATTGAACCACACGGGACAACCAAATACCAGCATGGGCCTAATAAGGGCCATGTAGCAGATTACCTTTACCCTCACATCGAGTTGGCTGCTATAAAAAAGTCTCTTTGTAAGGGCAAAAGCACCTTTAGCTCTGGCCAGAGCAGCATCTACATTTTTGCCAAAATACAGAAACTGATCTAGCCAGATCCCAAGGTATCTGACTACATTTCGACAGGCAAGAGGTTGTCCGTGTTGTCCAATGATCAAGAACTTTCGCCAATTTTTTCTGGTATCCCTAGAGGCTCCAGACAACGGCGTCCTAAAGAGAATGGTTTCCGACTTCTGAAAGTTGATTTTCAACTTCCAGTCATCGCAAAATCGTCTTATCTTATCGAAGTCACGCTGCAAGAGAGTATTAATGACCTCGATTTGTGGACCTGTTCTGTACGCTACCAAATCGTCTGCGTACGCAATAGTATGGGGAAGTGAACCTATCAAGTCGCTTGTATAAATGTTAAATAGGATCGGCGAATTGACCGCGCCTTGCTGAAGACCATTTTTAATTTGAAATATTCCAACAGAAGTCATATCACCATTTTTCACGATGAACTGTCTGTTAGTTAGCATATTATAAAGAATGTACAAGAGTGGTTTACTGATCCCCAACCCCGTCAGCTTATCGGCAGCAGAAGGTGGAGGTCAAACTTTCACCTGTCAGATTTTAAACACCAGCCGTCACGTCCCAAATTTCCTACGCCCAAATGGCGTCAGGTAGGGGGGTTACGGTACAACAAGCGACTGTTGCTTCTCCGGCGCCAACGCCGAGGACAACGGAAGCTGCACCTAACATGCTGGCTATATTGATCGCAATACAAGGGCAGATGGCTCAGCTGCAAAAGCAGGTGCAAGAACAGGCCAAGCGGGTGGACCAGATCTACGCGCTGCTGCCGGGCCTAACGCAACACATGTCGTAATAGGTACGCACATGGTGGAGCAAACTTTGAAGAATCTTGCGGTGAATGTTAATTCACTGATTAGGATCGGACGAAGAGCCGCGATGTTTAAATTGCTACAAGACTGAACTCCTGATGTGCTTTTCGCTAGCGAAACCAAGCTAACATATAAGCACAAACTCGAGTACAATAATTATATTGTTAGAAGAAGAAATCGGCCCAGATCCAAACGTGGAGGCGGTGTCGCATTCTTCATTAAAGAAGGTATAACATTTCACAGAGTGTACAAGGGCGTGTTGCGCAGGTTCCGGGTGTTGGAAGCAGTCGTCGTTTACATCCCGCTCCGCAGTGGAAAGCGGCTGTACTTGGCCTCTGTTTATGCACCTGAGGCTTCACAATCCACCCTATTCATTACAGAGCTCGACACGCTTTTTCGACTTCTGAGGCTGGAATCGGGGGAGAATTATTTTATAATCGGCGGGGATTTCAACGCTAGACACAGGGATTGGGGAAATAATTTGCCAAATACTAGAGAGAACCTACTACTCGATTGGTGGGGTCAGCACGATGTTATGTACAGACTCGGTCTTAAAGCGACGGATAACCCGTCGTTTCCCAGAGGCGGGTCTTATTTGGATCTACTGCTGTACGACGAACGTATACGACTGACAGGTACGAATTTACAAACATTAAACTGTCTGCGCACATTCGTGTATGACAGCGACCATTGCGGTTTTAGCACCGAAATTGCAGTTCCCAACGAAATTGCGGAATTGGAGGAGTTTGTCCAAAGATATTCTTACAACTACAGTAAGACTCGATGGACACGCTTCTCCGCAACCTTGACAAGAGCGCTCTCCTCTAACACGCTCCACCCACCGTCCAATAGGAATTTGTCAAACGAGGAGATCGACAATTACCTAAAACAAATGGACGAGGCAATTAAACGAACTATGGACGCTACAATACCGCGGTATCAACGTACGACTAACGAAGACCTGTTCCGCAATCCTACTATTGACGCACTGCACCGACAGAAAAGTAGACTTCTGACAAGACTTCAAAACTTGTACAGACAGTTAACTGACTGATAAGACCCGGAGATTATGACACTGAAGTCGTCGATTAAAAATGTGCAAACGTTAATAAAAGAGAATTACAGCATTTATGTAAGTTTGTATTGGAACAGCAAGGTTCGGGCTATAAACACCAGCAACCCGAATATGTTCCCGCAAATAAATAAACTATTTCGGAGAAAAAATCAAAACGACCTTCAGTGTCTTAAAATAGCCCGGACAACAGACAACGAACGGTTACTGACAATAGCAGGTATTGATCCAAATGAAGCCGCCGACGACGACGACTTCTTTATGATCGAGGATCCGCAGGAGAAGATTGAGACCATAGGGGCGACTTTCCAGGAAGTATACAAGGCCATTGATATCATTGGCCCTAATTATGACCTGGACAATCGCGTCTTGGTGCACAACTGCTACATTCGAAATGAAATAGAGAATTGGCGATCCTGCGGCTCTGGCTTCACCCGGTTTAGCAACGAAAATATGGCAAATAATGTCATTGCCAGAGAGGGTGACCTACCCCCGTTTATTTTGAAGGAAGCACTCCATGAGAACTTCGACACAATCAGAGCTAAGAAATCAGTGGGGACCGATGGTATTCCGAACATCGTGCTTCGACATCTTCCTCTAGAAGCGGTGGATATCTACACCACCCTGTTTAATATTGCAATGAATAATGCACATTATCCAGCGCATTGGAAAACGGCGGTGGTTCAACCTATCCCCAAAAAGGGAAAGGATATATCCAATCCGGCGAATCTCCGGTCGATAAGTCTCCTTCCGAATATCAGTAAGGTTTTTGAAAAAGTAATCAATAGAGCTCTGTCTAGGTGGGTTGAGGACAAACATATAGTTCCGGATAATCAATTCGGTTTTAAGGCGGGACATGATATCTCACATGCCGCGTCTAAACTGGTGTCCGATATCCAATGGAATAAAGGCAAAAAACAATGCACTGGTGCCTGCCTTGTTGACTTGGAGAAGGCTTTTAACACCGTATGGTTAGATGGTCTTTTCTATAAGCTGACTAGGCTGGGGATCAGTAAACAACTCTTGTACATTCTTTATAATATGCTAACTAACAGACAGTTCATTTCAACATTCATATTCAACATTTTTACAAGCGACTTGATAGGTTCACTTCCCCATACTATTGCGTACGCAGACGATTTGGTAGCGTACAGAACAGGTCCAAAAATCGAGGTCATTAATACTCTCTTGCAGCGTGACGTAGATAAGATAAGATGATTTTGCGATGGCTGGAAGTTGAAAATCAACTTTCAGAAGTCGGAAACCATTCTCTTTAGGACGCCGTTGTCTGGAGCCTCTAGGGATACCAGAAAAAATTGGAGAAAGTTCTCTATCACTGGACAACATGGACAACCTCTTGCCTGTCGAAATGTAGTCAGATACCTTGGAATCTGGCTAGATCAGTTTCTGTATTTTGGCAAAAATGTAGATGCTGCTCTGGCCAGAGCTAAAGGTGCTTTTGCCCTTACAAAGAGACTGTTTTATAGCAGAAAACTCAATGCGAGGGTAAAGGTAATCTGCTACATGGCCCTTATCAAGCCCATGCTGGTATTTGGTTGTCCCGTGTGGTTCAATGTACGAGCAAGCTTAATAGAAAAGATTCGGGTGTTTGAGAGGGCTTGTCTTCGCTTGTATAGAACACCAGAGTCGAAGTACAAGAAATTGTATTCTAATGAGGTCCTTTACAACAGGGCGAGCCTAATACGAGTGGACAACTTCGTAATTAAGCTGACTCGAAGGCACATTGCAAGAGCAATGACCTGGACGAATAACCTGATATCTGGGGCTTGCTACCCCAATTACCTTTACCACGAGAGTGTGCGCTCTGACGGCTTCGTTCCACCGGAAGCATTCCTCTACCTAGATCAGATAGGGTTGATCCAGGATAGATCAGCGGTGCCGTTAATCTTCCATGTCGCTCGGACAGCTGGGGACAGACGACTCAACTACAACAGAGACGTCGCACACGGCAGTGTGGATCGCCTCAGGTTCAGTAGGGCGGTGGGGAATCGCGATAAGAGGGATGTCGTTCGGCAGCACCAGCATTTCTGGTGGTTGAATGATGGGAAGATGTTTCGTCGTCGTTTCCGTCAATTACGTACCGGCCTCACTAATGAGGTAGAGCTGACCAATTTATTTGCTCTGTGAATAGCGGTGGCCAGCTTACATAGTTTTAGGTTAGCATTTAAGAAACATATACATATATCAGTGTATATAAAGGTGTATGCTGATATGTGTATATGATTGTGTACAATGTCTATTTGTATTTATGTGTGTATTGTACATTTAGGTTAGGTAGGCTAAGGTTTATTTTAAGTTAGATATTAAGTTTTTATAAAAAATAAAAAAATGTCCATATGCTAAGTTTTTTGTTATCAATTTTTTCTTAGCCCTAAGTATACAAAATAAACATTTATAAATAAAATGTAAATTAAGTCGAAAGACATAAATATAAGAATTTAGATTAGATTAGAGTGCCTGTGTGGGGCCAGTAAGTTAGTATAAGTTTGTTATGTAATTGTAATATAGAATTTAAGCATTTTTTGTTAGTATGTAAGAGTTAGTGATTAAGAAAATAAAATGCATTGAAAACTTGACCTTTTCAGAAATACATATTATTTTAGCTTTCGCTTCGAGTTGTAGTTTCCAATTTGCTATGACCATGTTAAGTGCACCTTCACAAGAATGCTGTTTTCTAAACCCCACTGGTTTTCAAATATCAGTTTGTGAAAGTAAAAAATGATTCCATTTGTAAGTGAACAACTTCTTCGAGTAGCTTCTCATAAAGAGGAAGGACATTAACTGATCTAAAATCCTCACATTTGATTGAGTGTTAATTAATAACACTTTCCAAGAGTTGTGGAAAACACCTTCTCGAAACGTTTGGTTGATAATTTTACTCAACGGATGTGCTATGATATCCGCCATATCTTTAAAAATGCCAATGTTAAGGTAATGGGGATCTCGCTTATTTTTTATATTGGAAAACAATTTCTTTATATCAGAGATATCTACTTCACGAAATCTGAAACAGGCAGCGTTTATTTCGATCCTGTTAACAAAAGGGACATATGGGATCGAGACATTTATTTCTGTTATACTGTCTACAAAATATTTTTTAAATTAAAACACTCTAAGCTATGTTATCAAAAATTACTTTACTTATCTCTGACTGTTTTTGCTTTAGTAAAATTTGTTTTATCGTTCTACACATTGATTTCTGGTCGACTGAATTAACTATTTTGTGTTTGAAAAAATTACTTTTTTCCTTATTAATTTATTTTTTAAACTGGTTTCTTAAATATTTATAGTTATCCCAGTCATTTGTACTATTTGTAAACCTAGCCCGCTTATATGAATTTATTTTTTAATCTTTTAATGCTCTGAGATGGTGGCTAAATCATTCATGCTCATTTTTGCGCACTGATTTTGTTTTAAGGAAGCAATTCACTGTTTCGTTTAAGATATTTTTAAATATCGAAGCCATTTGGTTTGCATCACTTAAGTAGCATACCATATATTATATATATTAGTCTTAATCAAGCAGTTATTAAAGTCACTTTTTTGGTATTTTACAAATTGTTTTTCTTTCCATTTCTTTTCTTATACTCTCATTAATCTCTGCTAAAATAGATTCATGACCAGAGATTTTTAAACTTGTTACTGGTTTAGCTGTTATTCGTTTTGAGTTCGTTATTGCAAGATCTATTAATGTTTTCAAATTTTGGGTCATTCTAATGGAGCTAGCAGTAATCTGTTTAAAGTCACAATTAATCACAATTCTTTGAATATTTCTCCTTTATAGTTCATTTGTTTGCATCCAGTCAATATTGAAATCCCCAATCACAAGGACTTCCTGTGAAAACTCGGGCAATTCATCCATCCACTCACTAAATTTATCGCAAAACATTTTTTTTTAACATTTTGGTTACTTGTAGACAGGTACTATAATTAAAGTGTAAGTATCACAAAAAACTTTGAGTGCGATCGCCACCATATATCCTTATCGATCGCATAATCTTGTATTATATCTGATTAAATAAATTCATTCTCTTGCAAAAAAGCCATTGGGAACAAATTGGGCTTTGAAGTTCACGTAACCCACTGGCTGTACATCTCGGTCATAAGACGACTCGATACTCACCTAACGCGTGGTTGTCTGGTGGATGGTCATAAACAATGCAGTAAACTGCAGCAAACTAAGCAGAATCAAAAGAATCGATATCTTCAGCATGTAAGTTGCTGTGCTCCGCAGCTATTCCCTTAAAGCAACTACACAGTGGATGAATAATTTATTTGGCTACGCTAATACCCGAACACTATACCCGAACTTTGGTTTGACAAAGACTTTCATATAAGCTTCCCCCCTAGATCATTCTGGGAGGAAGATGCTTTCATGGACGACAAGTCAATCCACTTCTATACAGATGGATCTAAAACCGATTACGGGGTTGGTGGCGGTGTTTTCTCGGATAAGCTAAATCTTCAAATCACTGTAGCGTGTTACAGGCCGAAATTTTGGCGATTAAAAAAGTTCCGTACTGGCTGAAGAAAATCGTGATATCTGCAAAGTATATACGCATCTTTTCGGTTAGTCAGGCCGCTATTAAGTCCCTGGACTCAGTCTCATTAAATTCTATAACCGCCTTGGAATTCCGATCATCTCTTAGGGAGATGGCAGAGCAGTTCAACTTTCACCTATGTTGAGCGCCGGGGCATTCACACATTCCAGCGAATTGTAGGGTTGGCGAACTCGCTAAAATTGGAACCACTCTACAGGATAGGGTAGCATCAGTATACCAATCTCTACGTGCAAATTAATGTTAAAGCTGGATGCTAACAAAAGAACATACCTAAGGTGCACTGTTGAATCAACATGTCTACTGACCAAACAGATCTGGCCAAAGCTGGGTTTGAATCGCTCTAAGAGTTTGGTCTTTCAAAATATGAAACATACGAGGGGCGTTCAATATATTCTCGGTATCGATATGAAGGAAAACGCGAATTCAATTTAAATTGTTTTTATTTTTCAATATAATCTCCCCTAACATCAATGCATTTGTTACATCTTGAGATAAGCTTTTTTAAACCCTCAAAAAAATAAATTTCCTCTTTCTCTGCAAAATACCCATTTATTGCCGACTTGAGTTCTTCATCATCCGAAAATCTTTTTCCACGAAGGCATTTTTTCAAATCCGGAAACAGGAAATAATCACTAGGGGCAAGGTCTGGACTATAGGGTGGGTGCTGGATTTCTTGGAAACCACAATCTCGCGCAGCAGCCTTGGAAACTCGCGCCGTGTGAACAAAAGCGTTGTCATGAAGAAGCAACTCACCCGCTGCGAGTTTACCCCGTCTTTTCTTTTTAATTTCCTCCCGCAAATTATGCAAAGTGGAAGCGTAGGATGTGGTGTTGATGGTTTCGCCTTTTTTTTTTTGTACTCAATGAGCAAGATTCCCTTTGAGTCCCAAAAAACTGTGGCCATGAGCTTCCCGGCAGACGGAGTGACTTTGAACTTCTTCGGGGGGTCTGTTCCTTTTTTATGCCACTGCATGGACTCTTGTTTGCTTTCAGGGTCATAGTGGTGGACCCATGTTTCGTCCCCAGTAACAATTCGATCCATAACACCGTCCGCGTTCTCACTACACATCTCCAAAAGCTCTCTACAGCATGCGATTCTCACTTTTTTCTGAGGCGCTGTGAGCATTCGTAGCACCCACCTTGCACTGACCTTTGAAAGGTTAAGATGGTCATGAAGAATGGTGTGAATGGTACCAATTGAAAGCTTGGTGATCTCTGCCATCATTTTCACCTTTATTCGGGCATCCTCAAGAACAAATTTTTCGACTTCTTTGATCCTTTCTCCCGTACAAGCAGTAGCCGGGGCGCCGGAGCGGGGGTCGTCTTCAATGCTCTCTCTGCCTCTCTTGAACTCACTTGACCACTTTTGCACAGTTGATAATGAAGGTGCGGAACCCTGGTAAACAGCCACCATCTCTTCATGAATAGTTTTTTGACTTTTTTCTTGCTTAGTGAGAAATTTAATTACAGCGCGATGCTCAATTTTCACCATCATCGTCTCAGTTGCCATTATGATTCTGTTTAACTAGAGATAAAACGCGAATTAATAATCACATTTATATGAAATTTTACATGAATGCACTAAAATAATAGTATTACTTGATAAATAAGTCAATTTATATATAGAACCACAGCTTCACCCCGATACCGAGAATATGTTGAACGCCCCTCGTATCAGTGCCATCATAGCTGTCTTCACTGGACACTGCCTTATAAGCAAGCATGCAAGAAGGCTTGGCGTCCTTACAAATGATTTCTGCAGAAAATGCGCGAATGAGGAGGAGGAAGGGACAATCCCCCACCTACTCTGTACATGCTTTCTTCTACGATGACTTAAGTGATCTAATCACCATAGACGTTACGAGTCTCTAACGCTTTATCATAAACTCAAATTGATTCCAAGAGTAGGAGGATCATAGACCCACGTGGCATTACAATGTACCAACAACCACTCTTACCTAACTTAACCTAACATAAACAAAAGAGCGGTCCAACAAGTATACGATCGTTCATGTTTTTTCTACGGCAATTTGCTACCCGGGGTTTCAGTTTTCTATATATATATTCCAGTTTTGCATGTGGAAAACTGTGCGGCTTATCGAATATTGCCGCAGTTCGTGCCTACGTCTGAAGACCAGCGATATGGAAAAAAACAAAAGCGTGACTTAGATGACCTCGGCACTAGAACACGTCGTGTAACTAAGCTACGAACAAGAAGGTGGAAAGAGTTTTCGAACAACGAATCCGGCGGGAGAAAACACACTCAACTCGTGTAAATCAAATTGTTTACCCCAACTAACATAAATACGTTTTTTATTAAGCAGGAGCGGCACCTAATTACGTATTGCAGCACTAACAGCACCAAACTCAGATAGATTATCGCTTATTCTGGAATAACGCGACGCACTGTAAAATGAAATTTCGCGAACCACCAACGTCCCAGACCCAACTTTTACAATAAGAGTAACTGGGAAGGCCTTACCGAAACACATATCTGCAGAGAAGAGGAAACGTCACAACTTAATTTAAGAAAGAAGTTAGATCCAAACAGCAAATTCTTGAAAATGCTTCCTAATTACAATAAATCAAAAGTATAGCGCACAAAGCGTAATATAGCGTAAGGTAATTTCGAAAAAAAAAAAACATTGCACTGTGGTGAAATGACGAAAAGAAAAGGTTGTAAAGGACTAAGTTCAAGTCTTTAAAGGCTGAACTAAGTATAACGGAATTACCGAAATTGATATAGCTGATCTCGAGCTGGCGCAATAACTACGAGTATATAGAGTTTGTGCCAGGTCTCATAGGAATTTCTTCACAATCGATGAGTATGCGGTAAGCTTTTCAGGGTGTGATTTCTAGCACTAGAAAATATGAATACATTTTTAAGGTTACGGTTCAGCGTAAAACAATTTCGCAAGAACAGTAGTCGCCTAAATTTATTAATGCCGAGCAGTGAAAATGATATTTTAAAACATTTTTTAATGAAGAATATCTGCGCAGTAACTTTTTGCCGGCTTTTGGGCATGAAGAGGGAATATCAGGTTCTGGGGATGACGAGATTAATGATACTGTACAAAGGGTGAACGGAGGGCGGTCAGTAGGAGCAGAAGAATAATTGGAGATCCTGGATTCCCTTTTTTGATCAATAAGCTACTGAAAGGAGCTCAACTGCCCACACAATGCATGATTCCACTGTGTATAGGTAAAAGCTATATGAGCGATAACATTAAAACGAAAGCTAAATGAGCACAGAAAATAACCGAACATTTTAAGGTCAAGGTTAGAATATATCGGGTAGATGTTCCAGATCCATCGGATTTTAATGTCCTTTAAGATTGTTTGCTTTATTTCAATGAATCCAGAAGGAACTTCACCGGCGACAGCACTTAGTGATATGAGTTTCTCTCATATATCATATATAAACATATATCAAAGTTAAACGTTTTCGCAGAAGTCCACATTAAAAAAAATTATAGTTGGAAAACTGCATGTTGAGTGTATTAACTGGTATTGCCATGCACAAAGGCGTTGTTTGTAAGAACCTGTTGGAAAAGAAAAAACAAAGTTCGGATTCAGGATGAAGCCTCTGGCCCTCACTCACGAGGTGATCCAAAATAGAGTTACATGTAAAAAAGTTTTAAAGTTCGCAAACTTAGCCAGCATCCTACTACGGTACCATCATCACTGTCACAGCAAGTGTCGAAGAATGTTGTGTTACAGCGGACTATAGTGCCTAACAAAAGCGTAGTGCCCATCACGTGCCAGTAAACAGCCTGCAGTCTTTCCGACTGAATGACATCAGGGAAGTCACTGACATCTAAAAGAAGTAGAGAAGCATTCGTTTGGTCAGCCGTCAACCTAGAGCGGTTATGCGCATATTAAACGCAACTTTTAATGGAAGCCCGAACAGAGGACGTTGACAGTCCTAACGCAAGTTCGGGTCCTGTAAAACTTTCCTCTGAGCCATAGCAAGTTCATCATCCAAACAAGACTCAATGAACTCATCGTTCCGACTGCGTTGATTGAAGTCTTCACAATTTAGTTCATTGCAATTAGGATTCCTTATAAAAGGTTTTTCAATAGGGACATAACAATTTTGTATTTTAATACAAACTCACCCTTAAACTTTTTTTATGATCTGTCAATGTCACAACGTCAGTCAAGATATACATTTTTATCATGGTGAAGTTCACGAACTAGCAACGTTTGGAAATTATTAAAAATTTCTACCGAAATTCTGAGACGGTGATCGCAAATTCAAGAGCGCTTACCCCAATTTTCTGTCGTAATAATCGTCCCACTAGACAGACTGTGAGTGGATAAATTTGAGTCAACATATTCACTATTGAATAGTCTTGTGCCAGTGAGACAACGCACCGGTCGAAGTACCGAAAATATCGCAGCCGCAAGTGTTTCAGTTAAAAATGAGTCAAATCCGTCGAATCCGTTTATAGGAATCGGGAATCTCTCCGTCCATAATGTGGCGAATTTTGCGTAAAGATCTAAGCCTATATGCTTACAAGATCGAATTAACTCAACAATTGAAGCCTATTTCAGTGACGAGAATATGGCAAATAATGTCGTCGCCAATGAAGGGGACCTACCCCCGTTCATTTCAAAGGAAGAACTCCATGAGATCTTCGACACAATAAGAAGTAAAAAATCAGTGGGAATCGATGGAATACCTTATCCAGAGCATTGGAAAACTACGGTGGTTTATCCCATCCCTAAAAGGGGTAAAGATAAATCCAATCCAGCGAATCTCCGATCGATAAGTCTCCTTCCGAATATCAGTAAGGTGTTCGAGAAAGTGATCAATAGAGTCCTGATTAAGTGGGTTGAGGACAAAAATATAGTTCCGGATAATCAATTCGGTTTCAAGGCGGTGTCATACATGCCGCGTCTAAGCTGGTGTCAGATATCCAATGGAATAAAAGCAAAAATCAGTGTACTGGGGCCTGCTTGGTTGACTTGTAAAAGGCCTTCGACACCGTATGGTTTGAGGGGCTATTCTACAGGCTGACCAGACTGGGCTTCTGTAAACCACTTTTGTATATTCTTCACAATATGTTTATCGTGAAAAATAACGATGCGACTTCTGTTGGGACATTTCACATTAAAAACGGTCTGCAACAAGGAGCGGTTAATTCGCCGATCTTATTCAACCTTTACACAAGCGATTTGATAGGTTCACTTCCCCTAGCATAGCCTATGCAGATGACTTAATAGCGTACAGAACAGGTCCAAAAGTCGAGGTCATTAACATGCTTTTGTAACGTGACTTCGGGCAAATTAGGCGATTTTGCGATGACTGGAAATTGAAAATCAACTTCCAGAGGTCTGAAACCATTCTGTTTATAACGCCGTTGTCTGTTGCCTCTAGGGACACCAGAAGAATTGGCGAAAATTTGGCTTGTTGGAATGTAGTCAGATACCTTGGGATCTGGTTAGATCAATATCTATATTTTAACAAGAATATAGATGCTACTCTGGACAGGGCCAAAGGTGCTTTTGCCCTTAGAAAGAGATTGTTTTATAGCAGCCAACTCGATGCGAGGGTGAAAGTTATCTGCTACATGGCTCTCATCCGGCCCATTCTGGTATATGGGTGACCCGTGTGGTTCAACGTAAGAGCAAGATCAATCGAAAAGATTTGGGTGTTTGAGAGGGCTTGCCTTAGGGTTTGTCTTCACCTTTACAGAATGCTAGAATTTATCATGTATACTACACCTGAAATAAATGTCAGCCCTATATCTTAGTTATTCTGTGTTTTATTTAAAAACAAAATGGTTATGTCTTCATTGTAAAACCCGATATCTACTTTTGAAAGACCGACGCACGTTTTTCTGACAAGAAGTTAAATGAAACGTTTTCGTCCTGCAGAAGAACATCAGCGCCGCATTCTTAACCGATATTGAAGACATCCATGAAATTTTTTAGATTTTGTTCGGCAATAGGATTCTTTTTGGCATTGCATCAGACATACCCTTAAGGCTAGAGTCAAAAGACAGTCGTTGTGTGTTGTGATCAAAGCTCCAGTGAGTGTTGTACCAAAAACCAATTCTCTTAAACGGAATATGGTGCAGCCGATGATATGAAGCCGAGACCAACTGTTCTTTGAAAAAAGCAGCAGTATTTTCGTGAAAGCTTGCTTAGATGTGATTGGCGTTAAAGGATGCACCCATATATCTGAGAAAAACGCACGGCTTTCCTTCTTAATATTCGCGGAGTAAGGACTAAGGACAAAGTTCAAAACTGCTTCTTCTCTTGAGATATGAATGACACAAGAGAAGTGTGTGTCAAAACAATGTAACGAGATACATTTCGGGTATGATACTCTGCAAGGTTCGAAGCTAGACCCTATAAACTACACTACACCTTTGAGATGATTGAGCATACTTATCATAGAATATATAGAATATTGAATTCTGATTTCCATAGTGCGACTCTCTTTACCTATATCGTTCCCATCTATCCCTCTTCTTTTGAGTTAGAATACCGAGTTCTGGAAGTGATGGAGGTCAGCATAGTTGTATCAGTCGTAAACTGACACCATATCTCAGACATTGGTCCACATCCAATTCTTGAATGTTGCGAACGTTCTACTTGATGGCTAGGACTGGGAGGTTCGGTCGGCTGTTCTCAAAGGATGATAGTTGTCTCAAGACGAATGGGGAATTTAAAGCTTATAGGACTGGAGACTCGCAACCGTCAGCGTCAGAGAGAGTGTTTGAAGGTTATCGATGGGTAAGGGAGGCCAATCCCTTTGAAGCCAGACACCTTCGAATGCATCTAATCAAGGAGGTAGCCGAGGAAGAAGTAGGAGTATATAGGTGTACGGTCAATATATATAGCAGCGTCCAACGAAGCTTGGAGGTTCGTAATTGGAAATGGTTAGGGAAAATTGATAGGTATAGCTAGGCTCGACAAACTTCCACAAACCGTCCCGACAAACTTCCACAAACCGTCCCGATGGAGTTTTAGTTATCACTTAAAGCGGAAAAACACTGAGACTGCGCGAGTTTTGAGCTGCGAGAGCGTCAAATTAGTATTGTATCAGCCTTGAGATTTTTGGAGTTGCTTGCCATTTAATTAAGTCAATATTTAATGGTCCTGTCTCTTTCAAAGGTGTGGATAGTGGATATGGAACCCAAATACATGCTATTTACGGATCATAATCCATTCGTTTAGCTTATATACATACTATATATGAAGTGTCGCAATGCCGAGTCTATTGGAACAAATGTTTCGCTCGTTTGAGGAGCACATTTTAAATGCCTTAAACTAATTGTGTCATAATGATTTGAGTTCCAAACATAATATTTTATCCAGATATTCTTTCACAGAATTGAAATGTACTGGTCGCTGGAAAGGTACTATATGCAACTCATCTAGGAAGTTTGCTTTGATTTTGAGTATCGCTCCCAATGTCATTACTCTCATTAGCATTAATCGCTTTATTCTTTCTGGATATGCTTCACATCCCATCAGGATGTTCTTCATTTATATGTATACGAGTATGTCAGCTGGTATGTGAGGGTCTTTTTCATTTCTATCTTTCATCAATACAGTATGCCGCATAGTTAACCGCTCATTCCTTTCATATCCTCTATTGTTACCTTCGCCTTTTATGGTTTCGATAGTATATTCATACCTTTTCTACCTTTCCGGGTGCCTTAAGGACACAGCCACCCACCAAAATCATTTAAAATTTCAATTAAACCCATGTCCAAACCTAGACCCAAAACCAGCCAAAAAACCCTTTATCCATTGAGTGTAAATGTTGCTCATCATCTTCGAAGAGACGACCACCGCCACATTGTCACATAATGACCGCATCTTTTGTTTGGTGTTCTGTGTCTGTTGGTGTGTGTTAAAGGGGTGTTATGAAGCAGCGATACCCCCCTGTTACTGTCATCTGTACTTTGGGCTTGAAAGGGCATCCAGCCAGTTCTCATCCCTATGTGTGCTACATAAAATTGAAACTAATTATATTACACATCGTTTTGTGACCATCTCGTAGATAGTTTTCACTTAGGGGTCCACCGAAGAACATAGAGAAAGTATTGATGGTGCGGCAGCGGGGTATACCACTTTGCTTAGTCACACATGATGACAATGACAATGAGTAAGGCAACATCAGTTGGTCGCTAGGAACGAGAACAACGACATGAAGGACGATGTTGTTGATGATGATGAGCAAGAAGACCGAAATGATGATAATGGAAATGATGATCCTTAAGCCATCCCAGCGTTCGTCACCGCTCAAGCTCTATTCTATAAAATTCAATATAGGAGAGAAACTAGCTTTAATAAAATACCCATCATCAAATTTAATGAAGTAAGTTTTGCAGGACCCCAAGGCGGCCGCCGGAGTGATGGTTTGACAGTGTGACACGACATGAGGAGCTGACACTCTGTATGGGTAAATAATTCAACACTTCCTGTGCTGCCAGTGGTAGAGTCGAAGAGCGACGACTTTGGGTATCCTATTCTGGCTCCGGTACAGCTACTTTTGTCTTACTCCTCAAACTTACATACACACCTACGTAAAAGACATGCATGGATATGGATATGAGTATATATACTCTCGTACAGAAACAGATACTGGAATGAATTTTGTTAATTTCGTACGTTTTGTTTGTACAGTCATTAATTAAAGCCAACGTCAATATTTGGGAAAGTTGCTAAAGACGAAGGAGATATGGGAAACAAAGAGCGAAAGGGATATACTGCGTCCTTGCCGGCATATGCTGGTATTGGAACCAGCGCTATAGTACACTGGTGCTGATACTACAGCTGGAGTGGAGAATATTACTATACTGATAATATGGGTGGTGGTCGGTAGAGATGGGGCGAAGTGTATTCAAGGAATTCAATGGCAATGAAAGTAGACAAAGTTAAAGTAGATGAAGAAGTGGTATTTGGTGGTGTTTGAGTGACAAAGCGTTATCTCGATTCGTTTTTTTTTTGTATTTTTGTTTTGTTTCTTTCTTTGCTCCTTTGAACGCTCCTTCATAAAAACGGTTCAATTTCACATGCCATTAAGAGAAGGACACGACATATACATATATATTTGTATATGTATGTACATAAGTGGGTGGAGATGGAAGTTAGTTGGGTTTAATTTTATTACTTTCACATAAGGAACCCAAGAATCCGATGCAGATGATGGTCTCAGTCTCGGCGATTGGAACAAACTTGATTAATGATTTAGGGCGACAACTTAATTGACATGAGAATTAGATTTGCAGTTCTTTGCCTTAACACACACATACCTATGTACACATACATATGTACACATAATAAAAGGCACACTTTGATTAATGCATCGGTGATAGGCTGCTGAAATTTCAAATTTTCTTAAATAATTCACAGACTAAAGAGTTCTGTACGAAATGTTCGTGATCCAAAAAATCTTTTGCCACCGGTTCAGATTCAGTAACTTCCGATCTTAGACCCTTACTGTATGTCATGTGTCTACATGATCATAGTCTCATCTGAAGATATTAGCTTGGTCGTCATCGTTCTCCAAAAAGAATCGGCGTAGTACGACTCGAGCTGTATAGAGACTATCCCGGCTTACGAAATATTTTCTTTCGGTCCTGCAAGACCAACACGACAAAGGAAAACAGAAAAAAATTCAAACTATCCAGGAATAACTGTATCGTCTTTCTTAAGCGTGTGCAATTACAATACGACAAAAAACTGAGCAAAAAAATACTACAATGTCCCAGAAGTAGTTAAAGCTTTTGGTCGTTTATCAGAAACATCAGAAATTCTGCATCATGCCCATCCTAACTCTCATTTACAATGACATTCCAGCTGTCAGCTCTTTGGACAAGCCCAATCTGTTTGCTGCACACTTTGCGACCAGCTTAACACTTCAGATTGTGCTTTATCTACGCCTCCTCTTGAGTGCGTCAAATCTTCAGTGCGACAAATCCACTTTCGCACTCGTATGCAAGAGTACCCAAAGATCTTAATATATATAAATCCCCTGATCCAGATGGTATATACTCAGGATACGTTTTAACCTTGAGAGCGTACTGATTAAAAAAAATAAAATAAAATAAGAATTCTCTAAATAACGTTGAAATGAACTTGCTTTCATTGTCAGATATTTTCTTTGCATGCCGTGATGAGGAAAATAATGCCGCAAAGATTTTATGAAATGATTACTTGTTCAAGCGGGTAGTCAATTGACACTAGCGAATTTCCTAAACCTATCGATTATTGTAAGAAAATACCCATTATGTGTATGGTAGATTTCAATATGAACAATTGTAACAATTTCAAGTAGTTTCGAAGATTTTTCGGTTATTTCAAATTGGAGTTGCTCTTTATTTCGGTCATATCTTTCACAGATTTCGCAATTATTGACTATTTTGGTTATGATGTTCTTCATACTCGTATTCGGAAAATATTAACTCCTTTTTATATGTTCGAGACTTTCGAATATTTGATTTGATTTGAGATCTTATGATATTCCCTTATAGTCATTTCTTGTTAGTCTGTGGTTATAATATCTTTCAATATTGATAAATTGAAAAATTTGGAATAAACGGACTGGACTGATGGAAATATATTATCGTCTACAAGTATAGCTGTGTAACTTTTAGGATTGAGGTATTGTTTAAATATAAAAACCATGACAGTCTTCTGGCTTTGATCCTTGGGTTCAATGATGTATTTTTACTGCCTTTTGAAAAATACCTGTTGTCTAGCAGAGATTTATGTTTTAATGCTATTACGTTTAATGCAATGGCTAATAGTTCTTTTTCGATTGTACTGTAGTTTTGTTCAGTTTTCGATAAGGTTGCAAGTCGAACCTTAGGCTTATTGGAATCCAAAGGAGCTTGACACAGTACTGCACTTGTAGCAAACTGTAGTAGTAAAGTTGGAAGACTTCTTAAGATCCGGATAGGTTAGGATTGGGTTGTTACATAATAAGCTTTTGCAGTGTTCAAAATAATTAGTGAACCTACCGTCCAAAATATTTTTTTTCCCTTTACGAAGACATTCAGTAAGTGATTTGCTCAAGTATCTCTGATGAATTTTTTATAATAGCCTAGAAGGTCAAGGAAGAACTTCACCTGCTTAGGTATTTTCTGTAATGGAACATTTTTTACTGCTGTTATTTTTTCGGGGTTCGGTTTAACACCATCAGACGTTATTACATGGCCTAGAATTGACACTTCGTCCGAAGAAACTCTGATTTGTGGAGCTGTACCTAGAAAATAGATTCCTTCAATTTACTAAATATAAAATTAAGACTTGATAAATGTTCCTGCAAAGGAAAATGTTGCCCTGAAGACCCTTCAGTACATTATGCATGACTTGCTGAAAGGGTGCATTTTTCAACCCGAACCAGTCGGTCGTAGACTTCCTTGTGGATTAGATGTGTTTCTACTTAGAAAATGATAAGTGCAAAAATTTCAAAAACACTCAAAAAAATCGTTTTCAGAAGTGAAACGATAGCACAGCACCCGGTAGCCTCGCCGGTTAATGATCATAGGATCACGGGTTCGATTCCCAAGATTTGCGGATAGTTTTTTTTTTAATTTTGATTATAAATTTATCATTAAAAATAATAAACGTGAGGAAATTAAAACTGACTCCGACAGGTGAGTGGATGTGAGCAGTCCGCTAATCCAATAGCGGGACGAGTTGATGACTCAATGTCAACAACAGACGAGGCAGTCCAATTTCCAACCGCGTCAAGCGCCCTATCGGGCGCTCTATCGGCTGCCTGTTGAATTACGGGAAATAGCAGCTACATTATCTTCAGCTGAAGAAAAGCGTCATCATGAGTTAGGTGGTGACAACCCATATGTCTCAGACGGACGGGAGGGCTGTTATATGGGAAGGAGTAATAGCTTCGCTTCTCTGGTTGCCTCTGAATAGATTTCACTGTAACTCAGTGGAACGCTTTAACAAGATTAAAAGACACGACGACGGAGTTTTTCTTCTTCTCACCGAAGTGGGAGAATTGGCAAACCATACTGCTGATGGTAATAGAAGCATCAACTGGTCCAAAGGAGCGCCTTGCACTGCTTAAAGACAAATAGTGCTAAGGCCTCACATTTATAAGGGTCAAGCCAATTACCACAGGAAGAGCTAAATCGGATATTACCGTATTTCCTTGTTCAGCTCACTCCCAACATCAAACAAAAGAGTATTCAGGTCCTAGACTACGTTGGGAAATATTAAAGAGGGGCGAAAGCATTTTACAATGCGGTAGCTGCCAAAGGTTCAGGCACGCAGTGTCGAGTTGCGGAAAGAACCACAAGTCCGAAGAATGCGCTCTGGGTAGGGATGGAGCATCGGACAAAAGCCAACTTTCTTGTGCTTTATACAAGAACACACATAAAGAGACTAAATCTGGTTCGGCAGCAAAACGTGGAGGTTAAATATTCATCAGTTCTCAGTTAAACACCAACCGTCACACTCCAAATTACTTAAGCCCACCGCCAAGAGCATCGGAAGCAACATCCGACATGCTGGCTATCTTGCTCACTTGCTCACGCGAGTATCAGATCTATGCGTTGCTGTTGTTCCTAACACACCTTCTATCATAATGGGTACGAACATGGCAGAGAGAACCCGCATTAGCGAATTAGCGAAATCAAATTTCACTGATAAGGATCGAAGTAAAGGTCACGCTTTTTAAGTTGCTCAAAGATCAAGCCACTGACGAGATATTGCATAGCGAAACAAAGATAAGCAAAAAGCACAAAGGCACAGAAGATACAAAATAGTACGAAGAAACCGACTCAACTCCATACAAGAAGGTGGTGTTTCGATCTTCATTAGAAAAAGGAGATACAAAAAATGTGACAATGAAATGACCTGGAAAATCTGGTCTTTTTGCACAGTCCCTTCGAAACAGTATGGAGAACTGGCGATTCGAGAACTCAGGGTTCAATGATGAAAATATGGCAAATAATGTAATCGCCGACGAGAAAGAATTTCCCCCGTTCGTTTCTAAGGAAGATTTCCAAATGATCTTCGAATCACTGAGAAGTAAGAAATTAGTGCGAACTGATGGGATATCGAATATTGTTCTTCGATATTCCCTCCACCCTGTTTAATAATGCAATGTATAATGTCCATTACCCTGCGCATTGGAAAGCAGCGGTGGTGCATCCAATTCCGAAGAGGGATAAAGGCACATCCAATCCGGTATATCTTCGGTCGATAAGTCTCCTTCTGAATACCCGCAAGGTATTCAAAAAAGAGATCAATAGAGTCCTGACTAAGTGGGTTGAGGACAATTTAATTTAATTTAATTTTAATTTAGTGGGGGTTAACGCCCCCATTTATTTTGCTTAATGCAAGCTTAAAGTAACTTAAAAACTAGGACTTAAAAACTAACAAGAGTTAGGGGTTAAGAAGTAAGGGAATGGTGAAGGAGATTATATTTAAGACGAGAAGAGATCAATCAAAAAGGGGCTGGTTTGAGTTGACCTTACGGAGTATGCGGGAGATTGATTCGTTAGGGCAATAAGAAGTGCAGTGGGTTGGGATATAGAAGAGACGAGGACAGTGCAAATTACGAGGGTTAGTGTTGAAGGAAATAGAATTGTAAAGGGAAGCGCAGTCCACAGAACCGGAGAGTAGTCGATGAATGAAGAGAACGTCAGCTACGTCTCTGCGTTTTTCTAGGGTATTCAGGTTAAGAAGTTTGAGGCGGCCGCGATAGGGAGGTAAGATAAATGGGTCACTCCAGGGTAGTTCACGAAGAGCAAACCGAAGAAAATGACGTTGATTGTTCTCGATTCGGGATATATGAATTCGCTGAAAGTGGGACCATACTTGGCTGGCATATTCAAGGAGGGGCCGGACAAGGGTAATGTAAAGTGACCTTGTCACATAAGGGTTGCAAAATTCTTTAGACCAACGTTTGATGAAACCGAGTTGGCTTTAAGGATTATCTCATCAATATGCGAACGGAAGTTTAATTCTCTATCGTATAAAATTCCAAGATCGTGAAGGGATTGAACCTGGGGTACAGGTTGGTCATGTAGAAAATAAGGTCGAGAGGGGGATTGATTGGACTTCCGAGACAAAGTCATAGATTGGCATTCGGAAACATAAAGCTCAAAGCAATGTCTTAGACACCAAGTAGAAATCCTATCGAGGTCTTCTTGAAGGAGAATAGAGTCTTGGGGTGAAGAAATAGTTTTGGAGAACTTAGTGTCAGCGGCGTAAATGGATACGGAGTAATGTTTGATAATCATCTCAAGATCGTTTATAGTTAAAATAAAAAAGAGGGGACCTACATGACTACCTTTTGGGACACCAGAAGTGGCTAAAAACAGGGTTGAAAAAGCTGACCTAAAGCGAACGCTATAGTAACGGTTCTCCAGATAAGAAGATATCCATTTTAACAATATGGAGTCAAAACCGAGAGAAGACAATTTAAAAAGGATCAGTTGATGTGATATTTTATCAAAATAAATAGCAATATCTGTAGCAATAACGTCAATTTCGGTGCCATTTTCTATGGCTGAAAGCGCAAAGGATACGAATTCAACTAAGTTTGTAGTAGTTGATCTACCTTTTCGAAATCCGTGCTGACTGGGTGATATAAGTGACTTGCACTGAAAGCTTAGAACTTCGTATAAAAAACTTTCGAACATTTAGCAATAGGACGGTAGTTGGTTACTTCATTCTTTGATCCCTTTTTGTGAACCGGGGTTATGAAAGAGGTCTTCCAAACTTGGGGGAATTCCTCTTGTGTGAGGGACAGATGAAAGAGGGAGGAAAGTGGGTGCGAACGATTGGAGGCACACTTTTTGAGAAATATTGCTGGGAGCCCATCTGGACCAGACACAAATTCATCATTGAGATTTTCTAGCTTTTCTTCGATAAGGGTGGGATCAAAAGGTTGAGATAGAGAGGGGCCAATGGAGAAATTGGGAAGGTACTTAAAATAGATGGAGTCGGGTACAAAGACGTTGTCTGCAAATGACTGTTTAAAAAAGTTTGCAAAATATTTGGCCATAATATGTGGGTCGGTCGATGATATATTATCGAACGAGAGAGAGCTGGGTGAATTGCAGGTAAGTTCCAAGATAGTTACAGTAGTCATAATAAGAATTGGTGCGAAGAAAAACTGCCCATAATTTGTTTCATCTGTTTCGTAAAGAGCGAAGTCTTCTGTTGTACCATGGAGGGGAAATAGATGATATTTTATGCCGTGAAAAGGGGACGTAGAGAGAAATGGAATTAAATATTTCACTGGAGAAAATGGAGATAGCATCAGATAATGATAGATTGGTAAAATCAAAAGAACATTTGCCAAGATAGGTATTTATTTAGAGAAAATTAGCTTTATGGAAGTTGCAAGAAGAGATGGTAGTTGAAGGATGGAGCGTTATGGAAAAGTTAGAGAAGAAGAGGGGGTGAAAATTGTCGACAGTTGATAGGATAAAGAGGCAGAACGTTATTGTGGAGTTAGTAGGATCACTAGTGAAAATAGGGTGTAGTTGCCTACCGATAGAATTAGGGACGTCACTAACTTAGCACAGGCTTGATTCAGTTATGCTATCAATGAAAAGACATTCCTTGGATGGACTGGCGTTTGACGCGGTAAAAAATAAGTGATCATCCGATGGAATCCACTTTAGCAGGGGCAGATTAAAGTCACCAAAGATAAGAATATCGTCGATAGAATCACTTAGGTCAATTAGTTGGTCAACTGCTTTAATAGCAAGGATGTAGGATTCAATAGGTTGAGCTGGGAGAATGTAGCAACACATAACGTACAGGGACCTGTTGGGAAGTGTTATTTTAATTGAATCAAAGTCAAGTTTAACAGAAGCAGAGATAGCGATGAGAGAAGAGTTGAAGTTATTGTGAATGGTAAGTAGGACACCTCTACATGGAGAATCAACTTTAAGGATGGCAGGATCATTAAACATAGGGAGAGAGTGATCGTCATCTCGGAAAACATTATAAGAAGGTGGAAATAGCTCCTGGCTCTTTATGTCGGGGATCAGATTGGTTTCTGTAAGAGCATAGACGACGAAAGAGAGACCGTGTGATTTAGACAAGACAGCACGAGTTTTAGAGCGCAAGCCTCTTACGTTTTGGTAGTAAAATGTAAGAGGTAGTTTGTTGCGTGGAGGAGTAGGGGACTGTAGATGAGATGCAGACAAAGAAGGCAAATTAGGAACGAACAAATTTGTAGTGGTCAGCTCGGCTGCGCTGATTTTGCGACGGCAGGGTTCGGGTGTTTACTTCCCTTGTGACAACGGGGTGGCACGCTAGCGATGCTAGGCAGTAGCTCGTCGGAATGGGGGAGGATCTTATTGTCACTAACCTATACGCAAAATGATTATCGTGCCTGGGTAAGAAACGAGCACATGACCACAGATAACACCGTATTGTCGGATGTTTGACAGACGAAGACGATGATTTCGTAACAGGACTTACCCACCCTTTAATGCACCGATTACGGTAAACAGTGGTTGCTTTGCCTGTAGACTTTGACGGCAACCCCCTTATTCGGTCACACCTCAACTTATGTCACCTATGTTAAAACGTCACACCATAGCGAGTAAAATTAAAAATTCATTGATTTAAAAGCGATTACTGTCTACAAAATCCATCGTGACTTTATTTGAGCGAATTCAATAGTTTTTTTTTTCTGTATATACAAGCAGTACGATTCGAATTCTGATTTGATCTGAATTTTAATCAATAAGTTGAATTTGATACTGTGTATAAAAAAAAAAGCTGAATAGGTCAATTATGCAAATATTATGCCTACACACACCGAAATATGCCAAGACATGGATGAATGTAATTATACCTTAATAAATAAAAAAATTGTATGGTTTACCTCGATCAACCGCAAATCAGGAGTGCACTCTGGATCGCTGATGATGTTTTGGTTTATGAACGTTTGGTAAATGATATGTATGTTATTTTTGTTTTTCGATTGTTGTTAAAAGAACTTCAAGTTAGGGTAAGTTAGGTTAAACAAATTTGAGTATAGGTAGGGAATTAAACTGTTACATTTTAGCAATATTGATTTTTTTTTTTATTACAAAAAAAAATAATACAATTTTTGCCATTGTCTTTTGTTTTTCTTTTTGATTTCTAGTTTTACAAAAATTTTGTTTCGTAAGTTTTCGTTAAAAAAAAATAATAATAATTCAAACAAATAATAATAACAATAATAAAAATTAAGATATATATATAATAAAAAAAATTAATAAGGAATCTTAACCAAAATTCAATTATCACATAACATTGTAAAGTAAAGGAGTAGTAGTAGTAGTAGTAAGTTTGTTTTTTTTTTTTTTAGTTATAAACTCTAGTTTATAAAACTAATTTTTTGTGTAAAAAAAAAAACAAAATAATGAAAGTTTAAATTTATCATAACAAAAATGCTATTTATCTCTCTTTTAATTTGCTGCTGTTGTTTCTTTGTTTTCTATCTTTTTCTTCTCTCTCTCTCTAAACAATAAACAATCCTAAACAATCCAAGGTAAAATAAATTCTGAATTTTCTTTTCATGTATATCCATTTTCTCTATACATACACATATACTAATTTCTCCTTTTTTTTTTTTTTTTTTTTTTAATAAATTTACAACGCAAATCTAAAAGTTGAACGAAAAAAAAATTAGGAAAAATACAAGTACGAGTAGAAATCCCTTTCTTTCTGATTTCGGTTTGTTTTACAAAAAAAAGGTATTTTAAAATTTATATTGTTTAAAAGCACTACTTTTGATTTGTTAACATATTTTTTGTGTAAGGTTTGGTTTTGGTTTAAATAAAACAAATTTAGAAGAAAAAAAAAAAACTAATTCACCAATGACGTGTATATATATATATTTTTTTTTTGTTGTCGATAATTTAATTAAATTTAGCAACCTTTACTTATAGGCAAGTTGTGGTGTTGATGCGGTAGATAGGTAGGTAAGTACATAGATGAGGTGGTTGTTGTTAATATCCGCATGAATCCAACATGCTGGTTTAAAATGTGCGCGCCTCCAAACAATCCAACAGATTGTTCGCGATGCGAAGGAACACAGTGATTTTTGTTCGTATTTGGATCACATTAACGTTGGAATCAGCATGTCGTTGTAGATTCTTTTGATTTATTTGATTCATTTGATGATGATGATGATGGGGGTAATTTTGCTGTAGACTATCTCGCTGTATCCAGATGAAGATAGAGGGAAGAAACCAAAGTAGGGGTATTCTCATTGCATTTTCCTCTTCCTTCGAATATACACACCACGCACAAAAAGGATTTCATTTTCAAATTGTATTTATTGTTGCGGTTGTTTTTTTTTTTTTTTTTTTGAAATAAAAAAAATTATTAACGCACTTTACTCGTATTTTGGCGAATGGAATTTCGCAAAGATGGATTTGTATTTTTTTTTTGTTGAATTTTTTTTTGAAATCACATTTTTAGCTGTTATTACAAATATGTTGGGCTTTATTTTGTTGTTTATCACACTTCATTTTCGTTATATTACACAAGTTTTAAATTTAATTTTCTGCGCAGACTTATCCGTCGGTCCCCTCTCTGCGGCTGCTGGCTAAGAAAAAAAAGAACGTGGAATGCCGGAAGAGCAGGTCAGCCATTGCAAAAAAAAATATACGCTTGCCAATTCCCATTTCGAGCTTCCTCTGGGAACCGTGGTGCTTGAGGGCTGTGACGTAAGCTGGGATTCGCTTACGTTACTTTTTGAAAAAAAAAAAATCTGATCTTTTATTTTAAAGGGATCGCTACAAGGTGAACAACTCATTTAGAGTGTGCATAGTTAAGGAAAGCAGCGAGGTCATCCGAAACCTTTTGAGGAGGTGTATCGAAAATTTCGTGGTACCTGTTGTAAAGCTTTCTGAGACTAGTTATGTCTGTAGGAAGGCCTTCCTGTTGGATGGAGACCATGACACTTGTTTTGGTTTTTCCCTCAAAGCAAACAGAGTCAGATTTGTCGTAAAGATATTCGAGAAAGAGACATATATTTTCGTATATCTTTTTATCCCTGTGGTGTCTATATTCTTTTGGGTCAATTTAACGTTAGGCGGCGAAAGGGGATCAAAAATAGGGACTAGGGCCCGTGAAACCGAGGGAGAAGGCGAACTAGAAGCGGGATTTAAGATATACGAGCTGATAAAGTTTGGGTATTTGGCTCCTGTTGTAAGGTCGAAATTGAAAAAACAGTTGTTATTATCCGTGGGAAGGGGTGTGGGTGGTTGAGCAGTGACGGTATCAGGGGCAGGGGTTAAATTACATGAAACGCGTTGGGGCTTGGATGGAAGAGAGGCACTTGGTGCTTTTGTGGAGATACGTGAAGGGGGTTTCTTAGGGATATAAACGGGAGGGGAACAATTGGGAAATATATTGGTTTTAAGACTCCAATTAAGGTCAGGTTTAGGATGTGGATGGGGAATGGATCTGGTCGATCGATTTATAATTATCTTTTGATGAGACCTTGCTTCGTTTTTTTTCTACGTTTTTGTTGGTTGGTTGATCCGTCCATTTGGAGACCCGCATCTTTCCTAGCTTGAGGTTGGTGTTGGATGAGTTAACAAATAATCATTCGTATTTAGCCGGTAAATTAATTTTGAAGTTACGTTTGTTTTTTTTTAACCATTAAAACTATGAATATTTATGTAAGATAAAAGATTGAAGTTATAGTTGTCTAGTTCTAGTGGTTCCCGAGCTTTCTAAATTAATATTTTCGTCATCTACCTCAGTTTTTGTTGGATAATTTAAAGTATTGAAATTTTGGTAGTAATTCCTTGATTAAATGTGTCTATTTTCTTCTTTTCCATTGTCATGTTAGCTTCTATGTTAGATAAATTCTGTCTATTATGGGGTTGTGTATTTTTTTAAAATCGATTGGTTCTACCACAATACGTATCCATAGCACCCACAAGTTGAGCTGGTGATGGTGGAGAGAAGCGTCTAGAATCCGAATTGTTGGGAGGGATGTTGTCTGTTGATGTATGTTGCATCGTTACAAGATTATATGGTCTATACGATGTACGGACGTTTTTGGAGTCTGAATGATACGAATACTGCAAGCTTCCAATTGCTAGGTGGTTCTCAATACTGTTATAACCAGAATATTATTCAGTATATTGAGGACTTTCGGAATAGAAATGGTTTTGCTCTTCTAGACAAAAGTTGGAGGCATCAGATAGATTTAAAGGCCTCATTGCTCTAACTGGTTTTAGTGGTTCTTTAGACCCGATAAGAATGCCTTAAGGCACATCTTCTGATAAAGCGATTCTTTTGCTTGTATTACATTTACATTTCTTCCTGATGTCATAAGGTTGAAAATACTTCAATCACATTTACCTAAAAGATTTCAACATCGCTTTGGTGTAATTGGTGTTGTAGTTGTAATAAATATATAAATAATAATAATAAATAATTTCGTAACAAGCACCAGACTTGTTTCATTGCATTTTTCGGCGTAAAAACTCTTTTTTATCTTAGCCTAACCTATGGGGGTACCATACATTTTCAACACTTCACTCGTTTGATCAACGATTTTATTTCGAATAGAACGTAATATAATTTTACCATAACCAGTGTCAATGAATTTTTGCCTGTGACATAGGATTTCTTCCATATTATTGATGAAATCAAAAACTAATAGCTTGTTGCCATCGAAAGTTCGGATGTCTTTAACGGCAAATGGTAGTTATAAGAAAAGACTAATTAAAGACAAATTTATTTATTTTGTCTGTTATTGTAAAAAAAATAAATTACTTCACCCACTTTGTGGCTGTCTCGTAGTGAAGAATTCTCGCTCGCTGCTAAGCATCGGGTCAAAGTCATTTCTAGCAATGGCTCCTCGGTCGCTCTCCCACTGCATCTGTTGTTGCTGTTAAGCGGTGAAATCGTAATTGTTCTCATTTCAGTGTATATATCTGTGATAATTATGAATAGTTACACCTCTATACTTTCCTTTTTCTAAAAGGTTCTGAATGCCACCATGACATGTGGCGTGAAGATGGTGTGAAGTGCAAATTTGAACTTATTTCTCTCAAAACGTGTTTAACAAAAGTGAAATAAAACCGGAGTACAAACAAGCTATCCCTTTTTTATTAAGTTATAACAATACACATGCATCAAGGTTGCGAGTATGTGTGTATAAATTAAATATTTTTTATTTAAAATCTTTAAAAAAATTATTTTATTACGATCAGTGGAAGACTGACCGCAATTCTTTATTGTCAAATCCAAACTTAAAACAATTCTAATTCTCTACATCTATTTATAATATCTTATTCAAGTCATTGCTCAGGTGCAGACGCATTGTCAGCAGTTTCGTGTTCGAATGTTTCCCATGGATCTGCTACCGGTATGTGTAAGATGTTGGGTGACGACGTATGACTGCATGTACTTGTTAACGTGGGAAAAGGATGATAATGCGGTATTTGGAGTGCTTCAAGGTTTGCAGCGTTTACCTATATAACGTAACTCGCGCTAGCTCGATAATCGTTAGATTTTTTTTGTGGGGTGCCCTTAAAGATCGATGTTTTGCGGACAATCCAGAAATAATTCAAACACCTACTATAAAGTGAGTATCGTTCGAGCCATTCTTGAGATAGAGGGTTGACTCCACTGCGAAGCCATCCGAGGCAACCATATGAATAAAATCGTATTCCATAATTAATGAGAATGTTCGCTCTTTCTAACAAAGCCACAGCATACCGAAAATAATTAGGTTTTGTTAATCATTTAAAAAAAAAAAACTTATTTTTGAACACACTGTATATACGCGATATACCATATGAATGTAGACGAAAAGATTATCATAAGTTCATTCATCTACCCACTACGCAAAACATAATATATGCAGCATACAAGTTAATTTTAATAAAAAAATCTTTATTTCGGGCAGCGTTTCTGCCTATCAAAAATACAATGTGTCCAAGAACTTAAAATCTAAACCTTAAATACTCTCTTACTGCTAAATCAGCACATCGTAGTTTCTCACGAACGGAACTCAGAATTGCAATCGTTGCAGGTGTCTGGTGTCATCGAATGTCTGCCTGGGAACTGATGGGTTGCGCGTGTTAGATATCGGTGCGCGTGTTGCTGACTCAGTTTGCACTGTTGATAGAATTATTCGTTAACTTACATAATGGCGACAAAATAAATTGCGCATGTGTGTGTTTAGTATTTATTTTCAAAATTTTCTGCCGCCCAGTGTTACCAGAGTGCTATAGTTTTTCAAACTTAAAAAAAAGTCGGAAGCGGAAAAAATACAGAGTGCTATAAGTTTTAAAAACTATAGCACTCTGTATGTTTTCCGCTTCCGACTTTTTCGCCTTTTTTGCGCAGATCCTGTTTCATTGTAGAGGTTTTTATGTTGTACTTCGAGATTAAATAAACGCAATGGCTCAAGGAACAATATACTTTATTTAAATCTTCATCTAGTTACAAGGAGTGCTTCTAACTCGGTTGGTGGAATATGGCTAAGTCAAAATGTGCCATTTTTGGTGGAATATGGCTAAGTCAAAATGTGCCATTTGTATATGTATCAATATGACTGAGAGAACTGAGAGCGAAAGCTGTCAAGTCCATTCAATATAATTCAATATACAACTTCAATATTATTCAACATGCAACAGAGGTGAATAGCATTGCTAACCTTATTCCTTGAACACTCCAACATTCGTGATATTGCTAAAATTGAAAGGCCTCCATCCATTTCAGGCAACTAAAATCTAGCCCAATTAAACTAATAATTTAGTCTCTCCATTAAATGTTGGATGTCACCCACCCACCACTGAACCCAAACATCTTTATTTTTCGTACTGCATATTGTTTGTTTAATAAATTGAATATAATAATTTTGAACAATTGTTAAATGTATGTGTTTAAGCAGCAACAATTCATTGCGCTTTGCACTGCTGGCTTCATACAAAACGCAAACGGGCAAAATAGTTTTTTTTATATAGTTCTTTGTTTTGTTGACTATAAATATCCGCAAGAGCGGATGATTATTTGCTGAGTAAGCACTGCATATGCCTGGTAGACATCCGCTCGAATAATCGAGGTATCAGTTTTCCATTGCTCGTGCGGTATGCTTACCAGGCAAAATCAATTATTGTAATTAGTATTTAAGAAATACCTAAAAATAAAGCGACACAGTTCTTGTTGGAACCTCACCAAACACATAAGCTGTTATTTTATTCTCTCGACACGATCAAGCTAATCTCATCATTGGCCAACACTCGCTTTTCATACGTACATTTGTAGTATGGTATTATCAGTAGTAGTCAAGGTACATGCACCTTGGCGATATTACAAAACGTACAGTATGAATGTATCAATGTACGAGTATAATGTACAATAATTTTGTTGAACAGCTAAATATGTAGGTATAAAAATTGTTTTATGCTACCACAATGCAAAATGCGTCCACACTCGACAACGATTGTACTCGTAAAAGAATAGGGTGAATTTAGTTACAAAAATGTTTCGATCAATTAAGAAATTGAATGTAATGAGAAACAATGCAAACAACTAATGTTAGATTCGGAGTTTTTTAAGGTTTTAGTCAAAATCATCAATAATAGCGGGACATTTATTAATTATTATTATAATAGTGCATGTGCATTTTATTCTATACTCGTACTATATAGTACTAAACACAATCCTTGTCGAGCTCTCACAACAATTTTGTTATTGCCCAGGGCGAGGGCACTGATACCTAAAAGATCTTTTGTACTACAACATTAGTATTAAGAAGTCAAGAGAGGCTCAACTCTTTTGATGAAATTAAGAATCTCTCTGGTGGAGATTTCGAGAATCTTCCCAGGTATTAAAATTTTCCTGAGGAAGTGTCGTCCCCATTCAAAGATGCATGCAAAGACGACGTTGAGTTTCTGGTTTTTCTTTGATTTTACCGGAAAGATCTGATAGTGTATCGAAACAGTGCATGACTGATTTGGAGTCAATGCGATCAGAGCCTAATGCTTTAATAGCTGCTTGAAGGTCCATGAGTATATGGAACACCCCTTAATCCCTCGTCGAGGATGAGATTGGCGCACACTTGAAGGACATGCATTTCCTCTTAAAATATTCTGTTACTTTTTCCATTTGGTAGCGGGAATTCTGATGTTTGGCCCAAATATACCAGCACCCACACCGGTGTCCATCTCTGAGCCATCCTAAGACCAATTGATACAGCTTTAAGATTTGAGGTGGGAAAATAGAAAATTGCTTTTGAAGTCTTCAATATAAACTATCGATATTTTGCTCAAACCGACACAAAGAGCTTGATAAGACACAAAGGCAGAAGCCACTCCAAATCGCGAAGTCACCATTCGCTTCGCTGGTAATTTTAAAATCGAGGTTATCGCAGGGGGACCTGCGTAGCACTTGGTCGGGAAACTGCTGGCTGTCCAATATATTGCATTGGGCCAGCAGCGTAACAATTAAGTTCGAATCGAAGAGTTTGTCTTACCTATCAATGGTGATTCCGGGTAATTGCATGAGCAAACCCTTACTCAAGTAGGATAAAATGCAAGGGCAGCTAGTAGTATAATACTGGTATACGCCATAATAGGGCTCACAACCCTATACGAGATTTAAAAAAATGTGACAAATCAACTAACGCCCTCGGATAAAAATGTATTCACTTTTGAAGACCGTTTTGAAGACAATGACCTGCAAATCTCCACGTGGAATATTCGGACCCTTAATAGGCCATATGCAGCCATACAATTAGCAGAGACCCTTGTCTGCTATCAAGCAGTTATCACCGCCATCCTGGAAGTGCGTCGGGACGGGCTGGACGTAAGGAGGATGAAAAACTGTGATCTATGCTACGGTGATTGCTGTAGGGAAAAGAAGCAGCGATTATTTGGATGCGGATTTGCATAAGCGGCAGATTTACGCAAGAATCCTTGATCTATAACCTAATATGCGCCCATGCTCATACGGAAGACAAGAACCACAACACCAAAGGATATTTATATGAGCTCCTCGACATGACATATGGGCAATGTTCGAAGTATTACATTAAAATCGTACTAGGCGATTTTAACGGCAGGGTTGGAAAGGAGGACGTCTTTGGTACGACAGTTGGTAAGCATAACGTACTTAGGCTTATTGTCCTTACTGCGGGATGAAATACAACCAAATCCAGAACAAGGTTTCCTCATTTGAATGTACACAAGCTAGTGCAAGGTATGCCTCCAGCATTCTGGAGGTCTGACCGTTCCGGGCAGCCAACATTGAAACGAATCACGACCTTGTTGCAGGCAAGGTACCAATGCGGATTTCTCAAGCTCCCCAACAAAGTGTAACTACTTTGAGCTACTGTGAGAGGATATACAGTACAAAAACTGCAATCACAAGAGACCGCCAGAATCCCCAAATCTCTCATATGCCCCCAGAATCAAGTACCGAAACCAATGGCAATGCGGCCAATGTGCCAGCAGAGACGACCCTAACTGATGTGTACTCCTGAAATAACATACGGATATTTTACTCACAGATAGAAAAAACCTGTGAATCCAAGAAGACACATATATGTAGAGATGAAGAAGAAAACCTTGTAGTAGAGTCACATTCAGCGATGAGAAAATGTATACCGTATACTGTATACCGGCGAAGAAGCCCAATATCCTGCCGGAGTCAGGAAGAATAGATCATTCAAATTATTCTATGATACCCAAAATTTCCGTCCACCTGACCAAAATGAAGTAAAAATAGCAATATCTAAGCTGAAAACCAACAAAGCAGTTGGATCTGATGGCTTACCGGACCAGATATTCAAAGCTGATGGAAATGAATTTCTGGAGAGCATACAACAACTCATTTCTCAGATCTGGTCAGAAAAGTGTATGCCTGATGAATTGAATCTCAGCATCGTTTGGTGGATCCCCTAAAAAAGGAGACCCATTCAACGGCGCCAACTGTAGAGGTATCAGTCTACTCAACATCGCATACCAGATCTTATCTGCAATATTGTGTCAACGTCTGAAACCCTTCTTTTTTTCAACCAGATTGATCCCTATCAGTGCAGTTTCAGACCAGGAAAGTCCACAATCGACCAAATCTTCACACTCCTTTAGATGCTGGAAAAAACTCAAGAAGTCCAAATCGATAAGCAACATCTTTTCATCGATTTTAAGGCCACATGCATTTATAGCGATAAGCTCTATAGAGCCATGTCTAGTTTTGACATCCCTCATAAACTCGTCCGCCTGTGTAGAATGATTAAGAACGCTGCTCCGTCAAGGTCGAAAACGATACGCTTGAAGTCAAAAAAAGATTTTAAACGAGGTGACGCGCTGTCATGTGACTTCTTTGACATCATATTTGAAAGAATTGTACTGAACCCACAAGCGAACACTGGAGGTGCAATCTTTTAAAAGTCTGTCCAACTAAATCGTAACCTGATAGGAACGATGACTCAACTACAACAGAGACATCGCACACGGCAGTGTGGATCGTCTCAGGTTCAGTAGGGCGGTGGGGAATCGCGATAAGAGGGATGTCGTTCGGCAGCACCAGCATTTCTGGTGGTTGAATGATGGAGAAGATGTTTCGTCGTCGTTTCCGTCAATTACGGACCAGCCTCACTAATGAGGCAGAGCTGACCAATTTATTTGCTCAGTAAATAGCGATGGCCAGCTTACATAAGTTTAGGTTAGCATTTAAGAAACATATACATATATCAGTGTATACAAAGGTGTATACTGATATATGTACGAGTATATGATCGTGTCTAATGTCTATGTGTGTTTATGTGTGTATTGTGCATTGTGCATTAGGTTAGGTAGGCTAAGGTTTATTTTAAGTTAGATATTAAGTTTTTATAAAAAATAAAAAATTACATCCATAGGCTAAGTTTTTTGTTATAAATTTTTTCTTAGCCCTAAGTACACAAAATAAACATTTATAAATAAAATGTAAATGAAGTCGAAAGACATAGATATAAGAATTTAGATTAGCTTAGAGTGCCTGTGTGGGGCCAGTAAGTTAGTATAAGATTGTTAAGTAATTGTAAGCTAGCATTTAAGCATTTGTTGTTAGTATGTAAGAGTTAGTGATTAAGTAAATAAAATGCATTGAAAACTGAAACTGAAAAACTGATAGGAACGATAGGAAAAAACTTTGAATAAAACAACAACGGTGTGAGATATACAATTAATTCTGGCTTTATTTTAAAGCAACGTTCAACTCATTACGTGTAGAATATCACATCATTAAAATGGCCGCCTCGGCTTCGCTGGTAGTACTTCAAGCGGTCAGTTTCTGATGACTCGGTCCAATATCTGCGTCATTATTCTGGCATTAGCGCGTCGTATGTTGACCTAGAGCTCATCCAAAATGGTTGGCTTGTTAGCGTAGGATAAGGACTTGAAGTAGCTCTAGAGAAAATAATCGAGTGGTGTCAAATCGCATGATCGGGCTGGCCAATTAATGAAAGCTCGCTGAGAGATGACCCAGTCGCCAAAGTTCTCCTCCTACATGACACATAGCGTCGTCTTATTGGAACCAGAGCTCGGATCGATGTTGTCGGGCTCTGATCACAGAAAGTCGGTTAAAATCGCTCTATACCTGAGACCATTGACAGTAACGTTGTCTCCTTCGTCATTACGAAATACAGTCAGTCAATCTTTATGGATGCATTAATGCTTGGCCGAATACTTGTGGATAGTATTCGCTTAAATAATGGCAATTTTGCTTGTTGACATAGCCGCCGAGCCAAAAATGGGTCTCGTGCGAGAAGATCATTTTTTGGCTAAAATCCAAATTCCCAGCGAACTCACGACGTTGTCTATGGTCGTTCGACTTCAATTCTTGCGTTAGCACAATCTTATGCGGATGTAGGCCCATATCCAACCGCAAAATAAGCCGGGTTGACTCTCTGGCGATGCCCAATTCAGCTGATCGGCGCCGAATCGCATTTCTAGGTTTTCTTCGATACTTGCAGTTACGGCGGCTATGTTTTCTTCATTTCACACCAATCTCTATCAGATTGGTGGCTTAAGATCCAAAAAAATGTACTCACACTCAAACTTTTCCACGGTGCGACGATTTGCCTGCACACTGAATCCATGATGACGACCGACCTCACGACGACATTGCGTATTTACAACTGAGCCGGAATTTCGATATTTTTTAATAATGTTCGCATGTTCGGCAAGCGTAAAACCATGAGTGAGAAATAGCAAAAATTACTGAATATTTTGACAGCTGGATGTCATTGGTAACTTTGACAGCTGCTGAAATATAACAATAGGAAATTTTTTATTTTATAATTGGCGAGCGAGATATATGTATGTGCTGGCAACAAGGAGCGACACGCAACATCGACAAAGTGGACAGAACGTCACAGTCCATAGCTAGAATATGGAGGTAGAAATTCTTCAGAAATAAAACTAATAATCAATCTTGCCGATCATTGTTTCAATTAAAAATTTCAAGAAGACAATTTTATAGTAAGCCATTTTCCCGAACAACTAAGGAGACTCTATATAAAACTTTAATCATCTCAGCTCTATTTTATGGCACTGCAGCATAGACTTTGTCTATACATATCCTAATTCGTTTCGAGAGAAAAAGCCTTCGTACAATACTCGGTCCGGTTTGCGTTGACGGGCTCTGCAGTGACATCGACCTAGTCAGTCTGAGATGGCACGACGTGTAGAACGAATTGACATCAACGCTCCGGCTCGCAGAATCTTAGAGTCTAACCCGGAGGGATAACGCTATAGAGGAAGACCTCACATTGATGCGTAGGGGACCTCAACCAATTGTCTGAAGAACGAACCTGGAATGACTGGATAGTTGAGGCACTGGTTCAGCCCGAACCAAGCAATTATGTAAGTAAGTCAGTAAATAAGGTTTTAGTATAGGACCGATCCATTTGACTGGATTCAAAAAAATGTCTAGGTTGTATCGCGTTTGATATTTTTTGTAAAAAGTTTAATTGTCCTTATAAAAGTTTAATTGCTGAATTAAAATTACATTCTTTAAAAACCGGATTGCTTTTTTTTATTTTAATTCCTACATGGGGGCTTAAACGGGATCGTGATCTCTTTAAAATTCAACGAGTTTGCAAAACACAAAAAATTTTTGCCAACGGTAGTACCCGCGCGTTAGAAGAATCGTACAGCCCGTACAGAGGGACGTCTGTTATACGAACGTTTTTTTTTAGATTGATGATGGGAGGCAAGCGTGGGAAGTGAATGAATAGCTGGGCATTAAATTCGGGAGCTGATTTCTAGGCGAGTCGTTCGCAGATCTCCACAGAGAATAGACGTATCTCGCCTTTTCATAGTGAAAAAATAGTAATCCAGCATTATTCCTAAACACGATTGGTCGCAATCTTAGTAGTTGACTCTGCAGTCCAGAGGTTAGCGGCGTCGGTTACGATTACCAAATCGTGGGACACGAGTCCGATCCCAGGAAAAACTTCAAACTTCTTTATTTTTTCTATTTGTCACAAATTGTGTAAAATAATTTAGTGTTATTACAACATAACCAATAAGCAAATCACGTGCTTTCCCCCCCCCCCCCCCCCCATAGCGGGAGTGGGAAAAGGCAAACACAGTGTTGCTGTTACCGTGGCGAAAGCCATTAAAAGGAGGAGGAGTTTGAAAACCCCTCCCAACCTACCAAAAAAGAAAATAAATGCCGTTTTAACGGCTGATGAGGTCCATTATGAGGGGGACAATAACAACTTTGCCCCTCTAGCGGCATCCAAGTCGGAAGATGAGGATGAAATGATAAAAGATATTAGCTGCAGCATAAAAAAGCTGAAAGAAAAAATACTTCTGTTAAACAAAACAAACTGCACGCTGGCAAAGGGAGCAATTAGAGGTAGAAAGCTCCCAACAAAAAAAGCAACAAGAGCGGAAACAACAACTGCAGCAAACACAAAACCAACAATAGCAGAAAAAACAACTGCAGCAGAAACAACAGCTGCAAAAACAACAACAACAGCTGAAACCACAGCAGCAGCAGCAGCAGCAGCAGCAGCAACAACAACAGCAGGAGCAACAACAACAACAACAAAAGCAGCAGCAGAAGGAGAAGGTGCCTCCTATCAACACCTATAAATTCGAGGTAAATGAAACCATGGACCTGTGTAAGTTGGTCATTGGTAATAATTTTAATATTAAGCGATTGGGGAACGATCGCCATGCCATCCACTGTAATACAGTGGAGGGCTACGCTAAAGTGAAAGAGCTCCTAAAAGAAACGACGACGGAGCACTACTCATTCACACCGAAGTGTTCGGTTTTAAGGCGGGACATGATAACTCACATGCCGCGTCTAAACTGGTATCCGATATCCAATGGAATAAAGGCAAAAAACAATGTACTGGTGCCTGTCTTGTTGATTTGGAGAAGGTTTTCGACACCGTATGGTTAGAGGGTCTTTTCTATAAGCTGGCTAGACTGGGGATCAGTAAACCTCTCTTGTACATTCTTTATAATATGCTAACCAACAGACAGTTCATCGTGAAAAATGGTGATGTGACTTCTGTTGGACTATTTCAAATTAAAAATGGTCTTCAGCAAGGCGCGGTCAATTCGCCGATCCTATTCAACATTTATACAAGCGACTTGATAGGTTCACTTTCCCATACTATTGCGTACGCAGACGATTTTATAGCGTGCAGAACAGGTCCAAAAATCGAGGTCATTAATACTCTCTTGCAGCGTGACTTCGATACGATAAGACGATTTTGCGATGACTGGAAGATGAAAATCAACTTTCAGAAGTCGGGAACCATTCTCTTTAGGACGCCGTTGTCTGGAGCCTCTAGGGATACCAGAAAAAATTGGCCTTTTGCCTGCCTAATCTGGCAAGACTAGTTTCTGTATTTTGGCAAAAATGTGGATGCTGGCCAGAGCTAAAGGCGCTTTTGCCCTTACAAAGAGACTGTTTTATAGCAGCCAACTCAATGCGAGGGTAAAGGTAATCTTCTACATGGCCCTTACCAGGCCCATGCTGGTATTTGGGTGTCCCGTGTGGTTCAATGTACGAGCAACCTTAATGGAAAAGATTCGGGTGTTTAAGAGGGCTTGCCTTAGGGCTTGTCTACGCTTGTACAGAACACCAGAGTCGGAGTACAAGAAATTGTATCCTAATGAGGTCCTTTACAATAGGGCGAACCTAATACGAGTGGACAACTTTGTAATTAAGCTGACTCGAAGGCACATTGCAAGAGCAATGACCTCAACGAATAACCTGATATCTGGAGCTTACTACCCTAATTACCTTTACCACCAGAGTGTGCGCTCTGACGGTTTTGTTCCACCGGAAGCATTCCTCTACCTAGATCAGATAGGGTTGATCCAGGATAGATCAGCGGTGCCGTTAATCTTCCATGTCGCTCGGACAGCTGGGGACAGGCGACTCAACTACAGCAGAGACGTCGCACACGGCAGTTTGGATCGCCTCAGGTTCAGTAGTGCGGTGGGGAATCGCGATAAGAGGGATGTCGTTCGGCAGCACCAGCATTTCTGGTGGTTGAATGATGGAGAAGATGTTTCGTCGTCGTTTCCGTCAATTACGGACCAGCCTCACTAATGAGGTAGAGCTGACCAATTTATTTGCTCTGTGAATAGCGGTGGCCAGCTTACATAGGTTTAGGTTAGCATTTAAGAAACATATAAATATATCAGTGTATACAAAAGTGTATACTGATATATGTGCACGATTGTGTATAATGTCTATGTGTGTTTATGTGCGTATTGTGCATTTAGGTTAGGTAGGCTAAGGTTTATTTTAAGTTAGATACTAAGTTTTTATAAAAAATAAAATTATGTTCATATGCTAAGTTTTTCCTAACAAATATTTTTTCTTTTCCTTAAGTATTCAAAATAAATAGTTCTAAGTAAAATGTAAATAAAGTCGAAAGACATAGTTATAAGAATTTAGAGTAGCTTAGAGTACCTGTGTGGGGCCAGTAAGTTAGCATAAGATTGTTAAGTAAGTGTAAGCTAGCATTTAAGCATTTTTTGTTAGTATGTAAGAGTTAATGATTGAGTAAATAAAATGCATTTAAAACTGAAAACTGAAAAACATTGACATCGCCATGCTTGCTCGTTTCCACTGGGCTATTCAGCAAGGAGCGCAAGGAGCTGGACTCTTATTTAATGAAAGCAACAAACTGAACAGCTTCAGTGTACAGTATATGAGACAATATCGCTATTAACAACTTCGCATCGGTTAAGTACCTAGCTAGCAACTCTCGGAATTATCGTCAGCTCTACAAATAACACCTCAGTAGATATGCAAATTGTCCCAAAAACATCACTGCTGCTTCGAGATACTGCTGCTCTACTAAATCAAGATCTTTCCACTTCTTCTAAATGCTCATATGTACGTCTTGAACCTTATAGAGGGAACTTATTAAACCTATAAACTCTTCATATTATTTCAAATGAAAGCAAAACATTATCGAATAACGGTAATTTCACGGAGAATTAATTTTCACTTGAGAAACCGTTTAACTATAATATAATATAATACTCGTACCTTTCATTAAAGCATCACTGCCACGTCCTCGCTCGCAGGTTCTCCTCCGACACAGTAGGCTGTATTCCTAGATCTAGTAGCTCTCAAGTCTGAACATCAGACCAGACCACAACAGCAGCCCCAACCACGTAACTCTCTAACATTTTGAAAGTTTTTAATGAAAGATTGCGGGCGCCTATTGGCTTTTTTTTTTTGCTCAATCCCCCGTCAACCCGGACAGGATTTCCACAGCCGTCTTTTTAGAAAAGCGGAAAACAGGATATGCAATGCTCAGTTCCTTCAAGTTGCTGCGCCTCAAGTTATGAGTTTAAACTTTAAACTTTGCCGGTGTGCTATTTTATTTCATTTAGTTCCATTGCTCTTCTTTTCGTCATGGGGTGCGCCTCCAAAGAGAGTGCTGTACAAAAAAAAAAAAAAAAAAAAAACTGGAATCGAAAACAAAACAGGAAAATAAAACGAGGCAACCGCGCTAAATATCCATCAAAGTGGTTTGGGATAGGATTGTTGTAGTCGTAGTAGTGCAGCACTATAAGTTGTGGTAGTGAAAGGATATAAAACGGTTGTCGCTAGGGAACGGATGTTCTATATACAGCTTCCGGTATGCGCTACAGCGTTGGTTGGTTCCCTCTTGAGATGTGATTTACTTTGAGTTGAATACTTCAATTTAAAGTTCCCGTTTGAGGATGCAGAAAGAGCTGCAAATATGTACCAGTACCTATCTGTATCTCCTCTTTTCATTTAAGTATTAGTTCCTATGTCACTATGTATATTTGTGTGGATATTTACACAAATTCAACATAGAAACCTTTTTATTTGAAAAAGCGCGTCTTTCATTTCCGCAATAGGTAGGGAGAGTAGTACTTGTAGAAAACCTAGCCACTAAGTTGCTCCTGGGAAATTATTAAACGAATCCGTTTTATGTACTTCCATCTTCGGGGTATACTTCTGATGGGGGTGATGACGGGCGAAAAGAATCCTAAAGAGCTGAAGAAAGGTGGTCTGACGAAGATTTTATTACTGGTTTGGTCTTCGTTTTATGTTGAATTGAGTTAGGGAACACCATGGAAGGTGAATGCCGCTCGATAAGAACTTTTATGTTCGAGAGCTTGAGACTTGAATCTACAAGATTAATCGTCGGAAATAAGACGTTGATGCGCTGACTCTTTATATTTATGTACGCCTTTATTTACAATCAGAAAAGGATTGAATCATCTCGTAGGTAATTGAAAATGTTGAAAAAACGTGATTGATTTAATGACGAAATGAAAATTACAAAAGTTTTATACCGTATATATGTAGAAATTAAAATAAAAAAAAGAATCCGGGTTTTAAAGAATATTATTTTAATTCAGCTATTCAACGTTTATAAGGTCAATTAAACTTTTTACAAAAAATATCAAACGCGATGCAACCTAGACAACTTCGCCGCTCGCCGTTCGTCTTCTTACTTCGTCTTCGAGTTTCGTCTTTCGGTGTTCGTCTTTGACATTCATCTTCTGGTGTTCGTCATATATTTGACCAATGCAGGGTGACCATAAACTCCACAACTCTGCCATCCTGTATTCTGGCGGACCTCAGCGTAACGCTCTATAAAGAAACATAAACATTAGGTATTAACATCCTCGTCAGAAGACGAGTTCGAATCCAAGTCGGTTTGTCGCCACTTCTTTAAAATAAACCTTAGCCTACCTAACCTACATACAAAATATACACATACACACACATAGACATTATACGTAATTATATAAATATATTAGTATATACCATTGTATAGACATTCCTTTTTTGGGGATATTTTGAACCATCGCCGTTTTCCAATGCGCTGGATAATGTGCATTATTCATTGCATTATTAAACAGGGTGGTGTAAATCTCAATCGCTTCTAGAGGAAGATGTCGAAGCACGATGCTCAGAATACCATCGGTCCCCACTGATTTCTTAGCCCTGATTGTGTCGAAGATCTCACGGAGTTCTTCCTTCGATGTGAACGGGGGTAGGTCATCCTCTCTAGTAATGACATTATTTGCCATATTTACGTCGCTGAATCGGGTGAAACCAGAGCCCTCGGATCGCCAGTTCCCTATTTCATTTCGAATGAAGAAGTCGTGCCCCAAGACGCGATTGTCCAGGTCATAATTAGGGCCAGTGATATCAATGGCATTGTCGCCCCTATGGTCTCAACCTTCTCCTGTGGCTCCTCGATCACAAAGAAGGCGTCATCATCAGCGGCTTCATTTGGATCAATACCTGCTATTGTTAGTAACCGTTCGTTGTCTGTTGTCCGGGCTAATTTAAGACACTGAAGGTCGTTTTGATATTTTCTCCGAAATAGTTTATTTATTTGCGGGAACATATTCGGGTGTTAATAGCCCGAACCTTGCTGTTCCAATACAAACTTACAGAAATGCTGTAATTCTCTTTTATTAACGTTTGCACATTTTTAATCGACGACTTCAGTGTCCCAATCTCCGGGTCTTATCGGTCAGTTAACTGTCTGTACAAGTTTTTGAGTCTTGTCAGAAGTCTACTCTTCTGTCGGTGCAGTGCGTCAATAGTAGGATTGCTATTGGTATTGTAGTGTCCATAGTTTGTTTAATTGTCTCGTCCATTTGTTTTAGGTAATTGTCGATCTCCTCGTTTGACAAATTCCTATTGGACGGTGGGTGGAGCGTGTTCGAGGAGAGCGCTCTTTTCAAGTTTGCGGAGAAGCGTGTCCATCGAGTCTTACTGTAGTTGTAAGAATATCTTTGGATAAACTCCTCCAATTCCGCAATTTCGTTGGGAACTGTAATGTCGGTGCTAAAACCGCAATGGTCGATGTTATACACGAATGTGCGCAGACAGTTTAGTGTTTGTAAATTCGTACCTGTCAGTCGTATACGTTCGTCGTACAGCAGTATAAGACCCGCCTTTGGAAAAAGACGGGTTATCCGTCGCTTTAAGACCGAGTCTGTACATGACATCGTGCTGACCCCACCAATCGAGTAGTGGGTCCCCTCTAGTATTTGGCAAATTACTTCCCCAATCTCTGTGTTTAGCGTTGAAATCCCCGCCGATTTTTTTTTTTTGTTTATAATGGGCGCGCGCTCAAGGGGTTTGTATACCATTAAGGTGATTGTTCACAGCGCGGGCAAAGGAAATTTAGGGTGGAAAAAAAGAGAGTTACCGATCTACATTGCTTTTAAATGTTTGCAAGTTATAACGACCAGGAAATACACTTCCGAAAATGGGCTTGAGAGTATACTGATGAGCATTCATAGCGAGACGGGTGTTACGGTTGAAAGTTTGAATGGGCGGAATGCTACTGGCGATTTCAGTGGAGCACTGGTGGTGGAAATAGCGATAAAACAAAGTGAGACAGGAGATACTACGTCGGTGTTCGAGGGTATCAATTATAAAATAATATAAAATTATAAAATAATTCTCCCCGTTTCCAGCCTCAGAAGTCGAAAAAGCGTGTCGAGCTCTGTAATGAATAGGGTGGATTGTGAAGCCTCAGGTGCATAAACAGAGGCCAAGTACAGCCGCTTTCCACTTTGGAACGGTATGTAAATGACAACTGCCTCCAACACCCGGAACCTGCGCAACACGCCCTTGTATACTCTGTGAAATATTATACCTCTTTAATGAAGATCGCGACTCCGCCTCCACGTTTAGATCTGGGCCCATTTCTTCTTCTAACAATATAATTATTGTACTCCAGTTTGTGCTCGCCGGTTAGTTTGGTTTCGCTAGCGAGAAGCACATCAGAATTTGGTCTTGTAGCAATTTAAACATCGCTGCTCTTCGTTCGATCCTAATCAGTGAATTAACATTCACCGCAAGGACTTTCAAAGTTTGCTCCATCATGTGCGTACCCATTACGACATGTGTTGCGTTAGGCCCGGCAGCAGCGCGTAGATCTGGTCCACCCGCTTGGCCTGCTCTTGTACTTGCTGCTGCAGCTGAGCCATCTGCCCTTGGATTGCGAGCAAGATGGCCAGCATGTTAGGTGCAGCTTCCGTTGTTCTCGGCATTGGCGCCGGAGAAGCAACAGACGCTTGATGTACTGTAGCCCCCCTACCTGACGCCATTTGGGTGTAGGAAATTTGGGACGTGGCGGCTGGTGTTTGAAATCTGAGAGGTGAACGTTTGACCTCCACCTTCTGCTGCCGAGCCAGTTTTGCTTTCTTAATGTCAGCGAACTTAGGACAACCCCGATAGTTTGCGGTGTGTCCCACGTTTCCACATAACACGCACGAGAGCTACGACCTATCGGATGCTCCGTCAACACCCAGAGCACACTCCTCGGAACTGTGGTTCTTAGCGCACTTCACGCATCGAGGCTGCATTTGGCAGTTCGACGCGGCGTGCCCGAACCTCTTGCAGCGAACGCACATAACGCCTTCGCTCCTTTTTAGTTTTTCCCAGTGAACCACCTGGTAGTCTAGGACATTGATACTCCTTAGACGGCTTTCGGGACTGAGCTGCACCAGGAAGAACGGCAGACAGGGTTTCTCCCGCTTGGCTCTAGCTCTGGTAAATGGCTTTACCCCCACAAACTTGAGTCCTTCGCACTCCTTCTCTTTGAGCAGTGCCAGGATCTCCTCAGGATCAGAAGACGGTTCCAACCCCTTCAGCAGCATCGATTGCCGCTTTTCACACTTCGGTGTGAATGAGTAGTGCTCCGTCGTCGTTTCTTTTAGAAGCTCTTTCACTTTCGCGTAGCCCTCCGCTGTATTACAGTGGATGGAATGGCGATCGTTCCCCAATCGCTTAATATTAAAATTATTACCAATGACCAACTTATACAGGTCCTTGGTTTCATTTACCTCGAATTTATAGGTGTTGATAGGAGGCACCTTCTCCTTCTCCTTCTGCTGCTGCTGTTGCTACTGTTATTGTTGCTGCTGTTGTTGTTTTTTCTTTCAGCTTTTATTTGCTGCAGCTAATATCTTTAATCATTTCATCCTCATCTTCCGACTCAGATGCAGCTAGAGAGTAAAGTTGTTGTTGCCCCCCTCATACTGGACTTCATCAGACATGAACATCAACTTTTGTTTTTTGTTTTTTTCTGTTTCAGCTGCTAAAGAAGAACTTATTTTTATTTTTGATAAATTCGGCGTGGTTTTCAACCTACTCCTCCTTTTGCTGGCTTTCGCCACGGCACCGGCAACACTATTGTTGCCTTTTGCAACTCCCGTTATGGGAAGAGCGGAACGCTCTCCACCATCCATCACTTGATTTCCTGAACGATTTTGTTTTGATAACACCATTTATTTACACAATTTGTGACAAGTAAATAAAAAAAAATGTTCAAGTTTGGCCTGGGATAGAAACTCGCGTCCCACGATTTAATGACCGACGCCGCTACGCGCTTGGCTACCGACTCAACTAACAAATTAGCGATCAATTGTCTATACGAACAAAAAAACTGAATTGCTATCTTTTTCACTACGAAAAGCCGAGAAACGTTTGTTCTCTGTGGAGATCTGCGAACGACTTGGCGATGTCAATGTTTACCAAAACAAGTGGACGGACTTTTGTTAAACACTGCCTTTTGATGTAAAATCTGCAACTGCAACTGCACAAGAATATTGAATATGAAAAGGATGTTTTCAAGTTGTACAGAGGACAGCGACTTTTAAAGCAGAGTATAGCACAATTGAATTAGTTTTCACATGATTCAAAACTGAGCATTACAACAACAAAAGCTCCTGACAATAAATACCGGTATATGCGGCTCTAAAGACAATGATTGGCTGATGTACCTACTTCAAATTGAGACTTGTTGATCTTGTCAGAATTGATCTAATATAAAAGCTCATACTATGAACTGGACAAGACATATGATCGATCGCCTTTTCTATAGATACAACACGTGGAGTTGATACTCCACTGATCGGGCAGACATTGGTTAAGTAATGATTCAGCACATGGACTGTATTAAAGCATTCACCTTAGTTTTTCTGTAAGTTTTGCGGATAAGCTATAGAAGCCGGAGACCTCTTCGACGTTCTAGTAGCTGTGCCAACTTCTTCTATACTAGGAAGTTGATTCTCTTTTTCTCTATCCTGTTGTTTAAAGTGTTTTATGAATTAGGTTATTGTTTCTTGCTTGTGACTGCTTACAGTGAGGCTTCTAATTCAGTCAGTTACTTGATCTTTGGATGTTGATCCTCCCTCGAGATGCATGGAATTTTTTGAATACTGCTATTTTTCTAATGTTGCGATACTGGATTCACTGGTTGTTGCTATCTGGTGAACTTAAATAAGCAAGAAGTGGAGAGTTTCTGAGCCAAGGGGTCTTTAAGGATTCTGCATATTTCAAACGTGCTGATCAGTCTAAGACTGAATCACTTTGCCAGCAATAGCCAATTTGATAGCTAATAGCTGATTTGTGCTCATAACTTCTCCATAATTAGGCTTACCCCAGGACATCGCTTACTAATTGTGCAAGTTCGCAAAACTTACCGTGCCATCTCCAAGTACATAATTGGAGCATGTAATTTAAATACCAATGGGCCTTTTTCGCACTTATAATACACATCCACAGAGATGTCGCACATAGAATATCAAAAAAAAAACTCGAATGAGTCGATTCACTGCCATATGTTGTGTCCATCCACTCTATGGAGGATTTTGCGCTAAGGTCTTGATCTGTAAGGTTACAAGATCCAGCCCGTTAAACAATTGCAGCCGCTTGACTATCGTGTGCATTGTATGATCCTCTTTTTCATCACAAAATTTGATGAGGCTCCTTTTTGACTGAAGAGGTACGTCAGGTAATTGTGGCGTTTCGAGTGAAGTAAATTTATTAACCATTATTGAGACGCCTTTCCATCAACAACAAGTCACTGTTTTATGTGATTTATGGTCCGGTGGACCACTGGTCAAAATGATCTACAAGAGTGGGTGATTACACAACTTTGGACAATTTTCTGTGGGATATACAAAGTTGTTAATCTTCCCCAGAGACGACGAGGAGGTCAATATTCGTCACAACATTGTCAATATACCTTCCAATCAGAAAAATCTTTGAAAATTGGACTTCCAGATTGCGTACATTACGACTTATAAGCAATCACAATCATAACCTTGCTTAACATAGGTGACATTACAGTCCGAAGCGAGCCTCAGTGTCAACAAACAACTCTCTCCAGCTAGAACGATCTCTCCCAGGTGTTTTCAGTGCCGCGCTCCAAGTTGGTGCTGCTATCCTCTGCTAATCTGCTAATCGAAGACTTTTTGGGCCGGAGCTGTGGTGTCTACTCTGTCAACACAGCTCAGCCATTTTATGCGTAGAAGCCTGACTAGACCGATGTCGCTGTAGACTCCATACAGTTCGTGGTTGAACCATCTCCTCCATACAAGTCAACCCGCTGCTACGAAATCCGCACTGCTGGTCATTGAAAAGTTTTCATATTTTCATGACCTTGAAAAGAAGGGACCCAAGTGAAATACGAGTAGGTCTATAGAAGCTGTTTTCCATTTGCTCAGAACGAGTCCTAAAGAATAGGATTGATGATAAAAATTACGCAGTGGTTTTGCCAGAGTGGAAGAACACCTCTTAAGAAGAAGGGAAGATCAGCGGATTTATGTATGACCTTTAAGTACTCTTGCAAAGTACTATTGCGAAAGTGGATTTGTCCCATTGAATATTTGACGCACTCAAGTGTAGGCGGAGACAAAGCACAATCTGGAAGTGTTAAGCTAGCCCCAAGCAGACCAAAAACTTTTACAAAAACTTTTTGAGACAGTGTAGTATTTTTTGCCTCAGTTGCCGGTCAAATTGGAATGCCGCATGCTTAAGAAAGACGTTACAGTCATTCCTAGCTCGTTTAACCTTTTTCGGTTTTGCTCTATCAGATTGATCTTGAAGTACCGAAAAAACATTTCTCTAACCCTGAAAGCCTCTTTACAGATCGAGTCGTGTCACGCTTTTTCTTTTGGTCTGATACTCTAAATCCGATGAAGGATAAAATATCTCATTCCAAAGAGAATAGTCTCTGTGATCGTATTAGCACCGACATCCACGTCATTACAGAAGAAATGTAACACAAGTTAAAATTCCTAACGTTAAAATTAAAGTTGTTAAGTCCACTTAAATTGACTTTCTTTCTTTTCTATTTTTTCGACTACACAGTTATAGTCGGTGTACAAGAAATTGTCTGATATGACGCAATGGTCCGACGAGCCTTGTATTTGTCAGGGTGAGATGTGACATGCGGCTTTGAAGTCATAGTCTGACTTCCGTCATGTTGAAGCGTGTGGAATGAATGGTCGAGCTCGATGTGCGACAAAGTGCTTTCCAAACGCATCCTCTGTCTAAGATGCAATATGAATACCAACACGAAAAATCCTGCGAGAGCGCGCTTCAAAATCTGGTATGCAAAATTGAAAGCGCACTCGGCAAGAAGGAATACGCGTTAAGAATTTTCATTGATATTGAAGGTGCATTCGACAACGCGACTTTTTATGGATGTGGAACTCGGCCAGACAACATGGCGTAGACGAATCACTAATTTTGTGGATCAATGTTGGTGAATAAGACGCTGATTCCGGATGCTGGTGATGTACCTGTACTGTTTGATCATGCCTAGCGACTGTCTGCTCCAAGGTGCAGGCAGCTATGTACGTGATCGACGATTGGTGCACTAGAAATCAGCTTTCGGTTAATCGTCTCACAACTGAGGTTGTTTTCTTTACAAGAAGGAGGACTCACCCAGTGCTTAAAGGTAGCACTATTCAACTCTTCAAAGGAGCTAAATATTTGGTGCCATCCTGGATAACAAACTTCTCTGGACTCAGCATGTTACGTCGAAAGCTTGTAAAGTGCTGTCAGCCTTTTGACAGTGCAAAGGAGCTGTCAGCAAGATATGAGGACTGTCACCGAAAAGTGTCGGTTGGATTTACACGACTATGATTGTTCAGGTGGAGCTACAGTCCCGGATGGACTTGAGCCTCAAGCAACAAGCATCTCCAGCCAGCCCGATCTTTAGCTAGCTGCCTCCAGTTTCGCATGCTAATTTAGCTGAGGTCCATTTCCTCTTACGTCTTGCACTGCTGCGCTGTCCCTCGGTGGAGGATTCGAAGACTTTTCGGTAAAAAGGTAGACAAAGCCCTGTCCAGGATATCGGTGTTGGGTGTCCTTTCAGGTTGACAACATACATATACTTGGTTTTGCCCTCATTGATCATTAAACCCATCTTCGGCGCTTCCGTTTCAATGTTCGCAAAAGTGCGCTGATATCACTCCGCTTTCTTCCGATTACGATAAGAGTTACTTTTGCAGTCGATAACAATCCCCGTAGTAGATATCTCCGCTTTTTTATCCTCTTTTTGTCCAGCCCATCGCATGTCATGGATGGCGCTAGTATCTACTTCGCAGCAGTCCAGGGCTTCCGCTAGTTGCTCCGAAGTTTCTTGGGCTGCACTCTCGAAGACACCTTCCGTTTATTGGGAAGTGGTCTTCTGTGCAACACGCACTGGAGTTTTGATGACCCTGCGCGCCGACTGTCTTTTGACCCTGATCTTGTAGACATACTCTTGCTGCGGAGTAAATACGAAATGGACTTTCCCTGCGCAGAGTGTCCAGGAATGGTTTCGGCCAGGATCTCACCCAGTAAAGGAATATAGTATGGTCTTCACGGAAGGCTAGAAAACCGATTTAGGATGCGGCACTGTCTTTCTGGAAGACGACAATTTTAGATTTCACTTGCGGCTGTCGTCGAAGCGGAGATATACGAGCAATCTTGACGGCTGCGAACTATATTGTAAAGTTTCGGTGGAAGAGGAGAAGCATTTGCATCATTAGCAAACTGCCCTTTGAGCCTTGCTGAACTCATATACGACTTCCAAGCTAGTTGGAGGATGCAACACTTCACTGAACGCAGTTGAAAGGCTAAATTTACTAAGACTTGCCTGGATCCCAGACCACTCTGCGATTCCGGGAAATGAAATGTCCAAAGAAATTACTAGATTAGGATCAGAAGAGAGGTTTTAAGGACATGAACCTACTTTGGGCCTCCTCGGTTAGGGCTTCCATTGAGATTTGGATCTGATATGAGCATGTAGACGAATTGATTCTGTAGGTTGCTGGCAGATCAAGCGAATACTTTCCAAAGCCAGCAATTTTCCTGATATCCCTCACTAAGACTGACTACGGCTGATTACTAGAGTCTTGATGGGGGGACTAAGCACTTAAATACGCTGGGCATAAGGGATACAACATCATGCAATGCTTTCTGTGGAAGTGATGACGACGCCACGGGGTATTGCTTCTGGGAATCTCGGCGCCGGGATGTTAGGTGCTGGTGCTGTAGGCACTTTATCACTGAAGAACTTACTTGCAGTTATTCGAAATTCCATTAAAAGGAAATTACAAGTACTATGGACAAATTCTTTGTCTGAGTGTTCTGTTCCCACTGAAAAGAAATACCGTTCCTGTAGAACAGACCGCTTTCTAGAATACCATCGACATCCTATGGATTATTAAGGCATCAGGACTATAATTCTATCACTTTTGTTAAGTCAGGGTCAGTGGTATTATAATCTATACAAATACTCTTTACCGCTGATGGGGGTATTTTAAAAACATTATACACTATATTTGAATTGTTGATTCCAATTAATTTCTTACCAAAAAATCAAAGTCTTCAATTGTAATTAAGTGCTTATACAACAAATAAAAATAAGCTGGTGAACCTGTATCATTTCACCGTTTAGTTCTTGCTTGGTTTACAATAAGTGTGTTTGACCTTCTTCTCGATTTTTATTGTTTACAATTGTTTTTTATGCTTACTTTAGTACTGCATTGTTTATGCCTACCATAAAACTACTTGTAGGAACGTCAATTGTGTTGTTTGCCTTGTAGTGTAGCTTTGCTCTATGAGAGTCCGCTATCATCCAGGGTTTGCTAGTGCCCATCAGAAGAATGGTGATTTTGGGAAAATAAAGTCAAAAGTCAACGGAAAATGCTATCATGCAATATTTACCAAATTTACCAACTGCCCATTCGAATGTGTCTGAACCTATCAAAGATCATAATTGTACCATATTTGTTTAAAGTATTCTAAACACAAAAAACAGCACCAAATTTAAGCTACATCGCTTGGGAGAAATCAAAAAATTCAGCCGACTTATCATGATTAACTTCGATAGACCCACATACTCAAATCATGCCAACATTTCGATAAAATGACAGATATTTTCTTTCTGGTTTGGATATACCGTTTAAGATGATAATCTGCTAACACACATTTTGTTAATGTTGTCCTACTACCACGAACGTGGCACTATATTTTGTGTAATCTAAATCCAACTCACCCGTTTTCAATAATTCAAAATCAACTCACCTATTAATTTTTTATTTCTGGGTGCTGCAACTCAAAAACATTAGTCATGTCACAAAATATTGCAATCAAATTAATTTACAATCGGCACATAACGAGATTTACATTAAACATGCATGAGAGCCGTCTCAATCCAAACATCCTCGTCGCTGTGTCAATCTAACTTCCTGGAACTATAGATACTTTTATATATTTTGACATAATCACTACCTGGGTGGCTATCTGTTATGGTCCTCATCCCTTACACAAAATCCGATATTCAGTTCGAAGTTCGACAAAGAATATTCATTCACATGGTAGTACGTCCTCTGGTCAGCGCCTGGAGACGAGTGGATTGGAGTGGAGCGGACCTGCAATGCTATACATGCCAAGGGAGATTACCATCAAAAAGTACTTTGGCTCAGAAGAAAAGATTGAAACCCCACCACCCTCGGTGCCCTGTCAGGATGTAAGTCCTTCGATTATGATTAAATATCCTGGCCAAGATGATTTATGACTTTAGTCAACTTTCGAATAATAAAAAACAATTTCTCTCCTCATTCACATGCAACATTCACCCACCATTCCTCCCATCCCATGATAGTCCTCGACCCGAACAACAAGCGGCACTGGAACGTTTTTGGATTATTGAATTTACGTCAAAAATTTTCAAAATCATTGCTTCCGTGTATTTGTATTACTGGCTTTGGTTAAGTTGCCGTTTCATCTTGGCCGATTTTTGTCTGAATACAACGCACTCAAAAGCAAACACCCTCTTAGGTTGGAGCAGGGCGTGGGTGAAGGTCCTGTGATGATTTGAACTGGGAAAAAACGATTTCTTACTATTTTATTTTTGTTTATTATTTTTTTCTTTTTTTGCCTTCTCGGTCTTCTTTTTTGCGTTTATTGATGCTCGGATTACACAGAACCGACTTTTGGTAATTTTTCATGGTCCACTGAAAGTCTCTAGGGCCGAACAGGAGATAGGCAAATCAATTTGTTCGTCAAATGGAAAGTAGCGCTCCCTTACATGGATGTTGCCTGACTGCTTTCTTGTCGGTACGAGTACGGGTATCTACGCATTGTTCTCGATGAATACGAGAGGAGATGAGAAATGAGATACGTCGTTGAGAGTGGGTAATTTCATTTTATGCTCGAGATGTGCCAATTTCTTTGCATGTCCCGCCATTAGATTTATGATGGCAGGAAGTCATTTTAGTGTCCTCCTTTTTGTACATACTCGTACATATGTGACTGAGATTTTTCCAAGAGGAAGACGTTTTTTTTTCTACTTCAATGTCCAGATGTAATTATGGAAACTTCAGAGAGCGATAAAAGCTATGTGAGTGAATTAATGCCTAAGTGGTTCTAGCAAATGTGAAAAGAATACAAAAGGAGATTGACTTTCAGGTAGGGGCTAAAAGTTGTCTATTCTTTAAATTAGTTGCCTGGTTTGAGATTTACTTGCATTCTAAAGAATAAAATCAATTGTAATATATCTAAAATATTCTTCCAAGCTTTGCTAAATAGAGTATATAGGTATACATATGCCAGGGTTGGAATGACAGTTGGTAAGCAGAGCCTACCTAACAACACACCTGGCAGCGGACTTAGGTTTATTTACTTAAAGGTGGGACGAAATATCTTTATAGCAAGAACACGGTTCTTAGCGTGGCGGCCTCCGGACCATGAAACATGATAGACACATTGCTACAGACAAAAGGAATACCTCCAATATTCTGAACGTCCGAAAGTTCCGGGCAGCCAACATCAACTTGGATCACCACCTTGTTGTGGTGAAGGTGCTAAAGCGGCACAACAAAGAAGAGCCACGATGAAAAGATATAGCTTCTCTCTCAGATCGTGAGATTTAGTCAGAATAGTGTATGCTTGATGACGCGCTCCCATCTGACTTCTTTAACATCATATTTGAAAGATTTGTGAAAGAATTGAGCCCACAAGTGAGCACAGGAGGTACAATCTTTCAAAAGTCTGTGCAACTACTAGCTTAGGCCGATGATATCGGAAAAATAGCGGGCTGTCATTAGTTCGCTCGCTAGTATTGAAACGGAAGCTGCCAAAATGGGTTTAGTGGTGAATGGGGTTATAACCAAGTATATGCTGTCAACAAGAAAGGACGCGCAACATCGACGAATTGGACAAAACGTCGACAGCTATAATTTTGAGGTAGTAAAAATTGGCTCTGCTATTACAGAATTACAGAAATAAAACGAAGTATTGCCGATTGCGGTTTCTTTGGGCTAAGAAGGCAATTGCCTAGTAAGGCCCTATCCTGAAAGACTATGCAGACTCTATGTAAGACTTTGATCATCCCAGTTCTATTTTGTGGCGCTGAAGTACGGACTCTATCGAAAGCGGATAAAGATAAGCTCAGTTGTTCGAGAGAAAACTCCTTCGTACAATATTCGGTCTCGTTCTGCACAGTAACATCCAGTTAGTCAGACAATTTCGAATCAATCGACTTAAATAGCTAGGACATGTAGAATGAATGAACACCAATACTCTGTCCCGTAGAGTCTTCGATTTAACCCGGATAGGTAGGTGGCAGTTAGCTAAGGGTCGGGCTAGCTGGAGAGGCTTTGTTAGTTGAGGTCCGTTGAATTTGGTGGAATGGCACCGAATTGTAGTGCCACCTAAGTAATTACGTAAGTACATAAAGCACTCCGTTTTCAGAATGCTTTCTTATCGCACAATTACCGATTAAATGATTTGTTCGCTTAAAGAGATTCCCAATTCATATATGAGATCTGGATTCTGGATCGGATTGTAATGTATGTTAGAAATTGCATATTTTGATCTTGTGTTTCAGTCTTAGTGTCGAAGCTGTTGTTCGATAGGCTGAAGGAGATATGGGTGTTCCGAAAAGCCGACAATGTTGATAATGTTTTCCTGGACTTAAGATTCATTCGTAAATATTTATAGCAATATATTGTATAAGACATATGGTTACGTTACGTTACGTGTTGTACTATTGGAAAGTTGCTTACAGAAGATGTCATTTAGAAATTTCGAGTGGTTTTCAACGCACCATCCAACGTACATTTATCTGTAATCTGAAGTAAATAGAGCTTTTTGAGGGACTAAGAGTGGAAGAGAGGAAAATTTTGGTTTCAAAAAGACGATTCAATGTAAGTTACTCGCTTAGTAGCCATCAAATTAACCGTATTTGTTTTTTTTAAATTTCATTGGATGCGCAACAATAAGCTTATTTTACGGAAAATAAATTTCAGAGGTGCTGTTAACTATCATAGTTTTATAGAGCTATTCTAAAATAAAATACCCCGTTTTTTAGATTTATAATTTGAACAAGTTGGGTTGTATTATATCTTGAAAGCATCTGACTTGAGATGGAATGACCTGACACTTCTTTTCTTTTGAAATACTAGGTGCACGTACCAAAGTTGCAAAAGGTGAAAAAAAACAAAGTAAAAATTTTAATTTTAAGAAAAAAATCACTTTTGATCTTCAATAACTTTTGACGCATTAATCTTACAGGATTTATTTTGAAGAAATTATACTGTGGCTGTCGATTATTATTTCGGAAACGAGGCGGTGGATTAGTATTAGTTCCATTCTTGAAAAGTTATGATTACTTTGCCTCAAAAGTTTGACAACGACGGTCTAACACTTTTCAAAAATCTTCACATTTCGGAAGTGTGGAGTGATCGACCGATTCGTCCCACTTTGCCCTAGTATCAGCATCAACTTTATCCAACGCCAGCGGAATAAAAAAAAAGCGTTACAAATACTCTCATGACTTCCAATCGAAAGCATCGCTGCAATATGCGAATTAAAACTATTCTCTAAATTGCGAAGACTCACCGCAGAACTTTTAGAAATTTTGTTAATATTCATTCAGTATTTTTCAGTTTTAAATGCATTTTATTTTCTTAATCATTAACTCTTATATACTAACAAAACATGCTTAAAATTACTTAACAATCTTATGCTAACTTATTGGCCGCACACAGGCACTCTAAACTACTCTTAATTCTTATATCTATGTCTTTCGACTTTATTTATATTTTACTTAGAAATATTTATTTTGTATACTTAATGCTAAGCAAAAAAATTTGTTAACAAAAAACTTAGCATATGGACATTTTTTATTTTTTATAAAAGCTTAATATCTAACTTAAAATAAACCTTAGTCTACCTAATCTACATACATATAGACATTATACACAATAATATACATATTAGTATATACCTTTGTATATACTAACCCATGCATATATTTCTTAAATGCTAACGCAAACCTATACAATCTGGCCATCGCTATTCACAGAGAAAACGGATTGGTCAGCTCTGCCTCATTAGTGAGGCTGGTCCGTAATTGACGGAAACGACGACGAAACATCTTCTCCATCATTCAACCACCAGAAATGCTGGTGCTGCCGAACGACATCTTTCTTATCGCGATTCCCCACCGCCCTACTGAACCTGAGACGATCCACACAGCTATGTGCGACGTCTCTGTTGTAGTTGAGTCGCCTGTCCCCAGCTGTCCGAGCGACATGGAAGATTAACGGGACCGCTGATCTATCCTGGATCAACCCTATCTGATCAAGGTAGAGGAACACTTCCGGTGGAACGAAGCCGTCCGAGCGCACATTCTCGTGGTAAAGGTGATTGGGATAGTAAGCCCCAGATATCAGGTTATTCGTCGAGGTCATTGCTCTTGCAATGTGCCTTCGAGTCAGCTTAATTACGAAGTTGTAAACTCGTATTAGGTTCGCCCTGTTGTAAAGGACCTCATTAGGATAAAATTTCTTGTACTCCGACTCTGGTGTTATGAACAAGCGTAGACAAGCCCTAAGGCAAGCCCTCTCAAACACCTGAATCTTTTCCATTAAGCTTGCTCGTACATTGAACCACACGGGACAACAAAATACCAGCATGGGCCTGATAAGGACCATGTAGCAGATTACCTTTACCCTCGCATAGAGTTGTAAAGGCAGAAGCACCTTTAGCTCTGGCCAGAGCAGCATCTACATTTTTGCCAAAATACAGAAACTGATCTAGCCAGATTCCAAGGTATCTGACTACACTTCGACAGGCAAAAGGTTGTCCGCGTTGTCCAATGACATCAAATCGTCCGCGTACGCAATAGTATGGGAAAGTGAACCTATCAAGTCGCTTGTATAAATGTTGAATAGGATCGTCGAATTGACCGAGACTTGCTAAAGACCATTTTTAATTTCAAATATTCCAACAGAACTACGAGTATCTGTTGTGTAGCATATTATAAAGAATATACAAGAGTGGTTTACTGATCCCCAACTCAGTCAGCTTAAAGAACAGACTCACTAACCATACGGTGTCGAGGGCCTTCTCCAAGTCAACAAGTCCAAGTCAACAAACCAGTACATTGGTGTTTGCCTTTATTCCATTGGATATCGGACACCAGTTTAGACGCGGCATGTGAGATATCATGTCCCGCCTTGAAACCGAATTGATTATCGGGGATTATATGTTTGTCCTCAACCCACCTAGTCAGGGCCCTATTGATTACTTTTTCAAAAACCTTACTGATATTCGGAAGGAGACTTATCGACCGGAGATTCGCCGGATTGGATATATCCTGGGCGACTGCCCAGGTCCTGGAAAGTTGCCCTTATGGCCTCAACCTTCTCCAGTGGATCCCCGATCACAAAGAAGTCGTCATCGTCAGCGGCTTCATTTTATCAATACCTGCTATTTTCAGTAACCGTTCGTTATCTGTTGCCCGGGCTATTTTGAAACACTGAAGGTCGTTTTGATTTTTTTTCCGAAATACCATAGTTTATTTATTTGCGGAAACATATTCGAGTTGCTGGTGTTTAAAGCCCAAACCTAGTTGTTCCAATATAAACTATTAATATTATATTAATAATTTCTGCTAACGTCTAAAAATTATAACGTACAAATGTATTATAAATTTAATGTATATTTTTAGACTATCAGAATATGTCATTTTTCTTAATAAACCTTTTTCACTTTTTTTTCGTTAACCTTCAAACGGTAAGCACGATTTGGCTCTACAGGTTATGGGCCCAGAACTTCCAAAGTGCGACTAAAAGAATATAATCGCATTAGATTTCGGGAATAACAAAGTTTTTTTGCTGAAGGAAGATGGCGAAGAAGTTTCACAGACCATGTTGATGTCGAAAATATTTATGACTCTACCACCACAACTCAATCATTTCTTTAGTGCGGGCGAGTCAATCGCTTCTGAAGATTATTTAAAATGATGTTTCGTGTAATTGAACATAGCGACGAGGGGTCAACAAATGTTTTTGTCAAAGTGGATTCGCTTAAATTGTGGTATGAACGTCTGGGCCATTTGTGCATAAAACAGGTGAAAAGTGTTCTCAACAGAAGAAAGATTAATTATCAAGAAGATAAAAACTTCTTTTGTGATGCTTGTGTTTACGGGAAACAACGTCGATCGTCATTTTGAGAAAGTGATTCCAGAGCAATATCTGCATGCGAACTTGTTCACTCCGATTTGTGCGGCCCCATGCAGCAGTATTCTGTTGGTGGTTCAAGATATTTTGCACTTTTTAAGGATGATTTCTTCAACTACAGACATGCTTATTTTCTTAATGAAAAGAGTGGGTTATCTGAGGCCCTTGACAGTTATATATGTCCAGTCAAAATAGATTATAGTTACGTAGTTAAGACACTTGGATCTGATAACGGGATGGAGTACACAAATAAAGATGTAGATAATATTTTGTGACGATACGGTATACGTCATCAGACCACGGTTCCATACAATCCTGAACAAAATGGGCGTGCTGAAAGGGACATGAGGTTCATCGTAGAAATCGCTAGGACTATGTTGCATGTTAAGAACCCACCACTCAAACTTTGGGCGGAGGATGTGAACACAGCAGTTCATCTTTTAAATAGATATGGTCCAAGTCTACAAAAAGATAAAAGTCCATTTCAGCTTTGGTTTGGAAAACAAGTGTTTATATCCCAAAAGAAAAACGACAGAAATGGGATAGAAAAGCAAAGCATGGCTATTTTGTTGGCTATGCAGAAAATCAGAAAGGCTATTGTATTTGGTTGACTCAAACTAATAAAATAGAAGTCTCTTGTAACGTATCTTTTAGGAATGAAAATCAGATTGCAATTATGCCACTTCCCAGGAATTCTGATGTAAGTTCGACTGAATGCATGGATGTGAATCAAATAAATAGAGAAGATAGAAGCAGCGGGCATGAACATGATGACTATCATTCTGCAGAATAGGATAAAGATATTGATTATGGTGCTAAAAATGTCAAGGGAAATGATAAGGAGAATCAATTGATAGAGACACAACCAAAGCGTATATATCGAAACCATAAGAAGAACCAAACATTAGCATCGCCCAGCATCCTCTTGAATATCTTAGAAGGGATTGCATTTGTTTCCAAGAGTTATGAACCAAGAAGTTATTATGAAGCACTGCATTCTAATGACACAGAAAAATTGAGAACTGCGGTGGACGAAGAGATCAGGGCACTTAAACAAAATGGAACATGGGACTTGGTTCAACTTCCGAAAGGACGAAAAGTTATCGACAACAAATGGGTGTTCAAGATAAAACTTTCAAAAGACAAAGAAGTGGATATATAAAGCTCGTCTTGTTTTGCGGGGTTTCACTCAAAAGAAAGACGTTGATTAAACTGAAACTTTCAGTCCACTTGCACGATTTACGTCAATAAGAACGATTTTAGCAATCGCTGCGTCCGAAGGCTAAATATTAAAACAATTTGACGTCAAAACAGCTTTTCTTAACGGCGATCTGGAAGAATTGGTATACATTTCTCAACCCGAAGAATACGATGATTCAAGCGGTCGTGTTTGAAAGCTGAACAGAAGTTTGTATGGGCTGAAGCAGGCATCAAGGTGTTGGAATTTTAAGTTTACAAAACTACTAAAGGAATTCAATTTCAGCACAGCAGATCCTTGTGTTTTTATACATCACAGCAGTGGAAGAAGGATTATGATGGCCTTATATATCGATGACGGAGTTATTGCAGCAACTCAGAAAGAAGATGTTCAGCGGTTAATTTCATATACATCATCATTTTGAAGTCAAAATTGCAGATGCGGAATATTGTCTTAGTCTTCAAATAAATCAGCTGAAAAATAGATGTATTTATCTTAGCCAGTCCAGCTATTGTGAAAGATTGCTCCAAAAATTCAACATGTCTGATTGTCGTCCAGTGACAACAAGCAATGAAGGCATCACAACAAAGGAAATCAAGTTTCCTTTTCGGGAAGCGGTCGGCAGCCTGATGTATCTAGCCATTGCAACTAGGCCCGACATTTCATATGTTGTTGGACTAGTATCCAGATATTTGAGTGATCCATCGGCTAAACACGTAAATGCAGTAAAACGTATTTTTCAATACTTAAAGGGGACAGTCAATCACGGTATTTTGTTAAAAACTAGTACTAAATATTCATTTACTTGTTACAGCGATGCTGATTATCCTGGTGACACCGAAAGTAGGCGGTCTACAAGTGGGTACTTTTTTCTCATAAATGAGATACCATATCATGGACATCCCAGAGGCAAAAATGCATGAGTTTGTCTACCACAGAAGCTGAATATATCGCGGCATCAGAAGCTGTAAAGGAGATAACTTGGATGAAAAGTCTTCTTCGTGATAATATTCCTGAAGCCAACTCAAGCATGACTTTGTTTGTGGATAACCAAAGCGCTATAAAGCTCGTAAAGAATCCTGAGTTCACAGAAGGACAAAACATGTGGACATCCGCTACCATTTCATAAGGAAAAAATATATGGAAGGCGAATTCATTTTGAGTTATGTACCGACGGAAAAATAACTTGCTGATGTTCTTACGAAACCACTACCAAGAAAAAATTTGTAATATTTTCATTACTCTTTGAATATTGTGCCAATTTGATTGTTCTCCTTATACTTCCATTCCAAAATGTATATGTATGTTTTTTTATGAACTGAATTGAATAAATTTATCCAAAATTAATAAGAAGTGGAAGTGTTAAGATTATATTAATAATTTTTGCTATCCACTGTGTTATTAACTTAACGTACAAATGTGTTATAAACTTAATGTATATTTTTAGACAATCGGAATATGTAATTTTTCTTAATAAACCTTTTTTACTTTTTTTCGTTAACCTTCAAACACGTTTTTTGATTTGGCTCTACATAAACTTACAGAAATTCTGTAATTCTCTGTTATTAACGTTTGAAGATTTTTAATTGACGACTTCAGTGTCCTAATCTCCGGGTCTTGTCTTTCATTTAACTGTCTGTACAAGTTTTTAAGTCTTGACAGAAGTCTACTTTTCTGAGTAGTAGGACTGCGGAACAGATCTTCGTTAGTCGTACGTCGATACCGCGATATTGTAGTGTCCATAGTTTGTTTAATTGTCTCGTCCATTCGTTTTAGCTACTTGTCAACCTCCTCATTTGACAAATTCCTATTGGACTGTGGGTGGAGTGACTTTGAGGAGAGTGCTCTTGTCAAGTTTGCGGAGAAGTGTGTCCATCAAGTCTTACTGTAATTGTAAGAATATCTTTGGACAAACTCCTCCAATTCCGCAATTTCATTGAGAACTATAATTTCGGTGCTAAAACAGCAATGGTCGCTGTCATAAACGAATGTGCGCAGACTGTTTAGCGTTTGTAAGTTCGTACCTGTCAGTCGTATACGTTCGTCGTACAGCAGTAGATCCAAATAACACCCGCCTCTGGTAAACGACGGGTTACCCGTCGCTTTAAGATCGAGTCTGTACATGACATCGTGCTGACCCCACCAATCGAGTAGTAGCTTCCCTCTAGTATTTGGCAAATTATTTCCCCAATCTCTGTGTTTAGCGTTGAAATCCCCGCCGATTATAAAATAATTCTCCCCCGATTCCAGCCTCAGAAGTCGAAAAAGCGTGTCGAGCTCTGGAACGATTAAAGTGGATTGTGAAGCCTCAAGTGCATAAACAGAGGCCAAGTACAGCCGCTTTTCACTTTGCAACAGTATGTAAATGACGACTGCCTCCAACACCCGGAACCTGCGCAACACTCCCTTGTACACTCTGTGAAATTTTTTAACTTCTTTAATGAAGATCGCGACACCGCCTACACGTTTGAATCTGGGCCGATTTCTTCTTCCAGCAATATAATTATTGTACTCCAGTTTGTGCTTATCGGTTACCTTAGTTTCGCTAGCGAAAAGCACATCAGTAATATGGTCTTGTAAGCATTTAATCATCGCTGCTCTTCGTTCAATCCTAATCAGTGAATTTATATTCACCGCAAGGACCTTAAAAATTTGCTCCACCATGTGTCCATTACGACATGTGTTCCGTTAGGCCCGGCAGCAGCGCATAGATCTGGTCCACCCGCTTGGCCTGTTCTTGTACTTGCTGTTGCACCTGAGCCATCTGGCCTTGGATTGCGAGCAAGATGGCCAGCATATTAGGTGCAGCTTCCATTGTTCTCGACATTGGGGCCTGAGAAGCAACATAGAAACCAAACACACCTGAGTTTCAAACCACTACAAAAACAATTTTCCTTTCTCCTCCTTCTATCTTTCCGCCCGCTCCCTGGCAACAGTAAAAGGGTATCAACCCCTTAGGCGCGCGTAAATTATAAAAAAAAAATAAAAAAAAAAGTCGCTTGCTGTACCGTAGCCACCCTACCCGACGCCATTTGGCCGTAGGAAATTTGGGACATGACGGCTGGTGTTTGAAACCTAACAAGTGAACGTTTGACCTCCACCTTCTGCTGCCGAGACAGTTTTGCTTTTTCAATGTCAGCGAACTTAGGACAACCCCGATAGGTTGCGGTGTGTCCCATGTTCCCACATACCACGCACGAGAGCTGCGTCCTATCGGATGCTCCTTTCCTACCCAGAGCACACTCCTCGGAACTGTGGTTCTTTACGCACTTCACGCATCGAGGCTGCATTTGGCAGTTCGACGCGGCGTGCCCGAACCTCTGGCAGCTAACGCATTGTATCACGCCTTCACTCCTTTTTTAGTTTTTCCCAGTGAACCACCTGGTAGTCTAGGACATTGATACGCCTTAGACCATCCAGACAGCTTTCGGGACTGAGCTGCCCCAATTCTAGCTAATTCACATTTGCAACAATATTTTTATGTAGTTTTAAGGTTTGCGAGTATTTTGGTTTTAATTTGTATTTTAAGTATGAACAACACGCTTACAGGACGAATCTTAAAGTTGGCAGAAACACTCACATAACGTCGAAAAGAAAGAACGTAAAAGAAACAGTCTTTTGATATTAACTATTCTATAACGGTATATCAAAGCAAAATGTAGTGGGAATTATAATTGACGACAATCTTCAAGCAAGACTAGTAATCGTAAGCAGAATTTCTGACAAGATTTATGGCAATTAAACTAGCTACCGATAGTGGTCCATGTCTCAACATCATGTCTGCATACACCCAGCAAGTAGGTTGTGTAGGGTGGAGGATATCAATGATCTACTTTTAGCATTCCTCTAAACAATTCAGTACCGGAAACACCCAAGGTCTTTAGATATTTGGAATGCCACTGTTAATAGCATCTTTGAGAGCAAGCGGAACATATTATTACATACAAATCAGCTAGTGGATCAACGCAAATTGACTACCTTCTCTGCGAGCGTGACCAAATTAAACACTTCAAGGACTACAAGGTCATTCCCGAAAAAACATTTACCTCACAGCACAGGCTTCTGGATGCAGATGATGTTAAAGTGCGCTGGAATATGTTAACTAAATAGTAAATAGAACTCAACAATCAAGTAGCGCCTGCTTAAAAGCGCTAAGGGGGCAGCTATTAGTGTATAAACCTTCTACGAAACTCTATCTCAACTATAAACTGGCGTTGTATGTCTGCTGATACTCATTGATGTTGAACGTATTTCAAAAGGCCTGAGAAGAGGAAGCCAAAATATGTCTTGGTGTATCAAAGGGCGCTCTAAAAAATATAAAAAGAAAAATGGTGTTGGTGCTCAGACTTTCAGGGAAGGCTTAATTGTAAAAAACAAACTTTCAAAACATGGCAGGTAACCAGATCTGAAGGAGACCTGCAAACATATAAAAGACCTAAAAGAGAGGCCAACCAGAAGTTTCTAAAGCAAAAGAGCTCGCTAAAAATGAGTTTTACGAGAAACTAAGCACCAAAGAAGGTGCAAACGCATTTTCAAGCTGGCTTAACTCCATGCTAAAAATCGCAAAACATCAAATATATTAAAGATGGTAATGAAAAAATATTAACTAGAGATGATGAAATTAAAAGAGATAGATTGAATATTATGATGAACTGTCCAATGTTTAGTTTCATTGCAACAGAACGATCTCTCTTAAACCGATCGAGGGCCCAATCTACAACATCACAAAAGACGAAGTGGGAGCGGCTACTCGCAAAATGAAAAGAGATTCTATCAGATGTGTACAAATTAGGAGATGAAAGCACCACCTGGTTTATTTTGAAAATGTCTTCTATCGAGTACCAAGGAAGCTGGTATGGCAGTCACTCAGAATTAATTAGTTCCTGAGCACCTCATAAATTTAGTGCGTGACAACTATCACCAGGTAACAACCCAAGTTAAGTGCGCCTGTGGGCTTTGAAGTTAAAGTGGATGTCCATCAAGGCTCAGTACTAAACCCACTGCTATTCAGTCTTGTGATAGACCTTCTTCTAAGAAAGTTTACGATTGACGTTGCTTTACGCTGATGACATAGCGCTTCTAGCAGATGCCGAAACAACCTTTCAAGAAAGGCTATCCGTATGGTTCAGTATTTTAAAAGTGCAGCCAGGACTTCAAAAAAAATTCTTGACTTCGTTTGAGAAACACTATCACATACCCTTAACGAATCAGCTTCTTTCGCCTGACTCGCGACTTCGATGGCTACTAGGACATGTTTATGCTGATAAAAATCACTGCTCTTGCTCGGCGGTGTCTTTGAATACATACCGGAAGAACAAGTAAAGGAAGGACTTAGGTGATGCGCCCAATAGGAAAGGCATTCAATTAGTTAGATTTTGGTTGATTTCCAGATCCACTCCGCACTGAAGCGTCCCCTTGAGCCAGTAAACTAAGAAAAGCTAAACTAAATTATGTATGCAGAATCTTCGACATCATATTATATTAGTTTGCGAACTGATATTTTGTCATAAACCTTATCCCTCTTCCTAATCAGGATAGTTTTCTTAAGGGCAGTAAGGCAGAATTTGTCTCTAATATGCTTTGGGTTTGAGGGATGTAAAAATTTTACCTTTGAACCATCATTGGATTTATTTTCGTTAGCCTTGAAAAAGTCATCATGTCGATCAGAAAAAGTCAACTGATTCTCTGCATCACGGAACATTGATTTTTCTAACAGTTTAGAGACACCAAGGTGTCTATTTTGTAGAGAATTTGACTTCTAGACTCCTGGAGAAAAATCCTGTTGGTGGTTCCCGCTTTCTTTTCGGAAAACTTTAGAACTGATCTCTGATGGAGATTTTTTCGTTACAAGAAATATGTATATATCTTGTTGCCACACTATTTTGTGTTTCATCTTCCAGTACATGAAATGTTCTTTGGGAAACTATGTCCAGCTTAAAAGTTCATTGGCTGGTGTAGTAAATAATCAATGAGAATCAGATTAAGACTCACGACAGCATGTCCGTTGGCATATGATAGAAAGATTGCCGTTGGTCCATTTCGCAAACTCGGAATATTGTCCCAAATACTGGCGCAAGGAGGCGTAAAGTAAGCTTTACTAGCATTGCTGCAAGGTGTTTGTCTGTACAAATACTTCCACTTTTTTTTAGTAAATCAGCCCCAGTCTGAAAATGATAGTATAACGAATTCAAATACACGTCGCTGCCATATTGTCAAGGTCTGTATTTGGCAAAAGATAAAAAAAGGCAACGACCTCATGCCAATGATAGATCACCATTTGTATTTGAGTGCGATAATTTAAGAACTACATACAAGTAAAGCAGATACGAGTAGACCGATTAGATTATATCATTTTAAACTCCTACGTAAGCAAGCGGGGGATCATTTCGAGTATGTCTCCTATTCTTTGATTTCTGATTAACATACTCGTACATCAAAGAAATTAAGAATTTTCTGAATTCTAGTAATAAAAGATTTGTACGCCTACTTTCTAGAGGTAAATACTCTAGAACTTCTCGTATGTTGCTCCATGTAACCACTCCCCTAAAATTAATTCATTCAGCTCTTAGGGAATTTTGGAAATGTACTTCAAAAGCACTCTCACATTCTTTAACAAAACAATCCATTTCGAAAGCAAACTTTCCTACCTTCCCGTCAAAGGATGTCAATGCAAACCAAGAATATGAAGATATTTCTCAGTCTGTTCATGACAAGAAGATGACGCAAAGGAAGACTTCAAAAGCGGTCAGCCAAATAAGATATTCGTATAAGAATAAGTAAGTAAAAAGTGAAAAACAAAACACCAACGAATACCTAACTACGGGTGAAATTTTCAAGAAAGCAAATAAAGCACAAATTTTCCAGCTCAGATTCGTCCAAGTTGGTAGCTTTATTCGTATCTGGTATCTGCAGAAATTTCATAACAACACCGAAGAAGACGACGGAGAAATTAAGAATTAAATAATTGAATTTGATTGCCCAACTCAAGCGGTCTTCGCCATCCGCATTCACAACCGTTACCTGAAAATACGAGTATCTACGAGTATCTACCATCTTCTCGACAGAAAATTGCAGCTCTCAGCTGAACTGCCCGCCACTACAACAAGTATCTGGCAGTTCTAGCAAAGACTGCTGGCACCACCACCCCTACAAACTATTTTCAATAACAAAGTAATCTTGACATTTGCATGACAACTCCCCCGTTTCAGATGGTGATGCCATCTCAAGCGGCATCTCCCCCTTTTTTTTGGTGGAACGTTGGTTTAGTGGGGTGGTTATATCCACATAGTGCCTTTAGCATAAATTCATAGTTGCCTTTTGTTTTGGATTTTGTTTTTCTTTTTGTTTTTGTTCGGTTTTTCATATCCTTTTCCCATTGGATTAGTCCCTGCGAGTTGGTAAGTAACGGAAGAGGATAAAAGGAGGACGCTTCTCTCAAGGCTGGTTGCGTTTCTTCAGCTTTTTTGCGTTTAAGTAAGCAAAATTTAATTTAATAGAAACGTATCCACTTGTGAATGTAATCATATTTTTCCGATTCCTCCTGAGCGAATACAAGAAATTGCTGCGGCTGTGAGAAGGCTTTTGTGGTGTTTGTTTGTATTGTCGGACTTTGCGGGGTAGGTGAATGAGATGAACACTAAAGAATCTGGATTATTGAATACGGCTATGAGGATGCAAGTATTTTTGTTGGATTGTTTTTTTTATTCTACTTAAGGATGTGGTGCCCATAAGGGTAGTTTTGCTGTTCCAATTCAAGATAGCAATTTCATTTTTTTAAGTGTGAGTGTACTCTAAATCAAATTACGAAAACAATATTCTATCATTACGGAATTTTTTTCTCATATTTCTCATATGCGAGGTTTTTCTTATGCCGAAAGTATAATCGAGGAAGAGAGTCTGTGAAAAAGATTCGTTTGGAAAGCGAAAGAATGAAACCATAGAAGTGACTACATATGGATTTTCAGTAAGTTGCTAGTACAATTATCTAATGGTTATTAGAGATGTTTTTTCAGGATACCATTTAAAGCTACCTACAAGCTGGAAATTTCGGGCCTACCTTGGGTTAATCATAGCTAGGTTGTTATGTTAAGTTACCCACAAGGCATCGCCTAGAGATGACGATATAAAAATTATATTGCGATTCCCAGTCGACCACTTACCCAGAATCTGGAAAGAAGTCTGGAGCTCTAAACACGTAAATTAATATCTAAATCGCTAAATTCCAAGACATTATCATCACGCCTTCGCGTGTCTCTATGGAAGGAATAAATGCTCTCTAGAGAAGATAAAAGCTCCGTCTTTACTACGTCTTCACACTGAAGCTCAATATAATTTATCAATCAGTGCCCTTCAGATGATATCGAAGTCCTAAAGAGAAGATACATATTTTATACCTCAGCCAATCTAAATCAAGTTCAAAACAAGTCCACATCAAATGAATTCATTCCTCCAAATATCTAATTATTTGCCAAAATTCATAACGAAGTTCAATTCTTTCTTTCGGGGTAGTCCCACATTAGAGACTTCTGATCTCCCATACAAGAACATATCCTACTTACGGTTTTGTAAACCTGCGGTTACAATCAGCTGAGATTCTTACATCTTACATAGGGTCTTACCAATTACGTGCGTAGTAATGCAGCTTACCAAACTTTACCACAATGTAATCCCTGTTCCAATCCGCAATTCAATTTCACGTAGCTAAAATTCCATCTCCGTAAACAAATTATCGACATTACGTTATTTACAGAAGCCCCAAACTGGGCAGCAATTCTACCTTTATTGAGTTTGATGTGCTGTCTGACTTCATTAAAAGAATTGTATCCCTATATCCTCATACTGAAATTGCCAGTAGGGGCGATTTCAATATACACAATTCCGGACAGACAACAACCGAAGAACGGTGTGTTGAGATCTTCGCTGCGGAAAATAATTTGACCCAGCTTGTAAATGAGCCCACATGGATACCAGACGTTGGCTGTCATACCGCCAACACCATGGATTTGTTTTTAACTTCTCACCCTGACAGACGCAAGGCCGACTTCCTATCCCATCTAGGCTAGTCGGACCACTGTGTCAACTAATTTCTCGTAAATCGACCACACATTTAGAGAACAGATTCCTAAAAGAACCATATGAAAATATGAGACAGCCAATTGGAGCGGACTTAATACCTTCTTTAGGCATTTTAACTGGTCGTTATGATTCCCCGGTAACGACGTGGATGCCGCTACTGATATGTTTACAGTCACCATTCTCTTTGAAACTAGATCCTTTACTCTCCATCGGATGAAGAGTGTCAAGCCACAAGAAACTGCATGGTCCGACTTGAGCTGTAAATAGGCTGTCAGGGATAGAGAAATGTTTTTTCGGTTCTATTGTACGAGGTGGCGCAATTGTCATCACCCTATCGGAAGATGCTTTAATTTTTTCAAATGGCGGAAAATGTCAATTCTACTCGTACTTTGACATTTATGAAGTATACGGATACAAAACACACGTCAACAAAACATGAATCGCTATACTCCTAAAGAACGCGGAATAATTGTGACAATTGCTTTGCTGAATAATTCGTCGGTGGTGTTGGCGCAGCGTGAGTTCCAGCGCAGATTTCCCGGTCGTCCGACATCAACTGGGCAAACACGACGAAGTTTAGCCGCTCGCCTAGAAGAGTATTGATCAACACGAAATGTTGCTTGCTCTGGCTGGCCGCGGAGCAGCCGTTCTGCTGAAAATATCGCAGTTGTAGTTGAAGATGTCGCAGAGGGCCCCGGAGTATCGACCAGACGACGTGCTACGCAATTGGGCAACAACCGGCGGTTCTTACAGATGAAAGACTGTAAGATGTTCTCTTACAAAGTGCAGAAAGTGCGTCAGACGTTTGGGCATATTGATGTCCTATAAATATATTGAGGCCAGATCAGAGGGCGTAAAATATTTATTTCATCGCTTGAGGAAACCAAGATATTTTGTGTCTTTTTTGGCGACATCCAATACGTGGTCATTATAATATATGTTTTAATTGTCGTACAAATCGAGTGTTTCATTTAGTAATACGAAATTTAATGAATTTGAGATACGCTGAATAGCAGAGAATATATTGGATTAGAAGTAGCAGAAAAAAGATCATTCATTAAAATTAAAAAGAGTGTCGGATAAAAAATGGAGCCCTGGGGTAAGCCACCTTTTATTTTGTGCATATAAGACATGAAACCATCCAAGACAACTTGACTTGAACGCTCCGAAAGGTAATTTCTAATCTATTGAACAAGAGAGTCGTCTATTCCAAAGCCACGCATTTCGTCTGAGTCGGATCTTTACGGACAAATATTAGGCAGCTTAACGGCGTCAAACCCCTAATGTCCTACGTCAAGCTAATGATACATCAAGACCACTATAAGTCAACTAGAATAATATGGCCCACACTCGATTCTAAACGACCGAAAGAGCTGATCAGCCTCAAGTGAAGAGATACAGTGTGATCAGTGATCGATTTATATTTTTAAACATCAATAAAATAAGAACTTCGATACATATTGTCTTAGATCAAAAAATAAGGAGCAAGAATGCGGATTCTATTTTTTTGAAAGTACTATCGTCCAAATGCCATCGATTTCGTCACATACTCGTACACTGTCTGGATGTCGTGGATTTCACGGCGGTTATTTTGTTTCAGCTCCGTGACAGATAACGTGTTATTAGCGTAGATTTTGCTTTTGGTGAACCGCCATAGAAAAATATCCGTGCGTGTTAAATTTGAAGACCTTGGAGCCTAGGTGTCCACAGTGGCCGACCAGTTTTCGTAGTTAATGTCTATGCAACAAATTCACGGATGCTCCAACTATAAGAGAATAGGTCCACTGTGTTGTAATCACGTGTGAGGTGAGTAAAATTAATGAGCCGATAAATTAGATAGAAAATAATCAGTGATAATTCCTGCTATTCAATTTTATCGCCTGTTTTCTGGAATTCTCAAAAACAAGGGCCCCATGATTTCGCTTATCGATAAGGCGCCCCAAACACGTGCTCTTAAGCAATGTAAGGGCCGTTGGTGTTTAACTCCCGGATTGCGTTTTCCTGAAGCCCAGTAGTGATGATTTTGCTTATTTACGTACCCATTCAAGTGGAAGTGGGCCTTGTCGCTCCTGAAGATTCAATCTACAGTGCGCGGGCATATGCGACGTCTCTGTCGTAGTTCTGTCGCCTGTCCGCAGCTGTTCGAGCAACGTGGAAGATTATCGGTACCGCCAATCTGTCCTGGATCAGACCTTTACTATCTTGGTAGAGGAACGCTTCTGGAGGAATAAAACTGTCAAAGCGAACTCTCTGATGATATATATATCATGATATAAGTAAGCCCCGGAGGTCAGGTTGTTCGATAAGGTCATTACTCTTGCATACCTTCGAGTCGAAATGACGAAATTGTCCACTCTTATTAGGTTCGCCCTATTGTACAAGACCTCATTGGGATAGGATTTTATGTACTCAGACTCTGGTGTTATGTATAAGCGAAGACAAACCCTATCTAACACCCGAATCTTTTCCAATAAACTTGCTCTCACGTTGAACCAAAGGGGACGTCCAAATACTTGCATAAGCTGGATAAGGGCCATATAGCAGATCACCTCCACTCTCGCATCAAGTTGGCTGTTATAAAACATTCTTTTTGTAACGGCAAAAGCACCTTTGACTCTGGCCAGAGCAACACCTACATATATGTTTGTTAAAAAAAAACAGATATTGATCTAGCCAGATCAAAAGGTATCCGTCTACATTTCGATAAGCAAGTGGCTGTCCGTGTTGTCCGACGCCAATTCTTTCTGGTATCCGCAAAGGCGTCCTAAACAAAGTGGTTTCCGATTTCTAAAAGTTTATATTCAACTTCCAGTCATCGTAATATTAATGACCTCAATCTTTGGACCTGATCTGTACGCGATTAAGTCGTCTACGTACGCTATTACATGGTGAAGTGAACCTATAAGATCACTTGTGTAAATGTTGAAAAGGATCGGCGAATTTACCGCGCCTTTTTGCAAACCGTTATTAATGTTAAATGTTCCAGCAGAAGTCACACCGCCATTCCTCACAATGAACTCTCTACTGGAGAGCATATCAAACAGATTATACAGCAGAAGAGTCCCTCTAACCATACGGTATCGAAGGCCCTTTCCAAGTCAATCAGGCAGGTTCCAGTGCCTTTGTTCCATTGGATATCAGAAACCAGTTTAGACGCAGCATGAATGATATGATGTCCCGCCTTCAAACTGAATTGATTATCCGGAACTATATTTTTGTCCTCAACCCACTTAGTGAGGAGTCTATTGTTCACCTTTTCGAACACCTTACTGATGTTTGGAAGAAGACTGATCGAGCGGAGATTCGCCGGATTGGAAGTATTGTTATCCCTTTTGGGAATGGGATGCACCATCGCAGTTTTCCAATGCGCTGGATAATGGGCATTATTCATTACATTATTAAACAGGGTGGTATAAATGTTCACCGCTTCTCGTGGGAGATGTCGAAGCACAATATTCAGTCTTTCATCGGTTCCCACTGATTTCTTACTTCTAAGCGATTCGAAGATCGTTTGGAGCTCTTCCTTCGAAATGAACGGTGGTATTACCATTTCATTGGTGATGACATTATTTGCCATATCCTCGTCACTGAACTGTACTCGTACACTTCCTGGAAAGTCGCTCCTATAGCCTCTACCTTCTCCTGCAGATCTTGGATCACAAAGAAGTTGTCATCATCAACGGCCGCATTTGGATCTATGCCTGCTGCTATCAGTATTTGTTCGTTGTTCGTAGTTCAGGCGATTTTAAGACATGGCAGGTCGTTTTGATTATTTCTCCGAAATATTTTATTTATTTGCGGGAACATATTCGGGTTGCTGTTTGTTTTTTTTTAATACTGATGTGAATGTGGCTTCAGAGCTCACACTACTCCCCTGCCAGCGATGAAGTCACGAAAATTGTAGACGTAGACGCTTCGGGAAGCGAACGTGTGTACCTGAGCTAGTGAATGTTCCTTGACCTGGATGAACTGATGCCTCTGAAGTTGGTGTTGGGGCCGGGTGGTATGATTCATAAAACTCCACAACTATTTCGTAGGTTCTATTACACGGTAATCGCAGTGTACCTTTCTGCCACCGTGGCGTACGAATACATGCGTAGCAGTTGCAAGGCCTTTAAATACGAATGTGGAAAATTCACCATGTCTCGATTCATCTGTTGGGCATAATTGCGAATATGATCACGTCTGCTGTTTCTTCACCCGACTATTGATTCCTATATATGAAATACTTTGGGCCAGCGAGAGAATCGATCTACGCAGGTAAGGAAATGGCGACAGACTGCCGAGCTTGGCATGACAAGAATATCAATGTGAACGTGTTCGAATCTTCTTGACGGCGATATAAACGTTATTATGTGTCGTGTTATCTTGGACTGTTGACACAGAATGCAGCTTCAGGCCCACTCTCTGCACTCCTTTTTTACTGACGGCCAGATATAACGCTGTGAAATGAACGATATATCATATCGAATACCGCTCTTCCTAGTTTTTTTGGAATATATAGACTGGCAGTTGAAGTTTTGACAGCACAGACTATTGGGATGTTGGTCGACTGGAACTTTACTAATTTAGCTGCAAACTGGACTTGTTGTTCCTCTCTAAATCGGCAGCTCATCGTCATCGCCAGCTGGAGCTAACCTGCATGGCTTGTAAGCAGCGGGTTGTACTGGCGAGTCCTTGATGTAGTGAACTGTTCAGTGTTTAACTCGCGTAAAATGTTTGGTAACTTATAAAGCAACTGATGGAACAGAACAAATCCGGTGATAAGTTCTTACTGTTGCTACTTCTTCACTTACTCCTTTTTCTTCGGCTGCCAGCCAGCATTATGTTTCCATCGATGAGACGACGATTTCTCGCATCTACCAGCATGTTATTATATCTACGTAAGAAAATCGACTCACAGAATCGACTTGATGACTTCGGCAAGCTTGGCCCAGGTTAAGCGTCATGGTACCTGTTCCATAGGTAGAAATGGGTGCTCCGTTCTGCGGAATATTCGTAAGATGATTTCTCTCGCGACTTACAGGAGTTACCAACTGGAAACACATATAAATCAGGACATGTCCACCAGAAACTGCATTTTGATTGCCTTGTCAGCGATATATATGCGGCGCGATGTTACTCCCTCCAACAAATTCCATCTCCGGAGTATTTATCGCATGCGAATTAAATGCATCCAAATCTACTCATGATTGAACAGGATGCGAAGTACGAGTATATGCAGTCAAAAAAAAAGTGATAGGAGTGTGTCTTCAAAGTCCCCAAATTTAACATTTCTGGAGAGTACGGTACTTTACTTTTTAGGTTCTGACTCGCCGTTTTTTAACAAAAACTTAACAGTGATGTGAATACACTTATAATGCCTCAGCATGTGTTAAGTTTTTTGAAAAATGGGATAGAGAGAGAAAGAAAGATGTTTGGGCTCAGTGGTTATTTCGCTCCATGGGTGGCATCCAACATTCAATAGGGAGACTAAATTCTTAGTGGAAGTTGACTTGTTGTTAATTTCTAGTCAAAGCTTATCTTAGATACTTGATTTTTGTTAACTGAAAAAAATGAATGTCTTTCAGGCGCGGTTGGGCTTTGAAAACCCAATCTTCCGATTTGGGAATCAGTCCACTACCATTTGAGCCACGGCCACCCACATTAACGAACAATTGAGTGGGTTAGCTTTAAGTATACAAAATAAATAGTTCTAAGAAAATGTAAATGAAGTCGAAAGACATAGTTATAAGAATTCAGATTAGCTGTGCCACACAGTGCCTGTGTGGGGCCAGTAAGTTAGTATAAGATTATTAAGTAATTGTAAGCTAGCATTTAAACAATTTTTGTTAGTATGTAAGAGTTAGTGATTAAGAAAATAAAATGCATATAAAACTAAAAAAAAAACAATTGAGTGGGTCCGTGGCTGCAAGGATGTTGAAGAGGTCTTCATTCAGCCTCATCCCTGAAATCTTTCACGTATTTTGATATCTGCAGTTTTTGTAGTTTTTATTTTTGGATTACTGAGCTTCTTCTGACAATTCTCCAAGCGGTAGCGATTGATCGTGGTTATGTCCGTCATCATTTGATTCATCTTGATATTGTGTTGCTTTGCATATGGGACACTACCGAGTTGACTTTGTATCTGTCATATCATTCAGAACCATTCTGTCGATCATATTTAAAATGAACTCGTGGTTGACAACTATCCCTATTTCGTCATTAACTTTATATTCAGTAGGTTGAAGATTAGTAATTTCACTTTTGATGTCCCTAAATGTACTTTTTATGAGTTATTGATTTGCACGTAGCGATAAGTATATCTATGCTAACCCTTTCCGGTAGAATAGATAGAGTGGTTCCAATTTTGGCGAGTTCGTCGGCTCTACAATTCCCTGGAATGTCTGAATGCCCCGGCACCCAACATAAGATAAGGTTGAGCTGCTCTGCCATCAGCCTAAGAGATAATCGGCATTCAAGGGCTGTTTTAGAATTTAATGAGGCTGAGTCCAGGGACTTGATAGGACAGAGCGGTGCCATATGGCACCCGTTTTTTTTTTGTGTTTAAATGTTCGCTCTCTACGTTTGTCATAATTAATAATGTTAAAACGTCAATTGTCCATGTGGTTCTAGCCATAGTTAGCTTTCTTTTCTTGCATTTAGTCCAAGCCAGTAGGCTTGTTACGACCGGCATTGGAATTTTTTTATTTTGTGTTGTGAAATTAGTGCGATTCAAGTAAGTACATGATATTTCATAAATTTTCCATAATTTGCTACATTTATGTAGTTTTTATTTGTTTCAAAACATCGTTTGTCTTGATAATGCAGTTATATTATCCAATATACTTCATATGTTCGGTTTATCCTATGCGAAAAGTGACGGGTGCCGTTCGGCACCTGTAGGCTGTTATGTAGTCTTTTTGTTGTTTTAGTTTTTCCTGTGTTTATTTACTGTTGTTGATTTTTTTAGGGATATTTTACTATATGAAGCATTAGCTGTGCTAGAAGAAGACGAAGATCTTGAGCTTCGGTTGCTATATATCGAACCACCAGACCCCGAAGTTCACTCAGACGAGAATTCAGCCTACGAAAATGAAGGTGGTCTTATAAATAACCTTACAGGTCGACAACTCAATGCCAGATGTGAAGGGGTACTAGCATCATCTACACGCCAAGCACGCTCAAGTCGCAAACAAGTAAAAGTACATTGAACCTGATGCCTGGTCTTCTGGTATTTACTCTCGCAGTTCTCGTAAGCCGTCTCGTGGGTCTCACACTCCACGTGGACGCTCTGCATCTCGTCGCCTAAAAAGCGTCTCGTATCTGGGCAGATGACGATTTACTTCGCTTCTATCCTATATTTCCTGAAGCGGATTATCGATCTTATAGAGAAAAATCGCCTGTGGTAATGCTGGATCGTTTTCTGGGAGAAAATGTTTTCAACCTCTTAGCAGATCAATCGCAAAAATATGCAGATTTTCCCAACTGCTCGGACCAAAAAATAACTCATGACGATATGAAGGTTTTCATCGCTATTCTTATTTTATCTGGCTGCAATACTGTTCCTTCTAAGAGACATTATTGGGACCAAGTCGAAGATATGAGAAATTTGATGGTCTATAACTGTATGCGACGAGACAGATTTATGGTTTTGATATGCCACAGACAAGATGTGGAAGCTGAGATCACTCATTTATATCATCCAAAAGAACTTTTTAGAAAACATCTTCTACTCTAAACTATGACGAGTCTATAATAGAGTATTTTTACAAATGTTATATCCCTTTATTAATAGAAAATCAACACTTTCAAATGATAACAAAAGAATAATTTACAAAACGATTTTCCAACCTATATTATTGTACGGTTGTATGGTGTGGGGTAATTGCGCTAAGTGCTACATTAGAAAGCTTCAAATATCTCAAAATAGAGTTTTAAAAATGATGCTTAATCTCCCCTGGCATTACTCCACAACAGATTTACATGATAGAGCTAATGTTGAATTGATCTCTTCTAGAATATGCAAGTTAAGTGACTCGTTCAGGCTAAGATGTAATATTTGTGAAAATCCTCTTGTAAATCAACTCAATTAATCGTGTCACAATTCTTTTGTGTTTATTAAATATCGATATATGTTTATTACGACTTCCCATTAATTTACATGTTTGTATTTAGCTTATTAAATATATTTAATTGATTGTAACAAAGCTTCTGTTACATTTATTTGCTTATGAATTATGTAATTATATATCTGTATATATCTATGTCTGTGCATAACGTAATTTATAATTTATTTATTTATCCATTGTATACTATTTATTTATTGACATATAATGTCCTTTTTTCTGTTTCTTTGCTATTTTGTTTATTTATTTATTTATTTATATATTTGTCATTTACTTATTTATTTATTTATTTACTTATCTATTTATTTTGTTAGTTTTTACATTTTATATATATTTATATATTTATTTATTATTATTATTATTTTTTTTTTTTTTTGCTTTGATTTGAGGTTTTTTTCATGATTTTCCTCAATATTTATTAATTATTTTTTCCATATTGTTTATACGTTAAATAAATTTATACATAATGATACAGTTGAAAGACAAAATATGTCGAATCTCTGAAAATTGTACAATGCAAATTGAGCGACCACATACTGTTATTTCATGAAACAATAAAAAATATAATAAATAATAGAGTATTTTGGAAAACACAGTTGAAAGTAGTTTATCCGGCAAACCAATCCGTTTCGGTTTTAAGAACTGGTGTCTGAACAGGCCTTGGTTGACTTTGAGATATATCAAGGAAAGAATATTCAGGAAAATCCTGAATATGGCAAATCGCTTGGGAAAGCAGCTTCTCCTCTTGTGAAAATGATAGACAATTTGCCTGAACAAGTAAAGTGCTTGCCAATAAGTTTCTATGTCGATAATTTGTTCACCAGTTTTCAGCTGCTGGCACATCTGAAATCATGCGTATATGAAGGGAGGGAACAGTTCGTGAGAACCGCTTTCCCAATGACCTTCCATTGATCAGCAATAAAAAATCGCAAGAGCTGAGCGTGGCACTCATGTCCACTCAAAAAGTAAACAGGAGGATATAATTGTAGTTCGCTGGAAAGACAATTCTATAGTAACGGCAATGTCAACTTTTCATGGTGTCGAACCTGCGACAAATGTGCAACAGAAAAAAAAAACAGGTTCCGCGACTAGCTATATTCACAGAATATAAAAATATGGGAGGCGCCGACTTAATGGACCAAAATATAAACACCTACCGCATAGGAATCCGGGGAAGAATTGGTGGTGGCCTATTTTCACGTACCTAACTCAGCTAGATTTTCGAAGAGAAATTGTTCAGACGTACGTTTTGGAGTTTAGAAATGAACCTCGTGGTTGCAGCCGTCCAGCAGTTTCTAAATCTTCCCTAACTGGCTACAGGGTCAAGGACGGCATACGTTTTGATAGTCGCTATCACTGATTAGTTCCCACTGTTAATGGATCCCGTCGCAATTGTGCTTTAGAACTTTGTAAGAGCATAAAGTGTGACGTGGGGCTCTGTGCAGCCTGTGACTTGCAATTTCATACTTGAAAGCTTATAATATTATCCTAAAAATATATCACTTCTTCTATAAAATTTTTTTATTCAAATTACTTATCTTTTTCTTGAATATAAAAATATAAACTCCAAAACAGCTTTATTAATAGTTTTTAATACTGTTAGCTAACAATAAGAAAATTATTTAATTCAAGTTACATAACATCTGAGACAGGATAATAACCTAGCGGTGCCATACGGCATCCGGTGGTTTTTCCAGAAGTAGGAGTTGGACCAAAATTCTAACTATCAGAAATGATTAAGTGGATCTATAACCACAATATAATAAAATATTAAACGATTCTGGAACACTGAATCAAATCAGGTCATAATGGATTCGCCAAAATTTGGAGGATTTGGAAAACGAAAAGAGATGCTTAGATTTAGTTTATCTGAGAAAACACCGCCACCAACCGCGATATTGGTTTTAGATCCATCTGTGCAAAAGTGGATTGTCTTGTTCTCCATGAAATTATCTTTCTTTCAGAAGGATCTAGAGGGGAAGCTTACATGGAAGTCTTTGTCAAACCAAAGTTCAGGTATGCTGTAATCGATGTTCCCTGTGAGGATTCCTAATACCATATATTAAGAATATTAGTGTGGCCAAATAAATTATTTGTTCACTGTGAGGTCGCTTTAAGGTGAATAGCTGCAGTCGCAGCTACTTGCCTGCTGAAGATATTGAGGGGTGTCAAGTGAAACAGAATATCCGGTGCCGCGAGGGGAGTAGTGCGTAGGGCTCCGCTTAGGCATAGACATGCTGTCTAGACTCTGCCTAGTGTGCTGCAATAGACTGCATTGTCTAAGGCCGTCCACCAGACAACAACCCCATAGGTGAGTATCGGTCTTATAACCGCGATCTATAGCCAGTGAGGTATGTGAGGCCCGATTTGTTCCCAATGGCTTTTTTGCAAGAGAATAAAGCTACTGTAGCTTGACTCTTTCTTGAATGTTAGGTTTCTAGTTTAGTTTCCTGTCAAAAATGAGAATCAGATATTTTGCTGTATCGGAAAAGACTAAACTGGTACCGTTTATTGTGGGAGGATCTATAATTGGAATTTCACAGTTCCTGGAAAAGAGCACAATATCAGTTTTATGAGGGTTTACTCCCAATCTACAGCGATCTGCCCAACGGGTTAATTTGTTAAGATTTAACTGATATAATAGTATTAAGATGCTTACCTTAGACGGCTATAGCAACGTCATCCGCATAGGAAATCGCCCTGCTACCACCCGCATCCAGGTATATCAGTAGTTCATTAACCACTAAGTTCAAGAGAAGGGGATAAAGGACATCGCCTTGCGGCGTACCTCTGCTGATATATCTTTTAGCATCTTTAGCAGCAAACTGTATCAGTTTGCAAATAGACAACTCATCCTAATATTTAGCAGGATAATCAACTCACCAAGTGAGTCGTCTAGCTGCAGAGTTGACAGCGCGGTCGTTATTGCGGATGTGTTGACGTTGTTAAATTCACCCTCTATGTCCAGAAAACCGGACTTTGTGTACTCTCTGTATTGTATAGATAGTTCGTTGTGGCTAGTCAGTGAATGCAGAGCCATTTCAACTGATTTTAGGAATGTTGAGCCAGTCACAAATGTATCAATCAGTCGTTGTAGAGTTTTCAGAAGTAAAGATGATAGACTTTTAGGTCTGAGGTCCTTTGGTACAACATGAGAGCACTTTCCGGCTTTGGGAATAAAAACTACATCCGTATTATACCGTCCGGACCAGCGGACTTGTATGGTTTGAAGCTATTCAGCTCCCAAAGCAGCTTGTCTCTTGTAATTAGACCATGAATTTTAGTCACGGTTGTCGAGGTCCTGTTTGGGTTGCTAATGGCCGTGAATAGGGAGCTACCTGAAAAGTGGGTGTTCAGGTTGAGGGATTCATCGCTTGAGGTTGTCCGAGAGCTATTGGGTTTTTTTTCAAACAGCATCATAGGATTTGCAGAGAGGATTTTTCTTTTATTTTGTCACGAACGTCCTCCAGGATTGTCGCTTTGCCTTCCTCAGTTCCTTTTTATATATTTTGAGGCATTCTTTGTATGAGGCTCAGTCATATATATGTATAGTGCTCAGACGATACCATCCAGTTCGTTACATCTAGCACTTCCTGTCGGTTTCTTGTTATAAAAGTGGGCTCATTGCTTATATTGCCAACAGTGGGGTTAGTACTTATAATATAATCAAAAAGTGACTCAACTCAATCGTTGATATCGGTACTGCCCCATACTGTGTGATAAGAGTTAACGTCGCACCACAATAATGAGCCCAGTTTTTAGCCTTCCAGCTTCCAGTACCATCCTTTCTAGGTTATCACCAGGGAAAGCGCCCACGGCCAAGATATGCCGATGCCAGCCAGTAGTAGCCTTTGGCAGCCTCTAGTATGGCAACGGTTACTTCGGGGTCGCTGAGACTAGGAAGTAAAATACTACGTTTAACTAAAATATAAGCTCTAGACTTAAGTTTGTCTCTTGTATAGAGCGGAGCAAAGACAGGTGTCCCAAGTTCATGAACCATGCTTTCTACGATCCATGGTTCCTGGAGAAACCGTATCATTGCTACAGTCTACCAGAGTAGCCTCCACTACGGTGTTGTTGAAGTCCTCCGATTCTGAAGATGTGCTTACGAGCTCATCGACTTCCTTTGATCATATAGAACCTCCTTTGCTTCGTCATCGGTTTCCATTTCCGATCGGATGTCAGAAGAGGAGACCGATGGCTTAATTGTCGCCTCGGATAGATTGGAGTCGTCGCTATTCACTTCTGGAAAGGATATCGATGCTCCAAGATCTAAGGTTGTATTTGATGTTTCCGTTGATGAGGAGGTGGTTGCTTATCAGTATCCAGCTCACCTTTTTTATAGACCCTTCGGTGAACTGACTCGAAACCGAAACGAAATATGGTTTTTTGTCTGCACTAGCATCTTAAGGGTTCCTTATCGACCACGATCAAAGCGTATCTATAAGAACCCCTTAGTTCCTCCAGTTTCGGGGCTTTCCAGTCATGAGTCGTAAGGGTTGGGTTGCTGAGCCTGGTGATCTCCAGAATGCTTTCTGGGGAGGAGGGTTCGGCTGGGATCTAGGTGCGAGTTCGAGGTCTGCTAGGAATATCTTGCTTAGACACGACCTCGAGTTTTGCACCTGGCCAAATCTCTCCTAATCCACCTATGGGTTTGGTAAAAAGATCAAGAAATCTTTGATTGGCATATGCAATAACTTGACGTGGCCTTGGTGCCAGCCAGCGTCGCTTGTGATGGGAGGTGATCCGGGGTTTTCCCGCATGATGGTTAAAAAGTTGCTTGAAAGCTTTAGCTTGACCAAGTGAAACCGAGCAGGTGGTATTGATCCGTCGGTGTCTTTCCTGTCGTTTACCGCGATCATTAGTGTGTCCTTTAGCAATAAATGTTTATTACTCATTACAAGAAAAATGAAAATTTGGGTTTGAGTTTCGAATTTTGCACAGCGCAAGATGAGATAAGAGATAGAGAGGCAAAAATAAAATTAAATTTGGCTAACCACTCCAAACCAAATCTCTCTAGCACAAAGGGCCTAAGTTGTCGCACCTGAATTGTTAAAAAAAATTGCAACAGTGTATACAATTTTTATTTGAATTGTTGATAAATGAATGCTTGCCATTTGCTTTTTAAAGACTATTATATGTAAATGTTGACTACGCTGGTTTATCGGCATATGCAAGTGATTTGACGTATCCCCATAAAAAAATTGTCTAAAGGCGTCAAATTGCACGATCTATTTGGCTAATTCACCGATCCAAAACAAGAGACAAATTGCTCACCAAACTCATTTCTCAACTGGTCCATCAATTCGCGTGCTATTTGCCATTTAGTGCCGTCTTGCTGGAACCACATGTCGACTAGGTGCATTTTGGACAACAAAAAATTTCGAAATCATTGACGGTAATGTTCTTCTCATGGTCATCTTTGAAAAAATACGCATCAATTATAGTCGAACTTCGATAACTCTAACTTGCCACAAAAAAAAATTTGAGTTATCAAGACTTCCAGTTATTAAGTAAAATACAAAATTGATATAAATATTTATTTGCGAACATATATAACACAAAAAACGTACAGGAACATAATTGTTATTTAAAATAGTCTGTTATACATGGAATTCAAACCATTATATACATAATCGGTTGTTTTTTCATTAGCCTTTAAATATAAACGCAAAATGCTTAACGAATTTGCAACCAACTCGTTTGAAGGTGGTTGAATCAAATCATCCTCCAAATCTTTCTCCATTACATCACTGTAGCTGTCATCGTTATTGCCGAGGTGTGCAGATTCGGATTCACACCTGAATATCTCAACAATATCTTCATCTGCGGGAAAGTCCGAAGTATCAATATCGTCATCCACATGCAGAAAATCATTATACGTAACACCCTGTATACTTCTGGTATTTTTCCAAGCTTCAAATTCCATCTCCATAACGTCGATATTCCATGCATTAGTTATTTCATCAACACAGTCTATCATAGTAATTTTTTTGTTTTCTTCAAAATCTTTTACGTTCTTTATTTTTTACAAAATCCTACAGCGTTAAAGACATTTTAAGTTTTGCATGATGCCGTGATCGAGTGGTTGCAATTTTGATGTCATATTTGTAGGAAAAAAAGCAAGTTTAACAAATATTAACTTTTGTTGAATATCTTTGGGCCGGGCAGTTGTTAATGAAAAGAATAATTTTTCTTCCCATGTTTCTAAAATCTTAATTTTACCACTCATTTTACAAAAAGTGCTACTGTCATCCACGACTTTGTATTTGCATTATAGTCGAGAGGTAACCATTTAATACCTCGAAAGCAGCGAGGTTGATTGCTTTTACCTATCAAGAGCAATTTTAGTTTTTCTGACCCATCCATGTTCACCGCAATGATCAATGTAACTTTTTTTTTACTGTGCTTTCCCCATGGCACTTGTGGTTTTTAAAAGTTAGAGTGTTATCTGGAAGATAATATAGGCCCGTCTCATCATCATTAAATACGTCCCTTGCTTGATAACCCTAGAATAAATAGGGTAAAAAATCACGTTTCCATTTAGTACAGTCTTCGTTACTCACATCATTACTCTCTCCACAAGCCTTTTTATGGCATATGCTGTTCTTTTAAACAAAAAAAAAATGGTGTCATACATACCTACGTTTCCAATTATACAGCCAACCCTTGCTTGCCTTAAAACTTGGAAGTCCCAGTTTAACGACATATCAACGACAAAAAATAATCAACTTTTCACTTAATAACAACTAACAATACACACTGCACTGTTCATACGTATCTTCACTCTGTGTATTATTTTGTCTTCTTCTTTGTGTGTTTTTAGGCGCCTAAAATTTTTTTTCAAAAATAAAAACTATGCTTTGAGTTCGTATCGACCAATGTGTGTCATAGGAACATACAAACACAGTACCCCGGAAAGCGATGCATTATAAAATTTTTCGATAAAAAAACGGATTTTTCCTCTAACATTTCTAAGGCCCAGTCAACGAAAATTCGACGTTATGGCAAGTCGTTCGGCTCAATTCTTGCATGAGCTGTATTTTGTAAGGTTTTAAATTAAGTTTCTTGCGTAGAATCTTTAACGCAGTCGAGAATGGACAAATCACGGTCTTCATTAACACTGGCCGATACAGCAGCAATATTTTCCTCTGTACTCACTCTACGCATACATTCAATAATGTAAGTCTTTCCATGATAAAATGATAATGCTAACTCAGCATGTTTGACTTTGACACATGTCACGAATAATGCGTGAGCTGTCAAAAATACATAGAACACTGAAAAACCAAAAAAAACCAAACAGCAAAAAAATTACCCTTTATTTACAAATATATTATTATTATTATTATTTCGAGGGATCTTTACAAATGAATTTGTAAAGTCCGGAATTTTCACGCCGGGGTCTATGCCCATGTGGCGCTAGTCAACAGCACGCGGTGTACCGAGTTCCCATGTGGTCCCCCATCTAGGTACTTAGCGCGCCCACACTGCTTGATTTCGGTGATCTAGTGGGAACCGATGCTTTCAATGTGGCGAGGCCGTTGACAAAAAACTTTTACAAATATATTTGAATCAATTTTTGTTGAGTTTATGTCGGACCCTTTCGGAACTGATTTTTAAACTCAACCTAAAGTCCAAAAAGAGTGCCGGAAATAATGTTTCAAAAAAAAATTTATTAAATAATTTTAGAAAATTTATAAAAAAAAAATGCGTTCATTTTTGATTTTACAAATGAAAAAATTATATCACATTTTTTTAAACCCTTTACCTAGTTTCTACACTCAAACCTAAAAAACAAAATAATACAAAAATAATTTTTGAATGACCTTAGAAATTACTCTATTTTGACTGACTCTACAGGCAAAACTATAGATCCAAATGAAATAATTTTTTCGGTTACAACAACATCAAACACTTCCTAATCCAGTGAATTAAAAAATGTTCTATTATTGACCCATCCGAAAATTGAATTATGCCAGGACTTTTGCTTAAATAGGCAAGTTTTATGAGTTTAGAAGCTTATGTATGTCAATTTTTTCAAGAATTCGGGCTAATAGCACATTTCGAAGCTTGTTGTTAGCCTAAGCTTTGTCGCCCTGCATTAAAAAACTTTTTTTGTTTTATACAACCAAATCAAGGTAAGTATCTGCTGTTATAGGTATTTTTCATTAAATCACTAAAATCTTTTCCAGTAAAATGTTTTCAATGTCCTTATATTATCTCACTGATCTAACTCATTTCACGTTCCACGAAACCTAACTACGTCACATTTGTGTCATCTCGTGCATAACAACAAATTGTCTCTAATCAACATTCCTTAGGACCTAGTATCACCTTCCCTCCATCGGAGAAGCAAAAAAAATGTTGCAATTTGTTTTTCTAGTTTCACTGTACCGTATTGGTGGTTTCTGACAATGAGGGCAAACAAAAGAAAGTTGCTCTTTCCTCCACAAAATTGAATTCTTTTCACTGGAACGTATTAATATCTTCATAAGCATAAAGGAAAGGCAAGGCAAAAAGTATTGAAAAAAGGGACAAAAGGGACACACAGAGGATATTATACCACAACACCCATATGCCATGCAATGGCATAGCAAAGTATGGCACCACAATAGACGCTCACGATCATAACCTAGAAAATGAAGAATATAAAGTGTGGAATCTGCCAAATAAAAGCAATAGAATCTTTTACTCTCACCACATCAGCGTCATGTTCTTTTCTCATTCTTACCCTTCTGTTGCTGTTGTTGTTTCTGTTGCTAAAACGCCTGATTCTGCTGTCACTGTTAGTTGCATCCTACATTTTATTGTTATTGTTTTATATTGTATGCACAGAAGGTGAATGCTCCTCGCTTACACGCTGGCTCGTAGAAAAGCGGCAATAGCAAAGCTGTTCCTTTATAGCTATCACTCTAGTCTTTCAGCCGAGCCCTCATATCAGGACGTCCTGTGGTTATGTCTTATGAAAGCCAACACAAAAAACAAAACAAAAAAGTAGACCAACATCTTAACTTGCATCTGAAGTTGCATTGAAGCTTATTACAGATTCACAGCACATAAAGTATGGGTGTTTCGAGGGATAGAAGACGATGGAAATGGAAAAAGACAGTCCATAGCTGTCGTGTCACGCATAGTCCTCCACTCCCTGTGGGGCTGTAAGCACTTTAAACAAAACTCTATTCAAATATCTTTTATTGTTAGCTTCTTATCCCTCCCTACACCTTTCCCAGTAGATTGCTCACCACTGCAACTTGATGCTGCCACAGTTAGGAAAGCTATTGGTGGTACTGTTGATATTAGTGCTGCTCTTATTGCTGCCCACTTTCAGGTGGTATGTCTGCATTAAGACAACGTAGGAGAGCAAAAAAAAAGAAGAAACACAAGCGATTCCAGAAAGAAGCAGGGCAAACAAAGGAAACAAAACGCACCACAGCGCAGACAAAATGCATTGTGTAGTTAAAATAAATCCTTTCCTTTTCTCCCTCTCATTCTACAGTTGGTGCTAAGCTGCGGAAAGCTTTTTTGCCCTACAATCTTAAGCCACTGGTTCTATGCTCCTTGCTCAATTAACTTTCATCGATACAAAACAACTCTGCGTGGAGTAGGAAGAATAAGACGATGAGAATGACGCTGCCGACAGCCTCTACACAAGACACAAGACACAGGGCACAAACTGCAACGATGACGATGAGCACAAAAGGTTTCTTAATAACATTTTCGCCATAAAAGATTTAGGAGTGCTGGAGTCTACAATCACCTTACAGTCTACACCATACCGTACGCCATCCTATTTTCATTCTCAGATACCTTTCCTTGACTGAACTCCATGTCGTCATTGTTGGCTTTCCGTTACGTCAATATCCTGCACCTATCCCAACTCCATCGTCTTAAGGAGTTAGTTTGCCGAGACTTATACATATTTACCGGCAGGAGGCATATTGCAGTATCTAGCTCTTGGGATAGGTCTTGGCAGACCCCCTTAAGGATCAGAAAATTTGCATTTCGTTCGGTTAATTTGATTTTATTCATAGACTCACACACATATATCCACACAAAGTGTAACATGGCAAAGAAGGCAATAAAACAAATTAAATGCCGATTAGGTTTTATCGTTCTCCTTCCGCTCCACAACATAGCTGTTGGTTTTGGTTTCAGCGCTACATGGATTCGTATATTGCAAACGACAATTATCATTTTGCAACGGGATTTGTCGATAAGGATTCATCGGATTCGAATGAATAAGATATGCAAATTTAATGCCCCTCTCTTCCTCTTTCTCGCATGGCATTTTTGGTTTTGGAATTATGTGTACGAATAGGACTTTGTTCGTTCAAGGATTTGTTTTGGTGGCTTTGGTTGGCTCGGTGTCTTTCTACGTTAGCTTTACTATCAGTTTCCTTGGAAGGAATTACAAAACGAATTCTTATGTCTATGGTACTTCATCTGTAAGCTATAATCCTTTGGGCTTTCGGTAGAGTCTGACTTAATTGATGTTGTGTTTGCTGTATAGTTGATGACCTTAAACAAATTTGCATTTCTGTTTCTTTTTATACTTCAAGCAATTCAAATGTGTTTTCAGAGACTGTAACCGATAAGTTGAGCCTGAAGTGTGTTGTCGATTTCGAAATCTTCATATATGTGCAGCCAAATGTGAATACTGCCAGGGAGGCTTTAGTTTTTGGCCTTGCAGTTCGAATAAATTTTATGCGACAGCAAATGTGCAGTTGGAAGGAGACCCTACAGGGGAAATATTGCTATTTGATGGTATCTTCTGCTAAAATACAATATACCAAGGAAAAAGCATGACAATTCAAAACAACACTCGGGACTCTGGGATAGAATATCGATTGGGGATACCTCCCTCCGGAGTAGTTTCTTTTCGCGATTTTATTTTTAGAGACTAATCCATTAGCTGATATCCCAGATATTGCGGTGTCCTTTGTTTGAAATACACTTGCAAGAGATTCAAGAATCAGCAAATGATACCCAGTACCACTAAAAGGCGCCAATGGGATTTATAAAGCAAATCGACAAGATCGAAGTCTCTTTTCATACAAATAACCAAGAATTTATAGCATAATACCATCAAGATCCAGTAAGACTTGTAAATTGATTCAAAAGACTTCGGATTAATCTGTTTATCATCCTATTTCCTAAAAGCGCAGCAGAAACATGAAGACAATACTATTGCAACAAAATTATGTGAAAAGAAAATATTAGATTTTCAGTAATTGCTGAAAGATTCGGATCATCTAAGGGTTCCGAAGTACTAATATAATATTTCAGCTACAAAATCAATTAGTCAGGCAACGGGCAAGGTACTGTCTCTCCCAATCTAGAAAATATTTTACTCACCAATATTAGATTGAAAAAGAAAAAAAATGCTTTTGAGAAGCAGCATACTACAATAGAATGAATTATATGTTCTCTTCTATGAATCCTGTGGAAATCGTCGCGAAGAACAAGGGAAATAATTATTCACCAGTAACCAACCCATAACTGAACCTTAAATGGAGAATGTTAGGGAAATATTTTTACATTGGCTTTTTTGAACAAGTTGTCGTTTACTTACTTACTTAGGCGGCGCCACAGTTAGGGGTGAACATGGGAGTCAACTAAGAAGCCTCTCCAGTTAGATCGGTTCTTAGCCTTCAGCTGCGCACTCCAAGTTGGCTTAGGTCGCCTCTTAGTTATGTCCGCCACCTAAGGTGAGGTCTTGCTCTACTGCGTTGTCCCTACAGGTTAGATTCGAAGACTCTGCGACCCGGAGCATTGCTGTTCATTCGCTCTGCAAGCGCTAATTATGGCAGTTTTCTGACTGTACAGCTCGTACAGTGCATCATTGAATCTTCTCCTCCAAAGCCCGTCAAGGCAAAAATACTGAATATTTTTTGAAGGATTTTTCTCTCGAAACGACTGACGATATTTTCATCTACTTTCGGTAGAAAAAATACTTCGGTGCCATAAATCAGGACTGACATGATCAGAGTTTTATATATAGTCTTCTTAGTTTTTCGGGATAGTACAAAAAAACAGCCATTGGCGAAAGTAATCCTTCGTTTTATTCCTGCTGAAGTGTTGTTGGCAGAATTTATAGCAGAACCAAGTTAGACAAAGCCTCTTACTAGCTCGAAATTATTGCTGTCGGCCCATGTTATCTATTTGCTTTTCCCTCATTTACCGCTAAACCCATTTTAGCGGCTTCCGCGTGCTGTTGATAAACGCCACATGGGCATAGTACACCAGCGTAAAATCCCGGACTTTACAAATTCATTTGAATCGATCCCTTGAAAATAAATAAAAATAAATTTTAGCGGCTTCCGTTTCAATACTAGCGAACCCACCGGTGACAGCCCGCTGCGTGCTCCTAATTATGCCGACATCATCGGCGTACGCTATTAGCTGCACAGACTTTTGAAAGATTGTGCCTTCAGTGTTCTCTTATGAGTTCCACACAGTTCTTTCAAGTATGATGCTAAAGAGCTCACATGACAGCGAATCACCTTTTTTGACATCAAACATCTCGGTTAAGTGGTTACCGATGTTAACGGAGTATCGAGCATTCTCAATCGTCATCCTGCGCAGACGAACGAGCTTCACAGTTATGCATTGTTCCGACCAGATCTGAGAAATCAGAGTGTTTGCTCTCCACAAAGTCATTTCAAGAACAAGTGCTATTTCTTTTCCCTATAGCAAGCCACATAGTATATGTCACAGTTTTTAATCCTCCTTTTGTCCGGCCCGTCGCATTTCACTTTCTGGATGCTGGTGATGTTTGGGTGATAACAGTCAGGGGCATCTGCTAATTGCTCGGCCTCACTTTCCATGTTAAGGATCCGAACATTCCACGTCAAGATCCAAAAGTCGTTGTCCCTTAAACGTTTGCAAGGGTCGTTAACAGTGAATTCATTCTTATCCGAGGCCATTAGTTGGTACGTCACATCTTTTTATTTTATTACTATTATGATACTGACCGAGGATACCCATACCATTTTACGAGTAGGCTACACGAGTAAAGGTCTACTGCCTCGATTGCAATGTAATCAATTGCATTGATGGTAGAATGATCGTAAGACTACAAGCTCGAGATGCGGGAACTGCGGTTACTATCACGCTTAGAGCTTTGAGCACATGTCTTTTCGAGAAACTCGTAGCACCAATGTCTTTCTCCTGTGTTATGGCAGTCGTTCGCAGATCTCCGCAGAGAATTGATGTGATTCGGATTTCCTTAAAGCAAGATAAAAATAGTGATTCCGTTTTCTTAAAATAAATTAGTTGCAATTCAGTTAATTGAATCAGTAGCCCGGCAGTTAGCGGCGCAGTGTTGCACCGATATAAAAGTAGACTGCTGTCAAGGCTAAAAACCTTGTACAGACAGTTACCTGACAGACATAACCCGGAGATTATGACGCTAAAGTCGTCGATCAAAAAACCTCATAGTATTAATAAAAGAAAATTACAGAGCATCTGTAAGTTTGTACTGGAAAAACAAAATTCGGACTGTAAACACCAGCAACCCGAATATGTTCCCGCAAATAAATAAAATATTTCGGAGAAATAATCAGAACGACCTTCCATGTCTTAAAATCGTCCGAACGACGGACAACGAGAACATACTTATAACAGCAGGCATCGATCCAAATGAGGCTGTTGATGATGACAACTTCTTTGTGATCGAAGATCCACAGGAGAAGGTAGAGGCTATAGGAGCGACTTTCCAGGAAGTATATAAGGCGAATGACATCATTGGCCCGAACCACGACCTGGAAAATCGAGTCCTTGTGCACAATTTCTACCTTCGAAATGAAATAATGAATTGGCGATTCGAGAGCTCGGGTTTCACCCAGTTCAATGACGAGAATATGGCAAATAATGTCATCACCAATGAAATGGTACTACCACCGTTCATTTCGAAGGCAGAGCTCCAAACGATCTTCGAATCGCTTAGAAGTAAGAAATCAGTGGGAACCGATGAAATACCGAACATTGTGCTTCGACATCTCCCTCTAAAAGCTGTGAACATTTATACCACCTTGTTTAATAATGCAATGAATAATGCACATTATCCAGCGCATTGGAAAACAGCGATGGTACACCCCATCCCCAAAAGGGATAAAGACACATCCAATCCGGCGAATCTCCGGTCGATCAGTCTCCTTCCAAACATCAGTAAGGTTTTCGAGAAAGTGATCAATAGAGTCCTGACTAAGTGGGTTGAGGACAAACATATAGTTCCTGATAATCAATTCGGTTTCAAGGCGGGGCATGATATCATTCATGCTGCGTCGAAACTGGTTTCTGATATACAATAGAACAAAGCCAAGAACCAGTGCACTGGTGCCTGCCTGATTGACTTGGAGAAAGCCTTCGATACCGTATGGTTAGATGGACTATTTTTCAAGCTGGACAGGTTGGGCATTAGTAAACCACTGCTGTATATTCTTTTCGATATGCTCTCCAGTAGACAGTTCATCGTGAAGAATGGCGATGTGACTTCTGCTGGAACATTTAACATTAAAAACGGTCTGCAACAAGGTGCGGTAAATTCGCCGATCCTATTCAACATTTACACGAGTGATATGATAGGTTCACTTCACCATGCCGTAGCGTACGCAGACGACTTAATCGCGTACAGATCAGGTCCAAAGATTGAGGTTATTAATATACTCTTGCAACGTGACTTCGATAAAATTAAGCGATATTGCGATGACTGGAAATTGAAAATCAATTTTCAGAAGTCGAAAACCATTTTGTTTAGGATGCCTTTGTCTGGGGCCTCAAGGGATACCAGAAAGAATTGGCGAAAGTTCTCGATCGTGGGGCAGCACGGGCAGCCACTTGCTTGTCGAAATGTAGTCAGATACCTTGGGATCTGGCTTGATCAATATCTGTATTTTAACAAACATATAGATGTTGCTCTGGCCAGAGCCAAATGTGCTTTTGCCCTTACAAAGAGACTGTTTTATAACAGCCAACTCGATGCGAGGGTAAAGGTTATCTGCTACATGGCCCTTATCAGGCCTAAGCTTGTGTTTGGTTGTCCCGTGTGGTTCAACGTAAAAGCAAGTTTATTGGAAAAGATTCGGGTGTTTGAGAGGGCTTGTCTTAGGACTTGTCTTCGCTTATACAGAACACCAGAGTCTCAGTACATAAAATTCTATCCCAATGGGGTCTTGTACAATAGGGCGAATCTAATAAGAGTGGACAATTTCGTCATTAAGTTGACTCGAAGGCACATTGCAAGAGCAATGACCTCATCGAACAACCTGATCTCTGGGGCTTACTACCCCAATTATATGTATCATGAGAGAGTTCGCTTTGACGGCTTTGTTCCTCCAAGAGCGTTCCTCTACCTAGATATGAAAGGTCTGATCCAGGACAGATTGGCGGTGCCGCTAATCATCCACGTTGCTCGAACAGCTGCGGACAAGCGACTCAACTAAGACAGAGACGTCGCACATGGCAGTGCGGAGCGTCTCCGGTTCAGTAGGTCGGTAGTGACTCGCGTTATAAGGGATGTTGCTCGACAGCACCAACAATTCTGGTGGCTAGATGAAGGAGGGGTAGTTTCGTCGTCGAATTCCTCCAGTAATACGTAGCTTCATAGGAAGCAAAGTCGGTCTGCTGCACATTTGATTAGCCGTGGTCGGCTTACATAGTGTTAGGTAGAATTAGGGTAGATTTAAGAAAAAAAAAAATAATAATAATAATAAATAAAAATCACAAAAAAAATTAAAAAAAAAGACAAAAAATAAAAAAAAAGTATACTAGAACAGAAGTGGGTAACACTCTAAAATACGATATAGCATTAGATAATTTAAGTAGGATTAAGTAGTTAAGTCTTAGTTTTAGGTAGTTTATAGTGTAGTTTTAAGTTTTAAATTATAACAAAATTCCAGTTACTAAGTTTTTATAATTAAATTTTATTTTCTTAGTTTTAGTTTTAATAAATGTAAAAACAAAAATAAAAATAGTCTGTAAGAAACGTCGAAAGACAAAGACAAGGATTAAGTATTATGTTTAACTTAGAGTGCCCCATGGGGCCAGTAAGATAGAATAAGATCATTTGTAAGTTATTTAAGCATTTTTTTGTCTAGCTTGTAAGTAAGCGGCGCAGTGTTTGTCATCGAATTTTGGGACACGGGTTCGAATCCCGGGCCAAACTAGTAACATTTTTTTTGTTTTCTCCTCAAATTGTGCGATTTAAATACAAAACCAACAAATAAAAGGAAAAAAAATCAAGTGATGGATGGTGGAGAGCGTTCCGCTCTTCCCATAGCGGGAGTTACAAAAGTTGGCGAAAGCCATTAAAAGGAGGAGTAGGTTAAAAACCCCTCCTAATCGAAGGAAAAATAAAATAAGTGCCGTATTAAAAACTAACGGAGATCAAGTTGAGGACTAGTATGAGGGGAGCGATAACAACTTTGCCTCTCTAGCTTCATCTGAGTCGGAAGACGAAGATGAAGAAATAAACAATATTACCAGCAGCATATTAAAGCTGGTAGAAAAAGTGCTTGCAATTACGCAGAAACAAACTGCGCGCAGGCAGAGGAAGCCATCAAAAGTAAAGATCTCTCAACAACAAAAGCTACAAGAGCAGAAACAACAACTGCAGCAACAACAAAACTAGCAGCAGCAGAAACAACAACTGCAGCAAACAATACAGTAGCAGCAAAAACATCAACAGCTACAAAAACAACAAAAGCTGAAACCACAACAGCTGGAAAAACAGCAGCAGCAGCAGCAGCAGCAACAACAACAACAACAACAACAACAACAACAACAACAACAACAACAACAACAACAACAACAACAACAACAACAACAACAACAACAACAACAACAACAACAACAACAACAGCAGCAGCAGCAGCAGCAGCAGCAGAAGAAGAAGGAGAAGGTGTCTCCTATCAACACATATAAATTGGAGGTAAATGAAATCAAGGACCTGTGTAAGTTGGTCATTGGCAACAATTTTAATATTAAGCGATTGGGGAACGATCGCCATGCCATCCACTGTAATACAGTGGAGGGCTACGCGAAAGTGAAAGAGCTCCTAAGGGAAACGACGACGGAGCACTTCTCATTCACACCGAAGTGTGAAAAGCGGCAATCTATGCTGCTGAAGGGGTTGGAACCGTCTTCTGATCCTGAGGAGATCCTGGCACTGCTCAAAGAGAAGGAGTGCGAAGGACTCAAGTTTGTGGGGGTAAAGCCATTTACCACAGCTAGAGCTAGGCGGGAGAAACGGAGTCTGCCGTTCTTCCTGGTGCAACTCAGTCCCGAAAGCCGTCTGGATAGTCTAAGGAGTATCAATGTCCTAGACTATCAGGTGGTTCACTGGGAAAAACTAAAAAGGAGCGAAGGCGTTATACAATGCGTTCGCTGCCAGAGGATCGGGCACGCCGCGTCGAACTGCCAAATGCAGCCTCGATGCGTGAAGTGCGCTAAGAACCACAGTTCCGAAGAATGTCCTCTGGGTGTTGACGGAGCATCCGATAGGTCGCAGCTCTCGTGCGTGTTATGTGGAAATGTGGGACACACCGCAAACTATCGGGGTTGTCCTAAGTTCGCTGACATTAAGAAAGCAAAACTGGCTCGGCAGCAGAAGGTGAAGGTCAAACGTTCACCTGTGAGGTTTCAAACACCAGCCGTCACGTCCCAAATTTCCTACACCCAAATGGCGTCAGGTGGGGGGGCTACGGTACAGCAAGCGACTGTTGCTTCTCCGGCGCCAACGCCGAGAACAACGGAAGCTGCACCTAACATGCTGGCCGTCTTGCTCGCAATCCAAGGGCAGATGGCTCAGCTGCAAAAGCAGGTTCAAGAACAGGCCAAGCGGGTGGACCAGATCTACGCGCTGCTGCCGGGCCTAACGCAACACATGTCGTAATGGGTACGCACATGGTGGAGCAAACTTTGAAGGTCCTTGCGGTGAATGTTAATTCACTGATTAGGATTGAACGAAGAGCCGCAATGTTTAAATTGCTACAAGACCAAACTCCTGATGTGCTTTTCGCTAGCGAAACTAAGCTAACCGATAAGCACAAACTGGAGTACAATAATTATATCGTTAGAAGAAGAAACCGGCCCAGATCCAAACGTGGAGGCGGTGTCGCGATCTTCATTAAAGAAGGTATAAAATTTCACAGAGTGTACAAGGGCGTGTTGCGCAGGTTCCGGGTGTTGGAGGCAGTCGTCGTGTACATCCCGCTCCGCAGTGGAAAGCGGCTGTACTTGGCCTCTGTTTATGCACCTGATACTTCACAATCCACTCTATTCATTACAGAGCTCGACACGCTTTTTCGACTTCTGAGGCTGGAATCGGGGGAGAATTATTTTATAATCGGCGGGGATTTCAACGCTAGACACAGCGATTGGGGAAATATTTTGCCAAATACTAGAGGGAACCTACTACTCGATTGGTGGGGTCAGCACGATGTTATGTACAGACTCGGTCTTAAAGCGACGGATAACCCGTCGTTTCCCAGAGGCGGGTCTTATTTGGATCTACTGCTGTACGACGAACGTATACGACTGACAGGTACGAATTTACAAACGCTAAACTGTCTGCGCACATTCGTGTATGACAGCGACCATTGCGGTTTTAGCACCGAAATTACAGTTCCTAACGAAATTGCGGAATTGGAGGAGTTTGTCCAAAAATATTCTTACAACTACAGTAAGACTCGATGGACACGCTTCTCCGCAACCTTGACAAGAGCACTCTCCTCGAACACGCTCCGCCCACCGTCCAATAGGAATTTGTCAAACGAGGAGATCGACAATTACCTAAAACAAATGGACGAGACAATTAAACAAACTATGGACACTACAATACCGCGGTATCGACGTACGACTAACGAAGACCTGTTCCGCAATCCTACTATTGACGCACTGCACCGACAGAAAAGTAGACTTCTGACAAGACTTAAAAATTTGTACAGACAGTTAACTGACCGACGAGACCCGGAGATTAGGACACTGAAGTCGTCGATTAAAAATATTCAAACGCTAATAAAAGAAAATTACAGAATTTCTGTAAGTTTGTATTGGAACAACAAGGTTCGGGCTGTAAACACCAGCAACCCGAATATGTTTCCGCAAATAAATAAACTATTTCGGAGAAAAAATCAAAACGACCTTCAGTGTCTTAAAATAGCCCGGACAATAGACAACGAACGGTTACTGACAATAGCAGGTATTGATCCAAATGAGGCCGCTGATGATGACGACTTCTTTGTGATCGAGGATCCACAGGAGAAGGTTGAGGCCATAGGGGCGACTTTCCAGGAAGTATACAAGGCCATTGATATCATTGGCCCTAATTATGACCTGGACAGTCGCGTCTTGCTGCACGACTTCTGCATTCGAAATGAAATAGGGAACTGGCGATCCGAGGGCTCTGGTTTCACTCGGTTCAGCGACGAAAATATGGCAAATAATGTCATGACCAGAGAGAGTGACCTACCCCCGTTCATTTCGAAGGAGGAACTCCGTGAGATCTTCGACACAATCAGGGCTAAGAAATCAGTGGGGACCGATGGTATTCCGAACATCGTGCTTCGACATCTTCCTCTAGAAGCGGTGGACATTTACACCACCCTGTTTAATAATGCAATGAATAATGCACATTATCCAGCGCATTGGAAAACGGCGGTGGTTCAACCTATCCCCAAAAAGGGGAAGGATATATCCAATCCGGCGAATCTCCGGTCGATAAGTCTCCTTCCGAATATCAGTAAGGTTTTTGAAAAGGTAATCAATAGAGCTCTGTCTAGGTGGGCTGAGGACAAACATATAGTTCCGGATAATCAATTCGGTTTTAAGGCGGGACATGATATCTCACATGCCGCGTCTAAACTGGTGTAAGATATCCAATGGAACAAAGGCAAGAACCAGTGCACTGGTGCCTGCCTGATTGACTTGGAGAAAGCCTTCGATACCGTGTGGTTAGAAGGACTCTTTTTCAGGCTGGACAGGTTGGGCATTAGTAAACCACTGCTGTATATTCTTTTCGATATGCTCTCCAGTAGACAGTTCATCGTGAAGAATGGCGATGTGACTTCTGCTGGAACATTTAACATTAAAAACGGTCTGCAACAAGGTGCGGTAAATTCGCCGATCTTATTCAACATTTACACGAGTGATCTGATAGGTTCACTTCACCATGCCATAGCGTACGCAGACGACATAATCGCGTACAGATCAGGTCCAAAATTGAGGTCATTAATATATTTTGCAACGTGACTTCGTCAAAATTAAGCGATATTGCGATGACTGGAAGTTGAAAATCAACTTTCAGAAGTCGGAAACCATTCTGTTTAGGACGCCTTTGTCTGGTGGCTCTAGGGATACCAGAAAGAATTGACGAAAGTTCTCGATCGTGGGGCAGTACGGGCAGCCAGTTGCTTGTCGAAATGTAGTCAGATACCTTGGGATCTGGCTAGATCAATTTATGTATTTTAACAAACATATTGATGTTGCTCTGGCCAGAGCCAGAGGTGCTTTTGCCCTTACAAAGTGACTGTTTTAAAATAGCCAACTCGATGCGAGGGTGAAGGTAATCTGCTACATGGCCCTTATCAGGCCCATGCTTGTATTTGGATGTCCCGTGTGGTTCAACGTGAGAGCAAGTTTATTGGGTGTTTGAGAGGGCTTGTCTTCGCTTATACAGAACACCAGAGTCTGAGTACATAAAATTCTATCCCAATGAGGTCTTATATAATATGGCGAACCTAATAAGTGTGGACAATCTCGAACAACCTGATCTCCGGGGCTTACTACCCCAATTATATGTATCATGAGAGAGTTCGCTTTGACGGCTTTATTCCTCCAGAAGCGCTCCTCTATTTAGATAGCAAAGGTCTGATCCAGGACAGATTGGCGGTGCCGCTAATCTTCCACGTCGCTCGAACAGCTGCGGACAGGCGACTCAACTACGACAGAGACGTCGCACATGGCAGTGCGGAGCGTCTCCGGTTCAGTAGGGCGGTAGTGAGTCGCGTTATAAGGGATGTTGCTCGACAGCACCAACAATTTTGGTGGCTTTTTGAAGGGGAGGATGCTTCGTCATCGAACTCCTCCAGTGATAGTTAGCTTTATGTGAAGCAAGGTGGGCCAGGGTATTTTTGTTTAGCCATGGCCGGCTTACGTAGTTTTAGGTAGGTTTAAGTTAGATTTTAAGAAAAAAAAATAAAACTAAAAAAAAATAAAAAATGAAAAAAATATATATATATACATACATATATTTATATATTATGTATATATATATTATGTATGTACATATGTATATATGTATGTATGTATGCATTATATGTAAGTGGGTTAAGATATATTTTTAGGTAGATTGTAGGCTTTTAGTTCTAAGTTTTATAAAAAATTAAAAAAAATCCAGATACTAAGTTTTTTGATTAAAATATATTTTCTTAGTTTTAGTATTAATAAACGTAAAAATAAAATAAAATTAGACTGTAAGATTCGTCGTAAGACATAGTTTAAGTGTTAGGTTTAACTTAGAGTGCCCGCATGGGGCCAGTAAGTTAGAATAAGATTATTGGTAAGTTATTTAAGCTAATTTTTAAGCATTTTTTATCTAGCATTTTAGAGTAATTTAAGTTGAAAAAATAAAAATGCATTTAAACTGAAACTGAAACTGAACTGAGCGCAGTCGGCCAGTGTGTTCCGCCTACGAGTCGTGGGTTCGAGTCCCCCCTGTGTCTATTTTCGTCTTTTTTTTTTCTTTTTTTTTTATTAAATAGAACAGGTAATTTGTACTTTTACTTCGTGTTAAACATCACGTGATGGATTTCGAAAAGCGGCCCGCTATGCAAATAGCGGGATCTGCTGAGAAATCGGGTGAGGCATCAAGTGGTGTGTCAGAACCGAAAACTAAAAGAAGGAGGAAGCAAAAGCAAATCTACAACTTGATTCCAACTTCCGCTGAAAAGCCGCTGGGCGGAGTGTGGGAAGGGGCGCATTTAGCGCCATCGACAGCAGCAAATAAACGTCCCGGACAAGTTATAGACGACAACCCAAATGTCTCAGATGGTGGTGAAAGCCACTCAGGTTCAGTAGGGCGGTGGGGAATCGCGATAAGAGGGATGTTCGGCAGCACCAGCATTTCTGGTGGTTGAATGATGGGGAAGATGTTTCGTCGTCGTTTCCGTCAATTACGGACCAGCCTCACTAATGAGGCAGAGCTGACCAATCTGTTTTCTCTGTGAATAGCGATGACCAGCTTGCATAGGTTTAGGTTAGCATTTAAGAGACATATACATATATCAGTGTATACAAAGGTGTATACTGATATATGTATATGATTGTGTATAACGTCTATGTGTTTATTGTACATTTAGTTTAGGTAGGCTAAGGTTTTTTTTAAGTTAGATACTAAATTTTTATTAAAAAAAAAAGTCTATATGCTAAGTTTTGTTAACAATTTTTTTTCTTAGCTTTAATATAGAAAATAAATATCCGTAAAGAAAATGTAAATGAGGTCGAAAGACATAGTTATAAGAATTTAGAGTAGCTTAAAGTGCCTGTGTGGGGCCAGTAAGTTAGTATAAGATTGTTAAGTAATTGTAAGCTAGCATTTAAGCATTTTTTGTTAGTATGTAGGAGTTAGTGATTAAGAAAATAAAATGCATATAAAACTAACAAAGACGAGCCTGAGAAAACCTATGGCAATGAATGTGAAAGATAGATTTTATTTACTGGTAGAGATTTAAAAAAAATCTATAGATAAGTACCAGTCTCAAACAAATCAACAGTTTTCACAGCAATTCTGCCAGATAAAGCTAAAAACAGTGCAGCAGGATTGGGATGAAATATCAACAGTGTATCATAGAATGGAGGACGATATAACAACTCAAGTCATAGAAAGTTACTTTGAGATGCAGGAGTGCGTGGAAAGGGCTCTATTGCAATTGTATGGTAATGCAATGGTTCCGTAAACAGGGGCAGCAACTATCAACACAGCAAAGAGCTTCCCAAATTTGATGAGGATTACTTGAATTGGAGACAATTTTACGACCTCTTCAAGCAACGCATTCATGATAATCCTATTGCTCCTGCACAAAAGCTATACTTTTGGAGTGCCAACGTAACAGGAAAGGCTCATAACTTAATCAAGAATTTTCAACCAACTGACGTTAACTATGAGGTAACTTGGAAAACCCTTGTTGATCGTTATAATAATAAAAGGTTGTTGTTGACAGCACAACTCACAAGAATCCTTACACAATCAAACACGACATGGACGGCAAACAGTCTAAGGAAGCTGCATGTCACAACAAAGGAAGTTTTGCAGGCGATAGAGAACCTTGGCTTCGATACTCATGGTTGGGACCCTTTGATTGTCTATTTGATGCTGCAGAAATTGGGCAGAGAAAGCAGGACATTGTTTGAACAATCAGTTACGGATCCAAGAAGCAGTCCAAGGATGAATTTTTGAAGTTCGTAGGGGCCAGGTTCCAGACCCTAGAGGCGATTAACAGTAAGGAGAGCAAATCGAAGTCATCAGTGGGAGTTGCAGCAAGCACCCAAGAGTATCAGAATTGCACTTTGTGCAATTCAAATAGCCATAGAATTTTCAATTGTAATAAATTTCTTTCCTTTTCAGATGCAGCACGAGACCAAGTTGTGCGGAATCTGAAGATCTGCAGAAACTGTTTGAAGGTTGGCCACTTCTCCCGATCATGCCAGTCCAGAGGATGTCAAAAATGCGATCAAAGGCATAATACACTTTTGCACTCCCAAGAAAGGTCTACGCCAAAGCAGAGTAAAAAGCAAGTCAATCCGTATCAGAATGCAGAAGCAAGCCAGCCAGCGCACAGCAACAACTCACCGCCATTGGTTCAGTCTAGTAAGTCAAACCTTAATTACAATGATTTATTAAGTGATAAAAAAGCTAGTACAGTAGCCAATGCTGCAATAGGTCACACATATAAAAATAAGCATAGCTGTTGTCGATGTCATTTCCTCGTACGGTACTAGGATTTCATGTCGGGTGTTACTAGATTCAGTATCGCAGTTGCACTTCGTAACAAAAACATTCGCTTAACAAGTTGGAGCAAAAAGATCGAGATTAAATATTCCAATTAGTGGAATTGGCTCCCAAGACAGTCAAGCACAGTATATCACGATCATAACGTTCAAATCAAGATCTTCATCATTTTCCGCTTCTATTGATGCAGTAATTTTGCCAAAAATAGCTATCAAATATAGAACTTGATGGTACAACTTTAAGTATACCCCCAGAAGTGGAATTGGCAGACACGATTTTCCGTAAGAATGAACCGATCGACATGCTCATAGGAGCAGAAATTTTCTTTGACCTGCTCTTTCAAGGGGAGATACGATGCGGATATAATCTACCAGTTTAGAGAAACTCTAAATTGGGCTTGATAGTTACAGGAAGCACAGAATTTTCAAAATTACCATTTTGCACTCTTATTGCAACGAAACCCACCTTATCTACATTGGATAAATTGGTGCGAAGTTTTTGGGAGACAGAAGGCCATGATATTCCGGTAAAAACCATGAGTGAGGAAGAGTTCAGGTGTGAAGAGCATTTTAAAAATAATACAACGTTTGAATGCATAGATATGTTTTTACCTGTGATATAAGCAAAATGTATAGGCAGATTTTGGTGACACAAGAGGATCGACCATACCAATTAATCTTGTGGAGACCACAATCAAATCATCCGCTAAAATGGAATCAGTTAAACACTTTAACATATGGAACAGCCTCTGCACCATATTTAGCAACACGATGTCTTAATAAATTGGCAGAAGACAACATACAAAAATTCGAAAAAGCGTCATTTGTTATCCAAAATAATATCTACGTAGATGACTGTCTAACAGGTGCAGAAACAGTAGCTGAAGCTCGTGAGTTACTGAATGAAATTAAGCAAGTGCTTCAAATGGGTAACTTTGAATTGCGTAAGTTCTATGCAAATGACCCAATGGTCTTAAAAGAAGTTCCAGAAGAGCACAGGAGAACCTAGTTACCTTTTATCAGTCAGAGGTAGTTAAGACTTTGGGACTAATCTGGGAACCATCACAAGATGTATTTAAATACAGTTTCAAAACCGAACTAATAAGCAAAGCGAGTGAAAAAATATGTAAAAGAACAGTTCTCGCGGACCTCGCAAGATTATTTGATCCGTTGGGATTGATCGGCCCCGTGATTGTGCTTGGTAAGTTATTCCTGCAGGAGCTGTGGAAAACTAAACTCTCGTGGACGAAACGTTACTACCTGAGCAGGCTCATAATTGGAGGAGATATGTGCAGCAATTTTCAACATTAAATGAACTCAGCATTCCACGTTATGTTCTTACACCCTCGGCAAAGGTAATTGAATTACATGCATTTTCGGATAGTAGTCTTAGCGCATACGGATCGTGTGTGTATATCAGATCTGTTCACAAAGATGGCAAAATCTACTCCCAACTACTTTGCTCGAAGTCTAGAGTGGGGCGGCTTAACACAATAAGTATAGCTAGGCTAGAATTACAAGGAGCTGTTTTGATGGTAGAGTTGGTGAAAAGGCTATGTCAAGCCTTACATCGTCAAATTGACAGCATATATTACTATACAGACTCTACAGTGGTTTTGGCTTGGATAAGATCACCATCATATACTTGGGAGACATATGTTGCTAATAGGGTAGCCAAAATCCAAGCATGTACAGATATTCAGCAATGGAGTTACATAAAAGGAGAACACAATCCAGCTGATCTGGTATCCCGAGGATAGACTCTTTCGGAACTTATTAAATCAACGTTTTGGTTCAAGGGACCCAAATCCTTGAAGAGAACAGAGAGCATTTCCCAATGAGTATGAGCTACTGAGGAAATTTGGAATGGTCAATAAACGATCAAGTATATCGTTTTTAGATCCGTATTTCGATAAAAAAATCAACTTAATAAGAGTCGGAGGCAGATTAAAACACTCGCATTTATTACCAGATGCCAAGCACCAGATACTTTTAACAAAAAACAGTCTTGTATCCAAGTTGCTATTGATTCAGTTACATGAAAAATATTTGCACGCATCGCACAGAGCATTAATAGCAATTTCAAGACAACAATACTGGATTTTGAGCGTAGGCAGGATGGCGAGACATGTTATTTCTAAATGTGTTAAATGTTTCAGATCGAAACCAACAACGATTAATCAACTGATGGGAAATCTACCAACAGAGAGAGTCAATCCATCACGACCTTTTTATCACTCAGAAGTTGATTTTTGTGGTCATCAAAATCCTATCTGGCAGTTTTTGTTTGTTTTTCAACTAAAGCTGTTCACATCGAAGTTGTTGGAGATTTGTCTTCCGAAGAATTTATAAACGCGCTTAAGAGATTAGTCGGCAGACGAGGTGTTTGTCAAACCATATTTTGCGAAAATGCAACTAACTTTGTTGGCGCTAAGAACGAACTCGCAGAGTATAGAAGGGCTTTTCATTCGGAACGCGTGCAATCTACAATCGAGGACACATGTTTGCGGGATGGAATTATTTGGAAATTCATTCCACCTCGATCACCGCATTTTGGAGGTCTTTGGGAAGCTGCTGTCAAATCGGTAAAAACGCTACTAATTCGCCATCTTGGAGAAGCTTCGCTAACATACGAACAGCTTTCAACAATAGTCAACCTCTGACTCATATTTCGACAGATCCGAATGATTTGGAAGCTCTCACTCCTGGACACTTTTTGATAGGCACATCACTGACAGCGCTTCCTGAACCAGATGTCACAGACACTAAAGCCGCCTGGATAAATTTCGACAAATACAACACATACAGCAACACTTCTGGAAACGCTGGTCAAGAGAATATTTGCATGTGTTGCAACGAAGGAAGAAGTGGAAAACGGAACGCAATAATTTAAGACCTGGGACAATGGTTGTAATAAAAGAAAGGAATGCTCCACCTATGCGATGGAAACTAGGCCGAGTAACAGAAGTTGTTAAGGGAAGCGACAATCTAATCCAAAGAGCCATACACAATCTATGCCCATTGCCAATAGAGGACTCGATTTTTGAAAATGTTTATCACGATACAAGACCAAAATCAAATGAAACCAATGCGAGTAAAGAAACAAATTCAGGTTGGAAAAAATTTTACTTAAGGAGCGTGCTTACCTCAATACTGTGTTACCGTTATGTCTGGCACAGACAAATGAACAAGTTGCGGTTACAAAATTAGACAACGGCATAGGTATTTACTTCGAAGACATTGGTGAGGTAAAAATAATAAATGCCTTCTGGAACATTTGTATTTATTACAATTTAACAACATATTGGTTTGAATTTAACAAAATTAAATCACATCTTGAGCTGCTAAATGCAATATGCACAGAAGATATGGCTAACAAAGCTTATTGCAGACCCATAATAGATAACCTTCAACATCGAGTTACGGTGATAGAGAGCAACAATGAGCTGCTGCATAGTTCCCAAGGATCAAATTATGAAAAAATAAGAGTGGCAAGATCTCCGTTTGACATTGTTGGAACACTAGCACATAGTTTGTTTGGAATTTTGGATCAGGATGATGCTAATCGAATCGAAGAACAAATAGCTTTAGTCAAAGAACATGAACGCCATGCAGAATATCTTTTAAAAGGGCAGAATTCCATATCAGTATCTACGGTCAACATTTTGAAAAGAGGCACCTTAGAAATCCAACAATCCATTTAAAGCTCTTCATCATTATTTAATGAGAACGATTGATGGAATTCAATCAAAGCAAAAGCTGTTCGAGCAAAAACATGAGTTGGCAGCTCTTACTTCATATTTTGACCGGATTCAGGAAGTGTCATTGGACGTTATGTTAGACTTGAATCATGCTAAAATAAATCCAAAATTGATGACACCAAGACAATTTAGTGAACAGTTGCAGCTGATTGGTAATTCACTTCCTCCAACACTACGATTGCTAAAGGGATCTATAGTAGATATGTACAGAATGGCTTCAATCAAAGGCCGTAGTTTGAACAACTCAATCGTTTTGGAGATGCGTCTACCCATAATCAATGCTGAAGAATTTCAACTCTTTAATTTGGTCAAAGTTCCTATACTGCATGAAAATTTAAGTTATTTGGTCGACATATCTACTCCATATCTTGCAGTTTCGATGACCAGAATTGAGTTGGCATCATGCAAGATAATATCACCCAAAGATTATCTATGTAATCAGCTCCATCCAACTAATACGCAGCTAAATAAGATGGACGGCTGTGAAATGGATCTTCTGAATCATGTTCAAAACGCTTTATCTCGATGTCAAGTTAATGAAGTTAATTCACAAGATCAATGGATAGCTCTCAGCAAATCTAATGGATGGATTTTTTCTGTAGCATCTGGCGTAACAGGTCATCTTATTTGCGAAGGCAGGACTTCAAGAATACGCATTCAGGGCAATGGTTTGCTGGAGTTCCGCAAGTCATGTACACTCAAACTACCATATACGAGTCTCAACGGTCAACACGAGTACAACTATTCTATCAACAAATCATTCATTCCGAGCGCAAACATCAGCAATTGGATATTTAAAAGAAATGGAACAACAACTTCTACGACTTCAATGCCACCCGAGGCTTATGACATTGATAAGAAACAGTTTGATGATCTCAGTACTAGAATTGAAGAGGTTATGAGCCAAACAAATGCGTTCCGATGTCCCCGTGTTTGAGCGCGCATGACTATCACCACTATGGGTTGACATGGCTTTTAGCTGCTGGCATGATTGCGATGGGCATTGTATATTGGTTTCGTCATAGGAGACCAAAACCAGCACCTAGACGCAGAGTTTCACGTTTTGAAGTGGAACCTTAGTTTAAGAACCTATGTAGCTAAAAATGTAAAATGTAGAAAATGTAAATCTACTGATAGCGTAAATGTCAATGAAGATAACTTAGTTTAAAATTAGGGAGTTAAGAACCCTCTAAAGGGGGAAGTTTGTTATTTAAGAACATAATACCTCAGAATACCTGCCCAACAAAAAGGCAAATGTTATCAAGCTACAATTTAATCAGGTACACATTACAGGCGTGAGATCAGACGCAAGCAAATTGAAATGCGATAACCGTGAAGTGCGAAGTCTGAATCTGGTCTCACGCTTGAAACCTGAACTATATGTTATTTGTGTCTATGATAAAATTGTAAATTAAAAGTTAGTTCCAACAGAACCACGAGACGACGAAGTCGAATAAATACAAATTTAATATCAAATAAAGTGTTGTCTTTTTGTTTGTTTCACTATAAAGTTAACAGGCAGCTTTGCCAAATCTCAAACTATTTATTTATTTATTTATTTCAGTATTCTTTCTTTTTTACAAAAATTCATTGGTATTTACAATTATGATTATAAACATTCTTAAAATATGAATACGTAGTGGCATTAATATTTAAAAATGATAAATACTGAAAATGTCACTTCAAAAATAAAAAAATAAAAATTACGTTTTTTGTTTGGGGATAAGATTTTTAAAAAAAAAAAGCAATTCAGTACAGACAAATTTAGAAATACAATTTTTAACTTTATTTTAAAATCTTCTGATGTATCTTATTAAGCGAATATGTGAAGAGAGTATATTAAATAATTTAAAGGAGACTATAGAGCAGAAGTTTTTATGTAGTGTAGTGCGAAAAGTGGGAATGTTAACAAATTTCATTGAATTGCTTCGCAAATTGTGGTTTTTAAAAATACGACTTTAGAAGTAGCCTCCTCTTATAAAAAATATTTTTAATACTTTGTAAAAATACAAATGTCTTAAACGTTCTAAATGCAGGCAGTGAATGGACAAAACGATTTGATCTATAAATACTTCTTAATGCAGACTTTTGTAATATAAGTAGCTGCTGAAGCTTTGTTTGATACGCACCACCCCAGCAACTGACACTGTTTTTATAGTCTTATCATTAAGAAAGTTTCTGAGACGATATAAACATCGAACTGTATAACGCAGGCATTGCTTTAAAGTAGGATATGATTGGTCCAGCTCATATTTTGATCAATAATAACACCTAGATATTTATACTCTTCAACAGATTCAACTTTGAAGCAATGAGTGTCGCAGAGACGTTCAGCATTGAAAAGTGCACTTGTTGACGTCAACCTGCACTTACAGTTAGATACTTTGAGTCTGTCACAGTCTTTTGAATGGAACATAAAGTTACAATCTTGAAATGTATCGCGACAGAGACTGAAGTGCATAACTTTAGTTTTTAAGCTAACTACTAGTTCGTGCACAGCAAACCACATTCTTAAAAGATACAAATCGTAATTTATGTCAGCAGAGAGATTAAGGAGACTAGGTGTGCTATAAGCGATGCCAAGATCATCGGCAAAAGCTGTGAGATTTCCTTTAAAAGGTTGAATAAATAAGGAATTTATGTAAATGAGGAATAATATTGGGCCCAAAACTGAACCTTGAGGCACACCAAGAATAATGATTGATGGGCTGCTGTATGTATTATCTATCTTGACTTGTTGGGATCTATCCTTTAGATAAGAATCAAACCAGTCATAAACAAACCCTCGAAAACCAATGCGGTGGAGTTTATGAAGCATGATACGATGGTTGACCATGTCAAAAGTTTTGGTTATATCCACGAAGAGTCCAGCACAACATTTATTGTCATCCAAAGCTTTATAAATAAAGGAACAAAATTCCAAGAGAGCATCTTCTGTTGATGGACCTTCCCTAAATCCATATCCAAATTGAAGGTAGCAGCGAAACGGGCCTATAATTATTTTTGTCACTTTTATTACCTTTTTTGAACTGAGGTAGCACATTGGCACAATTAAGTTTTTCAGGAAAAACTCCACTGAAAACACTTTGGTTGAAAATATAAGCTGGTACCCCAGCAATATTAAGTGCAATGTTTTTGAGTGCACGATTTGAAATACCGTCATGGCCACACGCATTAGAGTTATTTAAGAAGTTGATAACTTTGTAAACTTCTAAGCCAGTAAATTCTTCAAAGAAAAAGCTTGTTCTATGAACACTGTCGTTGACTAAGTTAGATTTAGTACAATGACTACAGTACGAAGAGTCAATATTATTAAAAGGCACCATACCAATTGTAGAGAACTGTGTTTGGATCATCAGTGGTGATGCCATCATTGCACAGTAGAATGGACCTAGTCATGCTTGAATTGTTGTTATTTATAATACCATTTATTGTTTGCCATTCTCTTCGAGTGTTATCAAGTGCACTATAGATCAACTAGGTGCCAAACGTAGCTTTTAAAAAGGGTACAGGGTCCACTTCGCACACAAGGGAGGATTACCGGGTTACTAGGCTAAGGAAGATGCTGAAAGTCCATTTGTAGGAGTCTGCCCAAGGGTTGGCTTTTATGCAGAGACAAATACTGAAATGATTTAGATACTCAGAGAGCCGAATTAGCCCTTTTCCTTGATAAAAACAAATAAGAGAACTGACGGGTGACTTTCCTGGTAGTAAGCATCTTTCTAGATTAAGAATCATCTCCACTAGCACATGTAGATTTTGCTCTGAAACTGAGGAGTCTAAGGGGCACTTGATAGCTTGACCACTATCCAGCACTGGCACGTAGAAGAACAGCATTTCTAAACAAATAATATCTCCCTGAAGAGGATCTAAAGCTGACTAGGCAGAGGTGTAGTGCAACGTTCCAAACCAAAAGAACTGACAATTCTGGCATAACATAACAGGATCCACATAAGAAGCTATACCTTTGGAGCCATCTTATCCTCCAAAGACCTTCTCACAACAGGTCTCGCTCACTTTACTACAACATCTTTTTTTAATATTTCCATTTGATTTTAAGATATTTCTAGTTTTCTCACATCTCCTATGGGGTTGTGCAACATTATTTGGTTTCTGTTCACAGATTCAAAAGTGACTTCGCAGATTCTTGCAGGCTTCCTACTCCTACATACCGATGAACATCTTCATGTAAATTTCATACAAACAACATTACGTGTATGTGGTTGGTGAAAGGAACGAAAAAAAACAAACATTTTCTATACCCGTGTATTCCAAGTTAAAGTGGTAAAATTCGACTCCATTCTCAATCTCTTCCTCAAGGGACACCATAGTCGTACTCGTCGTGCTACAGCAGCACTTGCCAGTTGCAACAACGATTTTGACAGCAGAAAAATCACTTCAATTCGAAAGCGTACACTCGGGAGATTTATGAAAATATTAGTTCACTTTTGGAAATAAATTCGCTGCAATGTAGCAGAGGACGCCGCCGGAGAGGTCGACCTTTGGATAGGAATGGGTTATTCGAATAACAGTGGGAGCTTGAAACTCAAGCTCGTATTGTAGCAGCTGCTGCTCATGACTGGTATCTGAATGTCGGTATCAGTTTCAAAGGTGAAGGTAAATGTGAGCAACAACACTAGCAGATTCTTCAAATCCAGTTCCAGCTCCAGTTGTACAACATTACAGGGGAAGTCAGGGTGTTTTATGTTTTGTTTTCCTTAAGGATACCATCACTTCAAATTGCTTCTTCTGCTCTTCGCTGCCGTCGCCGACAACATCACCGTCATCGTCATCACCATCATCAGCGCCAACAGTGCAAGAGTAACAAGAAACGAAAAACGGAATACCATAATCATTATTGCTGAGGTACAGACACAGAATGTGGGTAGGCTAGAATGCAGCCTTGATAGGACTCGGTTTCATTTGTTAGTTTTCCAAAGTCCCTTCCTGCTATCTATTCCTGGGAATTTGAGCCACTGCTCCGAATTGGAGAACACAATCAATACCACTCCTCCCTTCTTAGTTCGCACACAGACGGAAAATCGAAAAGAGTAAGAAAGAGAGAAAACGGTCGAAGTGGAAGAGACAGAGAGCAATAATACATATCTTTTGTGCTTCGCTGAATTTTGAAATTTAATTTGATTCCCTACTCTTCGGGTTTGTGGCCAAGGCACAAGCTAAGGCACAGGACTTTGAGATCAACCCACCTCTTGGATGGATGGTTACCATTCATTTTAGTATTTGGTTGTTGTTTTCATTTGACTTTTTTTTCTTCAATTTCTCTCCTTCCAACTGGAATTGGGATTGGGGATTGGGATTCAGGGTTCGGAATTGAGGATTGAGGATTGGGAGCTATGAGCTGCGTGGGGCTACTTTTGGTTTTGTTTCCTACTGCAGGAGGATTTCTAGAAAATCGCCTCTAACGGCAATCTAATTGTACTTTTACTTCAGTTGTTTTGATTGTAGATACCAATAGATGTGCCGGGGATGTTTTCTCGGACCCAAAGGTAGTTATTACTATTTTTGTTGAATATTACTTTGACGAGTAAGGGGTTACGGAAAGGCACCGCCCAGTTGGGATGGAATAAAAGACTAAACCGAGCTACTGTTAGGTGGACTGATCTTTGGACCTGGTTCGGTATCTCTTGGTCATACCCAGCCACTACCATTATCATCTTCATGAGTTTGCCTGTTTTTCCAACTGGATGGGCTTTTATTGTAAATAAATAAACGAGGATGTGGGACAAAGATACTTTACTTTGTTTTCGGAGCTGATAGGTATGCGTACTCGTATAGACGTTTCGTTTAAAACTTTTCCATTGTGGTCGGTGGTCTAAATTTCAAGCTAACAGATATTATTATTTTATCATATAACTTAGCTTACCAGGAACGAACTTTGACTATCCGGTTGGAAAGTTGACTGGAGTGTGCAATGATTGATTTTTGCATTTAAACTGTCACAATGTCTTAAACACTCCTAAGAAATTTAGAATGCACCTTATTAACCAAATATTTTGCATATTCAAAAAGTTTGTATTCAAGTCTTACAAACTATCTTCGAATGCAGATCTTGTGTTGTTGGTCAGTATAAAAAACAAAATACTCGAGTGCTGTACTCTTAATCGAATGTGAAAAAATAATTTGCAGTACCAAAAATATGTATAATCTTGTATGCACTACAAAAGAGGGAAGAATTTTTTAAATGTTTCCTTAAAGGCCGATAGCCACAGCAGCAGTAGCTGGAGTTCCTTTAAAAAATAATACAAATTCTTGACACGGAGACCTACACTTAGCCTCTCCCAGTCAGCATTTTGTTCGCTTTTTCATTTTAAGTAGCTCGAGAATGGACGACTTCATGGTTAAACCACGATCGGAGCTGAGAAACTCGACTATCATTTCTTTTAAACCCTGATGCCGAACAACATCAAACCGTCAGGCAGAATGAAAGATTTCCATCCACCTAACTAAGATGAAGTCAAGACAGCCAAATCCAGGCTCAAGTCCAAAAAGGTTGTTGGACCCAATGGCTTAAATGTCGAATAGTTCAAAGCAGGTGTATTCTTAGCTGACTCTCCATTCTGTGTTGTGCAGTGGGGAGTCATTCATGAAGGTAATATCAATTATTCCCGGTTTCCTGGAAGTATTTGCTCGGCCATTGTGTGCAACGCTTACATCCAAGGATGTGAATGTTTCTAATAAGATACGTCCTCTGCCATTGGTGAGCCTGCTATTCTACTCTATTGGCCAGGTATTTAAGTCTCCACCTACAACCACTGGAGATCTTTCACGCTTTCTAGCGTTGCCTGGAATTCACATATAGTCCAACTTGACAGCGCGTAACAACTTTAGAAGTTGATCCCGTTTATTTTTGCACGAACATAACTATCCGCCTGATCGTGCCGGCATCTTGGAAGATATGTCTTCCACATGTTCAAATTGTGGTATGCCGTGATTTATCGCAGATCCGGACGTTGCTGTCGAGAGTTTTAAATGGCTTGCTGACCAAAATGATGTCCGCTCTCTCGTCTCTAGCCGTTTATGGGAGGATGTCCTGGGCTACCCTATAGTGGTTAAGGTTAATCTGTATTATCTTCATGGTTGTTTGCTTGTAATGGCACTCCTGAAGACCGGGCATTTGCTTCTATATGCTACATGCTTAGCGTTCTCCGGGTTGTCTTTCTTGCAGTCTTTGGCTATATGGCCCCCTGCCCACGTTTTCTACATTGGAGCGGTACATTCCACTTTTGCAATGACGTGCAATGTGTGGCCGAATTCAAGACATCTAAAACATGTAGTTAGTAGTAGTTTTTATTTCCTTACGTAAAAGTTTACCCATCCAATTTTGATTCTGCCTGACTTTACCATTTTGTTTGCACTGGTTGCAGGCAAGCTAATCGTAGCAATTTCGGTATGTGCATAGGCGTTTCTCTGACTAATTATATCTGAATTGTCTATATCATTGAGCTAGTATTGCTGCCTGGCTGGTTCGCAGATCCCCTCCTTCGTCGTGACCTCGCCGATATCCTTTACTTCCTGAGTACTGCGGTGTGTCAGAGCCCTCATGTCTACATTTTTATTCACCAATTATCTTTTTAAATTGATTTGTTTTTTCTCCTGCCTCCTTCAGTTGCAGCAGCAAATCCTCTGTCTGCATTCCTCTGATTCACCGAGAACGCTGAGTTTTGGCTCCACCTTAACTTTCCGGAATGTAGTATTTCTGCATAGTAAAGATCTCCATTTGTTATCATCACAATTGCGTCGGATCGTGTTTTCGCCTTAGCAGGCCTTTGTTTCTTAGCTTGCTTCTTCTCTTTGACGGCCTTTGTTCAAGTGTTGTTGTCGTCACTTGTGGTCGGTTTTCTGTCACTTGTGGCTGGTTTGTCGACCTTTGTTCGGTCGGTTTTGTGGTTTTTCACAAGTAAATGCCGTGGTCTACCCATTCTAGAAAGTGCTCTTATTATGTATCCATAACCAGCTTACGGAGTTAAAGGCATTCTTAACCTGACGTGTTACCACTACGCAATAGTCCTTTGTGCCCTTTCTATCGCTTTGGCCTGCAAATACTACCACTTTTATGGCATTTATGGTAGACTGCGATTTTCTAAAACCTAATTGCTATTTGATAAAGCTCTTTTTTCCTCAGCTACTGTCAATAGTCTTTCGAAAATGATACGTTCCAGAATTTTGCCCAAGATATCTAGAAGATAACATATATTGGCCGATATGAAGATGGTTCACCTGGTGGCTTATTTCCCTTTCGCAGGAGTACCAAATGCTGTTTTTTCTTTCGTGTGTATCGTTTTCTCATCGATGTTTGTGGACTCTTTCGGACCTTCTAAGCCACAGCAGTGATATTCTCGGTCAAACGAGCGTGTTGCTCGTCACTTCTTGCGACATTTCTAGTGAGCCCAGTTTGCACGAGACGTTCAGCCAACTGATTAATTGTTCGCACACATGGTTTAGGGTGGCGAGGAAAATGACTACGAAATTTATGATGCGTTAAAACAACAGACTGGAAATTGCTTAGGTACGATTGGTGGTTGCGCCATCCATAATAAGAGCATGCTTGTGTAGGTTTTTGTTCCTCGGATTTGGTACGAATGCTTTTGCTGCTGTTTTTTTAGCTATGGTTTTGTTTATTAGAGTTGTTGGTGATCTGTACAGTTAATTTGGCAAATGTGTATTTGCAGCCTTTATTTCTAGATGGACACATGCTTCGCATTGTAGAGAAAATGCTGATACGCTATTTAATTGTATATTGCTCCAACTACGATGATGGCTTTGATGTTGAAGCTTGTTTGATTATATCCTTATAAGTAGATTAAATGTGATCAACGTTATTCTTGTTATAAATATGTACAGTACTGTGTCAAAAATTAAGACCACTACGAGATTTTGTGGAGCCATGACTTACGGTTTTTAAACGAGTATTTTTGAAATTAAAAAAAAACATATTTACAAACATAATATTGTAACTTTGCTCTATTAAATTAATATCTTTTTTTAAAAGAAAAGAAGAAAATATACTCCTGTGTACTTGTAAAATGATATGACCACTTTAGTATCTTAGGTAATAACCCTTGTCTTAAATGCAATCATTGACTCTCCGATGCAGGGAGTCTCTAAACTATATAGTATTTCCTTAGGAATCTTATTCCACTAATATATTGTACTAAAGTCGCTAAGCCACTAATATATTTTGAACGCAATGTTGCCAACCTATTTTTCAATATCTTACAAACATTTTTAGTAATGTTTAAGTTTGCATGTTGGCCAAGGGAAAACATTGAAATTTTTTTCATTCATAAATGTTAGAATTCTTCTAGCGGTATGGGGATGTGCATAGCGGCTGGAATATGGATTATGGACCACCTAAGAGGCATATCATTTTCAAGGGCTGCCTATTCCTTTGCAGGGTATCGATGTATGCATCTTGGTCAACTGTTCTCCAAATAACTCCCATTGTGATACCATAGCATGAAATACCTTCCCACACTGTAACTTTTCCTTTGCGTTGATGTGTTCATGCATATATGACGGAAGGTTCTGCTCCGATTAATGTCCTTGCATTTCGATAGACTTGGAAAGAGCTTTCGTTTGAAAATAAAACTTTTTTTCAATTTTCTGTACCCCAATTTCTTCGCGTTTTACACTAAGACAGCGGTTCTTTGGCATGTCTTTTTGTAAGCAAACACTTTTTGTCTGCAGATCGAACCCGATAGTTTTATTCACAGAATATTCTGCGTACGTGTATTTGTGATACATCAGTTCCAGTTTTGGTTTGGAGTTCTGCGGCTAACTCTATGCTACTTGCAGTCCTAATTTTTTTGCTGTTGCAAATCTGCTTTGATACGAGCTGTAACGTTCTTATTTCGGCTCAAACTGATTCTATTTGACACAGTATCGTATAAGTTATGTCTTTCAATGGCTTGATTAACACAGCTAATTGTCAATATATACGGAATAAAAAATCTTCAATGCTAATTCATTAGCAATTGCTTTTCCTGCCACAAAGTAATTTTGTCCTTCGATTGCCTTCCCATTTTTTTTATTCACGATTCACGATGATTACTGATTGTACACAAAAGAAGTAAAAACATTGTAAAATTTGTACAGCAGGATGATACGCAGAAGCGGACGAGCTTGCAAGAAAAGAAGGGCTACTCGACAAAAGGGAGGTTGTCAATATTAAACCACACCTTTGCATAGTGAGGGGAAAAAATCATAAAGACTGTCAACCTAGGGTGGTCAAGTCTTGAAGGACACACGATATCGAAGACTTTTGACGGCTAATGATCTATGAAGTTAATAAAATTAAACATCGATAAGATTAGGGTATTAATAGGAATCCTGACAAAATACTGTCTCCGCGGCGGCACGCAAAGAGGCTCAAATTGTCAGATACTGATATCTTCAGATTCTGCGGTGATCTGCAAGCTGTTGAGGACATAAAATAGATACTGTGTGAATGCGAGGCAATATCGCATAGTCGAAGAAAATTCTTAGTGAAATACTTTTCGAAAACCTAGAGGAAATAGACGGCACGAACGTCAAAGACCTTCTTGGATTTTCCAAGAAAATTGAATGTTTCACCATTGTTTAGGTTTTTGCCATTTGAAGACAAATTCAATTGGTTCCACAAGGGCCGCGATGGGCCTGTTTGTCTGTGTGATGGCATATTCATCATACCCCTGTTTAACCTAACCTAATCTAACCTAAGTTACACTTTGAACTTTTTTTTTTTTTTTTGAAGTGAAACTTTTTATCACTCGTTGTGCAGACTTCTGAACTCCGATTGCACCCACTAAATAGCATTCAAAACGGTGCGTTAATACAATACCTATAAATGACAGTGATTTATCCATCAAGGATGAAGTATTCGTTGTTTCACGATATTGTGTCACTATTTCCACCAATAGCGCTTCTAAACGCCAATAATGTTATTCCACTTCGAACTCTCCTTAACATCCATCTCTTTGTGAATGTTAAGAATTCGCTAAAACGAAAAAGCAGCAGAATAAGGGATAGGGCAGTGCGCGTGGTGAAGCAGCTCGGGCGGAATGAAAAATGAGACAGCTACATCGTTTGACCTAGTTCGCGAATAGCAACATTACCAATGCAAGCAAAACTACTCCACGCATATGAAGCCAAATATGGCCTTTCATTTTTCCAACTCCATTAGTGTGTATCCTTTTACACAAAACAGGGGTACTTTTCCTTTCTACCTCATAATTATAGCTAATGATATTAATTTATATATAAGTGATTCCAAAACGAGCGCGCATTAAAAACGCAGGTAAAAAATAAGTTACAATTTTGAGTGCTAATTACTATAATGTTCGGTAAGTGTAGTTAACAAAAAAATTATTTTGAAAAAAAAAATACATTGTTTAAATGTTACAAATCAAGTTTAAGAGCACAAATAGTACTAGTTTACTGTCTTTCTCGTAGCTTCGTATGCATTAAAAGTTGCGTTGTCGAATTTTTTTTTCTCATATTTTTATTTATTTCATTTCAATTTTCTTCAGAGATGGATAATTCAAACGTTTATGGACAAATTTCAAATATCAATTACATGCCTGAATATGGATCTAAAAGTGATGATGATGAAGTAGCAGACTCTGAAAATATTTTGTATTCGAGAAAAGAACAATTGGATCCGTACGATGAAAAGAATTTTCAATTTACGGGTGCTACTGAATAGCCAGAATTGGTGATTGGGCTGAAATCAGAGGGGATTATATTTCGTCCTATTTACGGACTTTATTCAATTTGTCGTCGATCAGTCTAATTTAAAAGCTCTTCAATACAACATAACTAAGCCAGAAAATATAATAACAACCGAAATGGAACAGTTCGTTGACATGGTTTATATGCTTTGTGTTCAACTGCCATCTTCGCGACAATATTGGAGCAATTCCGTTTTCCAGTAAAATCATTTTGACCCGATGACATGCAGCATGCAAAAAAACAACAATAAGGTTTTTAAGCTTCAGTGATAACACTGATTTGAAGCCATTTGGAACAGATGGATGCGACAAACTTTTTAAAATAAGACCATTTTTTTGGAAAAAATAAGCCAACGGATTCAACGATACTTATTCCAAGACTAGAGCTTCTTGCGTTGGATGAACAAAAAATACCCATTAACTCTCGTCACAAACAGAAGCAGTATAACACAGCCAAGCGTCACACGTGGTGTTACAAGAACAAGTGCAGTTTCTGGACTCAATTACGGCTTCAAATTTTTTGCTGGAGACCAGAGTAACAACTTTTCTGAAAATTCACCTGATTTAGGAGACACTGGAAACAGAGTGACGAGACTTATATCTACAGTGGCTAAACATGTCAATCACCAATTATTTCTCGATAATTGTTATCGCAATCCCAAACTGCAAGTTCACCTGTACAAAAATGGATTACTATCCTTGGGCACAGTCAAACTAAACCGAGTCCCGGATTCTAAAATGCAAACAGAGAAAGAACTCAAAAAACAAATTTGTGGAAGCATGATTGTAAAAATGACTAGACTTTATGGAGTGAGTTATACAGAGTCCCTTATGCGGTGGAAATAAAAGAAAATATATTTTCGCATAATGTACATAAATGTATAGCTCCGTCAGAATGATTTCCGCCCGCCATTATATTATGCTCAATTTATTTAAGATAGCAAGTCAGTTGTGTGAAAGACCTTGAAGCAAAAAGACATTGTTCAACTAATTTGTTGTTTTGTTATTTGTTCGACCAAATACATAATTCGCGCTCGGGATACAGACGCCCCATGTCATGTCCGGACTATCAACCAGAATATAATCACATAGATTCATGGCTGGCTTCGTATGAGTAAGGACAGTTTTCATGAGAATATATATGGGAATTAGATATGTTGTAAAGTATTCCTATAACGTGTTATCAGGCGTGCCGCATTTCTTATTTAACGAGTTTATATAGCGTGTCGAAGTTATTCAGGTTTTAAGGAAGAGATAAATACACCCCAACAAATTCCTCAATAATGAAAAACGGGTTCTTTTATCGACGAAAAGTTTTTTAAAATACTTTTCATATAGGATAAGCATTTTAACTACTTATCAAGATTCATGAAGTATCAGTTCTGTCGTCCAGTTTTCTAGGCTGACCATTTTTTTGTATGTATATTTGTATATTTTGAATTAATTAAAGAAAATTGCTGCTTGTATGCATTTATAAATATATGTATGTATATGTAACGGGTGGTTCAAATAGAAGTTTCCTTTCGAATCATGTGTTATTTTAACACTGACGCTCTTTGCCGCTCGAAATCTTGACTGTTAGTTAGTATCACAATTGCATACTTATTTCAAAAGTGAGTGCATTTATTGAAAATAAGTTTTGGACGAAATGAAACACCAACCGCGCCTGCTGTACGCAAGTTTGGGCAAAAAGTTCACAGGACTGGCTTGCATGTAGACAACACTCACACAGAATGTGACTGTTGTGGCCGAGAGTGTTCAAATCAATCCAGGAACGTCGATTCGCCATCGATTTCAATAACTAAACATTTCACACTCCACGGTTACAAAGTCCAATTGACGCAGTAATTGAAGGCAAACGACCATCAGTTTCGTTATCGCTTCTCAATTTGGGCGTTACAGCAGCTCGAATTGAAAGTCGAATTTAGCCGAAAAGTATTTTTTTCAAAACAAACAAAATTGCCACATGTGGATATCGGAGAACCCGTACCTGATTCTCAAGAAGCCAATGTATCCACAGAGAGTAACAGTATGGTGCGGATTTTGGAGTGCGTATTATTTCATAAATGTTGCTGGAAATGCCATTTCTGTCAACGGTGAGCTCTGCAGAGCCATGATTACCGAATTTTTGTGGGCCGTAATTGAAAACATGAATTTGGATGATCTTCGGTACCGATGTACATTGTTTTTAAATGTTTGCAAGTTGTAACGACCCGGAAATACAGCAATTTGACCCTGTTAGACTTTTTTTTTTGTGTGGGGTGCTTTAAGATCGAAGTTAAACAGACTGCTTTCCCAAGAACTTATAACTTATATTCTGTTACATTATTGCTGTCATTTATAATTTTAAGTTTTGGACATGAACAGTAAGATATCGTTCTAAAATTCTTCAAAATCACCATATTCAATTGTATTCTGTTCAGTTCTCGCATATTTTCAATTTAATATCCGTCTGATATGTTGCCAATCTTCATCGTGGTAAGACCTCCAGGAGAAATAAAACAAGCTGTTAACTCATAATAAAATACGTTTTTATTATCTACATATTCACCTTCGTTGGAGAACATCCTACCAGCGCTGCAAGTGAGTATTCCATACGCACTCGTACATTTTGGTCCGTACGAGCCGGATAATACGATAAATTATTCGACACGTTATTATCATACTAAACGCGCCAGATATATCTTGCATATCTCAAAGTAATCGTCAAAGTAATCACCAACTATCGATTAATATATTAATCGCATCGAAGCGATATATTATCTACATACGAGTATATTTGCCCTACCATTTGAGATCAAACATCGACTTTCGTTTGCTGTACGATCATTGGATCCATTGCAGAAGTTCATCCAAGAGAAAAGGTCAATCACGTCAGTAATATTTCTATTATAGAAGTGCATTATATAAGTTCATCTGAAAAAGGCTAAATAACATTCACGCTATTCCTTCCTGGGGCGAGTTTTTTTTTACTATTTGCTTACTACTGAAAAGTCTAAAACTATTGAAAAGTCTTTGAATTTTATATGTGATTATAAATAATTGAGCAGTAAAATTACTGTTTTGGATGGTCTCATTGTTGCTGCTGATCAGCTGGTCATTTTTAAAATCAATTATGCTGAAATCGCGTTAGCTGGACAATAAGTTCGTTAGAAGCATACAAAATTTAACTAAACGCCCTTTGGGCAGAAGTGAGCCGATACATATATAGTGCTGCAGGTAAGACCTGCTCAGATCAAGAAGCTGTTAAAAGCAAATATCAGTCGTCTTCCTTAACTTATATTATGTGCTTGGCCGAGATTATAGAAAATCATAAGAAACTTGCGAATTTCAGAGCCGACATTCCTTTTGGCAATCCTTCTACCTCTGATCCATACTCAGTTTTGTGCATGAAGGTACCGCCGTGCGATACTTCAACATTTCCAGGAATTTATTTGGCACTATACATTAACCACCCAAAACTGTCTTCCGTACACAAGCTTTTCCACCTTCATGCGAAAACTAAAGGTGAAGCTAACAATACTATATAGTTTCCAAGTTTCCTCTTACTGCCTACAATTTTGAGTTGCCTGAGCGGCACTAGATAACCAATATGAAAACAAAAGAATATTGGTTAACCATCAGCTTAAGAGTTTATTCAAGTTGCCTTCAATTACTCATGAATCTATTGCAGTTAGCTAATTAAAGATATTCAACACAAAATTAACGAGCTTTATCGAATCTGAAAACTCACAAGATATCGACCCAATCCTGGGACCCAATTTTGGTTATTTATGTTCCAATCGATTGCCGGAAACCACATTATCCTTTTGGGAGCAATCCGTTGCTCATTGCGAAATTCCTTCATGGAACGATTTAGACGCATTTCTTACAAACCGATACGGAGTTTTGGAAACTGTGTCAAATATTAAATATACGACTTTTGCCTGCTTCGTCTCCAAAGGTAGAGGAATCCCCTCAGCCTTTCATTTGAAGTTCAATCATTTTCAAAGAAAACTTTGTAATAACTCGCGCCCCTTGCGGTTCCGCCGAAAGTTTACCCAAATGACTACTCAAGAAAGAGTTTCTACGGTAGTCGCCTTAAGGTACTGCATGAATTGCCTTGCATCCACTCATTTAATAAATGCAAATGCAATGCAAATGATGTCTTCATACATTACTATATACCAATACTCTGAATGAAGGCACTCAACCATAGTCCCACAATAAATTAATTGTATACAGTGCACTGCCTGTATGCCTGTTAAATCCAAACCTTTTTCTCTCGAAATAACAATCGAGCCATGCTAGCCACGGCCCTAGTTGAAGTCTATCACTTGGGAGATAAGTTTACTGTTAGAGCACTTGTTGATCCTGCTTCTGAGGTCACTTTCACAACCGAAAGAGCACAAACACAACTAAATCTCCCAGTTAAACCTATTCAGGTTTCGATTTCTGGCATGAGCGAAGTTGTGACAGCAACCTCTTCGAGAAGCTGCTCCTTTATTAAAGGTTCAAAACTGGAGGAAGCTGCAATCGAAGTTAATGCGATCGTATTGAAACTTCTCACAGGTAATCTCCCTTCATGCGAGATAAATCATACGAAAATCGATGACTTAATTGATTTTGATCTTGCTGATCCCTTATTTTACGAAAGCTCCAATGTTGATTTAGTGATAGGTGCTGACTTATATCCTATAATTCTAAAGCCGGGATTCAAACACAATGTATTTGGCTCACTTTCGGGTCAAAACACCGTTTTTGGTTGGATACTTTCAGGCCCTATTCAACATAAAGATATAAATGGTTTTTCAACAATCTTGTCTTTTATACTTGCACTATAGTGAGGTCTCACTTGATCATCAAATAGCAGAATTTTGGAAAGTGGAAGAAGTATCTGAAGGTAAACTTCTTTCTTTTTCTGAAAAATACTGCGAAGAACATTATGCTGCTACAACTAATAGAGACGTACAACACACTCCAGTAATTGGACATTCGAGAGACATTGCTCTAAGACAGTACAACCGAATAGAAGCTTCGTGAGAGCGGAAACCGGAGCTGAAATTACAATATGATCAGGTGCTTCAAGAGTATATTACACTTCAACATATGGATGAAATTTATTCTTCTGAACTCATTAAAAATAATCAAATCCGTTCATTTTACCTTCCACACCACGCTGTAGTTATACCTGAGAGTAGTAGTATGAAAGTCAGGGTGTAACGGAATCAGCTTAAACGGCATCTTACATGTTGGTCCTATTTTGCAAACAGACTTGATGACGCTTGTTTTGAGGTGGCAATTCTATCGATTTGTATTTAATACGGACATTGGAAAAATGTATCGCCAAGTCTTAGTATATCCTGAACATATGCCGTATCAGCGAGCCGTGTTTTGTAAACCCGATGATAGTCAGAGCTTTGATTTCGAACTGAAGACGGTTACGTTTGGTGTCAACTGCGCACCATATCCCGCTTTGAAAACGTTACACAGATTGGCTGATGACGTAAGCACAACTCTTGCACTCGCTTCATATGTTTTGCGAAGAGACTTCTATGTCGATGACATCTTATCGGGAGGAGACAACCTTAAAACAGCTGTAGAAACTCAATAGCAATCGATCGAAGCCTTAAGCTCAGCGGGGTTTTGTCTAAGGAAATGGACAGCAAACTGTTCTAACCGTATTAATAAATTTCCTTTTTCACATCTTTACGATCAAGATTTACTTAAATTTGAAGACAAAAGTTTTACCAAAACCCTCGGTATTCAATGGAATGCCAAATCAGATTCATTTCACTTCCTTGTAAAGCTGATTATCAAATAGCAAAGCGAGCTGTATTATTAGTAATAGCTCAGTTATTTAACCCCGCAGACCAAACGCACATTCAATCCAAATTCATGGATTTTACTACGCATCTCAGAGCGCCTATTCTGCGGCTCTTTACATTTGTATCCATAGAAGATCTATCTCTTATGCGCTAAAAGGAAAGTAGCCCCTGTTCAAACGCTATCTTAATTTCTAAGTTAATTAAAGGAATTCTTCCACAACTTGGTTGCAAAAATTATAAACTTCATCTTTGGACGAACAGCTCCATTATTTTATGTTGGTTATAAAAACCTCCAAGTACATGGTGAACTTTTGTTAGTAATAGAGTTTCTCTTATACAAGAAACGCCAAATGGATGCACGTTCGTTGCGCTGACAAACCAGACGATCTGGCTATTGTGACTATGGGGGCATAATAGCCAAAAAAAAATTATGATATATGCTGCCAACAAAGAGGGGCACACTACATCGACGCCTAGGACAAAACGTCACGAAAGGCAGCTACAACCTTGAAGTAGTACGGAATAATATCTACAATACTTCGGCTCTGCTAACAACTCCGAAAACGATACCAGCGCGGAAATCATACGAATAATCACTCTTGCTTCTTTGGGTTTAGACGGCAATTGAGTAGTAAAGCCCTCTCTCGAGCAACTGAAAAGTCTTTAAACACGACCCTGATCATCCCAGTTCTGCTCCACGGTCCAGAAGCTTGAAAACAGACCAAAGCAGATGAAAAATCTCGAGAATTTCGGGAGAAAAGTTGCACGGGTAGTTTTCGATCAATGCTACGTTGTACAGCGATGTCGACCTCATAAGAGAAGTTCGGATAACTCGGTGCACATGGCTAGGTCACCTAGACACTAACCCAGATGGACAACACAGTAGATGACGACCTCATTCTAGGTGGCGCACACAGGTGGAAAACCACCTTAGCTGGCTTCATGGGCGCAACTGGGGCCAGCTAGCAAAAAACCGAGCTAACTGGAGAGGCATGTTAGCTGAGGTTCTGATCCATCCCGGACTGTAGTGTAGTGGATACGGTGATTCGGAATAATAAATGATAATTAATTAGCGAAATAAAATAGCACTAAATAAAGATTTGCAAAAGCACTAAACACACCCGTTGACATCTTCAAACGTTTACGACGTATTAAGATCACAAGGTTTCAGTTTGATCGCACCATTTTTTCTTCCCTTTCCGTTTTTCGTCGACGAGTGATCAAGTCGTGCATGCTCACACCTAAATTACTTTCATCTTAAATTAAGTTTTAAATTCGCTTTACTTGTATATACGAGTAAGTAAAAATCAATTGTAGTGATATTTTATAACAAAAGAAGGTCTTTTGAATTCGCTTTGCTTATATATATATATAAATAAAAATCAAGTGTTGTGTTACTTTGGATCCTTTTATTTCATTCCTTTCGGCAACAGAGTAAATGGCCTCTTGTGCAATTGGAACGCAGAGAATATATTGGTGACCCTCCCTGACGTGATCCGGTTAATGACGCCGAATCAGGCCACAGCAATTCAAACAATTCAAACAAAGAACCATTGTACAGGTGAGAATATTTGTAACACCATGCACGATTATTACATTAATTGCCACGTTTTTCGCGTTTTATTATAACGGTTCACAAAATTTTCTCAATGTCAGCGTTTTTGCAAGCCTTTACCAAGCGTTTTTAATAATTTCATTCGGAGATTATTACGGCGAAATTTCAGATATCCGACGATTTATTTCGCAATACATTTTGATTTTTGCTTTCTTGTCAAATTTTCAGTAGTTTAATGATTGAAAAAAAGCCGATAATGGCAACCAACGGTGACAGTAATTTAACGGGTATCCAAAACAACATGGATGCGAACTCGAACCACAATCCGAATCAGACTGCACACCCCAGAGTGCGTCTTCGCGTTTTGGAACGCAAATCCAATTACATGGTTTATTCAGGCTGAGGCACAGTTTCAAGTACAAAGAATCTCTAGTTCTGAGACAAGATACTGCCTCACCGTTAGTTCTCTACCACCAGACACGTGTGATTCGGTTATCGACATGCTTTCAAATCCACCAGCTACTGACAAGTATGACGCGTTGAAAGCGGCTTTGATTGAACGACATTCTGTCTCCAAAACTAAACGTTTGGAAGCACTGGTCGACAAAGCAGATATCGGCGACCGGAAGCCATCAGAAGTTTTTAGATCAATGAAAATGCTAGCGAGCAGTTCTTTCAGCGACGAGATCATCTAATATTTGTGGATGCGTCGATTGCCACAGCACATTACCATCGCTTTGTTGGCGGTTGGCAACAAAACACTCGAGGAGCTGGCTGCCCTCGCAGATAAGATCTACGAGGCCTCTCAGGGTCCCGGTATTTACAGCGTGTGTACAAAATATAATCCGAATCCTGTCAATACCAGCGACGATCTCGGGCAGAGGCTGGCAAGGATCGAGTCGATGATTGAGGCGTTCTCCTTCGATTCGCGTTCACGAAGTAGAGACAGATCTCATAACAATTTAAGAAACTAAAAACATCGTTCTCACAGCCGTGCTAATTCGAGTTCGCGCACTGATATCTGCTGGTGTCACAAACGATTTAAAAAGAATGCCAAGAAGTGAGACAAATCTTGCAATTTCGATAAAATTAAATTTCAAAGTCATAACGACAACCCAAATTAATGAAGTCTGCTGTTGCAGCGGCAAACACGCAGAACACTTTAAGCCGCCATCTATTTATTAGGGATAAAAACACAAATCTTCACTTTCTCATCGACACAGGGGCGGGGCAGATCTATCAGTAATTCCTTATAATCCCAAAAAAAAGATCGACATCTCAGAATCCTTTGTTCTTGCTATCGGCTACAAACGGAAGTTCTATTAAAACATACGGCTCACAATTATTGAACCTTGATTTTAGTTTGAGGCGAAACTTCGTACGTTCTTTTATTTTAGCCTCAGTAAGCAAACCAATGATAGGAGCCGATTTTTTAGCAAAATTCAACCTACTGGTAGATACAACAAACAAAAGGTTATTAGATCCCCTCACAAAGCTCTACACAAAGGGCTCAATAGTTGAAAGCGACGTACCTAGCCCTAAACATTTTCAAATCAACAATGAATACAATACGATTTTAAAAAGGTTCCCCTCTTTAACACAAGAGCCCAATTATTTCGCAACCATCAAACATACAGTAGTACACCACATAATTATAAAAGACCAACTCCCCACTTCAAGGCCTAGACGACTCGATGCTAGTAGACATAACACAGCAAAGACGGAATTTCAGCACATGATGCAACTGGGTATCTGCCGACCATCATCTTCAAGCTCTTCGAGCTCGCCCCTACACATGGTTAAAAAAAAGAACAACCAAGATTGGAGACCATGCGGAGACTAAAGAAGGCTTAACGCCATCACAGTTCCAGACTGTCATCCAATCCACCACATCCAAGATTTTTCCATGAATATTCAAGGCTGTAACGTTTTTTCGAAAATAGATATTGTAAGAGCATACTATTTAATACCAGTTGCACCTGAAGGCGTTTACAAAGCCGCTATAACAACTCCTTTTGGATTATTCGAATGGCTACGAATGCCGTTCGGACTCCGAAACGCGACGCAGACGTTTCAACGCTTTATTAATGAGGTCTCTTTCGGGATAGACTTCGTTTTCACATACATTGATGACCTCCTCATCGCCAGTAAAAACGAAGAGCAACACAAGGAAGACCTCGAAATTCTTTTCAAAAGACTAGAGGAATATGGCATCAACATAAACTTGTCGAAGTGCTTTTTTCAGTGTTTCCAGTTTGGAATTTCTAGGCCACACAATCAATACAGAAGGTATTACACTCTCAAAAGATCGCGTGGAAGCTATATTAAATTCTCCAACACCTACAGCAATCAAGCACATTCAACGTTTCATCCCTAAACTTGCTGAAATAATTGCACCACTTCACGTGCATTTAGCTTCCTTAACAAATCATAAAAACAATAACAAATTGTTTTGATGGCCCCAAAATATCAACAGTGTTTTTCATCAAGCAAAAGTAGTCCTTTCACAAGTAACCCTTTAAGTTCATCCCACATATAACGGGACATACAGCATCGCAACGGATGCATCTGACACAGCCGTTGGTGCAGCTCTACAACAAAAGAACTCAAAGTCTTGGCAATTACTAGGGTTTTTCTCGAGGAAACTCACAAATGCAGAAACCAAACACTCAACCATCGATCGCGAGCTACTAGCGATCTACTTGGCTATTAAGCATTTCAGGTTCTTTGTGGAAGGTCGGGAGATAACGATCTTCACAGACCACAAGCCACTCTCTTATGCATTGACCAGAAGAACTAAAAAAAGTCCTCGACAAGCCCGGCACTTAGATTTCATTTCTCAATTCACATGCGACATAAGGCACATACCAGGCAAAGATAACGTAGTTGCTGACGCCCTCTCTCGCATAGACACCAACGAAATAGTTGCCACCAAAAACCACAAGCTGGACCTATAAACCGTTGCTAGACTACAGTTCACTGATGAAGAACTACAAGAACTGCTGAAACAAGAAGACACAAAAGAAACTTCCAGTGTTTCATTAGAAGAGTTCAATTTTCCGAACGTGAGCATTTACTGCGAAACTTCAACCAATAAAAACAGGCCGTATATCACTTCAACTCTGCGCTTCACGGGCTCTCCCATCCGAGCATTCGTGCGACTCGTAAAATTATTTCTGACCGGTACTTCTGGCCGAATATGAATAAGAACATCAACGACTGGGCGAGATCATGCATAGGTTGTCAGAAGTCAAAAGTCTACAGACATACCAAGTCAGAACACGGATAATTCGAAATACCAAACGGACGACTCTACCACATACACATAGATTTGGTGGGGCCACTTCCATCATCTAATGGTTTCTCCTACATACTTACAGCGGTAGATAGGTTCACTCGTTGGCCAGAAGCCTACCCTTTAGTTGATATTGCAGCGAGCTCTGTAGCAAAAGCTTTCGTCGAGAATTTCATTTCACGTTTCGGCACGACCTTGAGAATAACCACCGATCAAGGAAGTCAAGTCGAATCTAAACTCTTTAACGAAATTTCTAGACTGTTGGGAATATGCAAAAATTCACACAACACCATATCATCCACAGGCTAACGGCATGGTTGAGCGCTGCCACAGGCAACTCAAGTGCTCTTTGAAAGCCAGGTGCAACACCATCAACTGGAGCTCGGAACTCCCGATCATCCTCTTGGGGATTCGCTGTGCGGTCAAGGAAGATTTGAATTGTTCCGCAGTAGAGATGGTATATGAACAAAACCTTAGATTACCAGGAGAGATTTTCATAGACAACAAGAATCCTGAATATAACAATTACGTTCGGTAATGAGAAACCTCATACCGAAAGAGCCTCGCCTCGCCAATCAAGAGTTATTTGTCCCCAAGAATTTGAACGACTGTAAATACGTTTTCATAAGAATAGACAAGATTAAGAGCGGCCTTATGCCTTCGTACGAGGGGCCTTATATAGTGGTTCGACGAATGAGAAAATGTTTTGTAGTGAAAGTAAAAAAAGAAACATCTCGGTTTCCATCGATCGTCTCAAGCCAGCGCATTGCTTTTAGCGTTCCGATTAAAATAAAACGCCAGGTGAACAATCGTTTCAAGGGGTCACGACTGGGGGAGGGTGATGTAATGGATATGGTGATTCGGAATAATAAATGATAATTAACTAGCGAAAGAAAATAGCGCTAGTAAGCGCTAAATAAAGTTGGTAATAATAAACTTGGAATAATAAACGATAATTAATTAGCGAGATAAAATAGCGCTAAATAAAGATTTGCAAAAGCACTAAACACACCCGTTGACAACTTCAAACGTTTGCGACGTATTAACATCACGAGGTTTCGTCGGCACCCATTTTGATCGCACCATTTTTTCTTCCCTTGGTCAAGAGTGGTCAAGTCGTGCGTGCTCACACACAAATTACTTTCATCCTAAATTAAGTTTTAAATTCGCTTTACTTGTATATAAGTACTCGTAAAAATCAATTGTAGTGATATTTTATAACCAAAGACAGTCTTTTGAATTTGCTTTGCTTATATATATAAATAAAAATCAAGTGTAGTGTTACTTTGAATCATTTTATTTCATTCCTTTCGGCAACGGAGTAAATGGCCTCTTCTGCAATTGGGACGCAGTGACTATATGTAGCATCATCTAGGTAAATTAATTGATTAATTGCGGTTCGCTTGCTCTAAGGCACAACTTAATATGATTTTTTCAGTAAAAAAAATATTCAAAAATTTCTTTCGAGAGGGTAACCATGAGACTTCTTAACTTTGAATTTTCCTGCGGTAGTTGATTGATCGCCCAGAATTTCTACAATTCTTCCTTTGAGCTGAGCATTTCTGAAGTAATGGATTATTGTATTTTGTTTTGAACTTTTGTTCATAGGTTGAGAGAAATTATTTGTCTCACACTCTTACTACCTCTTTCCCATATCTCATGAAAGTAATACAAAAAAAAAAGGAATGTGCCTGAAATGGATCTTCTATTATCTATGGTAATAGAATTTCAACACTCTGATTAGGCACTGATTGCTTCAGTTTCAAAAGTTGTCCCAGTGGCCTTATCAAAAATTAATTTTTGCCCCAAAAAGGACCTCTCTTTTTGTGACTTTTCCATTCATCGTGATTTTCTGTTTCTTGTAATGGAAATGTCAGCAAAAAGTTTCTTTTCGTTTTATTTTTGTTTTATTTTATTTTTTTTTCGTTCTTTGGTTTTTATGAAACACACTGATACATAACATATGATATGCGCAAAGGGATAGACGTACACTGCTGGAATTATCTTTGAAAAACTTTTTAATTAAATCCCATAACATATTTTCCCTTCCGTTTGGCACATGTTTGCCCACCACCAATGCTCCTCCATCCAACCTTTTTGAAAAGCCGCAGGAAATCCAACAAAGAAATATTTCAATTATTTCACATTAAAAACAACCCCAAACTGTAGAGGTTACGAAGAAGCCGAAAACTGAATCCGAAGCCAATGCGAATGATGATGCCAAAGCTAAATTCTGGGAGACCCATTTTTGACAAGAACTTTCTAAATTCGTCCCAAAAATGATGGCATTTTCCGAAGAACAAGTTAACAAGTGAATAGGGTGAAAAAAGGAGGAAACAAACACCGTCCTCTTTTGTGTGTTATGGCATTGCCGCGCATTCGAAGACTTCGACGCCAGGTAGTGGGTAACAGTCAGTTGAAAACAGGTAGACAAAGGGCCCAGGAGCTCTACATGAGTGCCTCATTTTATGTAAATTAAAAAGTTGTTCTTCCTAAAGACCGAAGACCTCAGAAAACCTCAAAAGACCATAAGATATACATATATATAATCCCGTTTACTTGACGCAATATGAACTGTGTAACTTGCGAAGTTTATGGCGTGTGTCCTCTGCTGTAATGTTTGTCTCTGAATAATTTTAATGACTCCTGCTTGAGATACTATGGAGCAATAGAAAGTGTATATCATTCTACCTTCCCCCATCCTGGAGGACACTGATGCTCGTATCTATACATGGGAGACAGCTGCAGTTGACAGTTGACAGTGCGAATATGTGCAGCAGAGGAATGAACTTATGTGAAGAATGTCAGTATTGCCGTTGTGGTTAACCATATCAAAACGACATATGAGTATGTATCCTGAAATAATTGAGTAGCAGAGAAGTATGCCAAACCTAATAAAGGGAGCAGAAAGACCTTAGGAATCCTATAAAAGCTTGAGAAATTTATTGAACAATTCGCGTAAGTCTTAAGAAGGGTGGGTACTTGGAATGTCCTGGCCTCTGTATGCTGAAAATGTGTCAGTTTCAAGCCAAATGCATTAATAAAATATATCATAACTGCGAATTATTGTAATTCAGAAAAACGATCAAAGTTATCACAAATGTTAATGTTTAGCAACATAACCAATGAAACATTTGTAAATTAAATACAAAACAGAACAGAACACGTTTAAAAAAATAAAGTTGAAATACACCGTTGAACATTTGGCACATAACAACTTAAACCTAAGTGTCCATAAGAACTTAAATCTAAAACACTATCCATAAATTAAAATCTACATAAGTGTCCATAAGAATATTAAGTTAACAATAGCATAAAATAATATGAAAAGTACGAATTTATGTACACCAGATAGAAAATTCTTCAGTACACATATGCGTTCTTATTATGTATAATTCATATACTTATTTACTTACTAGATAATTAACTGTTTAATTTTAAATTACAAAATAGCAAAATTAATGAAAATTATATTAAAGAATTTACAACACTTCAGCTCGTCAGCACACGACTCAACTCTCTCTCTTCCACTCCTGACAACTCTTTTTTTATTCCATTTTGTTCCTTTCCATATTATAAGAGTTGCCACTTTCCTAAAATATTACCTCCCTTCACATTCGGTCATCATGATCACCGGATTCTGACCCAGACGACAAACAATCTTCATTGCAATCCACATATTTCCAGAACTCGTTGATGTGATAGTAGGACCTTCTACTTGAGTCGCTTTTTTAACGTAATAGCGACCATTCCGTTTTACTTTTGTTACTTCATAGGGACCAGATAGTTGCTAGTTAATTTCCTCCTAGCAAGGAACTTAGTGCCTTTAATTGCAACTAAATCGCCCTCTTTCTACACGCTCTCACGTTTCCTGTTCTTGTCATAATTCTTCTTGTACTTCGTTTGCGCCTGCTGTATTCGGTTCCTGGCTTCTCATCGTCCAAACCATAAGCAGTTCTTGTTCCAAGTTTGAAAGTTAAGTATCACTTACTTTGCTTCGCATTCTTGTAGCGAACATAACTTAAAATGATGTCTTCATGGTAGAACAATGAACATGCGAATTTTTACCTCTTTGAACCTGGGATACAAATTTATACCATTTTGAAGTATCCTCGGCAGACGGCTTAGCGATGATTGAGATAATACATCTATTAATTCGTTCAATTTGTCAGTTACCCCGCGCAACTCCCGTTGTCGTCCACGCATGTTGAATTCCATTTTTTTGGATTTAATATGCGAAATTCTTAGACGTGAACGCAGTTCCTCTGTCGCTAACAATACGAGATAGATATCCGAAGACTGCTGACCAGTGTTCTAGGATCTTCACAACTTCCTCAGTACGCGTGCTTTGGTATTAGACAAATTTGCTAAAAGCATCGACTATTGCAAAAATAAACTTATAAGTTTAGAAGTCGCATCCATTGATTTCAACACTTATGCCACGGTACTGATAAAGTCATCCTTTTTGCTGGGCACTTTTCAGACGAGCAGATATCTCCGCCGTAATCTTGCAGATATCCTGAGGGTGTCGGCTGAGATCATCAACATATTTTATCCTGCCACTCGATCGATGTTCCAAAAATCTAAATCTTGCAGCAAGTATCCACTGTGCAGCCTCGCGTGGAACATCTTTCTTTTTCACAGTCTATGTCAAAGCTGCACAGTCGATTATCAATTTAAATCTGATGCCTAAAAGGTAGTGACGAAATTTGATAGGCTGCTTTTATTTATAGTATATACTCGTAGCTGTGGCATTTCGTATTGACTTCTAATGTTCTTTTGCTCCAATATACCAAAACCATCTTTGGAAGCATCTGTGTGAAGCTAAGTCGATGCATCTCTGCAATATATGAGAGAACTGGAATCTTGAGATAATATATCTTTAAGTTGATTCATAGAATTTTTTTTCTGCTGTCTCAAATTTAAATACTGCATCTTTCTTCAACAGATCAGTCAAAGAACGCGCCACTTTCGCGTAACCTTTTATAAACTTCCTAAAAACGGCTGTCAAAACTAAAAAGGATTGAACGCCTCTTATATTTCTGGGGTATGGAAATTTATGCACAACCTTTGTTTTTTGCTGACCCGGCCAAACTCTATGGCCCAACAAGTTTATTTTGCTCTGAAGGAATCGTCACTGTTTCCATTTAATTCTGAGACTATATTTCGTAGTTGCATGCAGAACCGCTTTGAACTTGGAAATGCATTCATCAACTGTTTGCGCAAATATGATGTTATCGTCAACGAAGATCTCCATGATGTCTTGTGTGATTAGTTCTTGAAGAACGGTATTAACAAAACGATTAAATGCAGCAGGAGAATTGCAGAAACCGAAAGGAGCCCTGCAATATTCAAACAATCCCTCTTTGGTGAGGAATGTCGTATACCTCCGACTTGCTTCCTCGATTGGCACATGCAAAAAGCTATTCTCCAAATCCATAATAATAAAGACTTTACTCTTTGAAGTTTCTCTAAAACGTTGTCTATTGTTGGTACCGGAAAGCAGTTTTTCAGCACCCATGTTATTCAGCTGACGAAAGTCGACACAGACTTTGTAGGAGCTGTCTTTCTTTTTTACTAAAACCACTCGACTGGCAAAATTAAATAAAAAATAATAAATATATACATGTCGATTTTCAATACCACGAAGATCGGACACTTCTGCAGAACCGCATTGTTCAATACATAGATAAACTAACCTAGATGTCAAACTCTACTAATACTTAACTTGCGCCCAGACTCACTGTAAGTGGATTCCAACACTTTTGCATCTCTATAACTTTGTCAAAATTTGCTAGAATGAGAGCAATTTACATATAAAATTGCTAGAATGAGAGCGATTTGCACGAGTGTGTGTAATGTGGATGACGTTTTTTTGGTTAAAATGGGCGTGGTTTGTATAAAAAAGGAGGGAAATTGCCATTGATCACAATTCACGCGTGTTCACAGACAGAGTCACACGGTTAGGGGCGATCAGTAGAAAACCGGTTTTGATTTTTCAGTATCTGCTAAGTTTGCCATCTAGGTTAGTTCATCTATGGTTCAATATCTTAAAGTCTGACTGACACACAATTGAGACGTCCGATCCTGTATCGATCAAGCAATTGACTCTTAGCCCATTCGGTGTAACAGTTTTACATCTATTCATATTGTGATAACCACTTAAATGTGGATATCTAGATTTACAGAGCAGAAGATGTCGATACTCGAAAACCAGAAGATTTCGATACTTGAATAACAAAGTCCTCGACCATTAATGACTGGAGAGTGGAATCGAATTTTCTAGCAAACTGGAAATTGTATGGGACGCTGGATGGCGAAGATTGTTATCGATGTATATCATTCGCAGACCTGTAAAGTAATGAAATACATTTGTACTGCAGTACGGTGAAAGTACTAAGTAGCCTGTAATTGTACTTGTACTTAAAAATTTCAAGTACAATGTACTCCCTACTTCAAAATAAATAAGTTACCAATATTTGTCTAAGTACTCTATTCCAAGTACATTTACTAGGTACTTGAATACACACCAGTACATTTTCAAGTACTTTTCAAGTACATACAAATCCTTCATACCTACGTTCCTCGTCATACTCTCACTCTGCTTTTATTGGAAAAGGATATTTACTATACATAACTGATACTCATTTAGGAAGCGGAATGAAAATATTGGAGAAATATCCGATATATAAAAAACAATCTAACTTAATACTCCTTTGACGTCATCGGGCCCTGTGGAAAGGTTGGTTTCTTTTACTGGCCTAATTAACACTCCAAAACGCAGCGCGCTGTCTGACCAGCATTTCGAAGAATTAGTTTTATTGAAAGCTAACTCTGATTTTCTTAAGTCTTTCGAAAAATGAAAATAAAAAAAAACAATAAATTAGTTTTTCTTGCAAAACCACAACATCGTTAGGAACCGTAATTTGTTAGCAAAAGTTGGTTCAAAAATTACAAATTGAGTACAAACTTGTAAAAAGTACTTACAAATGTACTGGGGTGGTACCTAGTAAATGTACTTGGAACAGAGTACTTAGGTAAATACTGGTACTTATTTATTTTTAAGTACAGAGTACATTGTACTTGAAATTTGTAAGTACAAGTACAAGTACAAGTACAGGGTATTGGGTACTGGACTCGTACTGGTACTTCAAAGTATACAGCTCTGGTCATTCGAGTATAAATACCAGCATACCTCAGTCTTAGGGCTTGTCTTCGCTTGTACAGAACACCAGAGTCGGAGTACAAGAAATTTTATCCTAATGAGGTCCTTTACAACAGGGCGAACCTAATACGAGTGGACAACTTCGTAATTAAGCTGACTCGAAGGCACATTGCAAGAGCAATGACCTCGACGAATAACCTGATATCTGGGGCTTACTACCCCAATTACCTTTACCACGAGAGTGTGCGCTCTGACGGCTTCGTTCCACCGGAAGCATTCCTCTACATGGATCAGATAGGGTTGATCCAGGATAGATCAGCGGTGCCGTTAATCTTCCATGTCGCTCGGACAGCTGGGGACAGGCGACTCAACTACAACAGAGACGTCGCACACGGCAGTGTGGATCGCCTCAGGTTCAGTAGGGCGGTGGGGAATCGCGATAAGAGGGATGTCGTTCGGCAGCACCAGCATTTCTGGTGGTTGAATGATGGAGAAGATGCTTCGTCGTCGTTTCCGTCAATTACGGACCAGCCTTACCAATGAGGCAGAGCTGACCAATCTGTTTTCTCTTGTAAACAGCGATGGCCAGCTTACGTAGGTTTAGGTTAGCATCTAAGAAATATATACATATATTAGTATATACAAAGGTGTATACTGACATATGTATATGATTGTGTATACTGTCTATGTGTGTTTATGTGTGTTTTGTGTATTTAGGTTAAGTAGAGTAAGGTTTATTTTAAGTTAGATATTAAGTTTTTATAAAAAAATAAAAAAAGTCCATATGCTAAGTTTTTTCTTAACGAATATTTTTTCTTAGCCTTAAGGATACAATATAAATAATTCTAAATAAAATGTAAGTAAAGTCGAAAGACATAGATATAAGTATTTAGAGTAGCTTAGAGTGCCTGTGTGGGGCCAGTAAGTTAGTATAAAACTGTTAAGTAATTGTAAGCTAGCATTTAAGCGTTTTTTGTTAGTATGTAAGAGTTAATTAGTAAGAAAATAAAATGCATTGAAAACTAAAACTAACCAGCATACCTCAGTCGTTCATACACCTCCACGGAGAGCAGAAGTGTTTTGTGTTTCGGCTTAAAAAGCCAGAAAAATAAGTAGCATACTTTTAGCCAGTGAAATTTTAAGTGTTCGGTAGCCGAGGTGGTAAATACTCTGACGATATTATACCTAGTGTAACGATCCCGAGGCCTGGGTACGATTCCCATCGTGAGACAACAGTTTTTATTTCCAATTTTTATTGAAATATTAGCAAAGAAGTGTACAAAAAAAAAATAAAAAAAACAAAAAAGTCCCGTAATGGATTGTGGAGAGCGGTCCGCTATGTCAATAGCGGGACCTGCTGAATTATTATCAGGCGAAGCTTCAAGCGGGTCAAGCCAAACACGAAGGAGGAAGCTTAGGCCATCCACCAACATAGTTCAACGTCCCGGCCAATCAACTTCCACTGTAAACCTGCTTGGTGGAGTGAGGGAAGGGAACAGCTTCGCTACATTGGCACCGAGCGAATCGGAAGATGAAGAGGAAGAAATGATGGCCATAAGTAGCAGCATCAAAATGCTGCAACAAAGGGTACTGGCCATCATAGAAAGGCAAATGACAAGAAGGAAGAGGGATGGCGAAGAGCAATCCCAGCAACAACAGCAGACACTGCTTGCTCAAAAGAAGACAAAGCAACAACACCAACAAAAGCTTAAAAAGCACCAACAACAACAACAAGCCACAACAACGGCAGCAGCAAAAACAACAGCAGCCACAAAAACGGCAACAGCAAAAACAGCAGCAGCAGCAACAAAAACAACAACAACAACAGCAACAACAACAACAACAACAACAACAGCAGCAGCAGCAGCAGACGAAGAAGAAGGAGAGGGTGCCTCCTATCAACACCTATAAATTGGAGGTGAATGCAACCAAGGACCTGTGTAAATTGGTAATTGGTAGTAATTTTAGTATTAAGCGATTGGGGAACGATCGCCATGCCATCCACTGTAATACAGTGGAGGGCTATGCGAAAGTGAAAGAGCTCCCAAAGGAAACGACGACGGAGCACTACTCATTCACACCAAAGTGTGAAAAGCGGCAATCGATGCTGCTGAAGGGGTTGGAACCGTCTACTGGGCCTGAGGAGATCCTGGCACTGCTCAAAAAGAAGGAGTGCCAAGGACTCAAGTTTGTAGGGGTAAAGCCATTTACCTGGCTAGAGCCAGGCGGGAGAAACGGAGTCTGCCGTTCTTCCTGGTGCAGCTCAGTCCCGAAAGCCGTCTGGATAGTCTAAGGAGTATCAATGTCCTAGACTACCAGGTGGTTCACTGGGAAAAACTAAAAAGGAGCGAAGGCATTATACAATGCGTTCGCTGCCAGAGGTTCGGGCACGCCGCGTCGAACTGCCAAATGCAGCCTCGATGAGTGAAGTGCCCAAAGAACCACAGTTCCGAGGAGTGTGCTCTGGGTGTTGACGGAGCATCCGATAGGTCGCAGCTCTCGTGCGTGTTATGTGGAAACGTGAGACTCACCGCAAACTATCGGGGTTGTCCTAAGTTCGCTGACATTAAGAAAGCAAAACTGGCTCGGCAGCAGAAGGTGGAGGTCAAACGTTCACCTGTTAGGTTTCAAACACCAGCCGTCACGCCCCAAATTTCCTACGCCCAAATGGCGTCAGATAGGGGGGCTACGGTACAGCAAGCGACTGTTGCTTCCCCGGCGCCGATGCCGAGAACAACGGAAGCTGCACAGAACATGCTAGCTATCTCGCTCGCAATCCAAGGGCAGATGACTCAGCTGCAAAACCAGGTTCAAGAACAGGCCAAGCGGGTGGACCAGATCTGCACATGGTGGAGCAAACTTTGAAGGTCCTTCCGGTGAATGTGAATTCACTGATTAGGATCGAACGAAGAGCTACAAGACCAAACTCCTGATGTGCTTTTCACTGGCGAAACCAAGCTAACCGATAAGCACAAACTGGAGTACAATAATTATATTGTTAGAAGAAGAAACCGGCCCAGATCCAAACGTGGAGGCGGTGTCGCGATCTTCATTAAAGAAGGTATAAAATTTCACAGAGTGTACAAGGGCGTGTTGCGCAGGTTCCGGGTGTTGGAGGCAGTCGGCGTTTACATCCCCCTCAGCAGTGGAAAGCGGTTGTACTTGGCCTCTGTTTACGCACCTGAGGCTTCACAATCCACTCTATTCATTACAGAGCTCGACACGCTTTTTCGACTTCTGAGGCTGGAATCGGGGGAGAATTATTTTATAATCGGCGGGGATTTCAACGCTAAACACAGAGATTGGAGAAATAATTTGCCAGATACTAGAGGGAAACTACTCGATTGGTGGGGTCAGCACGATGTCATGTACAGACTCGGTCTTAAAGCGACGGATAACCCGTCGTTTCCCAGAGGCGGGTCTTATTTGGATCTACTGCTGTACGACGAACGTATACGACTGACAGGTACGAATTTACAAACGCTAAACTGTCTGCGCACATTCGTGTATGACAGCGACCATTGCGGTTTTAGCACCGAAATTACGGTTCCCAACGAAATTGCGGAATTGGAGGAGTTTGTCCAAAGATATACTTACAACTACAGTAAGACTCGATGGACACGCTTCTCCGCAACCTTGACTAGAACGCTCTCCTCGAACACGCGCAACCCACCGTCCAATAGAAATTTGTCAAACGAGGAGATCGGAAATTACCTAAAACGAATGGACGAGACAATTAAACAAACTACAATACCGCGATATCGACGTACGACTAACGAAGACCTGTTCCGCAATCGTACTATTGACGCACTGCACCGACAGAAAAGTAGACTTCTGACAAGACTTAAAAACTTGTACAGACAGTTAACTGACCGACAAGATCCGGAGATTAGGACACTGAAGTCGTCGATTAAAAATATCCAAACGCTAATAAAAGAAAATTACAGAATTTCTGTAAGTTTGTATTGGAACAACAAGGTTCGGGCTGTAAACACCAGCAACCCGAATATGTTTCCGCAAATAAATAAACTATTTCGGAGAAAAAATCAAAACGACCTTCAGTGTCTTAAAATAGCCCGGACAACAGACAACGAACGGTTACTGACAATAGCAGGTATTGATCCAAATGAGGCCGCTGATGATGACGACTTCTTTGTGATCGAGGATCCACACGAGAAGGTTGAGACCATAGGGGCGACTTTCCAGGAAGTATACAAGGCCACTGCTACCATTGGCCCTAATTACGACCTGGACAATCGCGTCTTGGTGCACGACTTCTGCATTCGAAATGAAATAGGGAACTGGCGATCCGAGGGCTCTGGTTTCACCCGGTTCAGCGACGAAAATATGGCCAATAGTGTCATTGCCAGAGAGGGTGACCTACCCCCGTTCATTTCGAAGGAAGAACTCCATGAGATCTTCGACACAATCAGGGCTAAGAAATCAGTGGGGATCGATGGTATTCCGAACATCGTGCTTCGACATCTTCCTCTAGAAGCGGTGGACATTTACACCACCCTGTTTAATAATGCAATGAATAATGCACATTATCCAGCGCATTGGAAAACGGCGGTGGTTCAACCTATCCCCAAAAAGGGGAAGGATATATCCAATCCGGCGAATCTCCGGTCGATAAGTCTCCTTCCGAATACCAGTAAGGTTTTTGAAAAGGTAATCAATAGAGCTCTGTCTAGGTGGGTTGAGGACAAACATATACGAGTAGTTCCGGATAATCAATTCGGTTTTAAGGCGGGACATGATATCTCACATGCCGCGTCTAAACTGGTGTCCGATATCCAATGGAACAAAGGCAAGAAACAGTGCACTGGAGCCTGCCTTGTTGACTTGGAGAAGGCCTTCGACACCGTATGGTTAGAGGGTCTTTTCTATAAGCTGACTAGGCTGGGTATCAGTAAACCACTCTTGTACATTCTTTATAATATGCTAACCAACAGACAGTTCATCGTGAAAAATGGTGATGTGACTTCTGTTGGAATATTTCAAATTAAAAATGGTCTTCAGCAAGGCGCGGTCAATTCGCCGATCCTATTCAACATTTATACAAGCGACTTGATAGGTTCAGTTCCCCATACTATTGCGTACGCAGACGATTTGGTAGCGTACAGAACAGGTCCAAAAATCGAGGTCATTAACACTCTCTTGCAGCGTGACTTCGATAAGATAAGACGATTTTGCGATGACTGGAAGTTGAAAATCAACTTTCAGAAGTCGGAAACCATTCTCTTTAGGACGCCGTTGTCTGGAGCCTCTAGAGATACCAGAAAAAATTGGCGTAAGTTCTCGATCACTGGACAACACGGGCAGCCTCTTGCCTGTCGAAATGTAGTCAGATACCTTGGAATCTGGCTAGATCAGTTTCTGTATTTTGGCAAAAATGTAGATGCTGCTCTAGCCAGAGGCGCTTTTGCCCTTACAAAGAGACTGTTTTATAGCAGCCAACTCGATGCCAGGGTAAAGGTAATCTGCTATATGGCCCTTATCAGGCCCATGCTGGTATTTGGTTGTCCCGTGTGGATCAATGTACGAGCAAGCTTAATGGAAAAGATTCGGGTGTTTGAGAGGGCTTGCCTTCGCCTGTACAGAACACCAGAGTCGGAGTACAAAAAATTTTATCCTAATGAGGTCCTTTACAACAGAGTGAACCTAATACGAGTGGACAACTTCGTAGTTAAGTTGATTCGAAGGCACATTGCAAGAGCAATGACCTCGACGAATAACCTGATATCTGGGGCTTACTACCCCAATTACCTTTACCACGAGAGTGTGCGATCTGACGGCTACGTTCCACCGGAAGCATTCCTCTACCTAGATCAGAAAGGGTTGATCCAGGATATATCAGCGGTCCCGTTAATCTTCCATGTCGCTCGGACAGCTGGGGACAGGTGACTCAACTACAACAGAGACGTCGCAGATGGCAGTGTGGATCGACTCATTTTCATTAGGGCGGTGGGGAATCGCGATAAGAGGGATGTCGTTCGGCAGCACCAGCATTTCTGGTGGTTGAATGATGGAGAAGATGCTTCGTCGTCGTTTCCGTCAATTACGGACCAGCCTTACCAATGAGGCAGAGCTGACCAATCTGTTTTCTCTTGTAAACAGCGATGGCCAGCTTACGTAGGTTTAGGTTAGCATCTAAGAAATATATACATATATTAGTATATACAAAGGTGTATACTAGTATATGTATATAATTGTGTATAATGTCTATGTGTGTGTATGTGTGTTTTGTGTATGTAGGTTAAGTAGAGTAAGGTTTATCTTAAGTTAGATATTAAGTTTTTATAAAAAAAGTCCATATGCTAAGTTTTTTCTTAACGAATATTTTTTCTTAGCCTTAAGTATATAATATAAACAATTCTAAATAAAATGTAAGTAAAGTCGAAAGACATAGATATAAGCATTTAGAGTAGCTTAGAATGCCTGTGTGGGGCCAGTAAGTTAGTATAAGATTGTAAGTAATTTTAAGCTAGCATTTAAACATTTTTTGTTAGTATGTAAGAGTTAGTGATTAAGAAAATAAAATGCAATTAAAACTAAACTAACTAACCAGCATCCCCAAGGTATGTAAATCAGTTCTAAAGTGAAATCTGAAGTGTTAATTAGGAGAAGTGATTAAGTTGTTTAAGTAAAAGATAAGAAAAGTATAAGCGGTTGAGAAATTGCATTGTATTGAGAGAAACAATTAAATAGTGAATTGTAACTGTACTGAATAAAGCAATTTCTATTGAAAAGAATAAGTTCTATCATTTGTACCCACACAAACATTTTTCATTTGTGTCAAAAGTGGGATACGAAAAAAAACAGTGTTTTCTGACTATTTGAAAAAGCTAGAATGGGTCGAAAACTATTCCAGTTGACCCTCGTCCAACTCAAATCCGAGTTGAACAAGAGAAGCCTCAGCGCCAGTGGAGGAAAAAGTGACCTGCTGCTCCGACTTCAGGAGGCTTTGAACAACGAGGGACATGATCCTGATGCATACTTCTTTGATGTTGACGAGGATGAACAGACAAGTACCGGCAATGACATGGCTGCGATGATGCAACTCCTCATATTAAATATGGACGAACAAAAGAATAGCCTCGAACAAATGGACAGCAAAGTAGAGCAATTGGCAAAAGAGCTCGACACAGTGCGAAAACGGAAACTGCGAGAATATTCTGTAAGCGGTCCAAGGAGAAAAGAGTTGTAGCCTCCCTCATTCGGTGGCCAGACCTCATGGTCTACTTATAAGAAGCAGTTTGAAATGGCTGCCTGTGCAAACGACTGGGACAATAAGGAAAAGTGCTTTGGCCTAACAATGGCCTTGCACGGTCCTGCAGCAGAATTGTTGCAAACAGTAGACATCGAAAAGCATAAAAATTATGTGACTTTAGTACAGCAACGAACGAACGCAGCAACGAGGAGAAACACTACAGCAGCTCCAAGCAGACGTGAGTAGACTGGCACATCTGTCATACCCCACTGCAGGACAGGAAATTATCGACGAAATGGCAAAAGATGCATTTATCAGGGGAATTGCAGATTCGAAGCTACAGTCAGCAGTAAGGATGGCCGGGAAAAGAACACCCGCTGAAGCACTTGCCTTCGCTCTGGCGATGGAAGCAGCCAATCAGGCTTCCAGGGGAACACATTTCGTCAGGGAAGTAGTATCTATCTAATGCTCCTGCACAAGAATTAGTGCCGAGGAACGAGAAACTCGACGCGAAGGACGAATAATGCGCTGCTGGAGCTGCTATAAAATATGACACCTTCAAAGACAGTGTAAAGAACCGGTGCGACGAAAAGACTGCCCTCACTCTGGTGACAAGCAAATAGAGCAAGAAACCCGCAGAAACAGCTATCAAGAAGCCTTCCCGAAGCCATCAGTCGGGAAATGCTTAAGCACCAACTTCGCGGGGCAGAAGTTGGTAGCAGGAGTCGACGGCCCCAGAACCATCATCCAAGTCTCGCTGGCAAACCGATGCAACGAAAGCCTTCTAGTAGAAGTAGATAGTGGAAAAGAAAAATGGATGACAACAATAGACACCGGTGCCACGGCCTCAATCATCAGGAGAAATCTTGTGCAGAAGTCTTGGCTGCATAACACTAGCAGTTGCAGCTTGCGAACAGCTACAGGAGCAACGATTAAGGTATATGGTGAAGTCCGCATAAAAATCCAACTGGCCGGAATAACATTCACTCACGCGTTTCTGGTAGCTGACATATGTGACGAGTGCATCATTGGTACAGACTTCATGAGAGAACATGGACTTGTAGTCGACTTGGGGGCACAAACCCTGAAATACGGAAACATGGAGATACCAATGATATACAGAAACGCCAATACCTCAGTCTCAAATGTCGTCATTTGCAGCAATCAGAGTCTAGAGCCTTCGTCAGAAGCAATTTTGTGGGCAAAAATGGAAGGTGGTCCTGGTAGCCACCAATTCTATTTGATGGAGCCAGAAAAGAGAAGAGACTTCATGATGGGAAAGACCTTAGTGGAGCCAAAGAACAACATGGTCCCTGTAAGGATTCTAAATCCAAAGACATTCAGTGTAAAGGTGAAAAAGGGGGAGATAGTGGGAAAATGCGTACCTGTTGAGGCTATATCGACCACAACGGAAAAAAAGGGTGCAACACCGGTCACAACAGTTCAGAGCATAAAAATCAAGAACAAAATTCTCAGCCTCTGTAATCTGGACGAAGATCAGCGAATCCTGGCAGAAAAACTAATCGGTGAGTACGCTGATATATTTGCTACACAAGACGGAGAATATGGACGTACGCATATTGTTCAACACCACATTGACACCGGAGACGCTCGACCAATTCGTCAACCTGCAAGGCGTCTTCACTGGCAAAGCAAACAGAAGTTGCCGAAATGATGTCGAAGATGAAAGCTGAAGGAGTGATTGAAGAATCGTAAAGTCCGTGGGCATCTCCAGTGGTCCTCGTGAAGAAGAAAGATGGCAGCACGAGATTTTGTGTAGACTACCGAATGATGTCACTAAAAAGGATAGCTACCCACTTACGAGAATCGATGACACTTTGGATACACTTTCTGGAGCGAAATGGTTTTCAACACTTGACTTGAAGAGCGGTTACTGACAGGTAGAGATAAATCGTACGCATCGTGAGAAAACTGTCTCCACTACAGGAAGTATTCTTTGGCAGTTTGCAGTGATGCCGTTTGAACTGTGCAACGCTCCGGCCACCTTCGAGCGACTAATGGAACGAACATTGCAAGGACTCACCTGGAAAACCTGCCTAGTATATTTGGACGACGTTATCGTCATAGGTAAGACGTTCGAGGAGCACCGCGAAAGTCTAAAAGAAGTGCTTGAGAGGCTGCGAAGTGCTCATTTAAAGCTCAACCCAGAAAAGTGCGCCTTGTTCCGTCCGGAAGTAAAATATCTAGGTCACATTATATCAGCCGAAGGAGTAACAACGGATCCTGACAAAATCGAAGCCGTGAAAAGTTGGCCTTCTCCAAAAGATAAACACCAACTGAGAAGCTTCTTGGGACTCGCCACGTATTACAGAAGGTTCGTAAAGTATTTTGCTGGCATTGCAAAGAGCCTGCATCAACTTACGGAAAAAGGCCGACAGTTCAGGTGGTCTGGAGAATGCGAAAACGCATTTCAAGAACTGAAGCGACAGCTGTGCAATGCTCCCATCTTGGGTTACCCTACGCCCGCAAAAATGTTCATCGTGGACGCAGACGCTAGCAATGTTGGGGTCGGAGCTGTGATCTCCCAAGTTCATGATGGTCAAGAGAAAGTGGTCGCATATTCCAGCAAAGTACTCTCCAGACCTAAAAGGAACTACTGTGTAACCCGGCGTGAGCTTCTGGCTTTAATTCTGGCTACGAAGCATTTCCATAAGTACCTCTACGGACAAAAGTTCATTCTCCGGACAGACCACGAAGCTCTGAAATGGCTACTTCAATTTAAGAACCCTGAAGGCCAAGTTGCAAGATGGATCGAGCAGTTGCAGGGCTATGACTTTGAAGTGAAACACCGCAAGGGAACACTTCACTCAAATACTGATGCTCTCTCTCGTCGACCGTGCGGAGTAAAATGCGAACACTGCAACCATAAAGAAGCGAAAGAACAGGCAACTATCCAAATGATCAGGACTGAGCAAATAGAGGGTTGGAGTATAAACGAAATCCGTTCCTCCCGACAAGCAGACAATGACATCGAACCAATATTGTCCTGGAAGGAACACGAGGAAAGACCAAGCTGGCAGCAGATATCAGATCGGAGCCAAACTCTGAAAGCATACTGGGAACAGTGGGACTCGCTTTTTGTGCAAGATGGATTGCTGAAGAGAAAATGGGAAAGTGCAGATGGGACAACATCTCGTCTGCAGCTAATAGTGCCACGGTCCAGAGTCAGCCAAGTACTCCATGAAATACATGACGGAATCTCAGGAGGCCATTTGGGAATAAACAAGACGTTGGAAAAGGTAAGGGAACGTTTCTATTGGCTAAGCGCTAAACAAGATGTCGAGAATTGGTGCAAAAAGTGCATAAGGTGTGCGGCTACCAAGGGTCCACAAGTAAAGCCACATGGACAAATGCAACAATACAATGTCGGAGCACCTTTCGAACGAATAGCCATCGACATCGCTGGGCCGTTTCCCGAAACCTTTAATGGTAACCGATATACGAGTACCCTCGTGGTCATGGATTACTTCAGTAAGTGGCCGGAAGTGTTTGCCATCCCAAATCAAGAGGCTAAGACCGTAGCCGAACAGATAGTCAACAACTGGGTGAGCAGATTTGGGGTCCCAATGGAGCTGCACTCTGATCAAGGGCGAAACTTTGAATCAAAAGTCTTCCAGGAAATATGCCAATATTTGGGAATAAGAAAGACAAGGACAACGCCACTACACCCTCAATCTGATGGAATGGCCGAGCGATTCAATCGGACCTTGAATGAGCATCTAAATAAGGTTGTCAGCAACTGCCAGCGGGATTAGGATCGACATATACCTCTCTTCTTAATGGCCTACCGAAACGCGGTTAATAGCTCAACAGGACACACACCATCCGAGATCTTATTTGGTCAAACAATTCGGTTGCCAAGTGAAGCAAAATTCGGATCCCCACAGACGGAGCCCAAAGAGATGAATGACTACGTGAATGACTTGCGCAGCAGGACTCGCAAATTGAATGAAGAAACCAGAGAAAAGATGAAGCTAGCAAGCAGCCGCATGAAGACTAGGTACGATATCAAGGCGAAATCTTCCGGTTTCAACGAACGTTGTCTACCGGATCCAGCGTGGGGATCGAGGAAAATTGAAAGTGGTCCATTTGGATAGAATGTGTCATTTCAACGGGATGCTGAATGACGAAGTTGTTCGGGACGAACAACTGTAGGGAGGGAGCAATGTGATAACCACTTAAATGTGGACATCTAGATTTACAGAGCAGAAGATGTCCATACTCGAAGACCAGAAGATTTCGATACTTGAATAACCACGTCTCGACCATTGATGACTGGAGAGTGGAATCGAATTTTCTAGCAAACTGGAAATTGTATGGGACGCTGGATGGAGAAGATTGTTCTCGAAGTATGTCATTCGAGTATAAATACCAGCATCCCCAAGGTATGCAAATCAGTTCTAAAGAGAAATCTGAAGTGTTAATTAGGAGAAGTGATTAAGTGGTTTAAGTAAAAGATAAGAAAAGTATAAGCGGTTGAGTAATTGGATTGTATTGAGAGAAACAATTAAATAGTGAATTGTAACTGTACTGAATAAAGCGATTTCTATTGAAAAGAATAAGTTCTATCATTTGTACCCACACAAACATTTTACAATATTTTTAACGGAATGCACACTCTTTACTACTTGTAAACATAGTTGTGGCATGTGCCCGAAGCCGCACAGTGGGGCAAAACGGTCTCAAAACTGAAAACAATTCCTGTGCTGAATTTAGACAAGTGAAACTTTTTCAAATTGTTAGATATCACCTATTAGTGGTGAATAAACTCATTTTCACTTTTAAATTTTTTATTTTTTACGTTTTAATTAAGAATTAAAGCATTTATTTAAGAACATATAAATCGAACAATTTTATTTACAATTGTTTTAATTTTAATTTTTTTCGAACTTATATACATATATAAAGACGTAATAAAGAATATACATAGTGCATAATATTGTTTTTCAATTGGTTTCAATGTTTTTACAGCGAAATTAAAAGATTGATTCATCTAATGAAGAATCATTGTCGCTCTCAAATTTGCCATCAGAGGCATCAACTTCACCTGCACAAATAATCAAATTAAAAACATCTTGATTAGTCCTCTCCCGGGAACATTTTCTGGAGTAGCTTTCGCGATATTTCTTAAAATCTTTATTTCTCGCATCCTGTGCTTCTTCAGATAACTGTCCGATAGGAAGAAGAGCAGTGGATATTACATCTGATCCATGGATTAAGAGTTTGTGCACAGTGGGATGCATAAAAAATCACTGATAGATGCTAACAAAGTGTTTGGCGGTATTAACTGCGAATTTTTTGAAGTTTTCAATGTTTATTTCATATCCGCTTGAAATTGTCACTAAAATCGTATGAAATTCTTCAATTAATACTATGTCAACACCCAAAATTTCGGAGACGAAGTTTTTATTATTAAAAAATCTCCGAGCAGTGTTGCCAAACCCTGGTTGGTTAATCAACATTAGGACCTATTCGATTTTTGAATTCATTTTGTATTCGAGCTTTGCTTTCTGCCACTAATTTTTTGTCGTCATTTCTGGCTTGTATCCAACATATAACAGACATTCAAACACTCTAATCCAGCAATGTAATATTCATAAACCAAACTCTAAAGTATCGAATTAACAATTGTATATAGACACTTTTGAAATCTATGGTAACCTATTAACACATATTATTAATACATCCCTTTTGAATGGTACTTTTCCGGATTATTGAAAGGAAATTGTTGTTGTCCCAATACCGAAAATCAAAAATACCAATAAAGTAGACGAATTTAGACCTGTGAATACGTTACCATTAGAAAGCAAAAATATACAATAGAAAAAATTGTATTTAATCAGTTGCAATCCTATTTAGAATTATTTAACTTAATATCTCATTATCAATCAGGATTTAGAAAAAATCATAACTGTGAGTCATTGATTAACTTAGTTGTAATGAAGTGGAAAATTGATATTCAAGACAAAAAGACCGTGGTTGCAGTTTTTTTAGATCTGAAAATGGCTTTTGAAAGGGTAGATAGAGATATTTTAGTGCAGACGCTTGAAAAGTATGGTGTGAGAGATGTTGAATTAAACTTGTTTAAGTCGTATCTCTCACACAGATTACAACGAACTAAAGTAAATAATGTGACATCGGATCCAATTAATATTAATTTTGGAGTTTTTATATGAATGATATTGAAAAAGTTGTAGTACATTCAAAACTGGTTTTATTTGCCGATAATGCCTTGCTGTTTTTATCTGATACTTCAGTTGATAATGGAGTATATAAGACAAATTCTGATCTAAAGAATCTGCAAAAATGGTTCCAAATAAACCAACTAAAATTAAATATTAATAAATCAAAATCAACGATTCTTAATAGTTCAGGAAGAAATAACATATCAATAGGCCATGAAACACTCGAAATAGTTAATGAAATAAAATATTTGGGAATTCTTTTTGATAATAAGTTAAGTTTGAACCCTCACGTTGAATACATTTGTAAAAAATATACATTTCTTTGCCGGAATACGAAAACGAATATCAAAAATATGTGCAATACGGGTTTATAACACAATTATTAGACCTCACTTTGAGTACTGCTCTAGTGTCTTATTTATGTGCAATAACTACATGTTAGATCGTTTACAGAAACTACAAAATAAAGCAATGAGAATTATATTAAAATGCCATAGATTGACTCATATAAGAGAAATGTTATCTCAATTATCATGGATGAGTATAAATCAAAGAATTATTTTTAATGTATTAGTGTTTATTTGCAAGATGAAGTTTAATTAGTTACCTGCTTATTTGTGTGAGAATCTGTCATATGTAAATCAAGTTCAACCATATTCCTTAAGAAATGCTAATGAATTTAGATTATTAAACTTCCGAACTCAAAGACCAGGAAATATGATAATGTATAGAGGACTATTAATTTTTAATGAACTATAAAATGAAATTAAAAATGAACAAAATATACTTCAGTTTAAAAACTGTATTATTAATTTTGTTAAAACTAGGTTTAGATAAAGTTAAGATGAACTTTTTGTAAAAATATTTATTTAAATGGTAAATTCTTGCTAAATAAAATAATAAAAAAAACAAATTATGAGGTTTCGACAACATCAATTGAATTCTTTAGAGCTTGCATCACAGATAAAGCAACGTTGAGTGGAGGTATTATAGGTTAATACGTTACACACTTTCCCATCCACCATAGTGAATAACAGCTTGTGAGTAACGCTAACAGTTTTGCCATCAACGTCCACTACCGAAGGGTTTAATTTCTGTATTTGTTCATCAACATGCATCCTTTCGGAAATTGATAGTTCTGCCGATTCTTTTACGAAACATATTTTTAAAGGACGACAGTATCACGTAGAAGAAGGCGCGGGTTTTTCCACACAGTTTCTCTTTTATCCAAATTGTCAATAAACAGTTGCAATAGTATCATAGAAATAATAAAAACACTGGATTCATTAGCTTCAATTCCAACATATTTTTGGTTATATGAACTATGGCCTTAACTTCCATCGAATCCCCACTTTGATAACAGCTCTAATTTGTTCAGTTGATCGTTGAATAATACCGTGATTAAACATTTTTGAGATTTTATCAAGGTTCATAAGTGCCTGAAGAGAAACTTCAGCGGAAAATGAAGATATTTTGATACATTCTGGATAACAGTCTTTTTAGGCATTTTGAATGCCTTTATATGAAGGAAACCTTTCAGGATTTTTGCTTCTAATGACATTGTACTGATGTCTCGTTAATTTTGCTTCTACGAGTGTCGAAAGAGCTTTTTCGACTAACATCTTTACTTTTTGTTGTGTTTCTTGTGCTTCAAAAGCTTTTTTGTATTAAGTTGCACTACGCAATACTTGTCCTAGCAGTTTAAAGGCCGATGCATGACCTCTGGTTCTCAGGCTTACCTTCGCAGCAAACCCTAATTCCATAGATGAAAAATCTTTTCCTATATCAGCCGTTTTACATCCAATTTCAGGTCCAATATCAGGAATTCTATTTCCTCCTCCAATGTTGCCCGTACAGAATCGATCATAATGTCGAATAACTTCATACGAGTTAAAAATAAATCACTTAAGTTCGAACTTAGGGCAAAATGTGAACACTTAATAAAGTCATAAAAAAACCAACCAAATATCGAATTTTTTTTTAAATTAACTTAAAAAAAGGCGCAAGTATGGGCAGCCGACCTCTTTTGAATCTATTAGCCAACAAGTTCAACTATATAGAAATGCAAATATCTCGATGTGGAAACCTACTTTAAGTTTAAGGTTTTAGAAAAGACATACAAAATGTTAGTTTCTGGAACACACTTCCATTTTTAATTAAAACAACTAAAAACAGGCACATACGTTGTTTACTGCTGATTAGAATATTATACTACATACCTGTAGCTTTCGACTCCATGTCTTGGCAATATTCTATCTTAATTTTTAACAAAAGTACAGTATTTTGAAACCAACACTTTTTTTTCACTTTTGCATATCACTTTCGCAATCGTATTGTAATAAAACTGTGACAAATGCTTACCAAAGAGTGGGAGAGTAATCAATTTTTTTTTTATAATCAGCGCGCACTCAAGGGGTTTGAGTACCCTTAAGGTGATTGTACACAGCGCGGGTAAAGGAAATTTAGGGAGGAAGAAAAGTGAGGTACCGATGTACCTTGTTTTTAAATGTTTGCAAGTTATAACGATATACTATAGCGAGAATATATATACTATATACTACTATATATACTATATAGCGAGACGGGTGTTACGGTTGAAAATTTGAATGGGCGGAATGACACTGGCGATTGCAGTGTACCACTGGTGGTGGAAATAGCGATAAAACAAAGTGAGACAGGAGACATTACGTCGGTGTTCGAGCGTGTCAATTGAGTGACTGGTATTAGTATCGCAAATAAGTTTTATCGCACGGTTTTGAATCATCATTGAATTAGGAGCACCTGACCAGATGTGGGCGTTGTACTCCAATTTTGGGCGGATGAATGCCTGATATATTGAGGCCAGATCAGAGGGGGTAAAATATTGCTTACATCGCTTGAGAAAACCTAGACATTTCGCAGCATTTTTGGCGACATCAATGACCACATATCCAACGTAAGTTGTTATTGACACACATACCGAAATGGAAAGTTTTTCGGTTTCGACGATGCAAGTGCCATTCATGGATAATGGCTGGATGTTTAAATTTCGCTTTAACGACAGCAGACAGCATTGTGTTTTGGAAGCATTAAATTCCACTCTGTTGATAGTTCCCCAATTTGTTATGCTGTTGATATCGGAATTGAATGAGCTTAGCATACGCTGCCGTCCTCGTTCTACAGCCGAAGAGCAGGGCCGTGAGTCCGGAAACGAATATGAAAAGCAGAGAGTACTGTCATCAGCAAAGGAATATATTGGATTAGAAGTAGCAGACAAGAGATCATTAATGAAAATTAAAACGATTGTCGGAGACAGAACAGAGCCCTGGGGCACACCAGCATTTATTTTGTGAATATCAGGCTTGAAACCGTCCAAGACAACTTGAATTGAACGTTCCGAAAGGTAATTTCTAATCCATTGAAGAAGAGAGTCGTCGATCCCAAATGCACGCATTTTCGACGAAAGAGCCGGATGCCAAACTCTGTCAAATGCCTTAGAAATATCAAGTGCAACTATCTTGCTTTCGCCTGTTTAATGTACGCTTTGGTTTCACTTTTCGGTGAAACATGCCATCAAATCACCAGTGGACCTGTTGCTACGAAAGCCGTACTGCCGGTCATTGAGAAGTTATCGTGTTTCGAGATATTTCATGAGCTGACGATTTATCAGTGTTTCCATGACTTTGGAAGGAAGGGACGTAAGTGCAGTGGGTCTGTAGGAGGAGAGAGAAGATGATTCGCCTTGTTTAGGGACGGGCTGGACAACTGCTGTTTCCCATCTGCTCGAGAAGAGTCCTAAAGAGTAGGATTGATGAAAAAGCTTACGCAGTGGTTTTGCCAGCGTGGAAGAACACCTCTTCAGAAGAAGGGGAGATATACCATCTGGACCAGCGGATTTATGTAATTGACTTAAATGAATGATCATTCGATGAACTGACATGTTATCTAACGGGGAACATGGAAAACATTATCATTTTTATCATGTCATTTTTTGAATTGTTTCCAGTTTTGAGGCCGTTTTGCCAGACTGTGCGCCCCCGCACTTGAAACAAATTGTCTTCGACTTGCAATCTTTTCGTATATGTTCTGCTGATTCACAATTAAAGCATCGAGTCGTCTTATTTCGCATGCTTGTCTGGGCACCACCACACTGTTTAGTTGGTGTCTCGTTAACACACTTTCCCTCGTATACTTCCATTTTCTCTTTCAGCTCGTGATACGTTATACAACCATACATATTCAATTTATATTCGTTTCTGATAACAAGACCACAACAATATAACCAACGACAGATTCCTCATCAATTTTTCCAAGTGCAGCAATTTTTTTCATATGGAGCACATACTCTTGAAAACTTTCTTCTTTTTTCTTTCTGCCAATTTTGCATGAATATTAACACTTCTTAGTGTACGTTTAAACTCTGCTACTAGAAAATTTTTTAGTTGGTCGTACGTGCTTACTAAAACCGATTCAACGAACAATGTAGTCATCCTTGTCATTTTACTACGCGCCTGCACATATTTTCAGTTTATATCCATCTGTATTCTGCTCGAAATTTGCAAACCACAGGTATGGTTTCACCATCAAAACTAAGTACAAAATTTTCAGCAGTTATGTCGGCTCATTTAGCACTGGTTGATTATTTCGTTTGCTTGTATTTTTAATGTGAGCAATTTAATTATTTGCTCCAAGGTCTGGTTGTTCATTTTACTTGTTGAGCTTGTTTTGTTTTTGCGTGAACCACCGTCATCATATAGCTGTTTGTTTTTTGAGGTTCCTGGAATGTTGCTCTCCGTTTCGGCAATGTATGCTTTTTTGCTTATGGCTGGAGATCATGTTAAAATGTCCTCTTGCTGTCTCTGTTTTTCTTCCAGTGTAGTTTCTCTGTCAAGCATTCCGATGAAACTAATTCCCGAAGAACGCAATTTCGCGGAACTCTCGGTAATTCAGGGTTTTTTTTTGCTTTTAGGTTAAGCCCCCAAATGTAACAAAACGCGCTATTATTATATACAATTCATATACATATTTATTTACTAGATAATTTTTAAATTTTAAATTACAAAATAGCAAAATTATTGAAAATTATATTAAAGAATTTACAAGACTTCAGCTCGTCAGCACACAACTCAACTCTCACCTCCACTCCCGACGACTCTTTTTTTATTCCCCCTTGTTCCTTTCCATGTAATAAGGGTTGCCACTTTCCTACAATATTACCTCCCATCACATCCATAGTGTTGAATCATCTTCACGAAGATCAAGCTCGGTCACACATCGAGGAAAGAAGTATTGTTCCAGTTCAGCAACACATATCCAGACAGAAACAGTGCCCAAAACAGTCCAACAGCATCAGTAAGCGCAAAACACAAGTAAGTGCATTACATTAGTATTCCTTGTACTGTTTGTTGTATATATACACACATGTTGTCTGAAAATAAAATAAAATACATTACAACTGGTCATATAAATATAATGGATACGATCAAAAACATCTACAAGGATCATTTTAGCTCTTATAGGATCCGATTTACATAAATACAAGTTCAAGATGTGGAAAAGGAACCGAATCAAGAAAATTGTATACGAGTAGTAACAGAACTCAAATTTTGGAAAAATACTTTTTCCCCACAATAAACAGAAAGGTTAAGAAAATAACTAGACTCTGTTTAATTTGCAAACAACACAAATATGAGAGACATCTCAATAAGGTTCAAATACAATCAACTCCAATTCCGAAATATCCCGGTGAAATCATACACATCCCTACGGAAGGGAAATTAGTCATCACTGTCATCGATAAATTTTCAAAATATGCTGTAACAAAAATGATCGAGTCAAGAACTGTAGTAAATCTAGATACATATAAGACAACCAAGAAGTTACATTGTGATGATGGAAATTAGATTAGTTCATCCTCAATACTTTTTATGTTGGAAGATGAACTTGGAATTCAATTATTTATTGTACAACACCTCCTTATACAAGCACATCTAACGATCAAGTAGAGCGATTTCACTCTACCGTCGGTGAGGTAAGTTTGTCGTTGGCGGTGTCAAATCATGTCGGTCAATTTTGGTATTATCTATAGCTTCCGTTGCACTATCCCAAATTTGTTTTTCATTTACAGGCTTACATTCGGTTCGGCGTATTTGGTCGGATATACTTTTCTTTGTCGATCATCACTTCGTAATGAACTTCCCCTCTTCGCACAAATACCTCAAATTTCGATTTTCAAGCCTTATTAGCATGAACTCGAGCTTGGACCAAATCCCCAACGTTATATTGCTGTATCTTCGTAGTACTTTCAGTATTTTCAGCCTTGGTTGCTGATTCCCTTTTGACGAGATCTATTCTTGTTCTGATTTGCTTTTTGAACATCAATTCGACGAGACTGATTCCCATAGTGTTATTTGGCAATTTCCTCTGCTGCATCAAAAACCTACAGAGCTTCGCCCACAGATTTTTGGGTTCATTCTCCATGGCTCGTAGTCCTTGCTTTATTGTATAGACAAACCTTTCAATCTGTTGAAAAATGTTGAGTTATTTGGTTTAATTTTGAAAATTCAGCAAATTCAAAGGGTGGGAATTGTGGCCCATTATCAGTGACAATTTTCAAAGGAACCCCAAACCTCGAAAATATTTCTCGTAAGGCTTCAATGGTAGAGGTGGTACTAGTACTACTTTGTGGTATCACTTCCACTCGTTTTGTATGTGGGTTGACGACAATTAAGAATGATTTGTTTATAAAAGGACCTGCGTAATCCAAATGTAAGCGCTCCTAATGTGCCTTTGGATAATATCATGGATGAGGCTCCACCTTTTTAACTTTAGGTCTAACATTGGCACAGTTAACACAACTCCTGCAGAAGTGCTCAATATCCTTGTCTATGTTCTTCCACCATACATAACTTCTGGCTAACGCTTTCATGCGCACCATTCCTGTATGCGCAGTGTGCAGCTCATCGAGCACTCTTTTTTGTAAACTTGCAGGAATTATAATCCGAATACTCTTGAAAACACATCCATGTTGTAATGAGAAATCTTCTGCATCTTCATTATTCGGTAAAGGATCCCCTATTTGTCAAGCAGTGTAATGTCGAACGCATTCAGAGTCTTTGATGGTCTCCTTATATATTTCATCTCTAGTCACAGGTAAAATCGAAATGTGATTCATCAGAAATATTGAGTCCTTATCTAAGTCATCATCGCTTTGCTCATTTTCATGAGGAAAACGAGAAAGGAAATCAGCGTTGGCATGCAGTTTGGTATTTCGATATCTAATATCATAGTCGAATCCGGACATAAAATTAGCATTAGCAGAGGTTGCTGGCAAATCCTTATTGGGATGTAAAATTCTAGGTAAGGGCTGGTAATCAGTATAAAACGTAATTTTTCGGCCATAATAATATTGAAAAAATATGCGTAAACCCCAATAGATTGCCGCTGCTTTCTTATCCAACTGAGAATAATTTTTCTTAAATTTTGTTAGCGATCTAGAGGCAAAAGCGATCGGGCTCTCTTCCCCACTAGACAGCAAGTGAGAATTAAAAACTCCAACCCCCGTTTCAGATGCGTCAGTTGCTAATGTTAGTGGTAAGTCTGGGTTGTACTTCATAAGGAGCCGTGGGCTTAAAAATTTCATTTTTTAGATAACTGAACACACCTTGACATTTCTTAGTCCAAACAAAGTGTTTATCTTTTTGTAACAGTTCATTGAGTGGAGATAATTTTTTAGGTAAATCAGGAATAACTGTAACTCTGAGAAGTTATCAGGTTTTTTGCAATCAACTATAGCTTGAACCTTGTCGGACATTGGTTTGATACCATCCTGATCAATTTCATGGCTAATATACGAAACAGATTTCAATATAAGTTGGCTCTTACTTCAGTTAACTTGCAACCCCCTTTCAAGTAATATTTGTAAAACCGTCTTCAAATTGATAACTAATTCTTGGAGAGTTCAACCCCGTATAAGAACATCATCAAAAAAACATGTCACATTAGGTATTTTTGGAAAAATCTGATCCTTGATTTTTTGCAAATCATTTGGACTTATCTTCACTCGTAAATATTCATATTACATACTCGTATAAGACACATAAGACGATTGACTTTTTAGTACCCCTTGTGAGTACCAAGTGCTTGTAGTGAAGCCATAAAATCATCTACTGGCATATGAAGATACGGTTGGTGAAGATCTAAGACACAATAGTATTTACCACCCCCTATTTCGGCAAAGCCATCTTCAATGCGAGGTATGGGGTACTTTTCATCTTTAATTAGTTTGTTGATTGTTGACTTGTAGTCGGCACATAATCGTATGTCCCCAGCTTTCTTGACGACTGGTACTATAGGTTTATCCCATTGGCAATTTGTCGTTTTTTTAATAATCTTCGTCTACTCTAACCTATCAACTTCAGTAAGGAATGGGTCTCGGCTCCATGAATACAGGCTTGGTATTTGCCTTTTGTAACTCAATGGCGTATTTGTAATTTGGGATCCTCCCAACCTCTTCTGTAAAAATATCGACCTAGTCTTTAAGGAGCTTATTAATTTGCTGTTTGCAACCATCCTCTGTAATATCAGATGTATCGCACACTTCCTCGTTCGAACGAATTTCAAGCTTTAGACTCCACATCATACGGTAATACGTATAACTCCCCAATTGCCTGTTTAATGATTTCTCCCGTTTTTAATTTCATTTAAATTTTGGCTGTAACTTTTTCCTAGGATAGGACTTAGTAAAAACAGATGCAGAGATTGTTGAAACGGCTAATCCTGTGTCTAGCTCTATCGTACATAGTGCCTTCCAGGAAAAACGTCAATGTATCATAAAGTTTGGAACCTAAACAATTTATAAATATTGCACTCGCTTCTTATGATTTTCTGGCGTGTTGTCCTTAAGATCACGAATTTCCAGATAATTGTGTACTCTTTGCAAGTATGATTCTAATGATTCATTTGCTTCATCAAATGCTGCGAGTTGCAGTCCACGACAATTCCCTCTATTTTGAACATTTTCATGATTGGCTTAAAGTCTGACAAGCACTTCCGAAATGCTGGCGAACGCCTATTCGATTTGAGCCATGTTATAATTGAACTTTATTTATAATTAATTTGTAAGATAATTAACCAATAATTTTTTTTTTTGTTCGTAGTCGGTGTTGTACGTTTGTAATATGTATATTCGTAATGTATGTAATATACAGTGGCTCAACATTATAATGGGACACTTACAAAAATGAAAAATATCAATTATTTTCTAGGAACTTATAAATGTTATAGATGAATTAGATATCGAATTTGAACGTTCATACTATCAGTTTATTAAGAAACAAAAATCATATGAATTCATTAACACAAAGTAAAAAAAAATCAAAAACTAAAAAAGCCAAATTCTGTAGCTCAAAGTAATAATGGGACACATGGCAACTCTAATCGATTTAGCTCTAGGAAACGGTATATATTTGGGTTTCTTTTATATGATATTTACGGGAATTTCTGTTATTTCATTTCAAGCACGCTTATTCAAACAAACGCGGTCCTCAAACTTCAGCAGATATTAGGGAATTAATATTAACGCATTCCAAATCTGGTAAATATGTGCGAAATATTGCAGAAATAGTGAAGCAACCTCGATCTACAGTGTTTAATATAATTATACGCTATAATGATGGAGATAATTTTGCTAACAAAGCAAAACCGAGAAAGCGGAAAATTTTTTCCGATTCCGATAAACGGTGGCTTCTAAGACAAATCAAGAACCAGCCACACCTTAGTGCACCAAAACTTGCTGCTGAAGCAGAAAAATATCTTGGCAAAAAATCCAACCCAGAAACCATCAAACATATATTAAGGAAACATAATTTCAATGGCCGAGTTGCTAGGAAGAAACCTTTCATAAGTGAGGCAAATAAGAAAAAACACCTAACCTTCGCCAATAAATACAAAAATGAAGATTTTACGTTTTGGAGTAAAGTAATTTTTAGTGATGAAAGTAAATACAATGTTTTTCGATCAGATGGGCGTTCATATGTGTGGAGAAAAGCAAATGAAGAGCTACCGGAAACAAATTTGAAGCCAACAGTAAAGCACGGTTTGGGATCAGTTATGGTTTGGGGTGCAATATCGGCAGCAGGACCTGGAAATCTTCATATTATAGAAGGCATAATGGACCACAAATATTATCTAAACGTTTTAAGATCAAATCTGTCGGAAACCGCCGAAAAATTAGGTATTGCGGACGATTGCTACTTCTATCGGGATAACGATCCCAAACACAAGGCCTCTAATGTCAGAAGTTGGCTTCTCTATAACGGCCCCCATGTGCTCGAAACGCCACCACAGTCGCCGGATCTGAACCATGCTCTATGGGGCGTGGAGTTATTTAGAAGAAAAACTAAAAAACCACCAAATTAGCAATAAAAATGACCTAATTTCAGCTCTGAAGGACGAATGGGAAAAAATTTCACCAGATTATTGCCAGAAATTAGTGAGATCGATGCCTAATCGCCTAGAAGCAGTAATACGGCAAAACGGCCTCCCAACAAAATATTAAATCTTAAATTATGAGATTGAATTAATTTTTTTTTTGTATATTTATATTGTGTGTCCCATTATTACTTTGAGTTACAGAATTTGACTTTTTTAGTTTTTGATTTTTTTTTTTACTTTGTGTTAATGAATTCATATGATTTTTGTTTCTTAATATACTGATAGTATGAACGTTCAAATTCGATATCTATTTCATCTATAACATTTATAAGTTCCTAGAAAATAATTGATATTTTTCATTTTTGTAAGTGTCCCATTATAATGTTGAGCCACTGTATGTAATGTAAAAGTCACCTACCTCGTGTTCTGCTGTTCAATACTACGAACTTTGCTGTTTGGAACTCCAGTCCTCGTTGACACTTTGTTATGTATTTGCTGTTAAAATTCAGTTGGAACACATTATATGTATATTTGTTTAATATAATTCAGCTTTATTAATATATTATAGTAATTCAAATATGCATATAATAAGGTTAAGTATCAAAGATGAAGTGCAAGATACATGCGGTCGACGGTCTGAGCGGATTTGACAGTTCCTCAATCGGTCAAGCTTTCAGCATTGCCAGCTTTAAGTGAGGATTTAAAATATTGGCAAGGTATCAACAATATAAGTAAATCCAATACCGGCAAAATAGTACAAAGCAAGCATAAAAAATTAACCCAAAATTTTATCCTCACTTTTCTCCTTTCTTATCCCACAGGCATTTAATAAAACTCAGTCAAGAAGATGTAATCCAACATTGAGTTCATCCACACAATAGGAATAACTCCATATGAAAACTTCGTTTCTTAAGCATATTCCGTCATCCTACGGCAAGTCCCCAAAACTAACCCATATTTTCCTATTATACATCATGAACTACAACAGATTAAAGGTATTGTCCAAAATTGCATAGAACCAAATGAGCCTTAGATATCATAGGTACAGGTTGGAAGTGGATAGCGGGAACACCCGACCACGAAGACATTACCATCCTTAGAAATACAATTAATAATATAATCGAAAACAGTAACGACCAAATTGTAATTAATGCGGAATATAAAAAAATTAATAAATACACTCACTAATGTAACTAATAAAATTACGATATAAATTACGTATAAACGTATAAACACATAAAAAAGAGAATCAAGCGTATGCAGCGAATTGATAGATCGTTCTTTCGTTCGTCCTGCAACGCACGTATGATCTTTCATATATGTATGTATAGGAAGATCGTAAATATAAATCTAGGCATTAAACATTGTATCCTGAAATATGTATATAGTAAATATGAAATAAAATAAAGTAGTGTAATATAATTATAATTATAAACTCTTAAGAAAAAATTGTATTTTGATTACTGGTGATGCGAAGGAACACATCAGTACTATAGCATATCAGTTTAATATAATATTGTTATTCAAAATGGAATTAATAAAAGCTAATCAATATCATATATACAATTGAATTAGCTAATGAAAATATTATTAATTCTTATGTAATGTAGGATTTCGTAATAAAACAAAAAACAGTTCAGTTTTCAGTTTAGTTTTTATGCATTTTTATTTTTTAACTTAAGTTACTCTTATATGCTAAACAAAAAACGCTTAAAAATTAGCTTAAATTACTTACAAATAATCTTATTCTAACTTAATGGCCCCATGCGGGCACTCTAAGTTAAACCTAACACTTAAACTATGTCTTTCGACGAATCTTACATTATATTTTTATTTTAACATTACTTAATACTATTACTAAGAAAATAAATTATGAGTAAAAAACTTAGTGAATGGACATTTTTTAATTTTTTATAAAAACTTAAAACTAAAAGCCTACAGACTACCTAAAACTAAATCTTAATCTACTTAAACCTACTTACATCTAATACGTACACACACACATACATATATATATATATATACATAATACATATATACTTGATATATAAATATATGTACATATATATATTGTGTTTTTTTTTCATTTTTTATTTTTATTAATTTTTTTTTGCTTTTATATATTTTTTTCCTAAAACTAACTTAATCCTACCTAAAACTATGTAAGCCGGCCATGGCTAAAAAAAATTAGGCTGACCCACTTTGCCTCAGATGAAGCTATCTATCACTGGAGGCATTCGACGACGAAGCATCCTCCCCTTCAACTAGCCACCAAAATTGCTGGTGCTGCTGAGCAACATCCCTTATGTCGCGACTCCCTACCGACCTACTGAACCGGAGACGCTCCGCACTGCCATGTGCGACGTCTCTGTCGTAGTTGAGTCGCCTGTCCGCAGCTGTTCGAGCAACGTGGAAGATTAGCGGCACCACCAATCTGTCCTGGATCAAACCTTTGCTATCTAGATAGAGGAACGCCTCTGGAGGAATAAAGCCGTCAAAGCGAACTCTCTCGTGATAAAACAAAAAAACAACTTTTAAACTAATGTACGTTTTATTTTCTTAAATCACACTCGCGATTTACAAAGTCGAACGTTTGATGACGACTCTCTCCTGTATTCTCTGATCAACTGCTAGTTTTATATTTTTTCTTTACCAGAGTACCAGAAGGGTTACTCCACGGTTGCTCGTTTTCGTTTTTGTCGTGTGCAAGCGTACGGTACTTTTGTCTCGTCTGTTTCGTTGCTGAGTTTTTGTTGTGTATGTGATCGTGTTTGTTCTAGGTACGTCGTATGTTTTCTTGTCTCGTGTTCGTCGTATGATTCTTGATTGCTGTATCTTACGTGGCGTGATCCTTTGTACTGTGTATGCCGTTGGCAATCTTTGTTTGTTCGATACTTCGATTTGGCGTCGAATGATGCTGCTGTTATGTTCATGTACAGATGTTCGTTATGTGATTTGTATTGTATGGTCTGCAAATCGTCGTACGTACATATCATCGTCGTTCTGTTCTGTATGTTTGTGTGGCGAAGTGTTCGTGGTTTGACTCAATCCTACATTCGGCTATCTTGACGCTCATTCGGCTCGAATGAGGGATTCCACCACTTCATATACTCAGCTACCGTTGTTGTAGTTCCTGGCCCTTCATTGTTCCCGATCTTTTGCACGCCATATCATTATTGATTACTTTTGTTACCTTGTACGGCCCGAAGAAATTAGGTCTCAGCTTCATACCGCTTCCAAACTGCGTTCGCTTAATGGCTACCAGCTCGTTTAGTTGATAACTTGGCTCGGGTGTTCTTTTCTTGTCGAATGCTTTCTTATTCTCTCCTTGGATTTTCGAAATATTTTCACGGACTTCCTCCCGCATCATTGCTCTTTCTACATCCAGCTCATCTATTTGCTCTTCGTTCAGCATTTCCCGAAGGTCCGGATACTCGGCAGTACGCATCTCGAGTCCTGTAAGTATCCTGAATGGACAAAACTTTGTGCTTCTGGGTGGCGTATTATTCAGTACTTGCTGAACACGATCGATGTGCTTGTACCAGTTTTTGGAATTATCGGCACGAGCTTTGACGAGCATTGGCACGATTATCCTGTGGATCCTTTCCACTTGCCCGTTCCCTCGTGGTACTCACGTCGCAATCAACAGGTGCTGTATGTTTTCTTCCCTGCAATACTCCTCGAATGCTGTGGATGTAAAGGCTGTCCCTCTGTCCGATATTATCCTTCGTGGGTTACCAAAAATGACAGACTGCCTTCTCAGCCGCTCTATAACTTCGTTTGTTCCCGTACTCCTTGTAGGATAGAGCCATACAAATTTGGAGAATGCATCCACGACGACGAGTATATGGTTATACCGTTTGTGCGTTGATTCCATTGGTCCCACATGGTCTATATGGTATGTCCCTAAAGGCTTATCTTCTTTGTTGATAGGCTTCAAATAGCCTTCCTTCTTGCGCATCCTCTGACGACGTTCACTACCTTCGCAGCCAAACCGGGGATAAAGAATGTCTTCTCTACCAGGCCTTGCGTTTTCTTGACGGAAAAGTGTCCGTGCTGGTGCGCGATGCTAATTATCTCCTGTTCCATTGCTGTAGGTATTACCATCAATTCTTTTACCAGATCTTTGTAAAGTACTCCAGCCTTAATGAAAAAATCTTCGTACCCTTCCCCCTCGAGGATTTTCATCACTGCGCGTACCCAGTCGTCCTTTAACTGCGCTTCTCGTATGCGATGGGTTAATGGCTCCGCGATCATCAGACACGATGCCCTGCTCAGAGCGTCTACATGTCTCAGTTTCGTTCCTGATCGATGCTCAATCTCGTAGTCGAAGTCTTGAAGAAACATCGCCCACCTAGACACTCTCAAAGGAATGTCTTTCTTCTTCATTGTCATGACGAAAGCGTTGCGATCGGTCACTACCTTAAATCTTAGTCCCATCACGTACACCCTCCGCTTCTTTAAGGCCTCTATGACTGCTAGCACCTCTAACTCGTAAGAATGGTATTTCTCTTCCACTGCCGAAGTCTTTCTGCTCATATACTGCACAGGATGATACGAGTATTGTTGGTCGTTTACATCCTTTTGCAGAAGGACTGCCCCATAGCCGTACATGCTGGCATCTGTGTGGATCTCGGTTGACGCCTGAGGATCGAACAACTTCAACACAGGTGCACTGATTAATGCTTCTTTCAACTGTTCAAAGGCTAACAGTTCTTCAATGTCCATTTTAAACTCAGCACCCTTTCGCAACAAGTCCGACAGTGGTTTTGCGATCACTGCAAATCCTTCGATGAATCTCCGGAAATACGAAGTTAACCCCAAGAAGCGTTGGAGCGCCTTCTTGTCCGCTGGTATCGGAAAAATTCTTACTGCCCTAGTCTTTTCCGCTGAGGGCTTCACCGTGCTGTTCTCTATGATATACCCGAGAAATTCTATACGTCTTTTCAAAAATTGACACTTCTTCCAGTTGATTCGTAATCCGCGTTCCGCTGCTACCTTTAACGTGGTCTCTAACTTTCGCATGCCTTCTTCTTCATCCTTAGAGGGAATGATTATGTCGTCGACGTATACTACACCATGCCGTCCTCGATCAACTCTCTCAGCGCCTCGATGATATATCTACAAAATACAGGTGGTGAGTTTGATATCCCAAAAGGCACATAAAGAAACTCAAATTGGCCCTGATGGGTTACAAACTATGTGTACTCCCTAGAACTCGGTTCGATGGGTACCTGTAGGAAGCCATTTGCTAAATCTAGCGTAGTGAAAACATTTGCGCCCTGTAGTTTCTCGATTACATCGTCTATCAGCGCCATCGGGAAGTTGTCACGGATAATCTTTTCATTTAATTTCCGGTAATCATAGCAGAGCCGTTTAGTTCGGTTTCTATTCTGCGTTAGCACGATTGGTGACGCGTATTCAGATGAACTAGGTTGCACTATCCCATCTCGCAACCATTCTCCTACCTGTTGCTCCACTATCCGCTGGTCCGCCTGCGACATCTGTCTAGGCTTTTGGTAAATTGGTATCTCGTCGGTCAGCAACAATTTCATCACGACTGAAGACTTCTTGTTTCCCTTTGGACTATACCTGTTCGTGAACAAAATGTATTAAGAATATACATGTATTTTTAGTAAAAATAATTATTTTATTTTTGTTTTAAAATTGATTGAAATTGTACTCTCATTATCTTATCTAATGTAACCTAGTAAACGTAACGTTTAACACCACACGCAATAAAGAGAATATAAAACCCTACACACCCCAACAATTGGTCCTTTTCGAGCCGGATAAAGACTACACAAAATATTTAAAACATTAAACATTTAAAAAAGAAAAAAAAAATTATAAAGAAGAAAACAGTGCAAAAGTGCAAGAACAAAGTGAACAAGGTGCAAGTGCAAGTGCGTATATATAAAACAATAAACTTACATACATTTACTCCCTCGCGGTCGGTGTCTTGCCCCTTGTCTTTCTTCTTTTTAAGACTCACAGGCTCTCGGTGGTTGTGCAGAAATCGCATTTCCCGCGCCGTGTAAAAAATTTATTTCATGTTTAACCTCAACTGTCACCAGCTGGGCAAAGCTGACCAAAGGTCGTAAGTTACTGTAATAAAACATTTTAATTAAATATCATTTAATAAACTGTATCTAATAAAATTAAATTAATAAATACTTGATACACCCTTATTGGTTTATAATAAATTACATTTTCAAATAAAAACCATTTAAAAATGTCAAAATTTTCCACGGGTGCAGATCAAAAAGGTGTTCTGGAGCAGATTCTTCGTGACCACTCCAACTTCAAAAAGACTGGAGCATCACGTCGTACAGCCAGCTATCTGTCAGGTCGTCTTCTTATTCTAGAAAGGAACTTCAAGAATGCGCTTGGTCTTCAAGCGAAGATTCGACGAGGAGAAATTGAAGAAGGTCTGGAAGAAGATTTTGATGAAATTTTTGATTTGCTTCAAGAAACATATTTCACTTACCGAGGTGAATTGGTCGACGCTATCGACAATGCCAAGTTAGCATCCAAGGAGAAGATTGTGGAAGGTGAAGCCACAGGTGGTTCTTTTAATGAGCTTTCACTACCCCAAATTCAAATACCACATTTTGAGGGCTCGTACACGAAGTGGCGGGCTTTCCACGATGTATTTGTATCTTTAGTCCACACAAATAAAAGGCTGGGTGAAATCAAAAAGCTTCACTATTTGAAGTCGTCTCTTACAGGTGAAGCTGGTCGTTTGTTGCAGCATTTAGGTTTGTATTCTGGCAATTATGACAAAGCATGGGAACTGCTTGTCGCCAGATACGACCACAAGCGAGGGTTGGTAAACGCTCATTTCAAACTTTTTTTTGAGCAGCAGCAGTTGACGAAGGAGACGGCAAGCAACATCAAATCTCTATTGGACACGTCCCAGGAATGTTTTCACGCTCTGGGAAACTTATGATTGCCTGTTAGTTCTTGGGATGACATTTTAATATATATACTGGTTCAGAAATTACCTACTTTTACTCAGCGTTTGTGGGAGGAGAAGTTAGGTAGTTCGAAGGAGTTGCCAACACTGACGCAATTCACAGAGTTCCTGGAAACACGTTTTCGAACCTTGGAAGCAGTAGCTGGAACGAGTGGCATCAAGGTCAGCGGTTCTTGTGTACACAAGGCTGTTGCGGTCGAGAAGAAAACGGTGTTGCACGTCGGGAAGAAGCAGTTTGCATGCCAAGTATGTGGTAGAGGTCAGCACTCCCTTCGGACTTGTCAGAAGTTCATTGCCATGGAGATCTGTGAACGATCTAAGGCAGTGGACAGAATCGGTGTTTGCCGGAACTGTCTAGCATACAGTCACCGGACTAGTCAATGACAAAGCAGTGTGCGCTCCTATTACTGCAAGCAGAAACACCACTCTCTGCTGCATGTCAACGGTGGAGGGTCGAATATTGCAAAGGTTAGTACTAACACTACTATAGGTACACAAACTTTCCACATAAAATCAAGGATTAACCAACCTGTCTCTCTTGGGGTAGATCAACCAAGTGTGCTTCTTGACACAGCCGTTGTGAAAGTGAGGTCTTCAAAGGGCAACTATTATCATCTTAGGGCGCTGGTCGATCCTGGATCTGAAGCAACGTTCATTACTGAATCCGCTGTCCAGTTATTAGGGCTTCATCAACGGCGAACATTCATTGAGGTATCTGGATTGGGAAAAATCAGTAGTGGTTCATGTCAGCGGTATGTAAATCTTACCTTTGGGTCGCTGGTAACACCATTCGAAACAAATACCCGGGCCTACGTGTTCAAGTCGCTGACTGGTCTGTTGCCGTCCAAGCCTCTAGCTCAACAAAACTAGGAACACATCGAGGGCTTAAAGTTAGCTGATCCACAATTCGATAAGCCTGCAACTGTTGACATTCTCCTGGGAAGCGATGTTTATCCTGAATTTATTTTAGCATCCATTGTACGCGGTAATGATGTAAGATCCCCAATTGCACAAGAATCTGAGCTAGGTTGGCTTCTCCTTGGGAAGACAATTTTGCGAGGTATAGAACCTGTCCACAGCTTTTTACAGGTTTTCGACATAGTTACTCAGCTGCGAAGGTTCTGGGAACTGGAGGAGTTGCCATTCGACATTAAGGAGACTGCTGAGGACAAAGCATGTGAAGAACATTATCTCAAGACAACTACAAGACTGGCTGATGGGCGATATGAGGTATCGCTGCCATTTAAAGACGGATGTAAACCTGGGTTTGGTGCCTCGAGGTTAGGTGCCTTACGTAGGTTTCATCAGCTGGAAAGAAGATTCCAGGAAAACCCCACACTGCACAAGGAGTACTCTAAGTGCTTAAATGAATATAAGGAGCTTCAACAGATGACAGAGGTTGACGAAACGAATATCATACTGGATACACCACACCATTTCTTCATTCCTCAGCATGCGGTATTCAAAGAGTCGAGCACAACTACGAAGCTTCGCGTTGTTTTTGACGCTGCAGCAAAATGTTCGGACGGATCCTCGTTGAATTCACACTTAATGACTGGACCTAAAATCCAAACAGATATTTTCAAATTAATTTTAAAGTGGCGATTACACAAAATTATATTTACAGCGGACGTCGAGAAAATGTATCGCTTATATTTTGGCGTAATCATCCTACGGAGAAATTAAGGATTTTTAGACTTGAGACTGTAACTTTTGGCACGGCCAGTGCTCCATACTTGGCTATTCGAACGTTGCATCAGGCGGCGGCGGATGAGGCTCAGCATTTTCCACTGGGTGCCAAAGCCGTATGTGAAGAGATGCATGTTGATGACCTCATATTAGGAGCCGACTCAATCGAAGATGCCTTATTGAAGAGAAATGAAGCTAGAAGCGTTCTAAAGTCAGCTGGGTTCCATCTAAGGAAATGGACAAGCAATTCGGAAGATATTCTTCGTGATATTCCTGCGGATCAACGGGAAGTGGGATTTACATTACCCATAGAAGCGGTTGATGGCATAAAGGCGTTAGGAATTCTCTGGTTGCCAAAAGAAGATTCGTTTTCTTTTAAAACTTTCTTTTCAGACGATAAAGTCGTGACAAAAAGAAGCATGCTTTCTTAAATCGCAAAACTTTTTGACCCATTGGGTTGGATTGCTCCATGTATGATCAAGGCAAAAATCATGCTGCAGGAATTATGGTGTCAAGGAGTGACGTGGGATGAACCAATACCACAAGAGCTAGAAGAGCGATGGCGGACGTTTCAGCAGGAACTTCCGCAGATACAGGACATCAGGATTCCGCGGTGGGTATATGTAGTGAGCAAACGAGGCACAACAAAGCTGCAACTACATGGGTTTTGTGATGCTTCAGAGAAAGCATATGGGGCGGCCGTCTACTTGCGTGTCGAAGATGAGGAAGGCAACGTCCACCAGCACTTGATGTTTGCCAAGACAAAAGTGGCACCACTCAAGACAGTTTGTCTACCAAGGCTTGAGCTCTGTGGAGCGGTTATGTTAGCCACTTTGCTCGACTATACCAAGAAGGCACTGGATCTGATGAATTTGGAGATACACGCGTGGATAGATTCTACGACTGCTCTCGCCTGGGTCACATCACCGCCAAGCCGATGGAAAACCTTCGTTGCCAACCGTGTAGCAGAAATTCAACGCCTGACGAACTGCAGCTCTTGGAAACACATTACGACCCAATACAACCCAGCTGACTTCGCCTCGAGGGGTATATTGCCATTAGCAATTAAACGAAACGAGTTTTGGTGGAAGGGCTCAAGTTTCCTACGAGAGAATTGGAACTTAGAGATTCCCATTCAGCCCAAAAGAATTAACCCTGACTTGGAGCAACGAAAGGAGAACACGACTAACATTTTCCATGTCACGCAACAACTCGGGGAAGACAATGAGGTCATCAATCTTATGCTTAAGCAATCTTCGTTAATAAGGCTTCGTCACATTCTAGCCTATTGCATTCTTTTTGTGTTTAACTGTTGGGCAAAACCTGAAACAAGGTATAAAGGTTCATTGAAGGTTAACGAAATTGACAAGGCTATGAAACTGTTGATAAAAACCTCACAAAAACAAATGTTCCCTGAAATGGATGTTGCAAAAAAGGTATATCCTAAACGTACCTTAAACTTGAATCCGTTTATAGATGCTGACGACATTCTACGTGTTGGAGGGAGATTGTAGAACTCAAACTTGGACGACGAACAGAGACATCCATCTATTTTGGCACCAGATCATCATCTCACACATCTTATCATAAGAGATGCACACAAAAACACAATCCATGGTGGTGTTTCTCTAATGATGGCATACATCCGCACAGCGTTCTGGATTTTTTCGTTGAGGAGAAAGGTGAAGAAGATGGTGCATGAGTGTATCACTTGTTTCCGTCACAAAGGGAAGTCAATGCAACAACTCATGGGGAACTTACCTGGGCCAAGAGTTCGCATGGCAAGGCCTTTCTCCAGATCGGGTGTAGACTTTGCAGGACCCTTTGACATCAAAACCTGGAAAGGACGCCGTGCAAAAACATTAAAGGGGTATTTTTCAATATTCATCTGTCTAGCAGTCAAGGCAGTGCATTTGGAGGTCGTGTCAGACCTTACGACACAGGCGTTCTCAGCGGCTTTCAAACGATTTATAGCTCGCCGAGAAATGTGCGCCGAACTGTACAGTGATCGTGGCACTAATTTTGTAGGGGCGGAAACGGAGCTAGGGAGGATGCTGCAAAAGGCGAAGGTTGACTGGGGGTCGGTTAATGAACAACTGACTCAGCTGCCCACAAAGTGGACTTTCATCCCCCCTGCATCACCCAATTTCGGAAGTCTTTGGGAGGCAGGGGTAAAATCGTTCGGGGCAGAAGCTCTGACATTCGAAGAACTGTCAACGTTGCTTACTCAAGTTGAAGCCTGCCTCAATTCCAAATCTTTGTACCCAATGTCGGACGACATCGAAGATTTGGAAACGCTGACACCAGCACATTTTTTAATCGGCGAAAGGCTCGTCGCGATTCCTCAAGGAGACACTGCCTTCGAGGGGGTAAGTTACCTTGAGCGATGGAAGCGGATCACCTCTATGACCAACTATTTCTGGCGCAAGTGGAGTACGGAATACTTGTCCAGAATGCAATAGCGCCCAAAGTGGATGACACGGGAGCCGGGACCAAAATGCGGCGATTTAGTTCTCATTAAAGACGAGAGACTACCACCATCCCGGAAACGACGGACTAATTCGAGTGGTCACTTTGAAAACAAGTACCGGAGAACTTACACGATCAATTGGGAAAATCTGCTGTTTACCAAGCAACACTAAGGAAATACAAAATACTCAAACAACACAAAACAAGAATTTCGAACACTAAAATAACGATATACATATTTTCCTTTTATTCTTCCCTTATTTCTACACAACACAAATAATTTGCATCCGTTTTCTCTCCATCAATCATTGCAAATTTCTTTCTAAATAAATGTACACAAAATATAATGAAATTTTAAACAACACACAGCATTTAAACGACACAACACAACGTATATAAAACAAACATTTTTCAAATGAAAAATTAACGACATTTCTTCTCTCTTAAAAAACAATTTATTCAATTAATAAAACATAATAATACGAACTTATTCTATCCTAGAATCCCTACACTACACAACACACATACAGTCCACTCTAAATCACACAAAATCAATCATACCAGACAACGCTGTGAAGTTCCGAAACTCCAAAATGCCGACGGGAATTGGAGAATCAAAACCCCGACGGAATTTGAAGCTTCTTCGTGAACACTCAACGTTATCCACAGAAAACACATCATTCATACCAGACAACGTTGCAGAGTTCCAAAATTCCAAAATGCCGACGGGAATTGGAGAATCAAAACCCCGACGGCACTTGAAATTTTTCACTGAACACTCAAAGTTGTCCACTTAACACAACACAACACTTTAACATTTATCCCTTTTTAACAAATATTTCAACATAAAACACTCAAATGTAAAAATAAATAACTTAAACTATGGTAAATAATCATAAATTACATAAATAGAGAAAATAATAATAAATAAATATGTAAACAAAATTAAATAATAAAAAAAAATGAATATGTCAAAAAACTTACTGGATGAATTGCAACAACAATTCAACGGAAGGCGGATTCTTGGCTTTACACAAAAATGTAAATACCACACACACACACACTAAGAAGGCTAATATTTGTCAGCTCTGCTCTGAGCCAGATTCACGTGATCACATGATCCAATGTGACAAGTGTGACTTGTGGTTTCATTACCAGTGTGCTCAAGTCAACAGTTCTGTTGAAACCGAGGATTGGAGTTGTAAAACTTGTTCCGATCGCTATCCGCGAAAGGACAGATGCCCAGACGTCGCTCTTAAGCATCATCTAAACGTTCGAAGTCCTCCAAAACATCATCAATCAGACGCCGCCAACTTGAGTTACGGATGCTTGAAGTGGAACGTACTATGCAGGAAAAACGCGATCAGGAGTACCTCAAAAGGAAACATCAAATACTGAGCCAACCGATTGAAAAATCATCAGACAGTGATGGAGACAGCGAGACCGACTCACAAGTGAAAAATTGGCTTAAGGATGGTCAATATCGCAAAGTAAGTACAGGGTCACAATTAACGTTTACAGGAATACACAAACCAGCAGTTACCGAGTTATCAGTTCCTCAAGTTTCCAAACCTATAATTAATTCGTCTTGGATGGGAGCTGTTGTTGGTGAAAACCAGCCCCAGAAGCAACAACAGGAGCAAACACAGCGTGTAGAACCAAATGGAAACTATGCACATTCCGACGTACCGAACATCATGCCTCCAAATCCAGGAACTCTCACAAGCGCCAATTTGTTACAAAGACCTTTTAACACCTTTCATGAACAGCCGCAAGATAATATGAATTTGCAATTTCCATCCGTTAAAAATTCTCGACTAGAGCAACACCAATCTTCTCGACATGTGCGCAGATCTCCAGTTGCACCACATCAACCGAATCAAGGCTATTCACGTGCAATGACACATTCTTCGCTGACAAGAGACAATATCGCAGCACGACAATCTATTGCGAGAGAATTTCGGAGCTTTGGTGGGAATCCGGCTGAATGGCCACTTTTCATTTCAAACTTCAGCAGATCCACGGAGATATGTGGATTCACAGAAGATGAAAATTTTGTCCGCCTGCAGAAAGCACTAAAAGGAGATGCCATGGAAGCTGTTCGAAGTATGCTCATACAACCTAGGTGCGTGCCCAAAATTATATCCACTCTTAAAATGCTTTTCGGGAGACCTGAGCTTACAGTTTTTACTTTACTCGAAAAAATTCGCGCCACTACTCCACCCAAGACCGAAAAACTGGAAACAATAGTGGCTTTTGCCATTGCCGTTCAAAAAAAACATGTGTACAAGCTCGGATTATCTTACCTTCAGATTATCATCCAACACGCGACATAAGGATCTTCTTCGCGGAGAACGTCGTCCAAGCAAGCGGGAAGTATTAAGGATACTCATGACCATCTTTGATCCTCTAGGTTTTCTGGCGAACTTTCTAATGTATTTAAAGGTTTTGCTGCAAGAAATTTGGCGCACTTGTATAGCCTGGGATGAAGAAGTTCAAGACGCACAATTTGACAAATTGCTGAACTGGATTCGCTTTCTAACTCAAGTCAATAATCTCAAAATTCCAAGATGCTACGTCTCAAACAAAATGACTCATCAACCAAGGAGGCAACTTCACGTTTTGTAGATGCAAGCGAGAATGGGTTCACAGCAGCTGCGTACATAAGATCATCTGATGGTAAGTTCGTTGAGTGCACATTAGTAGCGGCGAAGACTAGAGTCGCACCTCTAAAGATTCTCTCTATTCCCCGACTTGAACTGTCAGCTGCTGTTCTTGGTGCCCGCTTAGCTAAAACAATAATTGATTCTCATACTGTAAACTTTGAAAAGATTTTCCTTTAGTCTGATTCAAGGATCGTTCTTGGTTGGTTGCACTCAGATCACAGACGCTATCGCCAATATGTTGCCTTTCGTGTTACCGAAATCTTGGAGTTGACTAACTTATCGGACTGGCGATGGATTCCCAGCGAACTAAATGTGGCCGATGAAGCCACGAAATGGACAAAAAATCCTGAATTTTGTGCCGCTATTCGCTGGATAAAAGGACCGCCATTTCTCTTGTTGCCATCAGAAGAATGGCCATCGCAAGAAAATCGGAAGATCAACACCAGCGTGAGCGAAGAGTTAAAATCTCAATTTGTTGGAGCTCATGGTTCACATCACACCAAGGTTTTTTCCCCCGAACGCTTTTCTAACTGGATCCGCTTGCTACGTTGAGCGGCATTTACCTTGCGATTCGCGCACAATGCACGATCAGTCCACACACGGGCCGCACGAAGGAGCGGTGTATTTACCCAAGATGAACTCAGAGAAGCTGAGAACGCATTATTTCGAGAAGCACAATATGAAAAATTTGCAGAAGACACAAATGCATTATTGTTAAAAGGCACCGTTTCTAAGTCAAGCTCCCTTGCTTCGTTATGCCCATACATCGACGATCAGGGTGTCATCCGATCGAACGACAGAGTAGCAGAAGCCGGTATCTTTGGACAAAACCGTAAAATTATTCTTCCGAAAGAGCATCCGACAACAAAATTGCTGGTTCAAAAGTATCACCGTCAATATCATCATCGGAATCATGAGACCGTTGTCAATGAGATGAGGCAACGCTTTATTACACCGAAACTCCGAGTCGTGCTTCAAGCAATAAGAAAGTCATGTCAGGATTGTAAGAATTCGTCTGCACTCCCCAAAGCGCCACTTATGAGCCAGCTCCCGCCTGCAAGACTAGCTGTGTTCAGCAGGCCATTTTCGTTTGTGGGAGTTGATTATTTCGGCCCCATGTACGTGTCCCACTTGCGGAGGACCGAAAAAAGGTGGGGAGTATTACTTACATGTCTTACCACTCGAGCTATACACATTGAAATAGCGTATACAATGTCTACCGACTCATGCATTCTCGCTTTACGAAACTTCATTTCCAGAAGAGGAAATCCACTTGAGTTTTTTTTAGCGACAATGGCACAAACTTTCAAGGCACTGACAGAGAACTGAAGGAAGCGTATACAACTATTGATTCAATCAAGCTTATGGAAACCTTTACCACCAGTAATACCAAATGGACCTTCATTCCAGCCGCATCACCCCACATGGGGGGAAGCTGGGAAAGACTGGTGAGGTCTATAAAAATTGTGTTATATAAAATTATGCCAACTCGTAACCCATCGGATGAACTATTGCGCGGTATGCTGATGGAGGTCGAAAATGTCATTAACTCTCGTCCATTGACATACATTCCTCTTAGAGATAAAAATGATGAGGCACTCACACCGAACCATTTCCTCCTAGTTTCCTCGTCGGGATCAAAACCTATAGCTGTTTTTGATTTGATTTTTGATTTTTTGACACGGTCTCGTTGAGAAAAAACTGGTTAACGGCCCAACATTATGCTGACTTATTTTGGAGAAGGTGGGTTAATGAATATCTCCCCACTATTACTCGCCGAACCAAGTGGTACTCAGCTGTGAAGCCAATCGAAGTGGGCGATATTCTTTACATGGTTGATCCGAAAAATCCTCGAAATTGTTGGCCAAAGGAGCGAATTATAAAAACTCAAACTTCCAAGGATGGCCAAGTACGCAGTGCCTCTCTTTTAACCCCAACAGGTATTTATGAACGGTTTTGGACATCAGGAACATCCGTGAACCTGTGATGGTAGGTCCTGGTGAGGACATACCGGGGGGGAGTGTTAACATCCCTGATAAAAATTTTGGCTCAAAAGCTGCATCTGTCAAAAGCCATGAACAAAAACCATGAGGTTTTTATAACCTAAAATATACTCGCATTTCTCGTATTATATTTCATCAGGTCGCATCAAATTGTTAAATTAAAGTTAAATAAGTAAACTAAACTAAGCGTAAAATTAAACAAGTAAACTAAAAGTAAGAACTGTAATTATAAAACATACACTTGTTAACATTCTTATTTACAGGATTTTGTAACGAAACATTATATGAAATAAAGAAATTTAAATATAATTTCCTATTGCTCAAATCGTTGTCAAAAATTTAGTCTGTTGTCGAACTTTCGCCAACAGTCCGTATAAGCTTTTGACTAATTTGCACACTCTTCCAGAGTTGTCGTCGTATGCAGGAGGTTGAGTCACAAAAATTTTTTCACTCAGGTCGCCATTAAGGAAAGTACTTTTCACGTCAAACTGTTTCAAAATATGATTTTATTTTGCAGCTATATAAATTTGGCTACCGGGCTGAATGTCTCGTTAAAATCCAATCCTGGCTATTGACTAAAGCCTTTAGCCACAAGACGATCTTTGTATCGAACAACTTCATTCTGCGGAGAAAGTTTAGATTTATAAATCCACTTACATCCAATTACCTTTCTATTTGGGGGTGGTTCTACGATTTTCCATGAGTTATTCTTAAAATGTAACTATATTTCTTCGTCCATAGCCTCTTTCCACTTTCCTACCCATTTCGACTCTAATGCATCAAAGTAGCTCAGGGGCTTTTCGCTTTGAGCCATAAAAGCGTATCCATGCAATACGCTCGCTAGCAAACTATCTTCAGAATCTCTTACCTGCCTTCGAAGTTGTCCTAAGAGCTCTATCTCCTGATCCACTCATTCCTTCTGGTCCAGTCTCCGAATCTTCCGATGTCTTCGTATTAAACCACCAAGCTGTTCTTTATCGTTGTTACTATGATCACCTATTAGGTCAATAGCTACCTTATAACGAACCTCGGGGTTTGTAAATTCAGGTGGAACTAAATTAAGTTGGATATCCAACTATTCCTTAAATAAAACATCTCTTGACACTTCGATTTTATTAAACTGTTTATGGCAAATACGAAACCCTTGTATGTGCTGTTTTACGCTATGGTTCCCAAATAATGGTATAATCGCTTCATCGATACTCAAATTTTTATCACCAGGGAAGTATTTTAACATCGTTTGCTGAGAAGGTTCTAAAGAGGTCGAATCTTTGTAAATTTGTCGATTGGAATCAAATTATTGTTGTCGGAAGCGTGAAAATACAGCAGCAAATCCTCAAACCTATTTCCCGACATATAGTAGATGTATGTTAACTCCCTGAAAATTACAGTCAATACTTTGTTCCCAATACATGCGGTATGTCGCTGCGCTGTTATAGCCTTATAGCAATAAAATGCCAATAAAACGTTTAATTTCTACCGTGGAAACTCTAAAAGTGTGATTACCTTTTTGAATAGCATTTTTTCTGTTTCGGAACGCAAAAGCTCAAAAAATTCTTCATCAAAAAAGAGCCCAAAAAACTGTATTGGATTATTTAAACCTCCTAAAAATGTTGGGCTCTGGTCTTTCGGGAATGTCTACAGGCATCCGTTTTTTTTTCCAAAGGCGAACCATAATCTGCTGAACTATCAGCAATTGGCTCATCAGTTTAGTCAATCCGAGAAATTTCCAGAATATTATTTGTTACCTCTATTTCTGCACGATTAGAGACCGTGGCTTGGTCTCTTGATGATGAATAAATTGAAAGATGATTAATATTTGTTGATCCTTCATCACCCCTACCTTCATCACTCATGTCGTTGTTTAAAGGGGGTGTTATAATAATTTCAGCACCAAAACATTGTCGCTTCATCAAGTTGTGAAATCAACCTGATTTCATTTACACAAAACAAAAAAAAAGTTCCCATAAACTGAAATGTTTTTGCAAATATTTGTTACACTGGCATATGATCCTACTGTTCCACTTCTTGAACGGTGCAAAGTATTTCAAAGAAAATATATAAAACCTAAAAAAAATTTTGTTTTTATATAAAAATTTTTATATAAATATTTACAAGTAAACCAATGTAACATGGAATATATTAGTCCAAATAGTTTATAAAAAAACTTACACTTTGCGGCGAGATATTTTTTGTCGATTTCTTAAAATTTAACACACAATAAATACACCGACATTTCTCGAAATCAAAACAACAACGGTAAATTATTTTGACAGCAAATATTATTAGTGATGCCAGAAGGCAAAAATAAATAATGGACGCGTTCAAAAAATACTTGTAGAAAATGAAACAGATCCGTTCTATTGGGTGGCAGTGGCTCAAGTGGTAGTGTATTGCCTTCCAAATCGAAAGGTTCGGCGTTCGAATCCCCAGCCTCACGCGAAAGACATTCTTTTTTTCAGGCAACTTAATTCACGCTAGACGAATGATTGCCTATAATACAACAACAAGTCCAATTATACTAATAATTTAGTCTCCCCAAAAATTGTTCTTCCTCTCTCTGTCCCACTTTCCTAAAAATTTAACATGTGCTCAGGCATTTTAAGTGTAATACGTAATACCCACTTGAGTTAATGGAATACTAGGATGATACGGGTTAAGAAGAATTTTCACTTGGAATTTCCAAGTAGCCCACCTGTCTGCACACTGTAGCTTATCGATTTTGATCGATTTTTTAATATTTTTAGTCTGCCACTCGTGAAAAAGTTGTTTTATCAACAACTAAATGCAAAACGGCTTAAATTCCTACCCCCATGAAAATCCGAATATCTGGGTTTTAAAACAGAACTTTAATACGGAATTTTGTTAGGCCCATAACCTGTTAATGTTATGATAAAAAAAAAGAAGGATCAGACCAGTCTGATAGTCAAAGAACAACTGACTTTATCAGGTATGTACGAGTATATGGTACAATAGATTATTAAGAAAGAGAGCATACATTATAGTATCATACTAGGTTGTACCACATTAAATGTCCGATTTTATAGTAAACATTTAAAAGCTAATATTTTCTTTACCTTTCCTATGAGAGAAAGGTGTCGACTTATTGTCATTGGGGATACTCCCATGCTTTGTGTAATCTCCTGCACCGATTTTCTTGTGTCCGCTTCTAACGTTGCTCTTAAAACATCGTCGCCAACTAACGTTTCCGGCTTCCCACTTGTATGTTATTATAGTGTATATGATTTTCAAGATACATGATTTAATAATACATAGTACAGACATATACTTTAACATATATAATGAGCCTTCCAAAAACAAAAAAGGAACGTTATGAAGAATTAATTTTAATCCCAATAAAAAAGAATAATGGTTCAATAAACAAGACTTCAAATACAAATATATTTAAAAAAAAAACAAAAATATCTAGTTATTAGAAAATAGAAGAAATTTTACTTTGTAAACGTTCAAACCTCTTAGTAATAATAACTGTATAGGTTTACTAAGAAATAGGAATGTATCATGCAATGCAACAAACGGCCAACACATTCCTCAGAAATATCGCCAGGACTTCTCATCTTCAACAAATTCAACGGTCCAGAGACCTGCAAAAATCACATTTTTGTTGATTTATACATGTTGACTTCTAATTCATCCAACATGTCTTGTTTATGGGCATAGACTAGTGTATTCGCATAACCCCAACAAAAGAAATCTAAAGGTGTGAGATCATAGGATCGTGGAGGCCAGTTCACAGGTCCATTATGCGAAGTTATGCGCTTAGCAAATGTTTCTCACAATAAATTGATGGTGCCGCGCGCGGTGTGGCATGCTCCGTCATCTTGTTGAAACCAAAGCTCTGCTACGTCAATGCCATTCAACTGAGGAACGAAGTAGTCAGAAATCATGTTTCTATAGCGCTCTCCATTGACGGTAACTTTCTGGCCGGCATCGTCCTTAAAGAAATATGGGCCGATGATTCAAGCAGCTCATAAAGCACACCAAACAGTGAGTTTTAATTGTCTTGACAAACGCTTCTGTGTTTTCTCCACTCCAAATTCGGCAATTTTGCTGGTTTACATATCCATTCAACCAAAAATGGGCCTAATCGGAGAACAGAATTTCGCTTTGAAAATGAGGATAAAGGTGAATCATGTTTTCGCCCCATTCACCAAACCTAGGACGCGTATAATGGTCACGTGTTTTCAACTCTTGCACAAGCAGGATCTTATAAGCTTTTAAGCCAAGATCTTTCCGTAAAATCTTACACAAAGTGAATAGGCATAGCTCCAATAGATGTGCACGATTGCCAATCGACTCATTCGGATTCTCCTCAACACTGCGCTCCATAACGGCAATAACTTCTTCTGTTCGCACTGTTTATCGTCTTTGGGGTGCGTATTATCCACTAGAGTGTGGATGGTGCGAAAACGATTCATCGTGTTCTGAACAATTTCCGCATAATCGTCCTATGTCGACCGTAAAATGGACGTAACGCACGATAAGTTTGGCGAACCTAACCATGGTTTTCAAAATGCTATAGGTTTACACAATTTGCACGCATTGTTCTGGCGTTAATCTATTCATGGCAAAATGTACTAACCACAAATCAGCTTTAAACTGTAAAATTGACAATCTGTAGGAACAGTGTTGCCAGTTTAAAAACTAAACGTCTAAAAAAAAAACATCCTTTACTGTTTTTGGCCATGATCGGCTTGATTTGTGATGAAAAACAAAGTTAAGAAATTCAAAGTATATATACTCACTTTGTTTGTACAATACATTGACAACAATCGAACGAGTATTAATGTGAGCCCATACGCATTACGCATTCATATGTAACATTTGTGTCTTTGTTTAACCCTAGAAGGTTCAGGGGTTTTTTGGCGCTAAATGGCACAACCAGGTCCGCGTAGACCTATATGGGATTTGTATGGAAGTACATAAGCAGATATCCTGATAGTGTGTGCAAATGTGTTTAATGCTACGAAAAAGACACGGTGAGCAGTAAAAACATATTTCTACATTTTACAGATAACAATTTACCCTCTTTTATTTATCATAGGTAAAAAAATTAAGTGTAGACACGGCATTCAAGGCACGCGTACTTGGGATGGGAATTCTGTTGACAAACCGGTTTTTTGCAATACATGCAATGAAAACGAGTTTTTCGCTGCCTTTTATCAATTTTATACCACAGCGAGCAAGATGGTCGAGTTGCAGAGGAGGCGGCATGGGCTGGTTGATCATCTATCGGTGGACCTGTAGCTACATTCGAAAAAATGTATAATGTTCGGTCGAGATGAGAACCACTGCGTTTTCCTTTTTTGGCACGTATGAACATAGGGCGATGTTACTATTGTGGTAACCGAATATTGTGCTGAATACATCTGGATTTCGATCCAACATCTCCTTCGGTATACAGGCTTTGTTTTTGCGCATGGTGCCTACATATGCAAAACGTTTTGTCATCAAAACTGCGGCCAAATCATAAGACGAAAAGAAATTATCGGCATATACTGTTCGTCCAGAACCCGTGTATTTTTCGACCAATTTCAGTACAATGTTTTCACCTTGATTTACCGCACGTTCTTCATTTGACTGTTTTCCAATATACATATATTATTCCTTTCAGTGGGTAATTGGAATTGGCGTCACACATCCACCAGATTTTAATTCCGTATTTGGTTGGTTTTGACGGTATATACTGGGTGAAGCGCGTACGGGAACAAATGCTCATCAATAGTTATTTGGGCACCCGCAACATATATCCAAGTTATTCATGAGCATGTTCCAAACGTCGTCGATGGCAGCCGAGCGGGTCTCGTGTTGCAATTATCAAATCGAATATATTTTAGAATAGATTTATATCGGTGCACAGACATTGTTGCCCTATAGATAGAGTTTCCGTTGTGGCCCCACAACTCAAGTGCCGGCAAACAAAGACGTACGAGTATATTTCATTTCCGCTTACAGGTTTCGTCCACGTTCGCAGTGTCTTATGCATTTCAGACCATAAAGGCAAAGCGACTGGACCTTACGGTTTGTTTCACGCATAATTATACTTACGATCTCGGGTGTAATTAGCAATTTAAATATTCCAATCGTGTTTCGGGTAACAGAGCCGGGCTTTCATGACCCATCATAGTTCAGTTATGCGCGCGATGTCTACCTATGGCCGGCGGAGAGCTTGACCAAAGCTTGCCATCTATTGAACGGTATTTTATAATCGAGGTCGACGAACGTGGTGACTCCTCGTATATATCGACGGTTTCAAGCGGTTCGGTCGCAGCTGAAGCGACTTCATATAAATCTTCTAGATTCTAGATCCTCGGCTTCTATAACGATCTCTGTCTCATCTTCTAACAGTGGCACATAATCAGGATCCGTGTTCCCGAGTTCCCCGGCCTCTTCATCAGCACCGCCCATTCTTTCGGAAAACCTTTCTTCCATTCGATTCATCTCTCCTTCCGATAAATTTTGATATCTTGTCGTACAATTTACCATATCCATCATAAAAGTCACAGAAATTGGCAAATGACTTCAAAAGCAAAATAAAAGAAGAAATATGTGAAATGGTGAACAGCAACAATTGACTTGTGAAATTCCACAGGAGTCACTTTGCACTACCACAAAGAGTAAAAGCTGGTTGGCATTATTTTAGGAATAAAATCAATGGATTTTGAAAGCTCAGCTGCCGATAATATATGTAGAAAATTAAAGAGTTCATTGAGTGTGTTTGGTGAGTCCAATTTTGAAACTATAAATTTTATAACAGACCGGGGCAAAAATATTGTGAAAGATTTGGAGAACAACATTCGCAACATTGGAAAAACAGCAGAGCTATCAGAAATTTTAGAGGTGTGCAAAAAGATTGCACAGGCTGTCGACTTATTTAAAAAGTCCTTGTTCCACTGACTGGAATTCGAATTGTTCAAGGTTTAAATCAATAGTAGGCAACAGGTTTGGTATCAATGAAATACTAATAGAAAAGCGAAAAGGTCAACGGTTGTTACTTATAAATATTTCAACACTTAGAGTGCTAGATGAAATCATTTTTAAAAAAATGGAATTTTGCAATACCCCCTCTTTGTATTATATTATACCATATTTTAATAAAATGCAAAGCCTTTGCTTTTCTTTGCAGATATAGACGAATTTTCATTATTATATACCATTCATTCTGGCGTACCGCAAGGTTCAGTACTGGAACCCATGTTATTTAATATTTTTATGTCCGACATTCCAATACCCAATGGCAAGACTTTTCTTGCTTTGTTCGCTGATGAAACAGCCCTGTTCGCATCAAATATCTTAGCTCATGACACGCTAACTTCTCTGCAGAACTCATTAAACCTGTTCATTAAATCAGTCCTTCTGCAATAAATGGAAAATTAAAGTGAATGCGGATAAATCAAAGGCTATGTGGTAAGTATATACTCTGTTTCGTTTGCCATTACTTTTTTTTTGGATAGTCTGCTTACCGCCTCGCCTATCTTCCCTAGTTGCTACACATCCCCTTTCCCGACTCGATTATCCTCCAACTTAACGCTGTAATGTAAATTTCCTAAGATTGCTTCTATCATTCCGAATTGCCACTTGTCGTTTGACATATTGTCCCTTGCTGCCACCCGTTCTCCCCAGAAAAATTGTTTTGACGGATGCTTCCGTTCCGTGGTGACCTCGACTAGTAAGAGTTGGTCAAGCTTTGACTGAATCCTTGAACCTAACATCAGCATCGACGGTGATTTGCCTTTGGTTGGGTGTATCGCTTGCCTGTAACCAAATAAAATGGCATATATGTAAGGTCTCATTGAATTTGAATTAGAATTGGCTGTTCGAATTTTATTTATTATTAATTGTTTGTATGAATAGTTCCGCAATTGGGGGTGGCCGTGGTGTAGTGGTTCTGGCAATCGCTTCTCACTCGGAGGGTCCAGGTTCGAGTTCTGCCCATGGCAAGTCAGTTTTTCATTTTGTAATTGGAACTCAGACAGAAAAATTCTGCGTGTGAAGGCATAACACTGACACGTAGATTTGGCTGTTGTAGAGTTTCAAGCACAGAAAAAAATATACCTCGAATCACTCTGAGTGAAGCAAAAACTCTCCGTCCTATTCGGACTCCCGCCCCTGGAGAGCGAATATCGAAACCAAACATACCTGAGTTTCAAACCACTACAAAACAATTTTCCTTTCTCTTCCTTCTATCTTTCCGCCCGCGCCCTGGCAACAGTAAAAGGGTATCTAACCCTTTAGGCGCTCGTAAATTATAAAAAAAAACAAAAAAAACACATTTGTAGCGGGGTGATATGGTACACCCTTCTTATGTGCAACACCGTTTCTATTTAATAATAACTGAAATTCATTGGAGTTGAATTGGGTTCCGTGATCACTCACGAAAATCTTCGGTATTCCAAAAGACGCAAATATTTGTTCGCATTTTCCAATAGCAGTACTCGGTGTTGTATTAGGTATTATGTGTACTTCCGGCTATTTACTAAATGCATCAACAAGTACGAATAAATATTACCCCATGTATGGCCCTGCAAAGTCTGCAACAATGCACTGGGCTTCCTTTTTAGGATCCGCGAGAGTGGCTTGACATAGTTGACAATTTGACACCAGCTTTTCAACGTCACTATCCATTTGGCTCCATCAATAGTAAGTTCCTCCTAAGCTCTTCATCCTTGAGATTCCAAAATGGCCGGTATGCAATTCGAGGAGTACTCGTTCCCGCAACTCCTTAGGTATACGAGTATCCACACGGATGCCGCGAAGTAAACACCCGTTTTGAAGACTGTACCGTGATATACTACGGCCATATCTGAGACTTTCTATTGATAAACTTACTTCTTACTTCAGTTCGGAAACCGGCACTGGCAATTTTTCAATACCTTCCTCTAAAACGCCTATTTCTTCGGTATGCTTATAAGTATCGGCACTGGGCAAACGTGACAGCGCATCGGCATTGGCATTATCCTGGGAATTTTTTAGTTTAATGGCGTTACTAAAATGTTCTAAAAATATCGCATAATTCTGCTTTCTTGTTGCTGACATTGTAGGCAAGCCTTTCTGAGGAGAGAAAATTTCTGAAATTACTTTATTAACTGTTACCAAAGTAAATTTTTTTCAATAAAGGCATTGATAAAATTTCCTCACCCCAAATACGATGGCATATGCCTACTTATCTACCTAACTATATGGCTGTTGTACCTGATTCATCGTCTTAGAAATAAACTGCAAGGGTCTTTCCGAACCATCTCCATATACATGGCTCAATACTGCTCCAACTCCAATCGGGCTAGCGTCGACCGCGAGAATAACTGGCAGCTTGGGGTCGTAGAAAACCAACACCGTATCTGATTGCACTTGCACTTTTTAAATAAACAAATGCTTTTTCGTTATTAAAACGAAATGGCTCCTTGTTTTCTAGCAACCGGTTCAATGGGTAAAGAATACTACTTAAATCTTTGATAGACCGTCCATAGTAGTTGATAAGACCCAGAAATACGCGGAGGTACTTAATCTTTCGTCGTTGGTTTTTCAGCTTCTATATTGCATCGATTTTACTCGGCATTCTATGAATACCACTTTTATCAATAACATACCCGCAGTACTCAATACGGTCCTTCATGCATTTAGTCATAGTCAAGTTTACTCGCATATTATGACTCCTTATTTAATCTAAGACTTTTTCTACCCGACTGATATAAGTAGTATCGTCACTGGCTGTAATTTTGACATCATCCAGAAACGCTGATATACTTGATATGTCCCCAACTAATTGTTCAATAAAGCGTTGCCATTTCGTAGGAGCACAAGCAATCCCATACATCATACGTGTGGGCTGATAGAAACCCTTGTGAGTGCTCAAGGTCAGAATATGTCTGTTCTCTGGATGTATTTCTAGTTGACGATAAGCTGCGGTCAAATCAATTTTTGTAAATCTAGTACCTCCTGCCATTTTACTAAACAACTCTTCGATTGTGGGTAAGGGGTGCACATCAACCACTAATGCCGGATTCACCGTAACTTGTAATCGCCGCAGATGCGGACAGCGCCATCTGTTTTAGGTATAACAACAATTGGGGTTGCCCAATCTCTCTTTTCTACCTTAATTAGTAATCCTTCCGCCACTTGGTTTTGCAGCTCGTATTCCACTGCATTCGTCTAGCCTTAATGAACCTAGTTGTCGCATTTGCCCTTAAATAAAAGCGAGCTTGAAACCCCGTAATCCGTCCAGTTGCAAATAAATTTGGAAATTGACTTACCATCATCTTTGGGTCAAAATTATTTTTGCTGCTGTTGCATGCAATTGATTGCGCAATATTTTCGCCCAATCTTAATCTATTTTCCGTAGCCACTCCCTTCCCAGAAACGGTTTTCTATCAGATTGAACAATATAAATCTTCACCGGAGGACTGGGAGTTTCAGTTACCACGTTGCTCCATACATATCCTACGCAATCCAGTGGTGTTTTACAGCCACTGTACATCTCAGTGTAGTTTGCGTTTACTTAGAGTTTGACAAAAAAAACTCTTTGGCACCGTTTACTAGCAACTTACAACATATCTTTGCCCTGTCATTTACTTTGTCTCCACCATCAGCGTACATATATTATGCTCTTGTTCTTCGATTTGATTCAATTGCTTACTTACTTTAAAGCACACTTTACGTATTATGACCTTTTTTTTTACAAAAATGGCAAGCGGCTTCCTTGTGAGGGCATTGGTATGCTACGAGTATATGCGATGCCTAGCCACAGTAAAACATTTGTTTGTTTCTTCGTGGTTTTGTGGTTTTCTTGTGTCTACTGTACGTTTTGCTGTGCCGTTGCCCTTTGTTTTTTGCTTTTTTGCAGTACTGGTGCATTTCAACTGTTCCTCTTTCAGCGCTCTCATAGGCACTTGATGTATTTACCGCATAATCTAACGTTAATTTTGTTTTTTCCAATAACCTGTTTTGAATTTTTTGATTCCGTAGACCAAACACAAATTGATTCCTGATAACAGTATCTACTCGTATGCCCCGAAATATCAGCCCACCGACATTCTAGGTAAAGCAATTAAAAATTCTGCACAACTTTCTTCGTCTTTCTGCTTCTGCATATAAAATCTATAATTCTCTAGAATCTCATTAGGTTTTGGATCAAAATGACCCTCGAAAGTTCCTATAATGTCTTTGTATCCAATTCCTTCTGGTGTCTTCGGAAGCAACTTGTCACATAACACATTATATGTCTCCGATCCCATATAGTGCAGAATGAGCTGACGCCGTTTCCCTCCGTCGCAGTTGTACAAATCCATAGCAGTCTCCGTGCTAAATACGTTATAAAATAATGATACTCGTAGTTTTGTGATGAATTTTGTATACAGGTAAAGAAGATGAAGATCATAGGGCTGTAAATTTGTGCGAGACGGTGATGAAGTACATGGCCAGTGTGGAAAAATTTCGGGAATCTGGACTAGTTTTTGTTGGACCTATTCGGCGGAATGAGAAATGCTTCCGGATCGTAACCGCCCGACAAAATCTACTATCTTTGCCAGTCATTTCACTGCCAATGTTTAACTATAACACCGAATTGGTTTAAGAAGCAAGAAAATCCCAAGCTATTCTGTTTTGTAAAAAAACACAAAGTAGGCGTAGACGTCATGAACAAAGTGTTGGGAGAATATACATGCCAACGACAGACGAAGCGATGGCCATTAACATTTTTTACAACATGTTGGATGTCACAGTATTAGCATCTTTCAGAATTTACAAAAAAGTAAATGAAATGAGTGGAATCAACAAAACCAATGCACGTCGGCTATTTCTGCATTCTTTGATTGAGCAGCTAGTGCCCCCACAGATAAAAACAAGGGTGAATAATCCAAAGTAATAGGAGTGTTTTCCGTTCGAAATTCCATAGTATCCTTCTTCGGAGCACCATTACACCATATAATTCTACAGCCCAATAGACAAACATCAATAGGCCAGAAAAAGTCGTGCAGAATTCGCAGAATAAACGACAAAACGCAGAAGTAAACCAGATTTGCATGCAATGACTGTGATGAGCCTGTCTGGTTGCAGCACTGTATTCAGTTACATACGAGTAAATGAAGAAAATACTTTGTAATATCACTATTAAGTAAAAAAAAAATGTTAAATTAAAATATAGCGTGCGCATGTTGTAGACTTCTACTTGCTATACTCCAATAACCATTTACCTAAAACTGGTAAAATCTCTACTAGTACCGCAAATAAGCTACAGCTGTGTAGTCTACAGTCCTCTTGATTCGCTACATTTTCGAAAACTGGAATTTGCTTTCAACGCTATGATGAGATATGTTTTTTATTTACAAAAGTTTGAATATACCACATGTATCTACTAAGTTTGATTACTACGTTCAGACTCTCAATCTAGGGGTGTACGCTACAACAACTCCTGAACTATCGTAACTGCTTATTTCTTGCAAATTTAACAACCTATCAGAAACCCAATTTCTTATGCTTTAATTCCTGCTTGTCATAAATAACGGGTGACCAGATTATAGTTTTTCCAATTGTTATGTTTCAGCAGCTGTCAAAGCTATCAATGACATCCAGCTGTCAAAATATTCAGTAAGGTTTTACCATTTAATCACGCACCATTTTATGCTTGCTGAAGGTGCGGAAATTATTAAAAAAATATCGAAATTCCGGCTCAGTTGTAAATACGGAACGTGAATTTCGTCCGTGAGGGCGGTCATCATCATGGTTTCAGTCTGCCGGCAATTCGTCGCACCGTGCAACGTGAGTACACTCTTTTGGATCTTAAACCGCCGATCAAACAGAGTTTGGTGCGAAATGAAGAAAACATAGCCGTGTCGTAGCGGCCAGTATGTTGATTCGGCACCGATCAGCAGAATTGGGCACAGCCAGAGAGTCAGAACGGCATATTTTTCGGTTAGATTTGGGCCTGCATCCGTATAAGATTGTGCTGACGCAAGAATTGAAGCCGTAAGACCATAAACAACGCCGTGAGTTCGCTAATTGGCCGCTGGAAATGTTGACAGGAGATCCGGATTTTGGCCAAAGACCAAACGCCCATTTTTGGTTCAGCGGCTGTGTCAACAAGCAAAATTTCCATTATTGGAGCCAACACAATCCACAAGTCTTCGGCCAAGCATCAATTCATACACAAAAATTGACTGGTTGGTGCGGTTTATGGCATGGCGGCATCATCGGACATTATTTATTTTTAAATGAGGAAGGACGCACCATTACCGTCAATGATCTCAGGTATAGAGCCATGTTAACCGACTTTCTGTGATCAGAGCTCGACAACATCGATATACCCGAGCTTTGGTTCCAACAAGATGGCGCTACATGCCATACAAGCGAGGCGAAATTAACCCAGTCGCTTGGATATTTCACGGCGAGAGTTCATCCATTGGCAGCCGCGATCATGCGATTTGACACCACTCGATTATTTTGTCTAGGGTTACGTCAAGTCTTTAGTCTACGCTAACAAGCCAACCACTTTGGACTAGCTCGAGGCTAACATTCAACATGCTATTAACGGAATAACGCCGAACATATTAGACCGAATCATCAAAAATTGGACCGACCGCTTGAAGCACTGCCAGCAAAGCCGAGGCTGCTATTTGAGTGATGTGCTATTTCACGCATAATGGCACGAAGCCTCAATCAATTTTATATCTCTCAGCTCTTCCAACGTCGTCGGCGTGTTGGCATAAACCAATGACTTAACGTAGCCCCACAGAAAATAGTCTAGCGGCGTTAAATCGCACGAACGAGGCGGCCAATCGACTGGCCCATTTCTTGAGATAACACGCTCACCATACTTATTCTTCAATAAATCGATTGTAGCGTGTGCTGTGTGGCTTGTGGTATCATCCTGTTGAAACAGCATGTCGTCCAAGTCCATATCTTCCAATTCAGGCCAAAAATAATCGGTGATCATGACGCGATAACGCTGACCATTCACAGTAACGTGACGATCGTTATCGTCGACGAAAAAATATGACCCAATAACGCCGCCGGCATGCAAACCGCACTAAACAGTTATTTTCTGTGGATGGAGTGGTGATTCATGAAGCACATGTGGATTTTCACCCGACAAATAACGCATATTTTGCTTATTGACGAACCCATTGAGCCAAAAATGAGCTCCGTCACTGAAGATGATTTTGCGATGAAATTCATCATCTTGGCGCATCTTCTCCAGAACCCAATCGGAGAACGTACGTCGCTTCAAATGGTCCATCGGCTTCAATTCTTGAGTCAGCTTGATCTTGTATGGGTGTAAACCGAGATCCTTACGCAAACTACGCCATAATGTGGTCTGAGCGACGCCCAATTATTGAGAACGCCGTGGAATTGTCTGATTTAGATCGTTTGCTACGGACGCCTGAACGGCAGATATATTTTCGACACTTAGAACAACCCGTTGTCTCACTGACACAGCAACATCACACAACGAATATGTAGACTCAAATTTTTGTATTAAACTTGTTATTGCCTGTCTACTAGGGCGAGAATTACGACCGAAAATTGGAGTTAACGTTCTTAAAGTTGCAGTCACCGACTCCAAATTTTGGTAGAAAAAATGACGTTGCTCGTTGGCGTACTTTAGCATGATGAAAATGTTGAGTTTACTGAATAAATTGACAGTGACAGTTTGATGATTAGTGAAAGAGTGCGTTCACAAATTAAATTCAAAGTTGTCAAGTCCCTATTGGAAAACCCTTTAATTTCATACCCTCAATTTGTTTTGAAATATGTCCTAATAAATTGTATAAGCCGCTAATTTGAAATAAATTTGAAAATAAAAAAAATTAAATAATATTGTAACTTGTCCAAAATAACATAAAAAACTTCAAACTTCATTGTGTTGCATTAATTTCCCTACAAAATGTATGAAGGTCCAGCTGGACCAATTCCATTGATGGGATGGGATGGTATTAGACAATCACGCCATATATTGTAATTTGCAGCAATTCCGCGAGCATGATATGCTTCAATAAATGTATTGTTAAACAATTTCATTATGAATTCTAGCATCTTTATTTAATTGTTTTTGTTGCACTAAGAGAAATCACGTCTTACATTTGTAAGTTGAGAAGAGGAACTGTATTTCTATTAGAATAAGTGTACTTTACAGATCATTAGAAAACTGTAATCATTTACATAAGAATTCAATTTAACCACACACGGTGGTTCACAGGTTTTTTTTTTTAACAAAATAAATTAATTATTTTAACAGTTTTAGAACCACAAATAAGGCATTGTAACAAATAAAATGCTGTACAATGGCTATTGGGTTCAAATAATTTTGATTTTATACGAGTATTTCTTGGAGAACCATTAAATGAAGATGGAGAATTAACTCTTATTCCAATATTTACAGTATCATTAGAGTTCAATTCTAAGTGATCAGTTAAGTTATTATACTCTTCTGACCTTAAAATAAACTGATTTTGTTTTATGAAATGCAGTATTATACCTCCAATATGTGTATTGTGCATACATTTCAATAACCAACTGCAATAATAATTTTTGAGAATGAAGTAAAAGTCTAAATTCATCACTAATTGAAAGCCGATAGCACGCATATTGCAACATAGTAACTTTATTTCTGGGCTGTCTCGTAACGGACGTATTTGGTGTTTTATGAAACAAATAAACGCATCATCTCCATACGAATAATATCGGATACTAGTGGATCCAATGATGAACTTAAAACCGCGATTTTTTTGACTGTACTATTGGTTTTAATTTTTTTTTCTTTAACGAAAAATAATATGGCATCACTCGTACTAAGCTGTTGCTATGCGAGGGAAAATAAATAAATTTTTAATTTTTTTGCAAATCATGTGCGTTTGTTCACTATATTTTTCCTGCCTTAACAGCACCTTTTTTGTGCACATTTATGACACAGTAGATTTCGAATGATATAAGTTTCATACGATGTATTCGCTGTTCACGTAATCAATATATTGATTACAACTATACAACTTTTTCTGCAGACTATTCAGCAATCATCGCAAAATAATTAGAATAAATAAATTAATTGTGGGCACGGTAAGTACCTAGATGCGGGACCACATGGGAACTCGGTACACCGCGTGCTGTTGACAAACGCCACATGGGTATTCCGGACTTTACAAATTCATTTGTATCGATCCCTTGAAAATAATAAATTAATAATAAAAGAAGATTTTCTATATTTTGTCAAAAGGATTAAAAATATTAACACTCTGTACTTGGTTTTACCACTTAGAATGACACTGATTTAGCATGAATCTTGGGAATTATGTCTGGATTCCGCGATCGATTGCGCTCTCTGAAGAAAGGTGGTGGACTGTAAAGTGAATTTGAGTGGTTTTAGTATGGCCAAATTATTTGGTTTTATATGGTTTTCTAAAACCACGGCTCATATACTACTCCTTTCATCAAGTTTAAGTTTCATTTTATACTTATTAAACGCACAACATATAAAAAGTTATTAGTAATCACCTCCCCATACCGATGGCCGCGATCTCTGAAGATAGCCAAATTCTGCCAAAGCAGCATTGAAGAAAATGATACAGACTTTGTTATCAAATTAATTCAATCCCAGCAGTCGATCACTTATCGCTAACATAAATTTCAATACGATCAAGTATTGTCATGCCTTTAACGTGGGATTTACTGTACATACGAGTACATACAGATTTGAAGACCCTCAGCAACAGCCAGTGTCGAACACAGAAAAAAATTTCGGGTGTTGTTTTGAAAAAAAATATAAATTTTTCATAAATAATATATATAATATATAATATATAATATATAATATATATAATATATATATATAATATATACTGAAGGTACTTGTGATACCCCAATATTTATATTTATATTTATATTTTATTATTTAAAAATTGCTTAAAAGTAGGACATATATTGTTGTAAGCCTTTATGTTATTTAAGAAACAACTATGTAAATCAATTATATATTTGAAAACATGTATATGTATATATATTATATATTAAACATTCAATGATTTGCCAAAATAGGTTAAAGCAACACGTTTATAACATCTTATGCTTGTGATTCCTCTCATCGCGATTGGCAGGGCGTTCCAAAGGCGTGTAACATGAATAAAAAATTGAAGTTGAGTGCTAAGATATTTAAATCGAGGCGGTATAAGTGCGAAAGACTACGAAAGCCTTGAAGGTAATCAGGTTGTTGTGTTTGAATGATTTGGTGCATGTAGCTTAGAGAATGAAATTCCAATAAATTTTCTAGACTGGTACCGCAGACTTGTATCGAGAAAAAATATACTCGTATATGGTCATATCGGTGTAAGTTGGATACAAAGCGTGCAATAATATTATATACAACATTAGTTTGCGGCTGGTCGCATAGTCCAGATCACAGAAAACTTCGCATCCATACAGCAAGACGGAAAGTAAAAGAGTTTCTGCCAGTAATAGTTTAGTTTTTTTTAGGAATGAACCTTTGAGTTACCCGAAGAAGACGAAGGCTTCCATAAAATTTTCAGATAGTACTGTTTAAATGGTCGTGCCACGTGAGGTTAGGTTAGGTTAGGTAAGAGTGGCTGTTGGAAATACCAACCCACTTAGGCCTATTTTGTGATGCCACTTGGATCTATGATCTTCTTACTACTGGAACCAGTTTGAGCTTATAATAAAGCGTAGGAGACTGTTAACGTCTATTTTTTCTAGATCGTTTAGGTCGTTGTAGAAGAAAGCTCCTAGATGAAGCTTCCTTCTCTGGGAGAGAGCTGGGCATGTGCAGAGTAGGTGGGGGATTGTCTCCTCCTCTTCCTCGTCCATGCAGCTTCTACAGAAATCATTAGTAAAAGCGCCAAGCCTTCTTGCGTGCTTGCCTATGAGGCAGTGTCCAGTAATGACACCTATTATGGCGCTTAGATGTTTCCTATTTAAAAGGATTTTTGATTTTGATTTTGCGGCCAGGGTCAATCCCGGACAGATTTATTAAGCTTATTGCAAGCAAACATATACTTAAAACTAACATTTTCACTTAAAAACTAAAGGGTGGGAGTGGTTAAAGAAAATAAGGACGTGAAGCATAGGTGGAAATAAGTATGTTCTTGAGGGAGAGTTTGCTGAGATGGTAGTCGAAGAGAGGCAGTACATCGTTAACTTCGCGAAGCATCCTAGACATTGGCTCCAGGTGTCCGTAATTCGTTCTGTGAAGATTGAGCCGGAAAAGTGGCACAGACCTAAGATTGCGGGGATTGGTGTTAAAAGAAATAATTTGAAGTAAGGAAGGACAGTCGATATTACCTACTAAAATTTGATGAATAAAGAGAATGTCGGCAACTTTTCGGCGTATAGAAAGGGGGTGTAAATTTATAAGTTTCAGCCGGTCAGTGTAAGGTTGTAAGTTTTGGCTATCATCCCAGGGAAGACCACGTAAAGCAAAGCGTAAAAACCTGCGTTGAACAGCTTCTATCCGGAGGATGTGAGTTCTGTAGTAGGGTAACCAAACTTGGCTGGCATATAGGTTATGTAAAGAGATTTGGTAACATAAGGATTGGAAAACTCCTTAGACCAGCGCTTGATAAAACCAAGGGCAGAGTTGGCTTTTTTTATTATACTATCAATGTGAGAACGGAAATTGAGTTCCTTGTCGCAGATAACACCTAAATCACGCAACTCATTCACTAAGGGAACAGACAGATTAAAGATTAGATAGCAACGAGGTGAAGTAGGGAGGCGTTTACGGGTATATGTTATAGCCTGACACTTATTGACGTTAAGCTCAAGAAAATTCTTCTGACACCAAGTACAAAACCTTTCTAGATCTTGCTGCAGAAGTAGGCTGTCTGAGAAAGATGATATATATCTAAATATTTTCATATCATCTAAGTAAACAGATATGTACTCGTATGAATTTTTAATGATACAAGCAACATCATTAATGGTCAGAATAAATAATAAGGGACCAAGGTGGCTGCCTTGGGGTACACCAGAGGAGGCTTTAATTGGGTCAGAAACCATGGACCTAAATAGAACATAGTAAAGTCGTTCATTTAAATAGGATTGAACCCAAGTTATAAAGTTTATCTGGAAACCAAGAGCCTTTAATTTTAGAAGGATTATATCATGAGCAATTCTATCAAAGGCGTTGCTGAAATCGGTGGCAATCACATCAACTTCATTTCCAAATTCCAGTGCACATAAAGTGCTGGATACGAATTCCGTTAAGTTGGTGGTCGTAGATCTGCCTTTGAAAAATCCGTGCTGCTTTGGGGAAACAATAGATTTACAATGGAAAAGCATTATGTCATAGATAATGCTCTCAAAAAGCTTAGGTATGCAGGACAACTTAGCAATTGGTCGATAGTTGGAAATATCGTCTTTTCTACCTTTTTTATGTAGGGGAATAATAAACGACCTTTTCCAGGTTGATAGAAATAATCCCTGCGTGATAGAAAGCTGAAAGAGAGCTGTAAGAGGTTGGGCTAGATGCATTTGACATTTCTTTAAAAATATAGGGGGAAGGTCATCAGGGCCAGCAGAATAATCATCTTTGAGTTTTATTATTTTATCTCTAACTTGCTCTAAAGTTATAGCTACCGATTCCAAAGTTGTTTGTGGGCAGCTGTTTAAGTAGGAAAAGTAAGAATGGTCTGGCTCTTGGGAATGGATGGCGAACGCTTGGCCAAAAAAGATTGCGAAGAGATTTGCAATAATTTGGGGATCGCTCGAGGACCTATCAAGAAAATTTAGGGATGATGGATAGTTATCCGATTTGCTTTTAGTTTTGATGAACTGAAAGAATCTTTTGGGGTCGGAAATGAGTGTGTGGTCCATTCGATTAAAATAGTTGTCATAAAGAGTTTCGCAAAGTACAGATACATATATTTAGACAGACTGGTAGTAGAAGAAATCGGTGTCGGAACGCGATTTCGCTTGTTACGAAGAGATCGCAGCTCTTTATTATACCAGGGTGGTGACGATGAGGGATTCCTTTTGGGTAAAAAAGGCACAGATTGGGAGAGACATTTTAAAATTTCGGTATAAAAGGATGCAAGAGCATCGTTAACCGTAAGGTTAGGGTTATTGTAGAGAAAGTTAAAATTGACCATACTGAGGAGGTTGTTCAGTTTAGCGTAGTTAGCCCTATGAAAATTAAAACTGTAAGAATATTCATAGGAAACGGGATTAAGACCATTGTCATATGTCAGCGTAAGAGAAAGGGGAGGGTGGTAACTATCCAACTTAGAAAGCAGATGTTTACTTTCTAAAACGACGCAATTATCTGTATCAGTGGCGAAGACTAGGTCGAGTTGTCTGCCGATGATCAGACACTTAGAGCGACTCAGATCCAGCCTTGGCCAGATCTGTTTGGTCGGTAGACATGTTTGTCCAGCAGTTCACCTAAGGTCTGTTCTTTTATTGGCATCTAGCTTTAGTGTTAGTTTGCACGTAGCGATTGGTATACCTATACTACCTTTGTCCGGTAGGATAGGTAGAGTGGTTCCAATTTTGGCGAGTTCATCGGCTCTCCAGTTCCCTGGAATGTCTCTGTGGCCCGGCACTCAACAAAGGTGAATGTTGAACTGCTCTGCCATCTCCATGAGAGATTATCGGCATTCAAGGGCGGTTTTAGAATATAATGAGACCGAGTCCAGGGACTTGATGGCGGCCTGACTATCCGAAAATATGTGGATATCCTTTGCAGATATCACGTTTTTCTTCAGCCAGGACAGAGCTTCTTTAATCGCCAAAATTTCCGCCTGGAACACGCTACAGTGATTTGGAAGGCGGAAAGAGAGGCTTAGATTTAGATTATCTGAGAAAACACCGCCACCAACTCCGCTATCGGTTTTAGATCCTTCTGTGTAGAGATGGATTGACTTGTCCTCCATGAAAGCATCCTCCTCCCAGAATGATCTAGAGGGCAAGCTTACATGGAAGTTTTTGTCAAACCAAAATTCAGGTATGGTGTAATCGATGTTCTCTGTGAGGATTCCTAAGAATGTTGGCGTGGCCAAATGAATTATTTGTCCACAGTTTAGTCGCTTTAAGGCAAATAGCTGCAGTAGCAGCGTCCACCAGACAACCACCTCGTAAGTAAGTATCGGTCTTATGACCGAGATGTATAGCCAGTGGGTTATGCGAGGTTAAAGGCCCCACAAATACTGAATTTGAAATCGAAACATCTGTTTCTATAAAATCTTTAAAACAAATATTTACTCTGACAAACACAACTACACCTGAAGTTATGCTTCCTAATAATAAAAATTACCAAGAAAGACTTAGAAAATATAAAGAGCCTCGCGCCCGTCTGTTTGCTTTAGAAGAGATAAAAACTGAAAGAAAATTTCGCTGTTTAAATAAATCACACCTCAGAAAGAGAAAACGGAAAATATATCGTACATTTATTGAGTCTTCTTCTTTAAACTCCAATGCAGACCCTAGACCTTATGTTACTGAAAATCTTAAATTCACAGGCTTGCTAGATAGTGGTGCTAGTTTATCTTGTCTTGGGAAAAACTGTTTGCATGCCATTCAAAACCTAGGCGTGCCAGTGCTGCCATTTAATTCTGCAGTCAAGACAGCGGATGGAAAGGAACAACAAATTGTTGGCAGAACAGTTGTTAAAGTGTCCAAAAGAACATAACTAAAGATATTAATTTGTATCTTATTCCATCTCTGTCCAAGCCACTATATCTTGGCATTGACTTTTGGCTCGCATTCGGAATAGCACCAGATCTAGTAAAAGAAATTTATTCCATCGAGAATTTTGTACCTGATTCGAATAAACACCAACTTTCAGCTGAACAGCAGGAAAGATGCCAGGTTGTAATTAATAAATTTCCTTCGTTTGCTAAGCTTGGCTTGGGGCGTACCAGTGTTGAAACCCATGTCATAGACACAGGTGAGGCGGAACCAGTCAAGCAGCGACATTATCCTGTTTCTCCTGCTATCCAGAAATTACTGTATGAGGAGTTGGATCCCATGCTTGAGTTAGGCGTTATTGAGGAGAGTTAAAGTGCGTGGAGTTCCCCAGTTGTTCTTATACATAAGCCAGGGAAAAACCGCCTTTGTCTAGACTCGCGTAAAGTTGACTCCCTAACGAAAAAGGATGCGTATCCACTTCCTCATATAGAAGGAATGCTAGGTCGGTTGAAGGATACATTTTTCATATCAAGCATTGACCTTAAAGATGCTTTTTGGCAGGGCCATTAGAGATCAAGTCTAGGGAGAAAACGGCGTTCACTGTGCCAGGTCGACCACTCTATCAATATACCGTCATGCCCTTTGGGTTGTGCAATGCACCTCAAAGGATGTGTAGGTTAATGGACAGAGTGATCCCAGCCGCACTGAGGGAACATGTGTTTATCTACCTGAACGATCTTCTGGTTATGTCATACGACTTTGATAGCCATCTCCGTATGCTTGAAACAGTAGCACAGTGCCTGAAAAATGCAAACTTAACAATAAATGTCGAGAAGTCTCATTTTTGTTTCCAATAAGTGAAATATTTAGGTCATATAGTCGGCCAAGGGCATATAAGACCAGACCCAGAAAAAGTGTCTGCTATCAACAACTTCCCCCCTCCAAAATCTTTAAAACAAATGCGACGATTCCTCGGCATGTATGGTTGGTATCGACGATTTATTCAAGATTATGCAACTTTAGCCGCACCATTGACTGACACGTTAATGAAACAAAACAAATTCGAATTCAGTGAACTTGCTTTTAAAGCATTTAAAAATCTTAAGGAAGCTTTGTCAACAGCTCCTGTCTTAACTTATGCTGATTTTTCGAAACCATTTATTATCCAGTGCGATGCCTCGAATTATGGGATCGGTGCAGTACTATTCCAGTTTGACGAGAAAGGAAATGAAAGACCGGTGGCCTTTTATTTTCAAAAACTGAACACAAGCCAACGTAATTACAGCGTTACTGAACAAGAATGCTTAGCTGCTGTTCAAGCTGTTAAAAAGTTTCATCCTTACGTCGAAGGAACACACTTCACTGTTATTACGGATCATTCTAGCCTTAAATGGCTTATGTCATTAAAAGACTTGAGCGGGCGACTCGCAAGATGGTCTCTGAGGCTACAGGCTTTTGATTTTGATATCAAACATAAGAAAGGCTCATCCAACGTAGTGGCACATGCATTATTCCGCGAATTTATCGATGAACTTACCACACCAATAATAACAACTTTTCCCACCGAAACTGCTTCACCAGAATTTCAATCTGCTGACTACCGAGAGCTTATGAAAACCATTTTGGAAAATCAGCTGAACTTTCCTGATCTGATTGTTAGAGATAATCTTGTCTTTAAAAAAGTTTATGTTATCGATATGGACATTGTGAAGTCAGGTTTACAATGGCGGTTATGGATTCCAAAGGAACTCATTCCCTCTTTGGTCAATAAAACTCATAACTCGTCGGAGTCGTCACATGGAGGAATTGCGAAAACTCTGCACAAACTTGGACAATTCTACTTTTGGCCGACTATGCAAAAGGATGTCCGTGATTTCATAAGAAATTGCGAAATTTGTAAACAAACCAAATCGACTAACAAAATTTTGCGACCACCTATGCAGAATCCGCCAAGGATAGAACGGCCGTTTCAAAAGATCTTCATTGATTTCATGGCTCCATATATTCGCTCCAAACGAGGTAATCTGTTTATTTTCATTGTACTTGATGCACTAAGTTTGTTTTGCTTAAGCCTATGCACAAGGCCTGTACAAATCTAGTTGTTCGATATTTGGAAGAGAACGTTTTTAATATGTTTGGTGTTCCAGAGTCAATTCATTCTGACAACGGGAAACAATTTGCTTCATCTCAGTTTCAGCACTTCTTAAAGAAATTTGGTATTAATCATACTAGAACAGCATTATATTCACCACAATCCAATATTAGCAGGCATTCGATCGTATCTAAAAGATAGTCAACAGGAATGGGATTTGCGCATCCACGATATACAGTTGGCACTTTGTTCATCGGTTCACCAAACTACAGGCGTATCTCCATACTATGCTCTGTTAGGATATGAAATGGTTGCTCATGGTTCAATGTATAATCTGCTGAATAAGCTTAAAGTGTTAAACATTGGAGATTTCCGAAACCTTTCAACTCCAGATCGACTAGCACTTATAAGTACTAAAGTAAAGGAAAATATTGCACAATCATATGCTAGAAATACAACTTAAGGTCAACCGTTACAACGTTTTTACCTGGTGAAGAAGTATATCGACGCAATTTTGTTCTCAGTAATGCATTGAAGAATATTAGTGCAAAAATAATGCCCAAAGTTTTTGAAATGTAGAATAGTGCGACCTATAGGAAAGTGCATGTACGAGGTTGAAAATTGAAAGGGTAACAAACTGGGAAATTTTCATGTCAAAGATTTGAAAAAATAAAGTGTGCTTGTATAAATGAGCATGAGAACTTTCGTGGGTCGAACTTCAGATCTTTTAAGTATGAAAGTAATTCCTAATTCATTTGCTTTTCCATCTTTCCAAGCATAACATAGAGTTATGCTCTATAGAAAATCCTTGGCCCTGTAATGGTCATCGCAAAGTAATTAGAATAAATGAATTAATAAAATCCGATTTTCTATGTTCTGTCCCAAAGATTCAAAACATTAACACCCTGTACTTGGTTTTACCAATTAAAATGACATTGAACTATGTTGGCAGTAATACTGAGCCGCAAGCCGCAATGATTTAACATGAATCTTGAGCATTATGTCTAGTTTCCGCGATCGACTGCGCTCTCTTGGATTTTGGCCGCGCTGCAGAAAGGTGGTAGACAGTATAGTAAATTTAAGTGGCTTGTGTATGGCCAAATTATTAGCAAATATGGTTTTGTAAAACCACGGCATATAATACTCGTGTTCATAAGTTTAAGTTTCTTTTTATACTCATTAAACGCACATATTAAACACGCATATTAAACAACATATAAAAAGTAAGCCGTCCCCACCTCCCCGGACCAAATTTCCAAAGCCAAATTTCAGCCAAAGCAGCATTGACGAAATTGATACCAGGTTAGGTAAGAGTGGCTGTTGGAAATACCAACCCACTTAGGCCTATTGGCCCATTGTGATGCCACGTGGATCTATGATCTTCTTACTACTGGAACCAGTTTGAGCTTTTAATAAAGCGTAGGAGACTGTTAACGTCTATTTTTTCTAGATCGTTTAGGTCGTTGTAGAAGAAAGCTCCTATGTGAAGCTTCCTTCTCTGAGAGAGAGCTGGGCATGTGCAGAGAAGGTGGGGGATTGTCTCCTCCTCTTCCTCGTCCATGCAGCTTCTACAAAAATCGTTAGTAAAAGCGCCAAGCCTTCTTGCGTGCTTGCCTATGAGGCAGTGTCCGGTAATGACACCTATTATGGCGCTGAGATGTTTCCTTTCTAAGAGGATCAGACACTTAGATCGACTCAGATCCAGCTTTGGCCAGATCTGTTTTGTCGCTAGACATGTTTGTCCAGCAGTCCACCTAAGGTCCGTTCTTTTATTGGCATCTAGCTTTAGTGTTAGTTTGCACGTAGCGATTGGTATACCTATACTACCTTTGTCTGGTAGGATAGGTAGAGTGGTTCCAATTTTGGCGAGTTCATCGGCTCTGCAGTTCCCTGGAATGTCTCTGTGGCCCGGCACCCAACAGAGGTGAATGTTGAACTGCTCTGCCATCTCCATGAGAGATGATCGGCATTCAAGGGCAGTTTTAGAACACAATGAGACCGAGTCCAGGGATTTGATGGCGGCCTGACTATCCGAAAATATGCGGATATCCTTTGCAGATATCACGTTTTTCTTCAGCCAGGACAGAGCTTCTTTAATCGCCAAAATTTCCGCCTGGAACACGCTACAGTGATTTGGAAGGCGGAAAGAGAGGCTTAGATTAAGCTTATCTGAGAAAACACCGCCACCAACTCCGCTGTCGGTTTTAGATCCATCTGTGTAGAGATGGATTGACTTGTCCTCCATGAAAGCATCCTCCTCCCAGAATGATCTAGAGGGGAAGCTTACATGGAAGTTTTTGTCAAACCAAAGTTCAGGTATGGTGTAATCGGTGTTCTCTGTGAGGATTCCTAATGTATTAAGAATGTTGGCGTGGCCAAATGAATTATTTGTCCACTGTTTAGTCGCTTTAAGGCGAATAGCTGCAGTCGCAGCTACTTGCTTGCTAAAAATGTCGAGGGGTGTCAAGTGAAGCAGAATATCTAATGCCGCAGAGGGGGTAGACCGCAAAGCTCCGCTTGTGCATAGACATGCTGTTCTTTGGACTCTGCTTAATTTAATGCGGTTGACTGCATTTTCCAAGGCTGTCCACCAGACAACCACCCCGTAAGTAAGTATCGGTCTTATGACCGAGATGTATAGCCAGTGGGTTATGCGAGGTTGAAGGCCCCATTTGTTCCCAATGGCTTTCTTGCAAGAGAATAAAGCTATTGTAGCTTTATTGACTCTTTCTTGAATGTTAGGTTTCCAGTTTAGTTTCCTGTCAAAAATGAGACCCAGATATTTTGCTGTATCGGAGAAAGCTAAACTGGTACCGTTTATTGAAGGAGGGTCTATGATTGGAATTTTATATTTCCTAGAAAAGAGGACAAGATCAGTTTTATGGGGGTTTATTCCCAATCCACAGCGATCTGCCCAGCAGGTTAATCTGTTAAGATTTACTTGGAGGAGTTCTTTAATGGTATTTAAATGTTTTCCTGAGACGGCTATGGCAACGTCATCCGCATAGGCAATCACTCTGCTACCACCCGCTTCCAGGTATATCAGTAGTTCGTTAACCACTAAGTTCCAGAGAAGGGGGGAGAGGACACCGCCTTGCGGCGTACCCTTACTGACATATCTTTTAGCAGAAGTCTCACCCAGTTTGGAGTTGATTATCCTGCTTGTTAGCATTAGATTAATCAGCTCCCCAAGTGAGCCGTCTACCTGCAGAGTTGACAGCGCAGTCGTGATTGCGGATGTGTTGACGTTGTTAAAGGCGCCCTCTATGTCTAGGAAAGCAACCATTGTGTACTCCTTATATCGTAGGGATCGTTCGATGTGGCTAGTCAGAGAGTGCAAAGCCGTTTCCGCCGACTTCCCTTTACAGTAGGCATGTTGAGCCGCAGACAGAAGTCTTGGATCAACTTTAGCTCGAATATGGATATCAATCAGTCGTTCTAAAGTTTTCAGAAGGAATGATGATAGACTTATAGGTCTGAGGTCCTTTGGGACCACATGAGAACATTTTCCAGCTTTGGGAATGAATACTACATTGACTTCTCTCCATAACAGTGGAATGTGGATAAGTTCTACACAGCTCCTCATAATATTTTCCAACACTGGTAGAATAATATCTGAGGATCTCCGTAGCTCGGCAGGTATAATACCGTCCGGACCAGCAGACTTGTATGGTTTGAAGCTATGCAGCGCCCAGAGCAGTTTGTCTCTCGTAATCAGACTATGAATTTTGGTCACGGTTGCAGTAGGCTTGTTTGGGCTGCTACTGGCCGCGAGATGGGAGCTACCTGGAAAGTGGGTGTCCAGAAACAGGTTGAGTGATTCATCACTTGAGGTTGTCCAAGAGCCATCGGTTTTTTTCAAACAGCTGGGCATCATAGGATTTGTGGAGAGGATTTTTCTTAGCCGCGAAGCCTCAGAGGTTTCTGTGATTTTGTCGCAGAATGACCTCCAGGATTGTCGCTTTGCCTTCCTCAGTTCTTTTTTGTATAATTTGAGGGATTCTTTATATGAGTCCCAGTCGGTCACTTTTCTTGTGCTTTTTGCTGCGTTGAAAAGTTTTCTGCAGGTGTTTCTGAGCAGTCCTAGTGCCGATGACCACCAATGTGGCTTTTTCTTGCCTCTTGGTTGAATAAGAGGGCAGGAAGCGGCCATAGCCTTATTGAGAGTCAGAGTAAATTCCCTGACTTTCATGTCGAGCTCATTGGTGTCACGCGGGGGACTTGATAGTTTAGAGGATATCGTTTCCGACAGTATTCCTCTATATTTTGTCCAATCAGTTTTCCGGTAGTTCCGGAAAGCTGGTTGGCTGGGGGGAGCATCACTCAGACTAAATTGGATGTATCTATGGTCTGAAAAGGAGTGTTCAGACGATACCATCCAGTTTGTTAGCCTTTGGGTGATGCTGTCGGAGACAAGAGTAATATCTAAAACTTCTTGTCGGTTTTTTGTTATGAAAGTGGGCTCATTGCCAATATTGCAAATTAAGAGGTTAGTACTTAAAATATAGTCTAAAAGTGACTCACCTCTATCATTGATATCGGTACTGCCCCATACCGTATGATGTGCGTTGGCGTCGCATCCGATTATGAGGCCAGTTTTTTGCCTTCCCGCTTCCAGTACCACCCTTTCTAGGTTATCACCAGGGAGAGGGCCCACTTGGTCGTGGCCAAGGTAAGCCGATGCCAGCCAGTATGAGCCTTTGGCAGTTTCTAATCTGGCAACGGTTAGGTCGGGGTCACTGAGGTTGGGAAGTAGAAATACATTAAGGCTACGTTTCACTAATATACAAGTTCTAATCTTACCTTTGTCTCTTGTATAGAGCGGAACGTATGAGGGTGTCCTAAGTCCACGAACCACGCCTTCTGCAATCCATGGTTCCTGGATTAGAATAATGTCTTCTGCGCTTTTGGAAAGACGCAGAATGAGTGTGGCCGAAGCCTTTTTTGAGTGGTGGAGATTAATCTGGAGAAACCGTATCATTGCTACAGTCTTCCAGAGTCGCCTCCACCACGGTGTTGTTGAGGTCCTCCGATTCTGAAGATGTGCCCAAGAGCTCATCTTCAATCTCTGATCGTGTAGAACCTCTATTTGCTTCGCCATCGGTTTCCATTTCCGACAATGTGTCAGAATAGGAGACCGACGGCTTTGTAGTCACCTCGGACAGATTTGAGTCGTCGCTATCCAATTCTGGAAAGGATATCGATGCTCCAAGATCCACGGTTGTGATGTCAGGTGTTAAAGGAGGAGGAGGTTGCTTATCAGCATCCAACTCATCCTTTTTGTACACCCTTAAATGAATGGATTCGAATCCAAACCGAATCATACCTTTCGTCTGCGCCAGAGGATTAAGGGATTCCTTATTGATCACAATTAACGCGCATCTATAAGAACCCCTTAGTTCCTCCAGTTTCGCGACTTTCCAGTCATGAGTCGGAAGAGTCGGGTTGCTGAGCCGGATGATTTCCAGGATATTTTCTGGAGAGGAGGGTTCGGCTGGAATCCAGTTCGAGTTCGAAACGAGTTCGAGGTCTACTAGGAATGTCTTCCTTAGATACGACCTCGAGTTTTGCACCTGGCCAAACCTCTCCTAAACCATCGATGGCCTTGGTGAAGAGATCGAGAGATCTCTGGTCGGAGCAAGCGATGAGCTTGACATGGCCTTGGTGCCAGCCAGCGTCGCTTGTGATAGGAGGTGGTCCTGGGTTCTCCCGCATGATGGCCAAGAAGTTGCTAGAGAGCTTCAACTTGACCAATTGCCACCGTTCCGGTGTAATGGAACCGTCGGTATCGCTTCTATCGATCACCGCGATCACCAATGCGTCCTTTAGGACTTCATTATAAGACTTCAGAGATCTGCTGTTGGATGGCCCAGGGGTTGTGGAACTATGTATTTTGGGCCTCTTGGAAACCGGTACGGTTTCCTCCAACGATCTCTGACGCTTAGAGGAGTCTTTTGACATTTTGTGAGCAATGGAAGCAGTGGGAAATCCGTCTTTTAGGATGTTTTTAGCCCACTCAACCTTGCTCTTTATTTCCGCACTTCTCTCCACCTCCGGAATGGATCCGAAGGTTTTGATAATGCGTGAAGCATTTCGGCGTCTTATGTATAGCGCCTTAGATGGAGCTTGCCGATGCGGCTGAGCTCCAGATTCCTCTTTGGAGGGAGGAGTTTTGGTAGCAGCAACAAGTCCGTGGCCTGCCACAAACTTGCTGCTGCTGGGGGCGGGGGAAGTGATAGGACCATGGCTTGCCACAGTCTTAACACTCCCCGAAGGAGTTTTGGTAGCAGCGACAAGTCCGTGGCTTGCCACAAACTTGCTGCTGCTAGGGGCGGAGGAAGTGATAGGACCATGGCTTGCCACAGTCTTAACACTCCCTGAAGGAGTTTTGGTAGCCGCGACAAGTCCGTGGCCTGCCACAAACTTGCTGCTGCTAGGGGTGGAGGAGGTGATAGGACCATGGCCTGCCACAGTCTTAACACTTCCTGAATTCTTTTTATTTGGCTTGTTCCTTTTGCCTTTAGAGGATGGCGCACCATGGCCTGCCACAGTTTTGCCTCCTCTCGGCAATGCAGGAGCCTTGCCGGTAGTCGGTGTAGTCACCGTTCCACCGCCCGGTAATTGAGGAGTACCGGCCTCGGTTTTTGTTGTCAGGTTATTGTCCATAATAGTCCCACGAGTAGCGGAGAAAGGGATGTCCATCTGTACAGAGATCCGCCATATACAGATAAGGCTAGCTAATCCGGAGGTCGCCAGGTATCCGGATACTCCGTTTGCGACTGAGCTATTTTTGGAGATACTGGGCCCTCAGCCAGGTTGATCTTCGGCACGGGTCGTATAACACCTTGATCCAGCCCAGGGGAATGATGGAGTGCTTTGGGAGTTGGGGAGGGAGGGGGAGCATCCTTTGGTTTCAGGACTCGTCTGGAGAATTCCTTCTCGAGAGTCATTGACCCTACTCAGCCTCTACAACTCGACAAGTTCGATGCTCACGGTAGAAGAAATTGATACCAACTCTGCTATCAAATTATTTTAATCCCAGCAGACGTTCACTTATCGCTGACATTTGTAGTAAGCTGACGTTGTAGTAAGATCAAGTAACGTCACGCCTTCAACGTGGGATTTACTGTACATACATACATATTTGAAGACCCTCAGCAATAGCTACCAGGAGGAGCAGAGCATCAGAGCATCAGAGCATCAGAGCATCAGAGCGTACAGTTTTCGTACTTTTTCTTCAATATATAATACTATTCAATAATCTTTAATACTAGATTGTTTAATCTTTATTTAATAAGTCATTTGTGTTGATTAAAATTTCTGAAGCCTATCTGAAAATAATTTTTGTAAATATCACAGTTAGTATCATTATCACAGATCGAATACCTATATACATACATGTAAATTAATATTAGATTCTTTTCATGCATTAAGTTCTTATGAATGTAACTTTATCAATTTAATAAAAGCTCTATAAAAGTTCCGGTTTTTGTGCGCACAACAACTGCTGAGGAGAACAATATCAAGGTACGAGTATGTTACATTTTCACTTATTCACACGTTTTCAAGAACTTTATATGTATCACCATTTGAATTTAAATTTGTATGATTAAGCTTGCTTTGAGTTATTTGATTCAAGTAAATTAAGTCCTAAATATGAAAATATTAACTTCGATTTGTCAATAAATTTGTTTAAATATGATAAAAGTGATGGTTTTGTTCTGATAATATGAAGAACTAGACAGATGTGACGAGAACATATGTGGGTAGATGGAACTAAATGTAGGTTGAAGTAAAGGAGAAAAGATATATAGAAATAGGGAGTTATTCCTAAGGGATAAGGGAATGACCATGGTGAGGAGCTCTTTTATAAGATGCTAGAGGGACTATCCAAGGCAGTGGTAACATCCCATTCCCTCATTATTTAATTAGTGCTGTAAGATAGTAAGGCACGTTTTATTTATTTCTTTGTGTGGTCATGTGGAGTGAAAGATCGCCCCTAATTTGACGAGCTCTAGCGAGGCTTCGATAACGTGCCGAAACTCACTCCATGACAAGGGACTACAACTTCTTGTTCCAGCCTAATGATAACATGAAAAGCGTCATAACATCAAAATGTTAGCGGGACAATGCGACAATATAGACGTTTAGCGCTTTTACTAAATAACTTACCGAGAGACGCAATCCAAAACAATGTTCCGCAAAGGACTACTATTGTTAAAGCATTTAAGCGGCAGTGTGATTGTTGGTTCCCAACAATATTTCCATCCCTGTGGTGCACCCTAACTCAAACGTCATCCTGGCTTATCAACACGCACTTCCTTGAACGAAGTATACGCGCCGCCACTAAATATCATGCAAAGCAAACAAATATCACAAACCACGAAATGATCTGCCGACCGGTCACAAGAATGACAGGCAGCAGGTCAAAGAACATGCCGACTCACTCACACCGACGCTAAATCCACAAGGGACTGGGAAATGGTCACTCCAGAGTGCTGTCAACACATGAAGTGAGAGAGCATTCAGCGATAGAGCCATCCCGTTCCCTCAATGTAAAGTAAGGGGCATTGTTAACAAATGTAAAAATATTATTGCATTATAAATGAAGAGTATGGCACATAAATGCAGGGTCAATGACCATATACGTATCAATGTAAAGAAAAACCAGCTGTTTTACAAGGTACAGAGATTAAGAGGTTAGTGCGTAGAGCAGATTAAAACAGTTGAATTCACATCTTCATCAAATAAAGAGCAATAAAAAATAAGACGTTTTTTATTGTTTCTGAAGCGTTAGGAGACTTCTTCTCCAACCATTAAAAATTAATTCTCGGCTCATCTAGCCCAGAACAGTGATAGTCCCTAATTCGAGCAAGAAGCGCTTCGAAGTAGAAATTTCTCAATATTTGGAGAGTGTCTTTGAACATTTCAGAATAGCAAAAGAGGTAGCCAACAGCCCAATGTGAAGGATCGCTCGATTGCGTTTTTTTTGCAATCGAATCTGGAGGATTAAAAAAAGACGTCTAGAACTGTGGTGACGTTGACTTGCGATTTTGACCTGATCAAACAGAAAAATTTTATAAGGATTATTGTTGTTATTAAATCTTTCCGAGCAAAAGAAAAAAACTACAAAAACGACAGAGGCATACAAAATTCCTTCTGATTCTGCATAAAATTTATCTTGAGCTACTCTTCCTTGTTTACGAAGTGTACGGGCTTCTTTTGATGCCAAAGATGCCTCCTGTTCGTGCGGTCGGAACTTCGTCGCTCTTAAATCGAGCGTGCACCTACGGCCGAAAATACGCTGCCATTTCGAAACGAATAAAGATTTTGCTTTGAAATTTTAAAAAAACATTCTTGAGATGTTGTAGAATAAACAGAAAAATTTTCAAAGAATAAAAATTTCGGGACCTTCCGCCTTAATGCTGAATTGTCTTTTACTGAGTTTCCATTCCTTAATTTTTTTAGAATTTCAATAGTTATATTACTTATCTTGTTTACTATTTCAATCGATACCTTTTTAATCAATACTTGTTTATTATTACTTTCTGACATTTTATTAATTTTGCTTTCAACTATTGCGAATTTATTGGTCACAATTCAAAGCAATCCACTTACATGCGCTTCCTATAAAATTAAGGGATCTTTTCGCTTTTCTCGGGTTAAGCCTGTAGAGGAGGTCTTGGAGCTGGGATACTTCGTGGGACAGGAAGGGATAGATGGAGTAAATGCTACTAATATTGTAGTAAACTGTTCGTGCGATGTTATGAATTAGATTTTAGTACTTCTAAATCGTTGATGAGCTTAATGATTCCTTTCTGTACTCTGGCCATTCCGGATTGGGAATTTGTATAATCCAGAACTTGGACTTCGGCTAAGCAGCCAATGGCATAAAGCAACAATAATAGTATTCCCACGCTGTGCTTTGGATGGCTCCTTTTTATCCGTTAGATGGTGACTCAAGATTCTCAAATACAACAATTCACAGTCACTTATGAGGGCACGGGCTTGCGTGGGTTTTTCCTTACACTAATTCGGACCAGTAACTGTGATTTTTCCCTTTTATTGCGAGCTGATAGGAACTCGCTTTTTAGGGCGTACGTACTGTTATAGATCTCCGTAGTTATGTGAACTATTTAAAGTCACTGAACTAGTTCTACTAACTAAGTCTCGGGAGCTACTCGAGGCCTCTGGACTTGTCGTATACGCGAAAATCGCGGAAGCCATTTTAGGCCATTGGGCTTACACTAAAATCGGAACATACGAATCCGGAACAACTACAAAAATTTATTTACATTTCACAACAAAGATTTCGATATACAAATTTTCTTAATACCTTTTCTGTGTATTAAGTAATAACATAGAGAAAGGTTTATATATTTCCGCTATAACGATCAGTGAAGATCATTGCCAGAGTCAATATGGTGGGTATGCATGTTAGTGTTAGTAAAGGGTATTTTTTTTAGAGGTTTTTTTTTTTTAAACTGGCCACACTTTTCCGTAGAGGTTGCCAATTTTGACAGTTGAAAGTTGATTTGTGGTTAATACATTTTACGATGAATATATTAACGCCTGCAAATTGTGCAAAACTTATTTTGAAATGGTTCGGTTCGCCAAACTTATTGTGCGCTACGTCCATTTTACGGTCGACATAATCGTCCATCTGAGCAAGTTATTCGTAACACGATGAATAGTTTTCGCACCAGGTACACTCTAGTGGATAATACGCATCCCCCGAGATGAGAAACTGTGCGAGCAGAAGAAGTTATTGCCGTTGTGGAGTGTTGAGAGGAATCCGAATGAGTGGAGGATTCGCCATCGTGCATAGCAATTGGAGCTATGCCCTTCCACTTTGTGGAAGATATTACGGAAAGATCTTGGCTTAAAAGCTTATAAGATCCTGCTTGCGCAAGAGTTGAAACCGCGTGACCATTATACGCGTCGTAGGTTTGGTGAATGGGGCGAAAACATAATTCACCTTTATCTTCATTTTCAACGTAAAATTCCGAAGAGGCAGTTTTAATGGATATGTAAACAAGCAATTTACATATTACATTTGGAATTTGGAGTGGAGAAAACACAGAAGCCTTTGTCGAGACGCCCTTGCAACCATTAAAACTCACTGTTTGATGTGCTTTATGAGCTGCTGGAATCATCGGCCCATATTTCTTTAAGGACGATGCCGGACAGAATGTTACCGTCAATGGAGAGCGCTATAGAAACATGACTTCTGACTACTTCGTTCCTCAGTTGAATGGCATTGACCTGGCAGAGCTTTGGTCTCAACAAGATAGCGCAGCGTGCGACACGGCGTGAGACACCATCAATTTATTGCGGGAAACATTTGCTGAGCGCATAATTTCACGTAATGGACCTGCAAACTGGCCTCCACGATCCTGTGATCTCACACCTTTAGATTAGATATGCCGATATACCAGAAAAGTTGGACGACTTCGAATTTAACATTCGCCGTATTGTTGCTGATATACGGCCCAAGTTATGGCGCGGATATGTCCGTTATTATATCTAAACACTAATGGCATAAAATAGTCTATTAATAAATATCATAGACATTAACACCAGCTTCAAGTATTTACATGTTATATTGTTATTGCCAGAGCCTCTCGATCGACAAATTTGGGTGCAATTTTTTCTATGAGAATTATGTGCAGGGCTTAAAATAGATTTTATGTTTTCGGTTTCGCAGTAAGCACGTACTGTTTACTGAAGAGAGTGATTTCTTCTTAAGTTAAGTGATCTTTTATAGTGAATTAATTGGTAGCAATTAGTGTCATTCAGTTTTACACAAAAACAATTTGCATTATCGAACGATTAGGCAGTCGAATATATAAGGCATGGAAAGTATACTAATGCTCTAATTATATGATATATTTTGTACTCACCTAATAATATCACGTGCTCCTATGTATGTATGTAGTTTTTTTAATTGATGCAAAATGTTGTTGTTCAATATCAGACTCAGGGCATATTGAGCTGATTGTCTTGTATTGTCGGTGTGCCAAATAAACTATGCAGTCAGTTATGCATCTGCCATTAGCATTAAACATTTATACATAGTTTATTAAAACAGGGTTTGAGAATTAAAATGAATAACAAATATGTATATGTATTGTTGGCGATTGTATGTATTTGACGTGGTTTCCCAGTGGAGACTATAGTGCGACTTAATTGTAAAAAAAAATCCTTGTTCGAGAGAAGAAATTGCTTGTTGAAGGAGAGATCTTCCGTCAACTTCCTTATAAGAACAAGTTTCATATTGATTACGCTACATTAATTTGCATTTCGAAGATCTACAGTAATGATCATTTCAGTATGAAATCAGCAAGGGTTTGGGGACGAATCACTTTCATGTTTTCAATGCGAATTCAAGCCTTTTGTTTGTATATAATGATGATTAATGATTGTTAGATATTGTGCAGGATCTACTAAAAGAATTATGCCGAAGCGAAAAAGTAATACATATGAGCGATCTACTGTAAACGCAAAAAATCAACGTTTAGCACTACAACAAGAATCTGGACAACAACGGGATCAACGCCTTATTAAATAAGGGAACTCGCTTAGAAAGATCGACTCGCCTACCCGCACTGAAAAACAATGCATCCAAGAGACGGACTGCTGAATCAATGTGGTCCTTAAAAGAGCGATCTGTGTGTGATTACAACCACGAAATAAACTATATTTATGATCCAGTTTGATAATAGGCTCAATGACAAACTTTCGCAAAGGTTAGAGTTAGGTAAAAGTAATTGTTGGAAATACCAACCCACTAAGGTCTATTAGCCCATTGTGATGCCACGTGGATCTGTGATCCTCCTACCCTTGGAACCAATTTGAACTTATTATGAAGTGTAGATCTTTAGATCGCTTAAGTCATTATAAAATAAAGCTCCTAAGTGAAGTTTTCTTCTTTGGGACATATGATGCGCTGAGATGTTTCTTATTTAGAAAAATAAAACTCTTAGAGCGGTTCGGTCTAACACATGTTGATCCAACAGTCCATTTAAGCTCTGTTCTTCTGCTAGTATACCGATGATACCCTTTTCCGGTAGAATAGGTAGAGTGGTTCCAATTTTAAAGAGATCGTCATCCTTAAAATTCCTTGGAATATCTTTATGCCCCGTCAACGAACATAGTTGAAGGTTGAACTGCTCTGCCATTTCTCTAAGAGATGATCAGAATTTGAAGGCGGTTCTAGAATTTAATGAAACTGAGTTCAGGGACCTGATAGCGGCTTGATTATAGATAACACGTTTTTCTTCAACCAGGACAGAGCTTCTTCAATCGCCAAAATTTCTGCCTGGAACACGCTATGGTGATCTGGAAGACGGAAGAAGAAGCTAAGATTTAGCTTATCTGACAAAACACCGCCACCAGCCCCGCTATCAGTTTTAGATCCATCTTAGTAAAAGTGGATTCACTTGACCGGTTTGAAACATCTTCTTCCCAAAAGGATCTAGAGGGGAAGTTAACGTGAAAGTTGTTGTCAAACCAAAGTTCTGGTATAGTATAATCGATGTTATTAGTAAGTATTCCTAGTATTTTATATAAGCGTGGCCAAATATATTATTTGTCAAATCTATAGCCGCTTTAAGGCCAATAGCTGCGGACGACTGCATTGTCTAAGGCATCCACCATACCACAACCCCGTAGGTGATTATCAGTTTTATGACCGAGATGTATAGCCAGTGGGTTATGCGAGGTTGAAGGCCCTATTTGTACCCTATGGCTATGTTGCAATAGAATAAAGCTAATGTAGCTTTCTTGACTCTTTCTTGAATGTTAGGTTTTTTAGAAAAAGCCTAAATCCGTACCGTTTATTGAGGGGGGTCTATAATTGGAATTTTGTATTTTATAAAGGCTTATTCCCAATCCACAGCGATCTGTCCAACGGATTAATCTGTTGATATTTAGTTGAATGAGTCCTTAGTATTAAGATGCATACCTTAGACGGCTATAGTAACGTCATCCGCACAGGCAATCGCCCTGCTACCACCCGCTTCCAGGTGTATCAGCAGTTCATTAACCACTAAGGTCATGAGAAGGGGAGAAAGGACACCGCCTTGCAGCGTACCTCTTCTGATATAACTTTTAGCATCTTTAGCAGAAAAATGTAGCAGTTTGGAGTTGATTATCCTACTATTTAGCAGAATAATCAACTCCCCAAGTGAGTCGTCTACCTGCAGAGTTGATAGCGCAGTTGTGATTGAGGATGTATTGACGTTGTTAAAGGCACCCTCTATGTCGAGGAAAGCGACCTTTGTGTAGTCTCTGTATTGTCGGGATCGTTCGATGACTCGTCAACCTTTGTAGAGCCATCTTCACGGACTTTCCGTTGCAGTAGGCATGTTGAGCCATTGAGAAAAGTCATGGATCAATTTTAGATCATATATGGATATCAATCTGTCATTCTAGAGATAGCCATATAAGCCTGAGGTCGATTGGGATAACATTGATTTCTATCCATGATAATGGAATATGGATAATTTTTTCGAAGCTCCTCATGATATTCTCTAGCGTAGGCAGAATAATATCTGAGAACCAGCAGATTTGTATGTTTTGAAGCTATGCAGCGCCCCAAGCAGCTTGCCTCTTGTAATCAGACCGTGAATGATAGTCACTGTTGCAGTAGTCCTGTTATAGTTGCTGCTGGCCGCTAATGATATTGAGTGATTCATCACTTGTGGTTGTCCAATAGCCATTGGTTTGTTTCAAACAGCTAGGCATAGTAAGATTTGTAGAGACGATTTTTCTTAGCCGCGATGCCTCAGAGGTTTCCGTGATTTGGTCACAGAATGACCTCCAGGATTGTCGCTTTGCCTTCCTCAGTTCTTTTTTGTATAATTTGAGGGATGCTTTGTATGAGTAACTATCAGACACTTTTGTTTCCTGCTTTTTGCCAGGTTGAAAAGTTTTCTGCAAGTGTTTCTAAGCGGTCCCATTGCTGATGTCCACCAGTGCTGCTTTTACTTGCCTTTAGGTTGAATAAGAGAGCAGGAAGCAGTCATAGCCTGATTGCGAGCCAGGATGAAAACCTACACTTTCTCATGTCAAGCTCGTTAGTGTCAGGCAGGGGACCTGAGAGTTCAGAGGATAGTGTTTCTGACAGTATTCCTCGGTATTTTGGCCAATCAGTTTTCGGACAACTCCGGAATTCTGGTTGGCTGAGAGCAGTATCACTAACACTGAATTGGATAGATAGGTAGATCAATTTTATTTCTTATGATTTCAGGATACAAGAGATTAATATTTATATAGCATATACAACAACAAATAAGTTCTAAAAAGAATATAAGAAAATTATGTGACATTCTGTTTTTTAGTATACAAATGTAATAAAAATAGAGTTGAATGCCACTTTGATTGGCTGAAACAATAAAACTTAAGTTGTGGGTGGGGTGACCCTATAAAAAACACTTTCATAGTAGAACAAAAATGAATTCAAAAGTAACAAAAATATATTATTAATTATAACCAAAGTTACTGCTGAAAGATGCATTAATTATTATATTAAAACAAAATCAAACAAAGAATTGAAAATATACCAAAATATCAGAAATAATCGATTCTAAACCAACATAGTCAAAGCGAAAGAGCCAAATTTTAACTAGTTTTATAAACGCTCCAGGTATTGCTACTGCCCTGATGGACTGCGGGAGTTTATTAAACAACCGATATGACAAAACAAAAAAAATTAAGATATGCAGTAGTACGGAAATTGGGTACACATATGTTTGAAAAGTTTACACATAAATTAAAAATAGAAATAAGACGAAAATTGCGATTAGCAGAATTCATAAGGAACGTTTTCAACACCTCAAAACAATACAAATGGCGAACGGGTAGAATTTTCAGGTCACGGAACAAAGGATATCTAGGATGTCTACGAGGTTTTCGACAAATTATTCTTAAAATATGTTTCTGCAAAATCAGCACCGGATGTATCTTATTTGGGTGCAAACCGCTCCAACAAGCAATTGTACCTCTCCAATTGTAGCTCAGAATGGAAAATATCGTAATAGATTATCTTTAAAACCTTGGTAGAACCTACATGACGCAAATAATAAAAATGTCTAAGTGTGCATCGGAAATACTTTCTCAATGTATCTGCATGATTCGAAAAGCTCATTCTAGAATCAAGGGTGAGCCCCAAGTACTTGAAGTCTTGTACTATTTCTATTAAAAAAACTTTTATCACTGCAGTTCAGATTACTACAAAAAGTGGGAGAGGGAGGACCAGACTTATAATTGCAGTTAGACAATTTGTATCTTTGACATAAATTTGTGCGAGGAAGGTAAGTGGAAGAACATTATTTTGGTTTGGAGCTTATAACTAGATTGTGTTCAGTAAACTAGTGCTCAATAGATTCAGAACCCAATTTATATCAGATATTAGATCCAATGGACTGTTCGATCCATAAGTGAAACCCGTATCATCTGCAAACTGTAGGTGATCCTTTGAAAATAAGAGCGAACAGTGAATTAATGTATTGTAGACTAAAAACAGAAGTGGATCCAAAACAGATCATTGTTGTACACCCAGATTAAAGTACTTAGATTCGCTCCTTATTACATTTATCTTCACTCTCAGCGACCTGTTACCAAGATACGAACTGAACCAATTGAGGACGAAACCACGGAGACCTGCTTTTTCAAGTTATCTCCACAGACAATTGTGGTTGACCAATTGTCGAAGGCTTTGGCAATGTCGATAAATAAGCTGGCTGTACATTTTTTCCCATCTATCTGTGACATTATTTGAGAACAAAACTTTTAGAGGGCATCTTACGTTGGCTTTCCTTTTGAAAACCAAATTGAACTATTAGAAAACTCACTATCCTATTTGTCAAATATTTTTCAAAAACTTTACTAAGAACTGGAAGAAGTGAGATTGGCCTATAGTTAACGATTTCAGAAGTGGAGCCTTTTCTAATAGAATGACATCTGCACACTTGAGACAGTCAGGAAATACCCCCGAAATACACGCAACGATTATAAATATCTACAAAAACATCCACTATTAAACATGCAATCTGTTTAAGGATAAAATTCGAGCTCCACAAGTATTCGGATTAGTTAAAGTACCAATAACTTTTAAGATTTCGAGAGGAGTTATGGGTTCAAAAACAAAACAAAACTATGTGCAGCGATTCAGAATATTCACAAAAATACGTACATACAGTGAGAACAAATTGATTGGACTGGACGAGGTAGTAAACTGCAGCCTATATTAACAAAATAGCAATTAAATACATCAGCAATAGCAAATTTGTTAGACACCTCGCAGTCATCAACACGTAAACAGTAGGTTTTTTTGAAAAATTAGATTTATTATTATTCTGTTTATTAACATTCGTTTTTTAAATTTCCTTTTGCAGAGCTGAATTGAGCACGGTAATAGCTAGGTATAGCGGCATATCGGAATCTCCTTTTTAAGTTCGTCACATAATTTATTATACTTAGGTAGGACTAATACCAAATTATCGGGATACTTATTACACATCATTCTGAGTTTATTTTTACCCATAACTTTATTTAATAGGAATCTAGATATCCACGGTTCAAGTCTCTTAACCGGCTTTTTGGCGGGCAGGAATGAGGAACAACTTAACATATTTTTCTTAAGGGAATCAATAAACAATGCATGGGCAGTAGATGTATCACTACAAGCATATACCCCTTCCCGAAAACTCATAAAACAGATTGTTTTTTAGCTTGCTAAAGCTAATTTTCATTATTTGAGAAGATTTTGGAATTTTACAAACCTTGATCACTGAGGTGTTAAACGCCCATAAATGTGGTATAAGCAGCTACCTGAAACAGTCCTAGTGGGCTCATTAATAAAGCATGTTAGACCATGTTATACTAGTAATGCCTAACAACTACAGTAAAACTCGATGGACACGCTTCTCCGCAACCTTGGCAAGAGCGCTCTCCTCGAACACGCTCCACCCACCGTCCAATAGGAATTTGTCAAACGAGGAGATCGACAATTACCTAAACCAAATGGACGAGACAATTAAACAAACTATGGACACTGCAATACCGCGGTATCGACGCACGACTAACGAAGACCTGTTCCGCAATCCTACTATTGACGCACTGCACCGACAGAAAAGTAGACTTCTGACAAGACTTAAAAACTTGTACAGACAGTTAACTGACCGACAAGACCCGGAGATTAGGACACTGAAGTCGTCGATTAAAAATATTCAAACGCTAATAAAAGAAAATTACAGAATTTCTGTAAGTTTGTATTGGAACAACAAGGTTCGGGCTGTAAACACCAGCAACCCGAATATGTTTCCGCAAATAAATAAACTATTTCGGAGAAAAAATCAAAACGACCTTCAGTGTCTTAAAATAGCCCGGACAACAGACAACGAACGGTTACTGACAATAGCAGGCATTGATCCAAATGAGGCCGCTGATGATGACGACTTCTTTGTGATCGAGGATCCACAGGAGAAGGTTGAGGCCATAGGGGCGACTTTCCAGGAAGTATACACTGATACCACTAGCCCTAATTACGACCTGGACAGTCGCGTCGTTGTGCACGACTTCTGCGTTCGAAATGAAATAGAGAACTGGCGATCCGAGGGCTCTGGTTTCACCCGGTTTAGCGACGAAAATATGGCAAATAACGTCATTGACAGAGAGGGTGGCCTACCCCCATTCATTTCGAAGGAGGGACTCCATGAGATCTTCGACACAATCAGAGCAAAGAAATCAGTGGGGACCGATGGTATTCCGAATATCGTGCTTCGACATCTTCCTCTAGAAGCGGTGGACATCTACACCACCCTGTTTAACCCTTTGTCGACCGACGGTACTTTTAAGTACCAACATGTTTCACTTCAAATAAAATCACTATACGAACAAATTTGGACTCTAAGACCCAACGAGACGTTTAAGTACAATTTTAGCTCTATGTATTTTGCTGTTGATGTATGTTTACCTCAGTTGGGCCACAGATATAACGGTTCTTTCGATATCATAGTAGACTTTGAAGGGAGCAAATTTAGTTGATTTTGGTGTTTATCAACTAAAGTGGTTCTTGCAAGTTTTCGTCAATTTATTGTAAGTTTTAAGTTTATGTGCATATTGAATTATCAAGAAAACACGAAATCAGTTGAAAAAAGTTGGTATTTTTATACATTTTCATCAAAATAGTAAAGTGGACTGGTAAGTACCGTTGGGTTGTGTGATCATTTTATGTGCAACACATTTTCTTTTTTTATTTCTTATTTATTTCGAGTGTTTTGATAGTTATTCTGTTTTTCCGTATTATTTTCGTGTAATTAGTGCATTATGTCAACTTTCAAGAAAGTCGTAATGAAGGATGACAAAATTTTCGCTATGCTTGAGGAATTACCTTTTGACAATGGTGACAATACCGACCTCGAATCCGAAGACGAACTCGATTTAATTACAATTCGTGAAGCAATCAAAGCTGCTCCTGAAATGGAGGAGGAGAAGGAGCCAAATGATGTTGTGCTTCAAGAGGAGCTTGAAGAATTGTTGGGCAATGGCGAATATTCGGAAAATCGTCCGGGATGTAGTCATTCGAAGCAAAATATGCCCGGGAAACGTATACAAACTGAGGACGAACCAAATCGCCAATGGAAAGCTAAGAGTTGTCAATCGGAAATTCCTGAATACTGTTTACCCGAGGGTCCTATTGATGGATTATTTGAGAACTGCGTCAGCCCAACTGATTTTTTTGTATCCTTTCTGGAAGGTGTACTGGATAATATTGTCCAGCAATCCAATCTCTACGCCGTTCAGAAAAGCAAGATACTTGATTTGAAGAAGGGTGAACTGTTGTCATTCATAGGGATAAACTTTCTCATGGGATACCATAAACTTCCTAGCTGGAAGCACTTTTGGTGTGAAAGTGAGGACTTGGGAGTTTCTTTGGTGGGCAAAACGATGAGCCGGAATAGATTTGATGCTATTCTTAGTAATTTGCATGTGAACGACAACAGCCTTATTCCAAAAAATAATAAAGATCGACTTTTTAAGCTTCATCCAATGATCGATTCCTTAAACGAAAAGTTTGGCAGTGCTTACCATGGGACAAGACAGCTTTCTGTTGACGAGTCTATGATTCTTTTCAAGGGCAGAAACTGTATGAAACACTATAATCCCATGAAACCTATCAAAAGGGGGTATAAATTATGGTGCTTAGCTGACCAACATGGCTATGTTAAGAAGTTTACTGTTTACCAAGGAAAGGACGAGCAGCTTGAAAGTAAATACGAGAACTACGGTCTTGGAGAAAGAGTTGTCTTGTCCATGACAGAAAAAGAGTGGTCAAATGATAAAATCATCTTTTTCGACAACTACTTCACATCGGTGAGATTGCTAGCGAAACTGAAAACGGAAAAAACTCTAGCTTGCGGCACAATTCGGGCAAACAGAAAAGGCAATCCAAAAAATTTGAGAGACGATAAAAAAATGAAAAGAGGAGATTTCGACTATCGTTCTTCGAAAGATAAGATCAGTTTTTACAAATGGAAAGACACTAAAACGGTACTGTTAGCTTCAAACCATCACGGTAAAGAGCTTTCAACTGTAGCCAGAAGGGATAAATCGGGAGCGCAGCACTATGTAAGTTGCCCTAAAGTTGTAAAAGACTATAATACGTTCATGGGAGGAGTTGACCATGCTGACCAACTTCGATCCGCATACGGCCTTGACCGGAGATCCAAGAAATGGTGGCATCGTATTTTCTGGGGAATTTTAGAAATAGGTTTCATTGTTTACTGCCAAGTAAACGAAAAAATGCCTCTGCTCGAATTTAAAAGATGTGTAACACTTGGACTTATATCGAAGAAACACTTAGCTGTTGATAAACGTGGTTTGAAAAGAAGATCGTTAAATGATGAATCTCCAAAAAGCAACAAAAAACGAAGAGGCAAAACAGAATCCGTTTCAAAGGACGTGCGACTGGGTAATCTGGGAGTTCACTGGCCAAAGTTTGTTGAAGTTCGGGAAGGTGCGAGGTTTGTAGCATCAACAAAATACAATCAAAGCCATACTCAAAGTGCAGTCATTGCAACGTATACCTTTGCTGCAACGACAAAAAAAACTGCTTTGCGTTGTACCATGGCATACATATTTAATATAAAAAATTTATGCTTACATAGTTTCTTTCAAACATTATAATAATCAAATAAAAAAAATTTAAATATTAATTTTTTTTTATAACTTTTTGTTATTCCATAGCCCAACGGTACTTTTGAGTACCACCTTCAAATTTCGTCCTTAGGAGTCCTTGAAAAATCTAAAAATCAGTTTGCCGCCTTAAAATACTCTCAACTCAAAAATTATAACCAAAAAATATATTATTCTTTTTTTTTAATAGCTTGGTCGACAAAGGGTTAATAATGCAATGAATAATGCACATTATCCAGCGCATTGGAAAACGGCGGTGGTTCAACCTATCCCCAAAAAGGGAGAGGATATATCCAATCCGGCGAATCTCCGGTCGATAAGTCTCCTTCCGAATATCAGTAAGGTTTTTGAGAAAGTGATCAATAGAGCTCTGTCTAGGTGGAGGACAAACATATAGTTCCGGATAATCAATTCGATTTTAAGGCGGGACATGATATCTCACATGCCGCGTCTAAACTGGTTTCTGATATCCAATGGAACAAAGGTAAGAAACAGTGCACTGGTGCCTGCCTTGTTGACTTGGAGAATGCCTTCGACACCGTATGGTTAGAGGGTCTTTTCTATAAGCTGACTAGGCTGGGGATCAGTAAGCCACTCTTGTACATTCTTTATAATATGCTAACTAACAGACAGTTCATAGTGAAGAATGGCGATGTGACTTCTGTTGGAATATTTCAAATTAAAAATGGTCTTCAGCAAGGCGCGGTCAATTCGCCGATTCTATTTAACATTTATACAAGCGACTTGATAGGTTCACTTCCCCATACTATTGCGTACGCAGACGATTTGGTAGCGTACAGAACAGGTCCAAAAATCGAGGCTATTAATACTCTCTTGCAGCGTGACTTCGATAAGATAAGACGATTTTGCGATGACTGGAAGTTGAAAATCAACTTTCAGAAGTCGGAAACCATTCTCTTTAGGACGCCGTTGTCTGGAGCCTCTAGGGATACCAGAAAAAATTGGCGAAAGTTCTCTATCATTGGACAACGCGGACAACCTCTTGCCTGTCGAAATGTAGTCAGATACCTTGGAATCTGGCTGGATCAGTTTCTGTATTTTGGCAAAAATGTAGATGCTGCTCTGGCCAGAGCTAAAGGTGCTTTTGCCCTTACAAAGAGACTGTTTTATAGCAGCCAACTCGATGCGAGGGTAAGGGTAATCTGCTACATGGCCCATATCAGGCCCATGCTGGTATTTGGTTGTCCTGTGTGGTTCAATGTAAGAGCAAGCTTAATGGAAAAGTTTCGGGTGTTTGAGAGGGCTTGTCTTCGCTTGTACAGAACACCAGAGTCGGAGTACAAGAAATTTTATCCTAATGAGGTCCTTTACAATAGGGCGAACCTAATACGAGTGGACAATTTCGTAATTAAGCTGACTCGAAGGCACATTGCAAGAGCAATGACTTCGACGAATAACCTGAGATCTGGGGCTTACTACCCCAATTACCTTTACCACGAGAGTGTGCGCTCTGACGGCTTCGTTCCACCGGAAGCATTCCTCTACCTAGATCAGATAGGGTTGATCCAGGATAGATCAGCGGTGCAGTTAATCTGCCATGTCACTCGGACAGCTGGGGACAGGCGACTCAACTACAACAGAGACGTCGCACACGGCAGTGTGGATCGCCTCAGGTTCAGTAGGGCGGTGGGGAATCGCGATAAGAGGGATGTCGTTCGGCAGCACCAGCATTTCTTGTGGTTGAATGATGGGGAAGTTGTTTCGTCGTCGTTTCCGTCAATTACGGACCAGCCTCACTAATGAGGCAGAGCTGACCAATCTATTTGCTCAGTAAATAGCGATGGCCAGCTTACATATGTTTAGGTTAGCATTTAAGAAACATATACATATATCAGTGTATACAAAAGTGTATAATGATATATGCATATGATTGTGTATAATGCCTATGTGTGTTTATGTGTGTATTGTGCATTTAGGTTAGGTAGGCTAAGGTTTATTTTAAGTTAGATACTAAGTTTTTATAAAAAATAAAAAATTATGTCCATATGCTAAGTATTTTCTTAACAAATATTTTTTCTTAGCCTTAAGTATTCAATATAAATAGTTCTAAGCAAAATGTAAATAAAGTCGAAAGACATAGTTATAAGAATTTAGAGTAGCTTAGAGTACCTGTGTGGGGCCAGTAAGTTAGTATAAGATTGTTAAGTAATTTTAAGCTAGCATTTAAGCATTTTTTGTTAGTATGTAAGAGTTAATGATTAAGTAAATAAAATGCATTTAAAACTAAAACTAAACTAAACCTTCTGATCAAAACGTACCCGGAATTTCCCATTCAAATAAACCGCGCTTGAGATATTGTCAAACGCTTTTTTTTGGGTAGGTACATCTGTCATCTGGCGCTCAAAAATCTGTTTGAGCGACATTTGTCTGGAGTTTTTGCGTGATACCTTTGTAAACAAGTCAGTGTTTGTTGTGTTATGCGAATTTCGCAATGTCAAATTTAGTTGAGTAAAGAGTTTGCCTGTAATTTTGTGTTTCTAACAAAATATTATGTGCGGAAGTGTTGAGAATGGTAACGGTAGCTTACGAGGACTCAACAATGTCGGAAACACAAGAGGACGAGTGGTACAAAGAGTTTAAAGCGGGCCGTACTGTGGGGTTGATAATTGGCCTCGTTCCGGTCAATATGACTGACGTAAACATTTAAAAAGTTAAGAACATCGTCCTCGCAGATCGTCGTCTGAGCATCAGGGAGATAGCAGCCATTGTTGGTCTCTCATTCGGATCGGTACAGAGCGTTATGCAAGATGTTTTGGGCATGAGACGAGTCGAAGCGCGGCTTATGCCGAGATCACTGAATCGGTTGCAGAAACAGTATCGCATTGATTTTGTCTATTTTATCAAAAACAACGTTCATATAGTTCCGTAAGCTCCGTATTCACCTGACCATATTCACTATTCCCACGACTCAAGTTACCTATTTGCGCTAAGCATTTTGAAACGATTGAGGCGATAAAGGAAAACTCGCTGAAGGAGCTGAAAGCAATTCCAAAATCGGCCTATGAAAAATATTTTGAAGATTGGAGGAAACTTTGGAATATGTGTATTGCTGCAATGGAGATGGGAATAATATGAATATCGATAAATAATTGAACAGTTTTCGTTTTATTGAAGAATTACGGGTACCTTTTAATCAGAATGTATATCCGTGCGTTTTTGTACTTTCGCCACTATATCAATGACCTTTTCGTAATTAATCTTGATATCTCTATATATGTTAAGTAACATCAACCCATTTAATACCTGCTCACGTTTTCAATCTGCGAAGACAAGAGAAAGACCTTGAAGCCACAGATACGGAATACGTATTTCTTCTGTATAAGGCTCATACCACTTTTCTGGCAGAATGTTTTAAATTTTTGACCATCTTGACGATGACAACATGGTGCATCTGGTTAAGGCGAAAGTATTTCTCTATAGTATTGTTGTATGTTTGGCGAAGAGTCTCATCTCGTTGTAACTTCCTCTCAATTGATAAAAAACGATTAAATACTCGCTGACGTGAGTGCCCAATCACTTGTTGTGGGTCATATTGACTTGAACGGGAGGCGAACCAGGTACTGACCATTTCCTAAACGTGTATGTGTTTCTTTGAAATGTTGTACACACCATAAATCGACATCTGCCAAAGTCGACTGCTCATTCGACGAACCTTCTAAGTCATATATTTTATTTAGCATCTCTTCGGTTTCTATCGATAAATGCATGGAAGAAAGCGTGATAAGTGGGCTAGAGTTACTTATTTTCCCCGAAATAATCCGCTCTATTGTAGTTAGTTGTGCAATAGGCAATGTTTCTGACAGACGTCTTGTTCCTGACAAAATTAGAGAATCGTAAACATTGTTGCCAATAAGCAAATCGATTTTATTTGGAACATAAAACTTCGGATCAGCTAATTCCAAATTGTTGACATGAGACCAACCATCTATAATCTTCCAACGACACGTTTAATACGAAAGCATTGACCTTATAACTGCACTGATGATCTACTTTGGACGTTATGGTTATGGTTACGAAGTGGCGAATTTCTATGGTTTGGCTAGCAGCCTGTGACGTAAGTTCTTCTACGAGGAAGCTGGAGAAGTTGAACGGCTCAGTAATGAAACTTGCCTGTGACCCTTGGTCCAGAAAGGCGCGAAAGGTGAGTTGATGCCCATTTGTATTGGAAATAGTTACAGCTGCAGTAGGTATAAGCACTTCACATTCAGGTATTGTCGTTTGTTTGGAAGTTGGTGTGGAAACCGACGTATGCATTGATGTGATATCAGTTACCATTTCTGAAGACGAGACGTGAATAAGTGTATGATGGCGAGCGCCACATATAGAACAATTGCGTTGACTACTACATTTTGTTAGCACATGGTTATTACCAAGGCAACTAAACCAAAACTTTAGCTTCTCCGCCACTGATTTTCTTTCAATTGAACTCAACTGAAGGAATGGAGGGCATCGGCGAAAAAAGTGATCATCATTTTTACAGTACAAGCAAATTGCTTTAGGTATTTTTTTCTTTTCCACTAATAAAGATCGTTGTGAGTCTTGTTGTGTTCGTTATTTGATGATAAACTATGTGAGTTCACAAGAGATGACGACGTAATCATCATCGGATAATGTTCTTCTCACACCGTACAAAGATTCTTAAATGTAGGAATTGTTTTTGACTTTCGATTTTCATGATCAAACTCCACACGAATATTGGCAGGTAATTTTTTCAGCATGTAATATACTAATAATCGATTTTCTTCGTAGATTGACGGATTGCGTTTGTGCATTGCGTTAAGGCAGGACCGACTTGTTTGGATAAAGCTCCGAAGTGCAGCAGGGTCGTCCTTAAATACAATGGCTTGCTTGTCAAAAATCTGCATATAATGGTAAAAAATCGGTTTGTTGTTTTCATGTATATTAGTTAGTGCCTGCCAAGCGATAGCAAAGTTGTCTCCAATAACTGTGATGTGCTAATATCGTCAGTTGCTGCTCCGCTTACATGACCCTTTAGGTACTGCAGACGTTGCGGGTCGGAAAGCTGTTGACAATTATGGATCCGTAATATGAATACTTCCTTAAATGCTACTATTGAACATGCACTAACCTCATATTTTGTTGTTCGGTAAAATGATGAGATCGATGATTGAAAGCCGCTTAAGAGTTCTTCACAGGAGGCACCAATGTTGAGACGACTCGTGGGGCGTTAGTTCGTAGCAGAAAGAAGTCCTTTTCAGCTTTCACAATTATCAATTTATTACGATAAAATTACAAATTAAAGTTAATTAAAATTATTAAAAAAGAAAAACCAAATTGACTCTAGATTAAGTTGATTTTAGTGGATTGAAAACTACCGCGTGTGTAACAATCTCATGAACGAAGTAAGAAAAGGTACAAAAAAAGGAAAAAAATGGCTGAATGCCAATGAAAAGATTTTATGTGGCGATTACATTTTGCATTTGGTGTTTGCAACAACCGAACTCCAAATATTACCATAAACACGAAAAAGAGGGCTTGCTAATAGAGTTGCTAGATTTTTGACTTCAGGTTCATTTTCATCATTGGAAAAGTGCGAGTAGTATGTATACGTATCTCTTATTCGTTCGGCAATAAAAGTGGAAGCAATTAGCATAGGAGAAGCCTTTTACCAATATTTGGCTTTCGACCGTTTTCTGGAAAGTTCCCGAAGACATTTATGACTTCTTATCGTGCTTCCAATTATTACACCTACTACATTCCTATTCCTAGCTACAAAAAATGCTCTGGCAGTTTTCACATACTGTATACCTTCAACGGTACACTAGGATATTCTTAGTACTCACTTCGACGATGCTAAAGAACTACATACATATGTGTATGAGTACATATGTATAGTAAAAGCTGTTAGGAAAATTGCGCGCACTCACGTGCACATTAAAGATGCAAGTTTGATTTGGTTGGCTCATAAGACTTTTCGTCAAAGGACATCTGAATCTTAAGGATGCACGAAGTACATATAGTATGTGCAAATGTGGCAACAGTTCTGTTCAGATTTCTTTTACATTTTTCGCTATGAGAGTTGCAAAACTCCATGCAAAATCCTTTCCTTCAAGATGTCATCATATAACCAGATACTTTTTTCCATCCGAAGTATTTTTGTTTTTTCAATTTTCCTTTTTGGACTTATTTTGGCGGTGATATATTTTTTTTTCTCTTCGTAAAAAGTTTATCAGCTTGCCATCTGTTTTCTACAAGTCAAGACAGCTGAATAGTATGGCTTGCTTATTCAATGTTGTCGGTGATTGAAATGGAAGGAAATACCCTCAAAATTGGGTTGAGGAAATTGCAAAAGGAGTAGGAGATCTGCAAGCTCGGTAAAGTGATAAGCTTAATAACTCAAGAAGTGAGAATTTGGAATTTCACCAGGAAAGGATACGAAATGAATGTTTCCAATACTTCAAACTATTATCGTTGGCGCAACAGATATTTTCTCTTATTCAGTTCTGTGATGTATTACAATACATAACATGGTGTACCCAATTGACTAACTCTTTGTAAATTATATGATTCGATAGCAAGGAAAGGGCCACTCTATTAGGTTTTGCAATGGACAGAAGGTTAAAACAATTTATCTCACTTTCATGTCACTATGAATGCCAGCATTCTAATGGAGCTTGTCACTTATTTTGAGTGGTTTTTATTATTAATGACTCGATGCTTTCACAAGATTTCCCATAATCCAGCAATATGCTATAATGATGAAAATTAAATAGATTCTGGCTCAATGAACACTGACTAACATACTCGTATAATAGTTTCTATGATTTGTGTTTGAGTTTTCGCATGACCAAGTGTACGATTTTTAAAGATGATTTAATACAGATCTCGTATCAATTCATTTGCGAAGTAGGAAACAAACCAAGATATGGAAAGTGCTGAACTGTGTCAAATATTAAGTTTGACATCCACTCATAATTAAATTGATTGATCCGGTTTCAGGTCAGAAAAGTCAGGGAAGTTTTTAATTAACTTTCAGCTTACATATACTCGTAGTTTACATTCCGTTGATTCCGGAATCGCACAGCTTTTCCCAATTATTGCACATTGCCTTAACCGTACCGCCGAGCAACGAAAGGAAACCACGTGCTCCTCTGATTCGGCATTGGTCTTTTGTACACATAAATTCACGACAACTCACGAGATTTTACCTGACCACTATCATAAAAGCCCTATTTTGACAGTTGCTGATTAAGTGGCACATTTCTTCTCCTGTTTTAAGTCATTATGACTAAGGCCAAAGCAGGGTCCGGTAAAATCAATTTCTGCACCTTCCTTGGCCCGGTGCTCAGTCGTTGCATTCTATTTGTTGTAATTCTCATGCCCAGGTACCCATACTGGTGATATTTTGTACAGGGTGACTAGACTTTTGATCGCATTACTATATAACACCTTAAGAGTAGATATTTAAGGCTTTGCCTATACGAGAGTATAGTTATTTTGACACGTTTTATCCTTACTCATTTGGAAGGAATTGGCAAATTGTCATAACCAATTGCAAAGCGCACGTCATTTAATGGCTATATTGGATTTTTTCACACAAATAAAGGTGTCGTAAGGAGACTCATCTTCGGATAATCGATTACGCAAATTATGATAACGAATCGGAATGAAAACTGACATGTGTGTTAGATACATATAGTACACATATATATATGATACATACTATTGTAGATTTCTCATATTACCACTACTTAAAAAAAATCAAACATTTTTGATTAAACTTTCCATAACATATTACTCGCGTAAGGATAAGTATTTGTGGTGTGAATATCACAATAAGTCTGATATCTCGATATACCGTGCAATAAGTACAAATTACAGATGGACGAAAAGGCACCCGATAACGTGCTCATCAATGGAGCGCATACGACCATTTCGGAATGTACACACTTTCAAAGGTGCACCCTGAAAATTTACTGGTGTCCGTCTGATTCAGAGCCCGAGTGTCAACCAAAAACAAGACGCGGTGCTTACATCTCAGCATGTATCATATATGTGTATCATAATAACAACAGTAAGTGTCGGAGCATAAAACCCTCCTAAATATCGCTACCTCCGTTGAAATCATCTAACGCTGGGAAAAGTCTTTCGCGTATTATAATTCTCATTCTACTCAATTTTCCAACCGTGTTGAGTAGACAATAGAATGAACGTTCGTTTCTACTCCTGTATCCTTAATATAATAAAACTTGTTATTAAGGCATTTAAGTCCAACGGAAAACGACTGCTGCAGGACTATACACCTTGTCTTGGTGTAGGGGCTCAGTAGAGGTCAAAGTTTCTCAGGATTACTACAATATTTCTCAGATGAGACACGAAGCCAAGTTGTAGTCAATTCTAAACCTCTTGTACTCCCTTCCTTCCCACTCCACTTCTCCTTACAACTGAGCTGGATAAGATGTCATACGACCCGTGCCGATAATCAGCCTGGCTGAGTACCCAGTAAAAATAACATATTCACGACCAGGAGTATCTGAATACCTGGCCACCTCCGGATCAGCTAACCCTATCTGTATAAAGCGGGTCTCTGTGCAAATGGACCTCCTCTTTTCCGCCACTCGTGGGATCAATTGTGAAATCTGAAACTCAAACCAAAAGATAAACAAAAATTTAATTCTGAGGCCGACGGTCATAATGCACCGGATAAAGGTAATGTACCTCAGACTTCCACAGCTCAAAAATCACCAGCATTTAGCCGCCATCTCCGGTTACTGCGTTGCCAATAGATTGGACCAAGGGGATACCTTCTAGTCTATGACCTCCCGTGTTCAGCCAGACTTAAACCACGCTAACCCGCCTTCCAAAATCGTTTATCACATGCAGCGAAATGTGCTAAGGATATTGGATCGTTTTGACAAGCTTCTGGAAGAGAAGGGATCAATCAGACTGAAATCCTCTCTCTGATGGGCGACAAAGACGGCTACAGAAAATACTCTGCCTGGCTTATCCAGCACGGACTTACCCCAGAACCCTGGATGAGTAACCCAAAGTCCGCAGTCTGATCATGGCTGCTATTGACAAGACTGACGTCGGCGGCAGTATAACTCCAGAAAAGTGGAGGAAGGTGGAAATTAAGATATGTAGCAGTTAACTATGTACCTCAAAATTTAGCTTAACAATCCAGGCTCCCTGTTGTTGTGACGGCGGTTACCATAAAAATATAGCCAGGCTTGTCACCTTTGCCATCAATAAATCTATTCAAGTTAGCAATAGCTACAGTAGCCTCCTTACTCGACAAGGAGCGCAACTATAGCTCGTTTTTACCGACTATATGCCAAATTGCTCAAGAATGTGACAAAACAGAATAGGCAAACCTTCGTTCCCAACCCAAGACTGGAATATATCTAAGCTGGAGGAAGCTAAGGGGGATTCTAGATCGGCGATAATAGCTATAAATGAAGAAAGGTTACCGGTTCGGAGCTATTATTCTAAAGGTCTACGGGAGAAATAAAGGTTAATCTATATTCTTGTTAAGAGCCATCTAAATATCTTTCTCCTTTTTTTCTAATCACGGCTATTTTGTAATATAGGAAAATTGTCTCCCCTCCTTTTTTTTTTTTTTTTTTTTTTTTTTTTTTAGTATTATTATTACATATATACAAAAATACATACAAAACATTTTATAATTCCTTCGCAGCCTTGGCTTTTCTGCAGAAGATTGTGTTTCTAGTTTCTATAACAAGTGAGTTTAAAGTTTTAAATTAAGACTTAACCCATCAAAAAACGTAGATATTCATTTCAAATTTGAAAGTTCTAAGACATTTTTTCATTTGTCAATTTAACTATTCAAGAGGAATTTTTTTAATTGTTTTTTTCTTGTTTTATAATTTGTTATATGTTTAACCTCATGAGGTAAGGAGTTTATTATTTTTGGAACAATGTATTGAAGTTGTCTTCTGCCATATGTGTTGTAACCCGGGATTTTAAATAAACCTTGTGCGCATTGTCTGGTATTGATTTCATGTTATAACGGTCGAATGAAACGATTGTCGGCTTGGTACGAGTATTCCAAAACCACCGTCATCTTGAAGATTTTTTCGACTTTGAGGAACTTTCAACTATTTTGATGCGTTCTTTAGACATGTTAATACAAGATTTATTCCTGAAGTATATTTGCTTATCTGTCTGTTTGAAATGTGGACTCCGAATATGCATTAGATTTGTTTTCGAAGCGTTAATCACTAATCCGTTGTCGTGGCACCATCGCACAGCTGCATCGAATTCCTCTTGCATCATCATTGTTGCTGTATCTAGTGTCCTATGGCGAACAACAATTGCCGTGTCATCAGCAAAAGCGAATGGAGTACTAGCCTTAAAAATCCGCAGTAGTTCGTTTGTGTAGAGAATGAACAACAGTGGACCTAGATTAGATCCCTGGGGAACGCCATATTCAATTTTCTTGGCCTCACTGTACGCATCACTTATCTTGACGGAGAACGTTCTGTTGTGAAGATAGTCTGCCATCCAATCAGCCATCACATCTCGAATTCCGATTCTTCGTAACGCTTCTAATAAATTTGAATGGTTGAGAGTGTCAAAAGCCTTACTAAAATCCATAAACAACACCAGTGCATGGTAACTTTTATTTAAGCCCTCGTTCACGTAGTTAGAAAATTCGCCCAGTAGTTGTCCTGAGTTTTTTTTCTTCTGAAACCCGTACTGGCTTTTGTGTATAAGAGAGTGTTTTTCAATAAAATGCTGTAACCTTCTTACGACGATTCCTTCTAAGCACTTTTCAAAAACGGGAAGTATTGAAATTGGTCTGTAGTTAGTTAATTGAATTTTAGCTCCACCTTTATAAATCGCTCTTACCACGGCAATTTTAAGTGTTTTAGGTATTTTTGCTTGTTGATACTGTGATTTATTATACTGCATAAAACCGGAGCAAATACAACAGAATGCTTTTTTATGTCCATCGCTCTGATTCCATCGATTCCAGGTGATTTGTTTTCTCCAAGTGACTTAATAATCATATTAACCTCATTGTTATTTGTCGGATATGAGAAGATTGAGTTTCCTATGAACCTATTTATGTTGTCCGATGTCTTCACATTACAATGATGTATTAAATTTGCCGATTGTGAAGAGAAGAACTCGAAGTATTTATGACCGTATTATGCACTGGCTCTACTTAGCTTTCATGAGACCCATACTCATGTGTGGAGTTATTGTCTGGTTGACGGCCTTAGACAAGGCAACTCACCTTGACAGTCTAGAGAAGGTGCAGCGTCTGGGCTTCATACGCATCAGTGGTGCTCTGAAGGCTATCATGGGAGCTCTCTCCTGACTGAAATGGAATGCGATATCGTCAAAGATACCTGCATTTAAACTGACAGCCAGACAGCTATTATATCCGTGGAATCAGTCACTTTTATTTTAAGAACCACCTTTAATTGCCGCGCATTTCTTAATAATCCCTCTAGTTAAATATTCGCTTCTGCTGGGTGCCAGCATGTCATGCCATCAGATAGATCTGATCCTCTCAATCGACTTCTGTACAAAGTGTAGGGCGGTCTCCTCTGCACTTGCCCAACCCTATAACGCATTAGGAAACCTTTTCCGGGCTCATACTTTCTAAACATCCTCGGCGACGTCGCAAAAACCAACATTTCTCTTCATCAGAAGCTCAAATTGATGTTTTCAAAACAAAAACCTTCTTTAACAGTTGTTTTTTTTAATAATTAGCTCGCGCTCAACTAGTTATTAGACTTCAAATTTGTATGGAGGAAATAAAGACTAGAAAATAGAGAGCTCGGCAGGGATTCCATAAGTGAGTTGTACGGTTTAGGAACGAATCACGATATTTCAGAGTGCGCCGAAAAGTCGGTTTATAGGTGTACTGATAAGTGTCCATAGAGGGACGGGTGTCATGGTTTAAGGTTTGAAGGGGTGGAATGCTACTGGAAATTTCAATGGAGCACTGGTGATAGAAGTAGTAACAGAACTAATTGAGACAGGAGACATTATGACGGTGTTCGAGAGTGTCAATTGACTGAGTGATATAAGCATCACCTATGAGTTTTATCGCACGGTTTTTAATCCGCAGATGCAGAGATGTTTTAGGCGTACCTGACCAGATGTGGCCAGGGTACTCCAATTTCGGGTGGATAAACGTCTTATATATTGAGGTCTGATCAGAAAGGTAGGTGAAGTATTTTTACATCGCTTAAGGAAACCCACGCATCTCGCAACAATTTTGACGACATCGAATATATGGTTAGCTTTAAGGACTTCTGACAGCATTGTGTTTTGGAAGCATTAAATTCTACTCTGTTGATTAGTTATGCTGTTAATTTCGGAATTTAATGAGCTAAACATACGCTGCCGTTCCCCTTTTACAGCTGAAGAGCAGGGACGTGAGTCAGGGAACGAATATGGAAAGCAGGAAGTACAGTCGTCAGTAAAGGAATATATTGGATTAGAAGTTGCAGACAAGAGATAGTTGATGAAAATTAAAAAGAATGTCGTAGACATAACGGAGCTCTGGGGCACGACTTAATTTATCAGTGAATATCAGACTTGAAACCATCCAAGACAAGTTTAATTGAACGTTCCGAAAACTAATTCCTAATCCATTGAAGAAGAGAGTCGTTGATCTCAAATGCACGCATTTTCGACAAAAGAACCTGTTGCCAAACTCTGTCAAATCAAGTGAAACTATTTTGCTTTCTTCAGATTGATATACGCTTTGGTTCTACTTTTTGGTGAGATATACCATCAAACCACCAGTGGACCTGTTGCTTCGAATGACCGAAAACATTGAGAAGTTTTCGTGTTTCAAGATATTTCGTTTCCATAACTTTGGAAAGAATTGACGTAACTGCAATGGATCTGCAGAAGGAGATAGAAGAAGATTCGCCATTTTAAGGGACGGGCTGGACAAACGCTGTTTTCCATTTACTCGGAAAGAGTTCTAAAGAGAAAGATTGATGAAAAAGCTTACTCAGAGGTTTTACATGGAAGAACACTTATTCAGAAAGAGGGGAGATATACCATCTGGACCAGCAGTATCACAATAGGCCTACTCTGGACTAAATGTGCCTGTGTCTAACAGGCAGCGACAGCACCCAAGCAACAAACGCAACACGTGAAAATTCCTATTATTCATACATTCATTTGTTACAATGTATTTGTTACATGAATCTTCTGCTGTTCGACTCACGAATACAACTGACATGCACTAACCAACAAACCACAAACTGTCTACGCACTTTCGTGTATGACAGTGACCATTGCGGTCTCAGCACCGAAATAATTGTTCCCAACGAAATTGCGGAATGGGATGAGTTTGTTTAAAGGCATTCCTACAATTATAGTAGGGTGCGTTGTACACACTTCACCAGAACACTGAATAGAGCACTCTCCTCGAATTCGCTCTACCCACCGTCCAACAGAAATCTGTCAAACGAGGAGATTGAAAGGTATCTAAAATTACTTATTCCGCAACGCAACTATTGACGCACTGAACCGACATAAAAGTAGACTGCTGTCAAGACTAAAAACCTTGTACAGACGGTTTACAGACAGACATAACCCTGAGATAATGACACTGAAGTCGTCGATTAAAAACCTCCAAACATTAATAAAGGAAAATTACAGAAATTCTGTAAGTTTGCACTGGAGCAATAAAATTCGGGCTGTAAACAAGAGCAACCCGAATATGTTCCCGCAAATAAATAAAATATTTCGAAGAAAAAATCAAAACGACCTTCAGTGTCTTAAAATCGCCCGAACGACGAACAACGAACAAATACTGGTAACAGTGGGCATAGATCCAAATGAGGCTGTTGATGATGACAGCTTCTTTGTGATCGAGGATCCTCAGGAACAGGTAGAGGCTATAGGAGCGACTTTCCAGGAAGTGTACAAGACGAATGTTATCATTGGCCGAACCACGGTCTGGAGAATCGAGTCCTTGTGCACAATTTCTACCTTCGAAATGAAATTGTGAATTAGCGATTCGAGAGCTCGGGTTTCACCCAGTTCAGTGACGAAAATATGGCAAATAACGCCATCATCAACGATAGGATACTACCCCCGTTAATTTGTTCATTTCGAAGGAAGAGGTCCAAACGATCTTCGATTCACTTAGAAGTAAGAAATCAGTGGGAACCGATAAAATACCGAACATTATGCTTTGACATCTCCCTCTAGAAGGGGTGAACATTTATACCACCCTGTTTAATAATGCAATGATTAATGCACATTATCCAGCGCATTGGAAAACTGCGGTGGTACACCCCATCGCCAAAAGGGATAAAGATACATCCAATCCGGCGAATCTCCGGTCGATCAGTCTGCTTCCAAACATCAGTAAGGTTTTCGAGAAGGTGGTCAATAGAGTCCTGGCTAAGTGGGTTGAGGACAAACATATAGTTCCGGATAATCAATTCGGTTTCAAAGCGGGGCATGATATCATTCATGCTGCGTCGAAACTGGTTTCTGATGTCCAATGGAACAAAGCCAAGAACCAGTGCACTGGTGCCTGCCTGATTGACTTGGAGAAGGCCTTCGATACCGTATGGCTAGAGGGACTCTTTTTCAAGCTGGACAGGTTGGGCATTAGTAAACCACTGCTGTATATTCTTTTCGATATGCTCTCCAGTAGACAGTTCATCGTGAAGAATGGCGATGTGACTTCTGCTGGAACATTTAACATTAAAAACGGTCTGCAACAAGGTGCGGTAAATTCGCCGGTCCTATTCAACATTTACACAAGTGATCTGATAGGTTCACTTCACCATGCCATAGCGTACGCAGACGACTTAATCGCGTACAGATCAGGTCCCACGAATGAGGTCATTAATATACTTTTGCAACGTGACTTCGATAAAATTAAACGATATTACGATGACTGGAAGTTGAAAATCAACTTTCGGAAACCATTTTGTATAGGATACCTTTGTCTGGGGCCTCTAGGGATACCAGAAAGAATTGGCGAAAATTTTCTATAGTCGGACAACACGGACAGCCACTTGCTTGTCGAAATAAAGTCAGATACCTTGGGATCTGGGTAGATCAATATCTGTATTTTAACAAACATATAGATGTTGCTCTGGCCAGAGCCAAAAGTGCTTTTGCCCTTACAAAGAGACTGTTTTATAACAGCCAACTCGATGCGAGGGTGAAGGTGATCTGCTACATGGCCCTTATCTGGCCCATGCTTGTATTTGGATGTCCCCTGTGGTTCAACGTGAGAGCAAGTTTATTGGAAAAGATTTGGGTATTTGAGAGGGCTTGTCTTCGCTTATACGGAACACCGGAGTTTGAGTACATAAAATTCTATCACAATCAGGTCTTGTACAATAGGGCGACACTGATAAGAGTGGACAATTTTATCATTAAGTTGACTCGAAGGCACGTTGCAAGAGCAATGACCTCATTGAAGAACCTGATATCCGGGGCTTACTACCCCAATTATATGTATCACGAGAGAGTTCTCTATGACGGCTTTATTCCTCCAGAAGCGTTCCTCTATCTAGATGGTAAAGGTCTGATCCAGGACAGATTGGCGGTGCCGCTAATCTTCCACGTCACTCGAGCAGCTGCGGACAGGCAACGTGAGGGATGTTGCTCGGCAGCACCAACACTTTTGGTGGCTTGTTGAAGGGGAGGATGCTTCGTCGTCGAACTCCTCCAGTGATAGTTAGCTTCTTGTGAAGCAAGGTGGGCCAGCCTAATTTTTTTTTAGACATGTAAACCGTTACATAGTTTTAGGTAGGTTTAAGTTAAATTTTAAGAAAAAAAATATATAAAAACAAAAAAAAAAGTATATATATATATATATATGTATACATATGTATATTTATATATGAAGTATATATATATTATGTATATATATATATATGCATGTAGATGTAAGTAGGTTAACTATATTAAGATTTAGTTTTAGGTAGTATGTAGGCTTTTAATTTTAAGTTTTATAATAAAATTAAAATGGTCCATGTACTAAGTTTTTAAACATGTTTTCTTAGTTTAAGCTATAGTTGAGTCACTGTATAATAAGAATAAAACCCATCATAAACGTCAAAGACATAATTTTTAAGTATTATCACAGATAATAAATCTAGATTTATATATTTATTATCTGTGGTATTATGTTTAATTTAGAGTGCCCGCATGGGGCCACTAAGGTAGTATAAGATAATTTTAAGTTATTTAAGCTAATTTTTAAGCGTTTTTTGTCTAGCATGAAGAGTAAATTAAGTAGTATAAATAAAAATGCATATAAACTGAAACTGAAACTGAATGTATTTGTTACATTGTATTTGGAGAACCTACCTAATATCGGCACTCTTCTGCCGCGTATTGTTGATCTGATGCAATATAGCATTGTGGCTACATAATCGCTCACACTCCAGTTTGTGTCTTGTGACAATCTGTCTATACCGTCAACATCCGTTAAAACAATTTTAGAATTCCTTCTGTTCAATAAAAATTCATTCGCTCTGAAAAGGCTTTATAAAACAACGTGTAGGAATCGACTAGCAATATTTTGATCTGTCACTTTTGATTGTATTTTTTATGTTCACGTTGCACAGAAAATATTATTAGTTATCATAGCCCCTTCCTCTGTCGAAGGAGGCACGTATTAAAAAGTTCCCAATTAGTGTCGGATGGTGAGCAGAAAAACTAAATGTGAAGAATAAGTAGAAATATTTCTTTGTAACTACGAACCTAGGGCCAAATTCATGCCTTTTCAAATGGCAACTGTATGGCAAAGTATCTTCTTCTTAAGGCAATCTGAATCGTCCATTGTCCTGGACATTCTGTCAAAGCAAACTTACAGTTGTCTTGTTTAAAATACCACATCAACAACGGACGTCAATTTGGCATCATATTACAGCTGCGTATCGCAGTGCAGTCAGCCTGGAATAATTTTCCGTTGCAGTTAACATAGAAAGTGCAGAACTTACATTTCGGAACTATGTAGTAATCGCCTTCTTCTTTTGCTTGTTCTCGAGTTTGCCTATTTTTCCAGAACGTAGACGTTTCTATGATAACCTCTTGCCTTACTTTGGTCTGTTTAGTTAGTGGAATTTTTTTTCATAACAGCTGGTACTGTAGCAGAAATCTCCGGATCTACGCCCATTGCTTTACTTATTTCTCTAGTGAAATCGAAATCGAATTTTTGTTGAGCTAAAAGATGCGTAATCTTTATAGATATAAGTAGAGTGGACTACCAGCTTGTACGATTATTCGCTGGTTTGACTGTTCGATTCCTGGATGAGTTGCTAAACCATATCCACAGTTCAACCACTCTCCCCACAGACTGCCGTTAGGTATTAATTTTCGAGGCTGGTAAGAAAATCAAGCTTTTCCGGTTTTGTCACCTGCTTTTGAGGTTTTTGCAGCTTCTGAGGCTTCTGCTTTTGCTTTTCTTAGCCTCTCTATTCTCCGTAGCTGATTTTGTATAGTTGTTATAAAATACACATTTCCGCCCAATTCTGCTAAGACTGCAACATGTGATCGATGATTAGCGACGGGCTGGATAGAGTAGTTCTCCATGCCATGAAGCGTGGACAATAAAATACTGCGTAAATACTGCGTGGACAATAAGTTACTTCATTTTCATTAAGGCATTCGGGGCTGTCGTGCCCAAAACGGTGGAGATACTTCCGATAACCACCCTGGCTAGATAGAAACTGCGTAAGGTTGTAGTTGCAGTCTCCATGTTAACGTTCTCTCCAGTCATGGATTGTCGGTCTAAGCTTGTATGTCCATCTGAATATCGTTGTATTATCCCAGCGAGATTGCCACATAAATATTGATGCTGCATTTTCTTCGGTTTTGATCCTCTTGATTACATTGGCATCGTCTTCGCTTAAGACTCTTCTGTTATACATATATCCTCAACATTTTATCTGCTAGAACTCTACAGTGTTTCGACTGGTTATGAGGACAGCTTCCGTTTTAAGGTCGGCTAGTCCTAGACTGGCGGCTTCTAGCCAATCCTTATCCGGATAATTGCTTCGTTTGCAGCAGATTCAACTGTACGAATCTACTTACCTACTGTCATGACGGCAATGTCATCGGCGAATTCAATAGTCGTCTCCCCCCCAGGCAACGCCAATTGTAGAACTCTGTCGTACATAGTGTTCCATTATATGCTTAGCTTTAAGTATAGAAAATAAATACCCATAAAGAAAATGTTAATAACATCGAAAGACATAGTATAAGAATTTAGAGTAGCTTAGAGTGCCTGTGTGGGGCCAGTAAGTTAGTATAAGGTTGTTAAGTAATTTTAAGCTAGCATTGAAGCATTTTTTGTTAGTATGTAAGAGTTATTGATTAGAAAATAAAATGCGTTTAAAACTAAAACTAGTGTTCCATTATAAGAGCCCTAAGACCGATCCCTGTATAATTCCTGCAGTGACGTTGTAGTATTTTTCACCTTCATCTGTATTATAGCAGCAAGTAATATGGTGTATCCATCCTGGCGAGGGATCTTCTAATGAACGACCAGTTCGCCGAGTTAAAAGCATTTTTAACGTAAAGCGTTACTACTTCACAGTAGTCCTTTGTAGCGTAGAGCCATCTTTGCCCTTCGATGGCGCCTTTTGCGATATCGATTACTGCTCTTATGGCATCAAAATACATAGTAACTAGTATTTGGGGGAAAAAATGCTCTACTATGGATTTCAACATTATTGGACATGTTATTGGAGAGGTTCTATAGCTCTTCAGTTTGGTCATTACCATTAACGTCGACCTCTTCACAGAGGCGTTTAAAGCACGCGGTTTTGTTCTCCTTGATGTTTCTATTTATATTACGCATTTCCAGTTTAAAAGTGTCCACGCATTGTTACAAGTCTGGTCTTCTTCCTAAACGCTGGACCTTGGGTCGGGCGGACTTGTAGGCATCTAGCCTGAAGTGTCTTTATTTCCTCGTTCCACAAGTAACACGGTGGTGAGAATTTGTAGACTGTTACTTTTATGCATTGCCGTTTTGTTGAGCAACATATTTTCTTTTAAGCACACCATCTGCAGCTAGATTATTTCTTGTCTTCAAGTCTTCAAAGAATGCTAAAGAATTACAAGTAACATTTCCCTCTTCCCTCAGTTTTGTCACTGCTTTTATAGCGTGCAAGGACACCTCAGAAGGGTAACCTTCATCAAAAATTTCCATGTAAAGGACGCAGCTTAATTAGTATGCAAATTTTCTTAACATTTTATACCTCATGCCTATTTTGAAAACAACATACCCATGCTCAGACTTGTCTCGCCTTTATGTATTGTAATTAACTACCCTTTCGTAAGCTAATCCCTTTCTCTTAATTTTTCATGCATATGTAAACACTCGCTGAGATGAAGATGAAAATATTTTGCAAATACCCTCTCACCACTGGCTGTCAGACAGTGTCTACCTCAGTTCGACGTAACGTCCTTCAACTCACTGTCATTAATTAAATAATCGAATTCAATACAAATATCACTCCAACTCGAATTCGAAAACGCACCCTCTACTCGTACACAATCTCTACGCGATGAGCTCTAAGCTCAACGAATCTACGCGCATACATAATATTTCTCATACCTCAGGTTCAAAAAGGATAATCCCAACAACACACATACGAATATCTGTATATATGTATATATAAACCACCCTTCGACTGTGGCGTTTCAAATAAAGCACAGTACATACATCAATTACGCAGCACGAACGGCTGAACTCTTTTCTGAAAATTGTTTCAAAAAGTGGTATCTACCCAGCCAAGGATAAAAAAGGGTTGCACCATCCCACCACATGAATGCGTAAACCCTAACGCTGAAATCATATTGCTAATTAAGCATTTGGCCTAGGAAATATGATTTATCCACATCCTGTTCAACGGTTTTTGTGACATATAGGGTAGCGCTACCCAGTGACTGGTCGTCCTGAACCCGCGCCGCATACTGCGCAGAAAAACCAAATTTCCACCAGAAGGACATTGGACGGATGTTAGATATTTTTTGCACATGACGTACGTATGTAAGTGGCGCTGAAAACCGAATGGACACGCTGCCTTTTCGAAGACCCTTTGCAATTTTGTTATCTTTTCATCCGATGAAGCCGTGCCAATTATTGTTCATAAATTTCGCAATTTATCGACGCTACTCGGAGATGGTAAAAAGCCAGCATCCTTGTAAGGCTTTTTCTCCATACACTGCAGCCGTGTTTCCGTAGTATTCTTGCAAGTATTAGTGATGCCTAAACACACCCATGGGCGCTTTTACGAGTATCTCGCTGTCTCCCTGTGCAAGGTAAAAATAAAGAATCTCTAGGCGTAATTTATGACGGGGCCTGGATACTTCGTATAGGTTAAATGGTGAAATGGTTGGGTGGTTGGATGGTAGAACGGTTGGATGGCTGAATGGTTAGATGGATCGGGGATTTGAGATGGTGTAAATTTACAGTGTTTAGGCAGCAGATATTTGGATTTTTCTTTTCCTTCTTGTTTCCATATTGCCATTTTCTCGTCTTCTACTACTATAGTTGAATATATTTTACTGAAAATGTACCTATACATCTGTGTATCTATATATGTACGTATAAGACCACTTAACTTTCCATTAGTACTAACAAGGGGCAAATTCTGATTTGGTTTTTAACTTTTTTTTTCTTTTCCGTTTTTTTTTTTGTAAAAGTTCAGTCAAGATGAAGTCAGATGAGAACATTTTGACAGGTAAGTAAAGTAGATAACGTGCAGTATTACCGGAAGTCTACTTCAATGGTGACTGTCATGGTGTTGCTACCCATTTTGGGTGCTCGAGCATTTTCGGTAATCTTTACCGAAAGCAATTAATATTTTTTTCCCGGACTAAGCACAAAATGCATGATTATGATACATATTATGTAAAAGAAAAAAGTAATGGACGTTAGACTATTTATTATACAATTGTATTGTGTTGATCCATTAAAGGATTTCCGATCCCGATTGGTAAATTGCTTTATTTGATTTTCTTAAGAAGAAAGTGGTTTATTTGGTTATGGTACTAATTAGCTATTTTTTAGATATGGTTTCCTTTCTATTTTAAGAAGGATAATGGAAGAGCCTTCGATAGAGCCGTTGTGCTACAATAAAGAGTGATCCGTGTTGATGCACTTCGAAAAGTAGTAAGTCCATTGTGAAACCCCTGGCAGCGCATGGGAGGGTGATACTTTAGATACTCCTGCAACTAGAGCTATTTATGGATAAATTGGAAGTTGTAACTGGCCCAAGGTTGCCTTCTGAAACATGCCGAGACTGAGCAGTTGGACAAGAGTGCACCTACAGGAAACGTTGTGAGAGATTCCCAGTCGCTACGAGTTTCTTCTGATGGCACTGTGTTCCCTAATTATGATTATAAGTTCTGAGATGTCTCTCATTCTGAAGTTGATCAGCTCCCTCAATAGCTTAGGATATCGAGAATGGGCCGTACTAGATTAGATGTCTCGCAGTCGTTTCGTTAAGTCCGCCTATAACTGGCCCAAAAGGCGCTTGAAAATCTGTCATTTATTCGGCGTGAGACAACTGGTTACTAATTGTTCCTAGCGGTTTCAGTCTAGTTTGTTCATTAGCGACACAGCTACTTGAAACCACCTAACAGTATGTGATTTTGTGTCTCTAAACATTCTCAAATTTATAGTGCTCGACGTTAGGGATATTATCATTGTTTGACAGTCTATATATGTATTGTATGTATATCACAATATGTTGTAATTTGTGGATATTCTAAAAGATTTACTCGTATATATGCTAAGGTCTGTAGAGAAGACCCCTGCGCCAAAGCCTTCGGCAGTCTAAGAGACAGCTGTGAAGATGGAAATAGAGGTACTGAGAAAAACTTGGCGTTGTCTCCGTTCATTCGTTTTTGGAATCAGATGAAAGTCACCAATTTCAGTTCAATGAAGATCGGTTGATAGGTTGAAACTTCGATAATGCTTGGGTAGACTAGCATGTCCTACATTACGATCTATCGACTGCTGATTGTATTTCAGTCTGAGGTCAAAGTTATTTGCAAACTGCAGTCCATCGGTAGCAAATGGACCAAGTTATAAAGGGACCTCATTGGAGAGGTTCGTAACGCGGCCGTTGTGCTTATAAAGATAGATAGGGGTGGCCGTGGTGTGTAGTGGTGCTAGCAATCGCTTCTCACTCGGAAGGTCCAGGTTCGAATCCTGCCATGGCAAGTCAGTTTTTCATTTGTGTAATTGGAACTCAGACAGAAAAATTCTGCGTGCGAAGGCATAACACTGACACCTAGATTTGGCTGTTGTAGAGTTTCAAGCACAGAAAAAAATACTGTGAATTATACCTCGAATCACTTTGAGTGAAGAAAAAACTCTCCGTCCTATTCGGACTCCCACCCCCTGGAGAGCGAATATCGAACCAAACACACCTGAGTTTCAAACCACTACAAAACAATTTTCCTTTCTCTTCTTTCTACCTTTCCGCCCGCGCCCAGGCAACTGTAAAAGGGTATCTAACCCCTTGGGCGCGCGTAAATTATATAAAAAAAAAAAACTGTCGTTGTGTTGCAGACCATCAAACGGCTATGCCATGAGTGAAAATTTGTCTCCTGACCGTCGTGAAGACCTTGCACAAGTTGAAGGCAAGAAGAGAGTTTTTAATTCGGTCCACAACAACATGCCTAAGGCATAATATAAAGTGTTGGAGAGTGCTTGTGATTATTTATCTAACATAAAGATATAACATATCCATATGTTAGATACCATCGGATCCTCATATTTCAAAATGAACCCGCGCCTTGTTTAATTTTGCTTTAACCAATTGCTTGGCACAGACGGCTACCACGCAACTACTACTTCACATTTCATTTCACGAATTCATTTAAGCGCAGGATAAGTAGAAAGGTTCGGTTTTTTTTGAAACTACCGACAAAATCGTTAAGCCTTTTTTGGATCTTGTGCAATAATTTTTACTCAATTGCATTTCTCTTTTCCGAACTATGTTGTAAATTTCTTTTTTTTGCCCTTAAGTTTGGTGCTTGGCACTATCAAAATTCTCGGTTCCTTTTTATTTATTTTCTCCGTTAAAATCTTTTACAGTTCAGAGGCTACCGAACTCCTTCCGGAGATGCTTTTTTTTTATTCAAAAATCTTTTCCAAACTTAATTTCGATAAACCTCTCATCCAACTCCGAATCGTGCGACTATCTATTCCCGACTGACTATTTCGTTTTCGATGTCTACCATCGAAACCCCTAAAATTTCGCCTAACTCTACACTATAGTCTTTTTTTCATTTCCATTGCAACTAGATCACCAGTTCTGATCTTACACGGCCGCTAATCCCAACCGTATGTTATCATACGTTTTGGATCCTGCTATGTCCGTTTCCATAGCAGATCAAAAGGAAAAACAAAAAACGAAAAATAAAAACCAACGATCTAACAGAAGGACTTGAACCTTGATTCCGACGATTGGCAGCTCTACCCAGTAGAGCTAACAACCATGGTATCCGGAGGCCAATAAGAAGTTGGTATATTGACGCAAATAGCCAGATTCGTGTTATTTGAAAATTTTATGGTCGAAAAACCATTCATAAAAAAGGCTAATAATATAATGAATTTATGTTTTGAAAAATTGAATTTGGCTGTGCTCTCACTGGAAGTTGTGCACATAGTAATAAGTCTGCACTATTTCAACAAATTTAGTTATACTTTTCATCTTATGTCGGTTGTCTCATTTTACACTATCCGCAACAGGTTTTGAGCCTATAATACGGTTACATAAAGGGCATTGATGGTTAGAAACAGGATAAGCACTGAAAGTTGTTAACCTGGCTATATCCAGTGCTGTAACTGTTTCTACACGTAAATTGTGCTTTTTTTACATCCAAGTGGTGACCATCTGGCACTGGTCGATGACCATCCAGACTTGACTTGCCAAACTTCTAAGCGCGAGTGCTGACAAGCAGTCAAAAATAGCAGCACTTGTTTTTTTTTTTTTTTTTGTTTATAATGAGCGCGCGCACAAGGGGTTTGAATACCCTTAAGGTGATTGTACACAGCGCGGGCAAAGGAAATTTAGGGAGGAAGAAAAGAGAGGTACCGATGTACATTGTTTTTAAATGTTTGCAAGTTATAACGACCAGGAAATACAGAGATCGGCAGGGCATTCCATAAGCGAGTTGTACGGCTTAGGAACGAATCACGATATTTTAGAGTACGTCCGAAAATGGGCTTGAGGGTATACTGATGAGCATTCATAGCGAGACGGGTGTTACGGTTGAAAGTTTGAATGGGCGGAATGCTACTGGCGATTTCAGTGGAGCACTGGTGGTGGAAATAGCGATAAAACAAAGTGAGACACGAGACATTTCGTCGGTGTTCGAGGGTGTCCATTGATTGACTGATATTAGTATCGTCAATAAGTTTTATTGCACGGTTTTGAATCCTATCTAGCAGGTGCAGAGATGTTTTAGGAGCACCTGACCAGATGTGGGAGTTGTACTCCAATTTTGGGCGGATGAATGCCTTATATATTGAGGCCAGATCAGAGGGGGTAAAATATTTCTTACATCGCTTGAGGAAACCTAGACATTTCGCAACATTTTTGGACATAAAATATGTGGTCATTCCAACGTAAGTTGTCACTGACACACATACCGAGAATGGAAAGTTTTTCGGTTTCGACATCAGCAAAGGAATGTATTGGATTAGAAGTAGCAGACAAGAGATCGTTAATGAAAATTAAAAAGAGTGTCGGTGACAGAACAGAGCCCTGGGGCACACCAGCATTTATTTTGTGAATATCAGATTTGAAACCATCCAAGACAACTTGAATTGAACGTTCCGAAAGGTAATTTCTAATCCATTGAAGAAGAGAGTCGTCGATCCCAAATGCACGCATTTTCGACAAAAGAGCCTGATGCCAAACTCTGTCAAATGCCTTAGAAATATCAAGTGCAACTATCTTGCTTTCGCCAGATTGATGTACGCTTAGGTTCCACTTTTCGGTGAGACATGCCATCAAATCACCAGTGGACCTGTTGCTACGAAAACCGTACTGCCGGTCATTGAGAATTATCGTGTTTCGAGATATTTCATGAGCTGACGATTTATCAGTGTTTCCATGACCTTGGAAAGAAGGGACGTAAGTGCAATGGGTCTGTTGGAGGAGAGAGAAGATGATTCGCCTTTTTTAGGGACGGGCTGGACAAATTCTGTTTTCCATCTGCTCGGGAAGAGTCCTAAAGTGTAGGATTGATGAAAAAGCTTACGCTGTGGTTTTGCCAGTGAGGAAGAACACCTCTTCAGAAGAAGGGAGATATACCATCTGGACCAGCGGATTTATGTATGTTGAGATCTTTAAGTACTCTTGCTACTACACGAGTGTGAAAGTAGATTCGTCCCGTTGAAGATTCGACGCACTCAAGTGTAGGCGGAGACAAAGCACAATCTGGGAGTGTTGAGCTGGCCGCAAAGTGTGCAGCAAGCAGAATGGCCTTATCCATAGAGCTGACAGCTGGAATGTCATTGTAAATGAGCGTTGGGATGGAGGATGAGGCGGAATTTCTAATTTTTACTGCCTTTGGGACATTGCAGTATTTTTTGCCTCAGTTTTTGGTCGTATAGGAATTTCACACGCTTAAGAAAGACGTTGCAGTCATTTCTGGCTCGTTTGAACTTTTTTCGATTTTCCTCTGTCGGGTTGGTCTTGTAGGACCGAAAAAACATTTCTCTAACCCTGACGGCCTCTTTACAGCTCGAGTCGTACCATGCCTTTTCTTTTGGTTTGATACTCTTCATCCGATGAGGAATAAAGGATCTCATTCCAAAGAGAATGGTGTCTGTAATCATATCAGCAGCGGCATCCACGTCGTTATCGAGGAAGCATAACGACCAGTTAAAATTCCTAAAGAAACTGTTAAGACCGCTCCAGTTGGCTTTCTCGTATTGCCATACGGTTCTTTTAGGAATTTTTTCTCTAATTGTGTGGTCGGTGTACGAGAAATTAGCTGATATGACACAATGGTCCGACGAGCGTAGAGGGGAGAGCACATCAATGGTGTACTTATCAGGGTGAGAAGTTAAAAATAAGTCCAGGGTGTTGGCGGTATGACTATCAACGTCTGGTATTCGTGTGGGCTCATTTACAAGCTGCGTTAGGTTGTGTTCCGCAGCGAAGATCTCAACACACCGTCCTTCGGGTGTTGTCTGTCCAGAATGTCGAAGCCACCCAGAATTGTGTATATTGAAGTCGCCCGTAATAACGATTTCAGTATGAGGATACAGAGTACAATTCTTTGAATGGAGTCAGACAGCGCATCAAACTCGTTAAAGGTTGAATTGCTGTCCAGTTTAGGGCTTCTATAAATAAAGCAGTAGTGTATAATTTGCTTACGGAGATGGAATTTTAACCACATGAAGTTGAATTCCGGATTGGAACATGGATCACATTGTGGTGGAGTTTGGTAAGCTACATCACTACGCACATAAATGGCGAGACCGTGGTGAGAGAAGAATAATGGCACTAGTTCGTAGCCAGGTAGCTTCAGATCAGAATGATCTGAGAGGTGTGGGCGGGGATCTACCTGTGTTTCACTAAGTGCCAAAACAGCTGGTCTGTACTTACAGACGTGGACGTACGCAGAAAAGTGATTACTTTTTAGCCCGCGTATATTGGCTATGTCTACCCTGAATTCCCTAGTCATAATCACAGACAAACACAGAAAACACAAACACCGACGATACTAAGCAAGGCTGCGAAGTGGAAATTCTGACGTTGGTTTACCGAATCAAATTGTTGTAGGTGTTATGCCCTTACAACTATATGAAACAGTGCACCAACAAAATTTTCACTCACAACCCCGCTATCCATCAGTTGTTACATACACTCAGCCACTGCCCGTACCGTATGGTAAATACTGTAACGGCAGTGACTCAGTGCAAGCAACAGTACTTCGACTAGGAGCGGGTGAGGTGGGATACACTGTGTGATATTTTGCTTGTCAGTCACTGCACTGCACTTTTTGTTGTTTTTTTTTTTTTTTTTTTTTTTTTTTTTGCTGCACTGCACACAACAATATTGCGAGTGCACTGGTGGAGCTGTGCACTCGACGGTGGTCGACACGGTACTCCACTATAAACGGTATAGCTGATGAATTCCCCAGATGGATTCAACGCTGAAGTTAAATCCCGGAACAAAATGAGACCTTATCCGGGATACTCCGACATATTTGGAGCTTTTTCTGATATTTCAGGATTTTGGAAAAAAGATGGTGTCGACCAATGGCAGCGTTTATATCTCCAAACGGGTTACAGGCTTCTGTCAGTCCTAGGGCTATCTACAGTGGAACTGGCAATCAAGGTTGGGGTTTTCCTCTGCCGAGGTGCCCGGCCATGGAAAAAATATATAGATACGAAGCAACAACAACCCTGCAGACGGAACAAGGACAATGAACTTCGGATCACCATGAGGAATGTTAGGCCCTTTAATAGGTCATGAGATGGACCGGACAAAAAGAGGACAAAAACTGCGACATCTACTACGACAATTTTTATCGACTGAAAAAGCAGGGTTCATTTGGACGGGGATTCTTTGTTAGAGCCAGACGTAAGCAAGAAGTCTTGAGTTCCCGGAGTATGTTAAAACTCAATTTGCCAACATTAGTTTTATATACGCGTACGCAACCATAGAGGAGAAAGATGACGACACCAAAGCTAGCTTCTATGAGCTCTTGGACGAGATCTACGAGCAGTGCTTTAGCTATGACATTAAAATTATCCTTGGCCATTTTAATGCAAACCTAGGAAGAGGGAGAGTCTTTGGTAATACTGTCGGAAGGTATAGCCTGGACGACACTAGGTACCTCCCATAACGGATTCAGGCTAATTGACATTGCGGCGGAGCAAAACATTGTTGTAGCTAGCACGTGGTTCCCACATCTCGATATACATAAAAGGACTTGAAGAACTCCTAATCAATCAACCGTAAACCAGACTGACCATACTGCGATCGAGCACTCCTCCAGTATTATGGATGTCTGAACTTTGTGAGGAGCCAACACTGACTCGGACTATTACCTTGTTACGAGTATATCCAAGGTACGGTTGCTTACATCTCGAACATCACAAAGGCAAGCTAACACTGTGAGGAAGTTCGAGGTCGGTCAATGAGAGCAAGACCAATACTGACGTCTCGGACAGAACGTCACGCTTGACAGATATAACTCTGAAGCAGTTAAGGGCTTTATCTACCTTGGCTCCGCTATCAATTTAAATAACGGGACCAGCGCTGAAATCAAACGAAGAATAACTCTTGCCAATCGCTGATTCTTTGGGGTGAGAAAACAGTTGACTGAGGTAGCTGGGTCGTGTAGAGCGCATGAACACCACTGCTCCGGACCGAAAAATCTCCCAGTCAACCCCCGAGGGACAGGGCAGTATAGGAAGATCGCGACGCAGGTGGCCCACGCAAGTGGAAGAGGACCTCAACTAACTTAGTTGAGGTACGTACTGTAGACATCCTAAAACCTCGTTACTTAAAAAAAATTAAGTGAGTTATAGTCGTGAAAATGGAAAGCGAATTTCAAATTGAGAAATTGCGTACTTCTGAAGATTATTCAATGTGGAAATTCCAAGATACGATTTTATTAAATACACCGGGTTATTTGAGCACGTTAATGGTTTGACCTATCAAAGCGGAACGTGAAAAACAAAGTGCGTTAGATAGTATTGCGGGTATACTAGATTATAAAAAACACAGCCAATAATTGCAACTACCATAGGAATATTCAAAAGTGGTTCCACGCTGAGTGTGCAACTGCTAGGGATAGGCATTTTACTTTTCTGAAACTTTTAAGATTGTGTAACACTGATATTTCCAAAACATTCTCTACCCCAGAGAGTAAAGAATTCAAACGTATCTGTTATATGTATAAAGAAAGTCGGAAGTCAATTCAAGTGCTTCGTCCCCTCCAGCGAATCTTTACAATATTGCTCATTGCCATCAGGACAGCGTATATATCTGCTTGGAAGGCAGACGCAAGTTTTCCTAAGGAGGCGTGAAATCTAAAATTGTCGTCCTCCAGAAAGACACTAGCTCTGCATTATAAATATTATATTGTATATTGGTTTTGCAGCCATCCGCGAAGACTCGACTACATTGCTTTTCTTGCTCAGATAATGACCGAAACCAGTCTTGGGAGCACGGAAAGTCGATTTCGTATTTTTTCTGCAGCACGAATTCTGGTGTCATTGCGTCAGATGGCATGTCCATACGACCAGAGTCAAAAGACAGGGGGTTACTCTGTATTTAAAAACAAAAACAGTCAAAACTATTCGAAGGTACAATTCGATTCCATTTTAAATTGGCACTCTCTAACACTTTCGAATCGAATTCATCGAAAATGAGAGAATTTGAAATCCGAATATCGAAATTCTCAATACTACTTTCGAATTACTAAGTGCTAATTATTCAAATTCGAGTGATTTGATATTAGAATCCAAATACAGAGTAACCCCCCAGGCTGTCAGCGGGCAAGATTATCAAAGCTCCAGTGCGTGTGGTACCAAAGAACACGTATTTTTAAACTTAAGGTGGCGTTGAGAGTGCTGCACATCATATGAATATCAAGGGCAGTTAGATGCATCCATGCACCTAGAGAAGAGAGAGGCGTGCTTGAGAAACCCCACATACAGCAGACCGTTCCTTTAAATCCGGTATAAGCAGCAATGGTATATTTTCGTGAGAGCTCGTTCCACGAGACACCTGACGCATAGGAAAGAAGTGCCCTATCATAGCCGTATAGCTTTAGAGGCCCCTTCTCAGTGACAGGCCCCATGTCTTGTCGACAGATCCTTTGCACTGCCGGCAGCTCATTAAATGCTTTTCACGCAGCATATTTAGTACATAGAAGTTTGGTATTCGGGATGACGCCTAAATACTTAGCTTCTGTCTGGTAAAGAGAACAAACTCAATTTTCAGAGGATTGACTGAAAGCCCATTTCTTGTACCCCAATCGTCGATCCTGTCTAGGTCTGCTTGCGGTTTAAAGCAGATAATCGCTACACACGATCGTCTATTGGACGTCCACCTGCATTATTGGTATACTTGTGCATAGTCGTCAGAATTATTGAGAGCGTTGAGCAGTGAGACGACCATGATGTACCATAACAATGGAGACAGAACACCGCCTTTCGGGCAATCACATATTGGCCACAGTTAGCATCCGCAATCAGTGTCCTATTCACCAGCATTGCTTTTATCCACAAAACTACACAATACACAAATACACTAGTTGTTGCCCAGAGCGTATTCCTCCTTACTGAGTGCGCATTTAATGTTGCCGACCAGATTTTGAACCGCAGCCTCGCAAAATCTTCAGCGCTGGTAAGCGTTCCACTAAGGAATGTGCGATCTGCAGGATTTCTTTCTAGCTAGACATGTCAGTTCAAAACATTTCATTTCTGTACAGCCTACTGTAACTTTTGACTTTTCCTGAGTTTAGGAGAAGCACTGCCCGACTGGCCAAGCTCATCTTTAAAACGTAAAACAATGTTTTACGCAGATCTCTTCAACAAGATCGAGACCTCGCATATGATTCTGAATTCGATACACCTATGGTCTGACATGGAGACCGCCGATAGTATTTTCAGCTGGCAATCTCCTAAGCATGCCTGATCTATAACTTTAAATCGATTACTTGCTGTGTTAGTCTCGTAATAATCGACCAGATCAGACGATAGTATGAAACCCAGGATATGATTGCCTCTCGCTTTGCATTTGTTACTGCCCCAAAAAGTATTCTGAGCATTATCCTCGCAGCATATGTTTAGTCTGTCTAGAATTGCAGTGTCGAATGAGTTCAGCTACCGCTTTCAGTAGTGATGGTTAGATTAGATTAGATTAGATTAGATTATTGTGGGATCTGCGGCCACAGATGGTCCTATTCTGATGTCCTCCATTTAGAGCACATCCATGATGCCGTAATTTTTGAGGAAGGAGACTAGGTCTTAAGGCGAGCTGGCAGCTTTGTCCGTCACTTCGAGGTAGAATGCACCTAGGTAACGTTGGCGTGCTTTGATTAAGCCATTGCAGTCACTTAGTATAGTATGTGTTCTGATCTTTCCACGTCCTCCTTTCACGTATTATCTTGTGCTATGCCCATGACTATCAGTCAAATCTGACTTCTATTTAGTTGTAGTAGTTATTTTGTTATGTTTTGGAAACTGCTTGGCATAAAGTTGTTGGCTTGTCTGTTTCCTTCGGTTCATCTCCACAAATGAAGCTTCTTTTCCTCTTTCCAGGTTTTAATACTTCCTTTTTTGGTGTTCATTGATAGCCAACGGAATGATCTTGGCATCAAGAGATGCGGATGCGGAGATGCGGATCCTTTTCTGGATAGTTCGTCTGCTTTTTCATTGTCTTCATGATCGAATGCATGGATTGCAACTTGAAATACGGAGGTACTTGTATCCATACTGGCATATATGGTTGCCTTAGTGCGAGGACCATATACTACGACTCCAACTCCTTCATTTGTTTTGGATCCGTCTGTGTACCATACATGTCACTCCTTGGCAAATGTTGGCTTTTCCTGTTCCCAGTTAAGATGGTCTGGAAATATAACCTTAAAGTTACGCCGAAAGTTATTTCGTGGTAGACATTTGTCTATTAAGTGTATTCCAAGCAGAATTGCAGTATGAACTAGTTTAGAATTGGATTCATCTTCTGTGATGAGCATGTAGGCATTTACCATTGCTTCTTTCATGAGTTCTAGATGAAGTGGTGGGATATTTAGGATAACTTCAAGCACAGCTGTTGGTTCGGTTTTCATTGCACCAATTAATCTCTGTAATTTATTGAGTTTGGTCTGTGTTGACCTCTGCGTTGCTTTATGCCACCAAACGGCGGCTGCATACGTGATGATAGGTCTCGTTATTGCCGTGTATATCCATAGTTTCATTTTGGGATTAAGTCCCCAATTTTTTCTTACTAGACTTTTGCTGGTCCATAGTGAGGTCCTGGCCTTGTCAATAATCTTAGAAAGATGAGTGTAAAATTTTCATCTAGTGTGATTGATTGATATTTGAATTCCGTTGAGAACTCTATTGTTTGACCGAAGAGAGTGGCATTTCTGAGTTTTCCTCGCCTTCTTCTCTTAGTGAATCTCACAATGGTGCTTTTCTTGGGATTGACTTTGAGGTCAACTTTGGAGCACCATTCAGCAACTAGCTTCAGAGCTCTCTGGAGCCGGTCCGAGATTGTGTCCTTGAATTTCCCTCTGATTAGAATAGCAATTTCGTCTGAATATTCTTGGACACCATTGCTGAGAATAATCAGTATTTCATTAACTACGATGTACCATAGTAGGGGTGATAGTACTCCTTCCTGAGGGCATCCTTTCGTAGCTACCACAATGAGTTTGTTGCTGGCTAATGACGTTTTTATTGATTTATCCTCTAGCATACATTTTATACATTTATATTTAGTGTCGTCAACTCGCATATTTTGAATGCCTCTATATATCTGGGAGAATTCTGTGTTGTCAAATGCTCCTTCTATATCCAGGAAACAACCGACCGCTACTCTCTATCTCTGAGTGATTTTTCAATCCTTGTGCGGTTGATTTTCCAGGTTGATAGGCATATTAATATTTGTGCAGGAGGTTCATTTGAAGTGGCCCGTCTCTGATATGTCTCTCGATGATTTTTTCCATAGTTTTGAACAAAAAGGAAGTGAGGCTGATGGGTTTATATGACTTTAGTAGTTCAGACGGTCTAGGTATATATTGCACAGCAACCTCCTTCCACTTTTTGGTAAGTATTCCCACGCGTAACTAGCCCTGAATAAGTTAATTAGTACAGGTAGTAGTTGCGAGATGCCCTTTCTAGTAAAGCTAGAAATATTCCATCCTCGCTAGGGGCTTCGAAAAGAGTTGATTGCCCAAATTATTCTGCCTTCAGGAAAAGCTTCCTTTGCTGTCATCCACATCCATGAGCGTATGTGCCATAAGGTTCTTTCATTGAACCAATAGTGAGGGGTCTATTTATCCTTCTTGGTAAGTGTGTTTCTTCACACCTTTTTCAGCGTATGGGCCATAAGGTTTTATCATTGAACCAAGACGATTAATGTGCTGCTTAAAGAGTATTTTATGAATGCGGGCACAACTTCTGGTGCCATCGAATGTATTCTCTCTTAGCCCTTCTAATTTCTTGTACAAGTTGAATGTTTCCTATTCACCATTACGTGTAGCCCGGGAGCTTTCTCGTCACTGTTCTGAGTTTGTCTAGTTTTTTGTTCCAACAGAGGGTAAGTCGATTGCCTGTTTTTTCTTTTTCTGGCCAAGCTTAATGAAAGGCAGTTATGATTGCAATATTGAGATTATCAACAGCCAGGTTATCCGTGAGTTGCTAACAGTATATGTTCCAGTCTGTAGATTTGGGTTGTCTATATTTTTCAGATATAATAGTACCTAGTTCAAGGCCAAATTGATGTGGCGATGATCCGACATGGAGGCTTCGGATGAAACACGCCAGGTCCTTATAAACTTATTTTTAAATTAGTGCATAGGAGTCACCGGGCAGGTAAGCTGAACATATAAAAGCTTCTGTTTTACGTGGATTGGTATGCAGCTCAGCTTGCAGCAAGCAGTTTTGGTTGTGCGCTCGTCCTGGATTGAGGGGCTCTCATTCCACTCTTCGGAATGGCAGTGTATTTTTGTGCTTGTGTTAAACTTTTGATGTGGATCTTTATCTGTAAGAAGTTAAGAAATAGCTTGCACTTGTGCTCGATCAAGTATTCTTGGACTTTTCATCAATAGAGAAAGTCACTGTATCACTTCCGCTTCTTTACTTTGAGGCACTGAGAACACGCCAACCTGTTATGGAAATGCCAATATTCTGCTTCTCGATCCTTGCCAGGAAGACTTCTTTGGACATTTTCTAATAGTCTGGGAGGAAAGTTATACAGGTATACAGTTTGGGGATTTCACTTCTCTGAATTGTACGGAGTTCGGTTTCTGGTCATGGCTTTATCTTCTTTGCCATCGACATGAGCCAATCTTTTGTCTCTGTCTCGTGGCAAGTGGTGGATAGCCAATCATCCCCATCCCACAAATTTTAGGGGCAGATGTTGTCGGCTTTGCTCACGTAGATCAGTAGGCATGTTTTTATCTGCTGAATTTGTTGCACTGACAGAGATTCTTCAGGATGCATTTCATGCATTATAGCAACCTTGCATTGTGTTAATGCGCCCTTATAGAACAGCCCTGATGTCGACGGTCCTGCTTTGTGTATCTAGCCGATAGTTCGTTAGGGTTCCTGCTCTTACTTACCTCCTCTCTGGGTCCTTTATTAGAACATGAGTGAGGTTTAATGTGAGAGGTGTATTTCCTACCATGCCTCGGTGCGCTTGGTTTCCTGGAACTTCTATCGTCTTAACCACATCTGTGCCCTTTTGTAGATCTGGATGTGGTCTGTATTTCTTGGGCTGTTGCACCCTCGAGTATTTGTCGGCTGATCGACTTTTGATCAGGAGATCAGTTTAGTTTTGATGACAATTCAAGAGCTTTTGCTTTAAACACTCCACTTAACGGGTTCCGTTTTCCATATCGCAGCACCATACTTGAATGCAAACAATCTCTGCATTACCTAGCTCTCACAGTTGAATTTACACAGTGTTTGCGGTCAGCGTGGTCTAAACTGTTGTGTCACCAAAGAGGTGCAAGCGCCATCTTTATAGGTGGGCCGGTTTCGTCCCCTTTGGAGTTTCGTTATTTTCTTGGAGGTAGGCATTCCAGCAACATTCGAATTTCATCCACCCGAGGTCCAATTTTTTCTGGTTACAGCACCGGTTTCAACTGGATTTTGTGCGTGGGGAAATCACCACCAGAGTTGTTCCTCAGGTTGAATTTGACCGCATACCCCGACTTCAGTAAACTAGAACTACGTCTTTTGGTGGTTGTAGCAGCGGTCTTATCTGATCTTATTGATGGCCGGTTCATCCAACTACAGGCTTCATCAATTGGGGCCTACCCGCTGCCTAACTACAATTTCTTGCAACAAATCTCCAACCATATGATCGTTTCTGCGTATCGATATGCATCGAGCAACTTCAGTGCTTTCTACGATATCGAGGGTCATTTAGTTAGACCTATTGAGCAACTTGCGAACCATGTAATGATATATGTTCTTGTTGATACAATATCTTATACCGCCGGTCCTCCTATTTCAATTAACTTTAATGCGATTTGGGGCTCTGTCTGCTTTGTTATTTCCTTAAGTTAAAAATCCGAATCAGTTGTGAAGCCATTTCCCAAAACCAAGAAGACTATACAAGATACAACTGGTTGGAGCCCTCTATAAAGAAAATCTTTACCATAAGTCGAGCACCCGCTAAAACAAAAATAAATTATATGTGGGTGAACGAATCGTTGCTGATGCCTTCGATTAATGTTTTGATGTAAATCAATGACACCAACACCATCTAACAATTTCTCTTCTAAAATTTCAAAAATCTATCAATCTAGCAACGTCCTCTAGTGAAGTAACCGTATCTATCGTTCATTTCTACTCTAGTGGACTTTCTATTGGGTGTTTGTGTGCGCAAAATTAAACAATCGCGTTACGAAGCATTACCATCTCGCCTGGTTTGGCCATCATTACGATCGCCATTACCCACCATCAACACCAGCAACAGTATAAACATCTGCATCAGCCGCTATCGTAACCACTACCGGAGTCCGTGTTAATTGTTTTTTTAATGACTATCTCCGAATCGGTTTTCATTACATCCTTATCCTGTGAGTGAATGAAGGTTGGCCGGGTTGACGCCTCTATTGCGTCCTGAATGTACGCTCTCCGTCACCAAAGTGTTAAAATGTACAAAGCTCTGTACTGCATCGGCGGGATGCTATTCTCTATATTGGACATGCCCGGAGGGTATGGTGGATACGGACAAGTCAACTAACTATCGACGAGGATGAGGACGAGGACCTGGTCTAGAGTACATTGTCGACGACGGCGATGACTACGATGATGACGACGGAAACGCGCATGTATATACGTAAGTATGTGTATATGAGTGTGTTCGTTATTAATGAAATACCGTTTATAAAAATGTCCACCCACTCATTTGCACAGTGTCAACAGAAAAGCTGCTGCGAACTAATTTACCGGAATTCAATGAAATTGAGTGCGAAAAAGCTTTGTTGGATGGTGGTTATGGAGGGCGGCATCACTTCTGTGTGTATTTTCTCATTGATGGTGACTTCATGTCCACCCTTCGGGGTTTGTAGCAAGTTCTTTTGTTTTCCCGGGATATCCGGTGCCTTTTGTATGTCGCCATTAACACTTAACGATGAAATGAGAAGGGGTCCACAACATTTAACATGTCAAATCCAATAGCTGGGGTCCGTCCAATAACGGTTGGCGTAAGGAAGGAACGAAATTTGGCTTTAGTGGCCTTGTGTTTGGTGTCATCCATCTCTTGTGCGGATGTCTAAAGAAGCAGGAATAAATTTATTCGGAGAATTTTCATTACGCATTTCAGGTGGTGCCACTTGGGAATGCACAGAGAGCAATAGTTACTGTAGTGGTGGGAGTGGTGGTTGTTTAATTTAATTTTGTTTGCAGTTGAGGATGGCGAAGGCGCTGATGTATTTCTGTTAGAAACTACGGACGCATGTTTTCTATTTTAGATATTTTGCAGAAATAACTCATTTAGTCTGACCTGATGATGTCAAAATACAAATGTTGTTTAAGTCTCACGTTTGGGACGCATTCTATAGGTATACCTCGGATATGGTAGTCTTTTAATAATTCCCGTACACATTTTTGAATTACCAAACAACATATATCCAAGAACTGCGGATGTGAAAATATTAAATCTGTGGGTTGGAATAAATCTTTACGATCGTAGCTTGTGCAATGAGCAATCGCTTTAGGGGTTGCATCATAACATCCAAATCCTTCTTAGCTTCTAAGTTTGGATATTTCTGCATAATTCATAGAACAGTTAATCTAATTTCCCGCAATATTCCTGACGACTGAAAAGTCTCTTCTCAACCAAGAGCAGTTGTTGAGTTCTGTATCCTGTGAAATCAGAAAGACGAGTCTTATGATACGAGTATGATGCTATTCCAAATTGTTTCAAGCAGAAGGAAGATTAATGTTCTGGGTGACACCCATCTAGACTTTACACTATTATCTCATTTCTACAATTAAAAATATAGACCGCAATCAAACATTTGGTAGCCCCAAAATTTTTTCTGTTCCATTTTCCGAAAAACTTAACAACACACACTTGAGTGGTAAATTCTTTATAAAAAAAAATTAATGGAAGTACAACAAACGCACACCAAAAACTAGGCAATTGTAAGCAAATATATACTTTACTGACCAATGCGGTATCTTAGCAAGTCTCGTAGAACTCGCTGTTATATTTCCCTCTCGAAGAATCCTTCCTTAGAAACGACCACGAATATCGTCATCAATCCTCATTAACGTCCATGCTCTGCGCCATACGGCAGGACTGGAATCATTAGCGTTTTGTATAGTCTTTCTAGTGTTTCTGGACAATGCTTTATTACCCAATTGTCTTTTTAAACCACGACTGGTAAGTGTTACCCTTCATTTAATATCTGAAAGTAAACAAAGCTTGCCTATTTAATTCTTCATTATTCTGCATTCTTACTGGTTGACAGCATATACTTTGTTTCGCCCTCATTCATAGGTAAATTCAATTTTATCGCTTCTGTATCATACTAGCAAATGCATCAGTTACAGCTTGCTGCGTTCTGCAAATGATATCAATGTCATCAGCGTTTACAAGCAGTTGGACAGACCCTTTCTTAAACTTTTTCTGCTATCGCTTCCGGACGCTTCCGATTTTTAGAGATCACAGACGGTTATCCATCGTCATCCTGTACAATCTGAGTTTGGCAGGGATGACAAATATAGACAAAAGCTCTGTCTAGGTTTTCTCTAGGATTTGGAGGAGTTTAAAGCGTCTCCTTTCTTGGAGCTTCGATGTCTATGACCGAATCTAAGCAATGAATTGGTGTATGATATTCACCAAATCATCTCCTGTTATCCTAAGTAGCTCCGCGGGTAGACATTGCTGTATGTTCTTCATTTTGCCCGGATGGATGGCAATCTTGGATTTATCGCCCAAGTTGAATGGTTCTTCTTGGCTTACGACGAAGTTCGGGTCCTTCCTCAATAGACTTCAGTCTACAGAAGTGATTTTCTCATATCCTCAATACCGATCACTAAAGGTCGGGATTTATTGGCTCGACACGTTATTTTTCCTGGAGTAGAACCATTCTTTCGACCACCCGTTTCCAAGGCTGATAAGGTGAGTGTCTTTTTACTTGTGCTGGTCTGCACTTTTTGCCATAAAAACAATTTCGTGATGGTGGTTTGGTGAAACCCAGTATACCAGTTACAGCATTTCTGTCTGCCCTACCTGTTGTAACCACTACTTTTCTTGATGAAGATTGAGGTATGCTAGCTATAGAGATATTCTGTCCCATCGCAAAGTCAATAAGTTTAAGTCTATTTGTAGACTTGGTTTCGTGTAGGATATTACTTCCGATTTTACTATCTTAGATGTCCCCCTTTCTTATTCTGGCGCTTAAATCATACCTACCATCATACTTAAGTCATTGGCCGATGGTTTAGTCAAAGATATATTGTCTGATAATGTCGTCTATTTCTAATGTGGATATATGAGTGCAATGTTCATATCATATTGATACTGATGTATGTAGATCGTAGCAATGGGTTCGCTAAAGTGACGAACATTCAAAACGTTTTGCCGTAGTCTGCCGCGTAAAACAAATCAGAGCACAGTACTATGGATCATAGTTTTCATTCTCACAATCCCACTGCTCTTCTTGGATGACAGTGATATCAGCTTTATACTCGTAACAGTCTGGGGCCCTCGCTAGTTATCTGACTTTACGTAGTTCGTGTTATGGAGGCTGTGTTCTTTTTTTGGCGTTAAAATCACATATTTCCTTCTCTGTGGGTGCGTGAGTGCCTTCTTATTATAAGGACTTCGCTTACGTGTCGAAAGCTCAAGACTTCATACCTCAGTCTGCCGCTTAAAACAAATCCTCAACAAACGGTGTTTGTTTTCTCTGTACTACGGCGTAGTATGTGCCACAATTGTTCATCTGTCTTTTATACCGCCTATCCCACCGCAGTATGTGAATAGCGGTGATATTGGCTTCCTCGTAGTCCAGAGTCTCCGCTAGTTGTTCGGCTGCACTCGGTCTGTCGAAAATGGCATGTGTTGATTCGAACTTCATTGTCCTTTTCTTATTTAAATTTTTTAGTATCGTCAATGTTTGAGTTTGAGAATTTTGAATGGATATAGCCAATATTCGCGCTCCAAAAAGTAATAAATTTTCTGCGTATGTCCACGTCTGTAAATATAGACGAACTGCTTTGGAACTTAGTGAAACACAGGTACAATATATCCCCGCATACACCTCACAGATCACTCTGATCTGAAGTTGGCTACGAACTAGTGTCATTATTCTTTTCTCACGCGGCCTCGCCATTTAAGTGCGTAGTGATGTAGCTTACCAAACTTCACCACAATGTAATCCCTGTTCCAATGAGGAATTTAATGTCATATGTTTAAAATTCCATCTCCTTAAGCAACTTTTCCACTATTGGTTTGTTTACAGACAGCAACAGAAAACTGAACAGCAATTCGACTTTTAATGAGCTTGAAGCGCAGCCTGATGTATGTCAAATACAACCTAAATTGGATTGACCACACATTTAATGTCGTCAAAAATGCTGCGAAATATCTAGGTTTCCTCAAGTGATGTAATAAATATTTTACCCCCTCTGGCCACAAGACCCAAAATTGTTGTACAGTGCTTATATCTGGTCAGGTCCACCTAAAACATCTCTGCACCTGCTAGACACCCTAGAACACCGACGTAATGTCTTGTTTCTCACTCTGTTCTATCGCTACTTCCACCACCAGTGCTCCATAGAAATCACCAGTAGCATTCCGCCCATTCATACTTTGAACCGTAACACCCGTCTCGCTATGAAGCTCATCAGTGCACCCTCAAGCCCGCCTTCGGACGTACTCTAAAATATCGTGATTCGTTCCTAAGCCGTAAAACTCGCTTACATATGATACGAGCTCTTCCATTAAAACTTTCAAACATTTAAAACCAAGGTTCATCGGTACGTGTCTTTCCTTTGCCGCGCTATGTGCAAATATTTCCAAGGTATTCAAATCCTTTGAGCGCCCGCGAATTATAAAAAAAGCGTCACTAGTCCAGAAAGTCCTTTCCAAGCGCTATAGTACTTGGAGTTTCCATAATCAAAATTTGGTTTCATAATCGACATCAGTTCTAAATAAGTTGAAAGGACTATTCCATACTGACTGTTAAAGCCGCGGCTGATTCAATGACGTGAGTTCATCCACTGTAAATCCTCCTTCTGGAGTTCAGTCATTTATGACAGAGAATTATACTGCTTTTACTTTCTCTTGCTCAACACTCGCACTTGTAAATTTGGTAGTGCACGTCCGGTTGTTCGAGATGGTTACAATGATCGGTTAATTTCGCTTAAATGAATGGCTGTGGAACCCAACAACTCCTATACCATCAGCATCTAGGACCGAAGAGTACTGGAACAGTTGCAACTGATGTGCTGGGTTTCAGCCAATTACCACCAAGTAATCCCTGATTTAATGAAGAAGGCCGGCAATCACATGCAGCTAAACAAGAAGCCTAAACGGAGCTCCAACGAATGACGAGACCCGATAGTGAACTCTACGAGCAAAGGAGATAGGAAGGACATCGGCTTCTCCAGAAGAAGAAAACAGAGCACAAAAAGCGCAAGATCGAAGATATTGAGAGTTTGTACTCCAGCAATAATGTACGGATGTTTTACCAATAGTTAAAAAGATCTAATCAAGGCAACAAGACACTTACAAAAACCTGTACAGATGAAGAAGGAAACCTTCCAGTAGAGTCACAGTCAGTGCTGAGAACATGGAAAAACTTCTTCTGCAGATTGTAGACGGTCATTTGGTGTACCTGAGCAAAAGAAGTAAAATAGCAATATCAACTACTAACGGCTTACTTGTCGAGGTATTCAAAGCTACAGAAAGTGACTTTGTGAAAATCATACACGAACTCATTTCACAGATCTAATCAGAAGAGTGTATGCCTGATGAATTTAATATCAGCATCGTTTGCCCGATCCACATAAAGGGGTCCCAGTCAACTGCGCCAGATACAGAGGTATAAGTCTCTTCAACATTGCGTATAAGATCCTATCTGCCATATTCTGTGAACGTCTGAAAGGCTTGTCACTCGTCAGCAACCTGCTTGGTCCCTAATGAGTGGTTTCAGATCAGGAAAGTCTACAATCGACCAAAATGTTCACACTCTGTCAGATCCTGAAAAAAACTCAAGAAGTCCAAATCGATACGCAATGTCTTTTCATCGATTTTGAGGACGCATATGACGAGCTGTATAGCGCTGTGTCTAGTTTTTGTATACCTCCCAAACTCGGGCATCTGTGTTTGAATGACGTTGAGAACGCTCGCTGCTCAAAGGTCGTTGATGTCAAAAAAGATTTTATACAAGGTGATTCGCTGTGACTTCTGTGACTTCTTTAACATCATACTTGAAATAATTGTGGGGAAATCACTAGCGAACATAAACACAATTCTTAAAAAGTCTGTGCAACTACTAGCTTACGCCGATGATATCGAATTAATAGACAGAACTCATGGATTTAGTGGTAAATGAGGCCAAAACCAAGTATATACTGTCAACATAAAGAGACAGACAGGAGGACTTCATCAATTATGGCTCTGCAATCAGTTCTACCAACAATACCTCAGTGGAAATAAAACGCAGAATTACACATGCCAAACGCTGTTTCTTTGGGCTAAGAAGCAGAAGAACAGATGAGGAGGTTCTATATAGAACCTTGATCATCGAAGTTCTCCTTTATGCCGCTGCAGCATGGACTCAATCTTCTTAAGATATTCGTCCCTGTTTGCGTTAACGGGCCTTTGAGGAGAAAATTCAACGAGGAACTATACAAGCTCGATATCTAAGCGACATCGATCTAGTTCGAAAACCGCGCATCAACCACCTGAGATGGCTAGAACACGTAGAGCGAATGAACTGAGTCTTCAAAACCTACTCGGATGAATGACACAGGATTGGAAGCCCTCACATTACTTAGTGCGCATAAGTGGAAAAGGACCTCAACCGACTTGTGTGTGTGGAGACAGTTAATTAAGGATCGGACTTACTCTGGGACTTGTTAGTTGAGGGCCCAGGTCAACTCCGAACTGTGGCGTCTCCTAAGTGAAAGAGTAAGAGTGGTAGGTAGTGGTAAAAGTAGGATTTGCTCATCCTTTTTAAAACCCACATTTGCTGCTTTTTGTAAGAAAGTAAACAAACTTGTTTTCCTATTACTAAAATCAATAACCATCCTATTTAGTTTATATCCAGCTGAAACTATTCTCACATTATCCTTACACTAGGAAACGTCAAAGCCCTTTCGGTATACGTTGAAGAACTTTTTTGGTAGTGCTATGATTATAATTAAATGTTCTCTTGGGGCTCTTGGTAGTAGTTTTAACCTTTATTTCAATTAACACAAACTCTGTATGAAGGGAACTATCGTATAATAAGAATGAAAATTTTGCAAAAATTTTCTAAAGAGCACCATGACCTAGTTCACGGTTTTCTTGCTCCTCGACATTTAAAATTCGTACACAGGAACCGATTTGGGGAAGTATTCTTGCCATAATCGTTACATCGTGCATATTACACTTTTCACCTAATTAGGCGCGAGTAAAGTTCTTGTCATCGGATATGCCTTTCACGCCATGTCGTTCGTAGTCGTCTCGTCATCGTCATCGTCATCGTCGTTATCGTAGCCGACGGTATATGTATCCGTATCCATATCTATGCGTTGCCTTCTTCTCAAGCAGCCTTTAAATATTCATTAGTTCATGAAAAGTCCCATTTCGAAGTTCCCTACTCTAAGGCCATTTAGTATACACTTTATACATTTTAATGTGCTTTATTCAAAGAAGGGTTTAAAACGCCTTCCAACCGGACTGGTATGGGGTCGTGGGGTAGCAGATACTTCATAGCACCTGCAATATTTTCGATGCGGTAACTGAGCACTCGGTTACAGGGGCGAGTGCTCAGCTCAAAGAAAAGTCCTTCCAAGAGAGTGGTGAGAAGAATATTTGGAAGGGACGGCGACAACGGCAACGACAGCACGCTGTCTTACTCGTATACCCCTACTTTTATGTGCTTTGTGCGCGCCCTTAAAGATAAACAAAAAATTTTAAATACAAAAGAGGAATTAATTGTACACTCTCTGCTCGGGTTTTAAGCGCGTGCCTATGAATATTCATGCACCCAAGGATGGGACATTATCCTTTGCACAGTCAAACATTTGGGTCGTGTCTGTTACACATGGCTCTGGAGAATACCTTTGTGTTGCTCATGAAATTGCTGTAACATTGGTGATATTGTTGCTCTTGCACATTTCCAATTTGCAAATATGGATACTTGGTGACCGAAACGATTTGATTTTATATAACATGTAGGGCAGCGCGTTCGTACTCTGTCCTGGATGTGGCGCTTTTGACCGAAATGAAGGCACAATTCGGTGAATAAAAGTAGCTCTGATCTGTGAATATGCGGCGATTTCTTGAAATTGCAGAAACTGAACAGTTAAGAAGTTCAAAGTTGATAAGGAAACTTAGAATTCTTAAGACTTGTGTCATGCTGCGTTACTAAATTTGCTAAAAATTTTAAATAGTTCTCCTTTCTATTATTATATAAAGAAAGGTATCATCATCAATCAGATCACCAATATAGTATTCTTTTCACGTGCGTATGTTTGAGAGCTCAGCAAGCGCACATAAACCAATGTGGTACAAAAGTCGAGGAACGAGATAACACCCTCAACTTCCATCATATAAAACCATCTGAAATTGAACGCCTAGGCGCTTCCGATAACCGAGTTATTTTCCATTTAGGTGCATTCAAGTACCTAAGTGTTTTTTTTACCGACATCGGTCCCTTGGAATGAACGATTAGGAAAAAGCCAAAGATAAATTAAATAAAAATTATGATGTAATTGTGCCTGGGTTAAAAAAACTGAGTGTGGTAGTCGGTGGAATAAATTTTGAATGGAAGAAAGAAGGTGTAATAAAAGCAATAGCAAACCGAAACAAAATAAAGGACTCTCTCAGAAATATTAAACTTTATAGGGCGGAAAAAGACCTTTTAAAGCAATTATTGAGCTTGAACGCAGTCAATACAAGTCTAACGAGTGTTTGGACAAGAGGAGTAGGATTTGTAGCTGGTGCACGTAGGGTTCGCATATGGTGACAGATGTCACATTGCTAGAAGTTGTGTAATGGGGTGCGCATCTCTTAATAAGCTCTATTTAACAAAATGAGTTATTCAGTCTGATTCGATAAAATTGAAAGAAATTGCAATCTGAAAATTGGTTGCAGCGATTGTAAGAGTTTGTTCCATTATCAATGTGTGAATTTTGTGGAAGAAGATGTAGATTACATAAAGACCAGTGGAGTGCCTTTCCGATGCGACAAGTGCTCCGTGCTTGGACGGCGATCGGTCCATTTAGCGGGATCATTTGAAAATATCAACAAGCACGCATCCACTTCGATACCCTCTCCGCTCTCTCTCTCTCATACCAAATATACTCAGACATTGTTTATGCAGGCGAAGGAGGCGAAGTTTTTTCTTCTTGATGGATATAGATGCGTGTGGTACAAGGAAAATAAAATTCTAATTAGAAAGGTTGAAGTTTCCACCTTGTCGTTGTAATAAGATCTTTTAATGATCTCGCAAAAATATAGTGCATTGTCTGCACTTGAATTGTTAAATTTCTTTATTTTTATTTTTTATTATAATGAACATTGAAGATGATCTTATTGATGACGTACCAGTCGTTCGCAGATCTCCGAGGAGAATAGATGTGTCTCGGCTTTTCCTAAAGTGAAAAAAGTGAAAAAGTTATCTTTTTAAAAATAATAACAAACTTATTAGTTGACTCGGTAGCCAAGCGGTTAGCGGCGTCGGTCATCAAATCGTGGGACGTGAGTTCGATCCCGGGCCAGACTTGGAACTTTTTTTTTTTTTTTGTTTTTGTTTTTTTCTTTGGCTCAAATCGTGAAAACAAATTGCTTCAAAACAAAAAAAAATACAATCACGCGATGGATGGTGGAGAGCACTCCGCTCTTCCCATAACGGGAGTTGGAAAAGGCAGTAATAGTGTTGCCAGTGCCGTTAAAGCTATTAAAAGGAGGGGGAGTTTGAAAAAAAAAGCTGACAGAGAGAAAGCTTGCTATGAAGCAAAGGCAAACTGCACGCAGGCAGAGGGAGCAACTTGAAGCAGAGAGCTCCCAACATCAAAAGCCACAAGAGCAGAAACAACAACTACAGCAACAACAAAACCAGCTGAAGCAGAAACATCAACAGCTGCAAAAACAACAAAAGCTGAAACCACAGCAGCTGAAAAAACAGCAGCAGTAGCAGCAGCAGCAGCAGCAACAACAACAACAACAACATAAGCAGCAGCAGCAGCAGCAGCAACAACAACAACAACAACAGAAGCAGCAGCAGCAGCAACAGAAGAAGAAGGAGAAGGTGCCTCCTATCAACACCTATAAATTAGAGGTAAATGAAACCAAGGACCTGTGTAAGTTGGTCATTGGTAATAATTTTAATATCAAGAGATTGGGGAACGATCGCCATGCCATCCACTGTAATACAGTGGAGGGCTACGCGAAAGTGAAAGAGCTCCTAAGGGAAACGACGACGGAGCACTTCTCATTCACACCGAAGTGTGAAAAGCGGCAATCTATGCTGCTGAAGGGGTTGGAACCGTCTTCTGATCCTGAGGAGATCCTGGCACTGCTCAAAGAGAAGGAGTGCGAAGGACTCAAGTTTGTGGGGGTAAAGCCATTTACCACAGCTAGAGCTAGGCGGGAGAAACGGAGTCTGCCGTTCTTCCTGGTGCAACTCAGTCCCGAAAGCCGTCTGGATAGTCTAAGGAGTATCAATGTCCTAGACTATCAGGTGGTTCACTGGGAAAAACTAAAAAGGAGCGAAGGCGTTATACAATGCGTTCGCTGCCAGAGGATCGGGCACGCCGCGTCGAACTGCCAAATGCAGCCTCGATGCGTGAAGTGCGCTAAGAACCACAGTTCCGAAGAATGTCCTCTGGGTGTTGACGGAGCATCCGATAGGTCGCAGCTCTCGTGCGTGTTATGTGGAAATGTGGGACACACCGCAAACTATCGGGGTTGTCCTAAGTTCGCTGACATTAAGAAAGCAAAACTGGCTCGGCAGCAGAAGGTGAAGGTCAAACGTTCACCTGTGAGGTTTCAAACACCAGCCGTCACGTCCCAAATTTTCTACACCCAAATGGCGTCAGGTGGGGGGGCTACGGTACAGCAAGCGACTGTTGCTTCTCCGGCGCCAACGCCGAGAACAACGGAAGCTGCACCTAACATGCTGGCCGTCTTGCTCGCAATCCAAGGGCAGATGGCTCAGCTGCAAAAGCAGGTTCAAGAACAGGCCAAGCGGGTGGACCAGATCTACGCGCTGCTGCCGGGCCTAACGCAACACATGTCGTAATGGGTACGCACATGGTGGAGCAAACTTTGAAGGTCCTTGCGGTGAATGTTAATTCACTGATTAGGATTGAACGAAGAGCCGCAATGTTTAAATTGCTACAAGACCAAACTCCTGATGTGCTTTTCGCTAGCGAAACTAAGCTAACCGATAAGCACAAACTGGAGTACAATAATTATATCGTTAGAAGAAGAAACCGGCCCAGATCCAAACGTGGAGGCGGTGTCGCGATCTTCATTAAAGAAGGTATAAAATTTCACAGAGTGTACAAGGGCGTGTTGCGCAGGTTCCGGGTGTTGGAGGCAGTCGTCGTGTACATCCCGCTCCGCAGTGGAAAGCGGCTGTACTTGGCCTCTGTTTATGCACCTGATACTTCACAATCCACTCTATTCATTACAGAGCTCGACACGCTTTTTCGACTTCTGAGGCTGGAATCGGGGGAGAATTATTTTATAATCGGCGGGGATTTCAACGCTAGACACAGCGATTGGGGAAATATTTTGCCAAATACTAGAGGGAACCTACTACTCGATTGGTGGGGTCAGCACGATGTCATGTACAGACTCGGTCTTAAAGCGACGGATAACCCGTCGTTTCCCAGAGGCGGGTCTTATTTGGATCTACTGCTGTACGACGAACGTATACGACTGACAGGTACGAATTTACAAACGCTAAACTGTCTGCGCACATTCGTGTATGACAGCGACCATTGCGGTTTTAGCACCGAAATTACAGTTCCTAACGAAATTGCGGAATTGGAGGAGTTTGTCCAAAAATATTCTTACAACTACAGTAAGACTCGATGGACACGCTTCTCCGCAACCTTGACAAGAGCACTCTCCTCGAACACGCTCCGCCCACCGTCCAATAGGAATTTGTCAAACGAGGAGATCGACAATTACCTAAAATAAATGGACGAGACAATTAAACAAACTATGGACACTACAATACCGCGGTATCGACGTACGACTAACGAAGACCTGTTCCGCAATCCTACTATTGACGCACTGCACCGACAGAAAAGTAGACTTCTGACAAGACTTAAAAATTTGTACAGACAGTTAACTGACCGACGAGACCCGGAGATTAGGACACTGAAGTCGTCGATTAAAAATATTCAAACGCTAATAAAAGAAAATTACAGAATTTCTGTAAGTTTGTATTGGAACAACAAGGTTCGGGCTGTAAACACCAGCAACCCGAATATGTTTCCGCAAATAAATAAACTATTTCGGAGAAAAAATCAAAACGACCTTCAGTGTCTTAAAATAGCCCGGACAATAGACAACGAACGGTTACTGACAATAGCAGGTATTGATCCAAACGAGGCCGCTGATGATGACGACTTCTTTGTGATCGAGGATCCACAGAAGGTTGAGGCCATAGGGGCGACTTTCCAGGAAGTATATAAGGCCATTGATATCATTGGCCCTAATTATGACCTGGACAGTCGCGTCTTGCTGCACGACTTCTGCATTCGAAATGAAATAGGGAACTGGCGATCCGAGGGCTCTGGTTTCACTCGGTTCAGCGACGAAAATATGGCAAATAATGTCATGACCAGAGAGAGTGACCTACCCCCGTTCATTTCGAAGGAGGAACTCCGTGAGATCTTCGACACAATCAGGGCTAAGAAATCAGTGGGGACCGATGGTATTCCGAACATCGTGCTTCGACATCTTCCTCTAGAAGCGGTGGACATTTACACCACCCTGTTTAATAATGCAATGAATAATGCACATTATCCAGCGCATTGGAAAACGGCGGTGGTTCAACCTATCCCCAAAAAGGGGAAGGATATATCCAATCCGGCGAATCTCCGGTCGATAAGTCTCCTTCCGAATATCAGTAAGGTTTTTGAAAAGGTAATCAATAGAGCTCTGTCTAGGTGGGCTGAGGACAAACATATAGTTCCGGATAATCAATTCGGTTTTAAGGCGGGACATGATATCTCACATGCCGCGTCTAAACTGGTTTCTGATATCCAATGGAACAAAGGCAAGAAACAGTGCACTGGTGCCTGCCTTGTTGACTTGGAGAAGGCCTTCGACACCGTATGGTTAGAGGGTCTTTTCTATAAGCTGACTAGGCTGGGGATCAGTAAACCACTCTTGTACATTCTCTATAATATGCTAACCAACAGACAGTTCATCGTGAAAAATGGCGATGTGACTTCTGTTGGAATATTTCAAATTAAAAATGGTCTTCAGCAAGGCGCGGTCAATTCGCCGATCCTATTTAACATTTATACAAGCGACTTGATAGGTTCACTTCCCCATACTATTGCGTACGCAGACGATGTGGTAGCGTACAGAACAGGTCCAAAAATCGAGGTCATTAATACTCTCTTGCAGCGTGACTTCGATAAGATAAGACGATTTTGCGATGACTGGAAGTTGAAAATCAACTTTCAGAAGTCGGAAACCATTCTCTTTAGGACGCCGTTGTCTAGAGCCTCTAGGGATACCAGAAAAAATTGGAGAAAGTTCTCGATTATTGGACAACACGGACAGCCTCTTGCCTGTCGAAATGTAGTCAGATACCTTGGAATCTGGCTAGATCAGTTTCTGTATTTTGGCAAAAATGTAGATGCTGCTCTGGCCAGAGCTAAAGGTGCTTTTGCCCTTACAAAGAGATTGTTTTATAGCAGCCAACTCGATGCGAGGGTAAAGGTAATCTGCTACATGGCCCTTATCAGGCCCATGCTGGTATTTGGTTGTCCCGTGTGGTTCAATGTACGAGTAAGCTTAATGGAAAAGATTCGGGTGTTTGAGAGGGCTTGTCTTAGGGCTTGTCTTCGCTTGTACAGAACACCAGAATCGGAGTACAAGAAATTTTATCCTAATGAGGTCCTTTATAACAGGGCGAACCTAATACGAGTGGACAACTTCGTAATTAAGCTGACTCGAAGGCACATTGCAAGAGCAATGACCTCGACGAATAACCTGATATCTGGGGCTTACTACCCCAATTACCTTTACCACGAGAGTGTGCGCTTTGACGGCTTCGTTCCACCGGAAGCATTCCTCTACCTTGATCAGATAGGGTTGATCCAGGATAGATCAGCGGTGCCGTTAATCTTCCATGTCGCTCGGACAGCTGGGGACAGGCGACTCAACTACGACAGAGACGTCGCACACGGCAGTGTGGATCGCCTCAGGTTCAGTAGGGCGGTGGGGAATCGCGATAAGAGGGATGTCGTTCGGCAGCACCAGCATTTCTGGTGGTTGAATGATGGAGATGATGTTTCGTCGTCGTTTCCGTCAATTACGGACCAGCCTAACTAATGAGGCAGGGCTGACCAATGTATTTGCTTTGTAAATAGCGATGGCCAGCTTACATAGGTTTAGGTTAGCATTTAAGAAACATATACATATATCAGTGTATACAAAGGCGTATACTGATATATGTATATGATCGTGTATAATGTCTATGTGTGTTTATGTTTGTATTGTGCATTTAGGTTAGGTAGGCTAAGGTTTATTTTAAGTTAGATACTAAGCTTTTATAAAAAATAATAAAATGTCCATATGCTAAGTTTTTTGTTATAAATTTTTTCTTAGCCCTAAGTACACAAAATAAACATTTATAAATAAAATGTAAATGAAGTCGAAAGACATAGATATAAGAATTTAGATTAGCTTAGAGTGCCTGTGTGGGGCCAGTAAGTTAGTATAAGATTGTTAAGTAATTGTAAGCTAGCATTTAAGCATTTTTTGTTAGTATGTAAGAGTTAGTGATTAAGTAAATAAAATGCATTCAAAACTAAAAACTAAACTATTGATGACGTACCCACCTTTAATCATTTTAGTTCAAATTGTGAAGAAGTGTTTGTAACAAAGACCTATTGTATAGATAAACTATTTCTTGTTTACCAAAAAGGAGTTAGAGTCTTAGATATAGCTCTTGGATAATTTTGTATGCATCCCCGATTTTGTTTTCGTGTCAGAAATTCACTAAATGTGGGCTGTTTTGTAAAGGAAGATTATAAGTGTATGCCTACTGAGGTTGATTTCTTGAGCGCTGATATTTTGAAATTAGAATTTGATGTAAAAAATGAATCTTATGTTATTTTGTGTATCTAAAGTTTGCACAACTTTAGTTTCTCTGTGTTTTCGGAAGAATTTTCTAATCTGTTAAATAATGAAAAATCAAAAATTTGAATTATTCTCGGCGATTTTAATGTAGACATCTTAGAAAGTAGTATCGTTGTCTCAAATTATATGACCTTGTTATCCTCACATGGGTTAGCATCCTTTATAAATGAACCCACCAGTATGGTTTCAGGGAAGTGCCTAGACCACATCAATGTGCACCTTAATAAATTTTCACTTAATTGAATCTTTGATTTTAGGATCACTGACCATTCGATGACGGGCTTATTAGTTGATATAACTAAAAACAGTAGTGAAAATTGTAGACCCTCTAACATGATAACAAAAATTAATTTTGATAAACTAATTACATCTCTCCGTCTTGAAGCTTGGGATGATGTTTATGCTTCAAGTTCCTACGGTTCTTTCATAAGAACACTAACGAATACATTATTCAGATACTTTTAGTGTCAAAAAGTCATGGAAAAAGCTCAAACCATGGATCACAACGTGTTTATTACGTAAAATAAAAACCAAAAATAAGATTCAAAACACACACGGAACAGAAAACTTAAAAAGTGTTACAAAACGTTGTGTTCTGTATTGAAAAAAGAAATTCCTTGTGCAGAGATAAATATTACACAAACCAATTCAATCTATCAAAAGGTATGAAAAAAGAAATTCCTTGTGCAGAGATAAATATTACACAAACCAATTCAATCTATCAAAAGGTAATACTAAACGTGAATGGCAGGTGGCAGAAAACGATTAATTCATTAAAAAATTCGAATTTTTGTGGAATAGTTGAAGTATCAAGCAGTATTTTAAAAAATATCGCATAGTTTGTGGTTTTGTATTCAATAAAATCGTTTTCACTGTTGCACTTAAATGTGCGGATGTAATACCACTTTTTAAAAACAGTGAAACAGATTGCGTTCGAAACTAAAGACCTATCTCACTCCTTCCATCAGTGAGCAAAATTTTTGTAAAAGCTGTACAAAATAGAGCTGTTAAGTTTTTGAACAAAACAAGCTTTTTTAATTCGGCTCAATATGGGTTTCAAAAAGGTAGGTATACGGAAGATACTCTATTAAAATGTTGTTCCCAAATATACACTAATCTCGACAACAGGCTTATTTGTTGGTATAACAAAAGCCTTTGACATGAAAAATCATGTGTTAAGGAAGCTAAAAAGAGCAGGTTTTCGGGGCTTTGTTTTCCAGTGGCTTAAATCTTACATTGAGAATAGATCTCAAAGGGTGAAAATAGATGAAACCAGGAGTGGAATTAAATATAAAGGGTCCGCCATCTAAGGTTTTTTTTCAACTAGTGCTTATTTCGTGAATGGTAACACTCAGCTCATGTCTGATTTGACAGATTATTAGTTTTAACCTTCCGCTGAATGAATATGGTTGTGTATACGCTTGAATATTGCGACATTACTTTGAAAATCATGGTAATGTTGCAGAATGTGTGCGAAAATTGCGTACGGATTTTAGAAGCTCCGTATGTTCGTTATCTTGTGAGAGAAGTGTAAAAAACTGGCATCCTCATCGATAAACCAAAGCGTGAAAAGCCAAAAACAGTGCGTACACCCGAGAATATTACTGCTGTGGCAGAAAGTGTGCGTGAAGCGCCATCAACATCAATTCACCGTCGTTCTCAAAAATTGAACATTTCGGAGATATCATTGAGACGAATTTTGCATAAAGACCTTGGTATGACGCCATACAAAGTCCAATTGGTTCAGGAGTTGAAGCCAACTGACCATCCAATGCGTTTTCGCTTCGCTAAGTGGGCCTGCGATCGACTTAGAGAAGATGCCGATTGTGCCAAAAAAATCATCTTTTCAGATGAAGCTCATTTTGATCTTGGCGGGTATGTAAACAAGCAAAATTGTCGCATTTGGGGCACAAAAAACCCGCACGCATACATTGAAAAGCCGATACACCCAAAACGAGTCACTGTTTACTGCGGATTTTGGTTCAGAGGCATAATTGGGCCATTTTTCTTCGAAAATGAGCAAGGAGTGGCCGTTACAGTCAATGGCGATCGTTATCGGGCCATGTTGAACGAATTTTTGTTCACAAAAATTGAAGAGGAGGATATTGGCAACATTTGGTTTCAACAGGACGGCGCTACGTTCCACACAGCCGAAGCTACACTCGATGTTTTGCGCCCGGTTTTTGAAGATCGCATTATCAGCCGCAGAGCTGATGTCGTTTGGCCACCTCGGAGCTGCGATTTGACACCGTTGGACTATTATTTGTGGGGTGCCGTAAAAGATAAGTGTTACGCCGATAAGCAAGAGACAATTGACGCTTTAAAGGACAATATTCGTGAAGCCATTGGTGAAATAAAGCTGCAAACAATCGATAATGTGCTTAAAAATTGGTCCGATAGTGTAGGCTACTGCATGGTCAGCCGAGACAGCCATTTGAATGAAATTATTTTCCATATTAACCGGAAGGACAAAACTAATTATCTGTCAAATCAGACTTGAGCTATGTGTTACCATTCACGGGGCCCCCGCCCAATTATCAAGGCTTCGCCCTTTAATGACGTTGTCTAATAATGAACGGGGGCAGAGCAAAGTACTGGTCTTATCGTAAACATCTTCAGATGACGCTACCGAAGGTTGCTACGATTTGATCAGTCACAAGCTGCCGGTCATAGGTCTTGTTGGCGGCTGGACCACCGGTAGTCCCTACCAGGACTTAAATCACGGTACCATGGGAGTCAGGAGCCCCCCGGATCTCGGTCCGGGCCTGACTTGTTAGAGGTAGGCCCCCTTGTGGGAGCGTCATGGTGGCTGTGGTTTAAACCCAAAATCGCGGGTAAGAGTCTTCCTATGGTTTTCCTTGGTTTTCCTTTTGGTTTTCCTTTGGTTTTCCTTTGGTTGACTCAATGTGGAGTTGCAATAAGTGCTGGGTGCTGTGACCCTAAGAACAGTAAGAGGTTTTAGGTCGGCCTCGACTCATACCAAGGGTGGAACTTGTGCCGGCAACACAGTTCCGAATTGGTATCAATGGATTGACGGTGAGCGATGGCAAGGCGTATCCTTGCTCCCATGGATGTATGGGCATCCCGTAAGTTTAAGCCCACACGGCAGGTACTTACGTTAAAAAACATGAGACATCTGTTACCATTCACGAAATAAGCACTAGTTGAAAAAAAAGATGTTAGATGGCGGACCCTTTATTAATATAGGTGTACCACAGGGTTCGATTTAAGGACCTTTACTTTTCCTAATATACATAAATTCGCTATTTGGGTTGAATTTTAAAGGAATGTTAAGCGCTTTTGTTGACATTATAGGTTGTGTGTATGCTTCTAAGAGCCGTTTAGATCTGTTAGCAGATATAAACTAGGATCTAAGATTATTCAAAATATGGTTTGCTGAGCACAAATTAATTATTAGTTCTAAAATGAAAGTTATATTTTTCAGTCTGTCTGTCCAAAATCCTTTTGTAGCTAATATATCTTACCATACATCTGAGTGTCCTAAATTCAAATTGACTTCATGTTCTTGCAACTTATCGACTTCTTTTGTAAGCAGTTTTGTCTGCTGTGGTAATTGTCTTCTTATTGAGAAAGTCGTTGAATTCAATTACTAAGGGTACGCTTCGTAATTTCTTTTTATTTGAGACGTGTTTGCTCTACAAAACTACTTACGTCGATATACTATGCTATATTTCATACTAAATTGCAATATGCTAATAGCTGCTGGGAAGGAATCTATTTTTATAAAATACTACTACTACTAACCATTCAGAAATATATTTTGAGAAAACTCTGCTTTAAAGATGGTCTACATTCAAGTTTTTTTCCACTGTTCCGTGATTTGAAAATTCTTCCTGTTGTCATTTATACTGCTTTAAAGTGCTTAAGATATTTATAAATTTCAGAATCCTTGACCGGTATAATCTTCGTGGAAACTCTTTACAGCTGGTTTATGTGCCTTCATTTCGCACCACCTTATTTTCTGAACATGTTTTTGGCACACTTAAGAGAGTGGCTATTTAATATTAATTATAATGATTTAGAAACTCTGGACATTTAATCCAGGTGTAGATAAACGCACATTGAATACATTTTCTAACATTTAGGTGAATTTGAAATTGTTTTCGTTTTTTGGCTTGAATTAATTGAATAACTTGCCTGACTTATTGTTTTCTTTGTTTTAAATATGTTTAATTTAATAATCTGTTTATATGTTAATATGTTTAATTTGTTTTCTTTTTGAATTGTTATTTAAATTAATTTGAAATTATTAATCAACTTATTTTTACTGATATTTTCTGTATTTTTATAATGCATATAAATTGAATTTGTAAGGGTCCCCCAAACATATTTGAATTTCATAGTTTAATTTTTATTGAATATAAAATGCCTCTAATTTTTCCTCAATGGAACATATTGCCGCAGTAAAGGAAAATGTCGAAAACTACCCAAACGCCGCCATTCGCAGCTTAACCTCCCCACAACTACACTGCGCTGAATTTTTGGCTCACCATGCGTACAAGGGCGAACCAATGCCAGAACTGAAGAAGAACCGGTCGACACCAACAGCCACGTACATTCTTGGATTGAGTCCTGGAAAACATGCATACAGACATTGTGCTTTACCAGATGAGGGTCATTTCCACATTGGCAGCTACGTTGACAAGCAACATTACCACATCTGCTACACGAGTGCTTCAGGAAATGATAATGCACCCAGAACGAGTAACTGTTTGGTCCGGTTTATGAACCGGAACTGTCATAGTGCCATAATTCTGTTCGGTAATGAGCCCATTACAATCAGTAATCAGTAATCTACTTTCAAAAGGATGGTGCTGAGTCACATATAAGTCTCAAAACAATCGACTTATTGCACGCGAGATCTGCTGGCTGCGTAATTTCGCGTTTCGGAGACACCTATTGGCTGCCAAGATCGTTCGACTAAACACCGTCAGCCTTCTTTGGGGCCATTCTCAAATATGCCAGCCCCGCGTGTGGTCCCCTCTTCAGCGATTTCATATTTCCCGAATCGACCGCTTCAAACTTCTTAACTTGAATACCTTCGAAAAACGCAACGAGGTAGCAAAAATAAAGTAATGAAAAAAGGTAAAACAATGTAATTATTTAAATATAACAAAACGACTAATAAATAGGACCGTCAACATAGTACAATTAGAATAATAAATAGTACGAATACAATGTGCAATGTAAGCCTAAGCCTAAGCCTAAGCCTAAGCCTAAGCCTAAGCCTAAGCCTAAGCCTGAGCATAAGCTTAAGCCTAAGCCTAAGCCTTGTTGCTGTTGTTGTTGTTGATGTTGTGTTTGGTGGTGTTGTTGTTGTTGTTGTTCTTGTTGTTTTTCTTGTTGTTGTTGGTGTTGTTTTTGATGCGGTCATTTCGGGTGGATAAATGTCTTACATATTGAGGCCCGATCAGAGGGTAGGTACATCGCTTGAGGAGACCTAGCAAAATGCGCTGCATTTTTTATGACATTGAATATGTGGTCATTCCAACGTAAGTTGTCATTGACACACATACCGAGAATGGAACATTTTTCGGTTTCCCCGTTGCAAGTGGCACTCAGCGACAATGGCTGTTTAGACGACAGCATTGTGTTATGGAAGCATTCAATTCTACTTTGTTGATAGTTATTGGTTATGCTTTCAATATCGGAATTTAATGAGCTTAAAATAGGCTGCCGCTCCGTTCATCATTGATGAAAATTAAAAAAGAATGTCGGTCATTGAAGATAGTGCAAATATATTGCTTTCGCCAGATTGATGTATCCCTTTGTTCTACTTTTCGGTGAGTAATGCCATCAAATGGTCAGTAGACTTGTTGGTGGTTAAGAACTTCGTCTACTTTGGCTCCGCAGTTAAAAGCAGCAATGATATCAACCCAGAAATCAGACGTAGAACTACTCTTGAATATCTTTATGCTCATGAGGCAATTAAGTAACAGTGCCCTACCTCGTAGAACTCAACTGACTTTATATAAGACCGCAATCATCTTAGTCTGATCTCGAGGAACGAGTTTTCAGTTCCGAAAGCGTTACCCCCGTGTCAGCATTCATACTAGTACTTATCTTTCGCTTTTAATTATTGCTTTCATTGCCATGTGTCGCCCGTTAATTTGTGATACACTTAGGGCTTTATCCAAGAGTTCAGCTTTCAAGATTATGGCAACTCTCTTCTTGTTTTCTTCCTCTCAATAGGAATACATTTTGAACGTTTTCTTTTTCAAATTAAAGAAGCGGGCTCTGTTTCAGAAATTTCCTCACTGGATTTCTTGAACTCATAATATTATATATTGGTTTTAATGTTCTTGAAATAGTTCGAAATTTTGACAGTAATTGTGCCAATGTTACAGCTTGCACCAGGTGCTTCATTTCTTAAAAGCATCATATCATATTGCTCACCCCCAAAAACCACGAATATTTCTGTTTTTAAATTCATCTTTTCATCATCCTTTGTGCACAGAAATGCAAAGAACACAGTTTTATTCTATTTGATGAAGTTCACCTACATGCACGGTGAGAATTACCTACCAGATACGACTGTATTATATGTATAATATTTATTAAAGTATAAAAACAAGATTTATAATAGAGCTTTCAATGTATAAATGTGATAGTACAATTGAGAGATTTCTGTTGTTGAAATTAATATTATACAATATGTTGAATAGGTTGTGATAAAAAAAAAATTGTTTGAAAGGTAGACTTGATTAAGATATAATCAACAATTATTCCAAGCCGATCATATAGAGATGAAATATTATTCTCGTAAGAGTAGAAAATTTTCATACCGTAAATTACGCATAACTTACGGTATTAAATAAGATGTCGGAAAAGAGTGTCACTAAAACAACTCGCATCATGGAGACGTCTTATGTTAAGAGGGAGTAATTCCAGAGACGAATACCATTTTTGTTTATGAGTAAGCATTTATTTTTTGTTGGGTTAAGTTGCAAGTAGTTTTCTTCTGCCCAGCACTGAATTCGCTTAAGGTCATCATTAACTTGTAAAGTCGCTTGATCAATAGGGTCATTTTCAAAGCTTAAATAAAGATGAATATCGTCCTCAAAAATGTGGAAATTGCAGTGCTCTTAATAATATTAGGTAGATCGTTTATAAAAATTGTAAAAAGCAAGTATCCCAGTATTGACGCCTGTGGAACACCTGTTGAAATTTTAAGAAAATCTGACCAAAGATTGTTAGCGAAAACCGCTGATTTTCTTCCAACTAAATACGAGCGCATGAGATTACAGGCTCATAAGGAGAAGCTATAAAAGCTTGATGGCTTGAATATATGTTACCTATAAGTAACCCTCGATCAACGGTGTCCAAAGTCTTAGAGGAATCTGGTAGAGCAAAGAGGGTAACTAATTTCTTGTCAATTGCAACTCGACTGTCGGCCGATGCCTTCAGAAGAGCTAATGTGCAGCTCTGGTACTTCCGGAATCCCGACTGATAAGCACTACGAATTTTTCCACGTTTTAGAAAATTTGACATTTGTTGGTGTATTATCTTTTCGGAGACTTTCGATGAATATGGAAAGATAGCAATAAGTCTGTATTCCATTTCCTATTTCCAACCACTCGGAAAAATAGATTTTGTTACAATATTGTTGAAGACGTATGTTATTACTGGGAGAATGTATGGTAATATTATTTGAGTAAAAATTTTATAAATTGTCCATACCAACAGCCTAAGATTTTATTTAAAGTATAGTTTTAACAATGCCGGTTTTCTCCACACTGCAGAATTCAAAAGAGCCAGCCAGTAAAGTTTGGATGTGTTGTGGACGAGGACTCAAAGTTGTTTGAATCTTGGCAAATTATTTATTTAATTCATCAGGATCGAACTGATCTATCTCGGACTTTAGGTTACGTCTACACCCAACTCAAGCAAGTTTGTCCAAAGAGTTTTAATGAAAAGCTTGTAATTAAAACGTTTAGCGGAATACTATATTATAATTACCCTTAGCTTCTTTTATTCTAGCATTTAACTTATTCCGTAACAACCGAAAACTAACGGAGTACTCGAGAATTCTAAATTATTTACACTTTTTGTACACTTCTATTTTTTACATTTATTTTTAAGCGCAGCAATTTCTGGTGTAAACCACTTAATGTTGTTATATTCCACAGATTTCGTTTCAATGGACGTCAACCGATGTTTCGTAAAATATTATCTGTCAATTAACGCTTTAAGATATTTTATTGTTTTTTTTTTAAAGTAGTGCGCGCTTAAGGGGTTAAGGTACCCTTAAAATGTTTGTACACAGCGCGGGCGAAGGAAAATTAGGGAGGAAAGAAAGATAGGTACCGATGTACGTTGATTTTAAATGTCTGAATATTATAACGACTAGAAAATAGAGAGCTCGGCAGGGCATTCCACACTTAGGAAATAATCACAATATTTCAGAGTACGTCCGAAAGTGGGCTTGATGGTATACTTCATAGCGAGACGGGTATTATGGTTGAAGGTTTGAAGGGGCGGAATGCTATTGGTCCTTTCCGTGGAGCACTGATGGTGGAAATAGCTCAAGTAGATCCGAGTTTAATTGTTTAAAATCTCTAAACATAAACAGCGAAGTAATGTGATAAAGATAAGATCATGCCTAGAAAATACAGGAGCAGAAACCTTTGTAGGAAATACATCCAGGCAGTTGCTGGTGATGAAAATATCCGAAAAAGTGCTATTAGAACAAGTAAAGTGCGTTGGTTTCGTAGAGTTAATAATGACGAGATTCACAATCCAGATTGATTCAGTAAATGACGATAAAACGATGAATGGATTTTTATAAGTCAAAGAGAGTCGACAAATTAATATATTTATGGAGCCTGTATACAACATCAAGGAGACATTTATTTTTCTCAACTTCAACAAACTTGTACTGAAAAGGGCTATCGAGAGATTTCTCACGGGATTCACAGTCAGATTGTCGTGAGCATAAATAGCAACACCACCACCAATTCTATTTTTCCTGTGAGCTCTAAAAATGTTTTAACCATTCATGGAGCAAGGCTTATCCACTACCCTCGGATCAAACCATATTTCGAATGGATACACAACGTCAACACTGGAAGTAATAAACAGATATCTAAATTCATGAATTTTCTGCTATAAACTTTGTGCATTAATATGACACAAACCAGGGTAGGTTATCATTCAATCTATCACTTCCAGAAAGATATTAATAATGGGTAATACCATTGACGATACCAACTAAAAATTTCCCTATACCCGCTCGTTGGTCTGTGGGACCGACGGAACACTTTTTCGTATTTATTTCATTTCTCAGAAATGCTGGGAAGTCGAGTCTTTTACTAGCTTCAATTTAGCGCACACTGCGCATTCGTGGGATACGCACGTGTGATCGAACTTGGCGCCAATCGTCCGTAATACCGACGCGGGTATGGTGCATCTATTTGCGTAAGTCTATTTGTATTATTTTGCGTTATTTGCTATGTGTGAATATATATTTTGACCAATTTATTGCTTTAGAGGTTGTATTTCATATCAAGATGGATGAAGATCGAATCAGATTGCTGTTGGAGGAAGACAATTCGGTCTCTAGCTATGAAGACGAAAATGTCAGCGAGGTGGAAAACAGGTGGGTGAGTTAGAAGATCGTGAAAGGTCCCGAAACTTTTATCTCGGAAAGACAGACAAGAGGGATTAAAACTCCTGCCTTAAATCCAGTAAGGCGACATGCTAGAAACATAATCACTCAACTTCCAGGTAGGTACTTAAAGAGAAGCCAGAAATTTGAAGGAATTAGGTGAGATATGGAGGATACTTTTTTCGGATACTATTATAAATCGGATTGTATAGTAAAGTACACGAATGAACAAATAAATCGAATAAAATCTATTTTCACAGGTCTTTTACTCCTCGCTGGAAGTCAGAAGAAATAATCGACTAAATGCCAACGATTTATTTAACACAGATGGCTCCTCTCCGGAAGTATTTTGATTGACTCTGAGTTGGAATAGATTCTATTTATTGATGCCTTGTCTAAGATTTGACGAACTAAACTAGCTCCTATTAGAGAATTGTTTGATGAAATTGTGGCAGCGTTCAAGAAATATTACAGTGTGTCTCAGTTTGTCACAATTAATGAAAAATTGGAGGCTTTCAGAGGTACAACGAACTTTAGGCAGTACACTCCATCAAAACTTAATAAATGTGGAATAATAATTTATTCCTTGACGGGCGCTAAAATGTTTTATACCCAAAATACGAGTATGGAAGTTCACGTAAAGAAGCAACCTACAATGTTGACAATTCGGCTATGGCACTGGTTTTGCGACTAACTGAAGGTATTCACAATATTGGAAGTAACATTACTTGTGATAATTTCCTCACTAGTATAACATTGTTGGATAAACTTGTGTCGGAACACAAATTGATTGTGATAGGGACAATTCGGAAAAATAAAAGGGAATACATGGCCGAGCGAAAAAATCCAGTTTATTTGGGCACCGAGGCAATTGCAGTCTTATTTCCTATGTGCCTAAAAAAGGCAAAAATGTTAATGAGAAGACTGATAAACCTGAAATCATAATGAACTACAATATAACCAAAATGTGCGAGACACACTCGTGTAACGTTGCTCGAGGTCCACGGTTGTGTTTCTATAGCTTGATGAACGTTGCAGGTATAAATACACATGTAATATACTTGCAAAACAATCTTAATGAGAAAATTAGCCGCAGGATCTTTCTTGAAGGTTTATCATATGATCTAATTAATTCGCAACCCATCCTTGCCGAAAACCATAAAATATGTCAATTTGAAGGTCCCGAGTCTTCAGCAACATCTAGTAATGATAAAATGAACACTACTGCTGATAGTGCTGATAGTTTTTTTTATTATTCAGAAGCTTATTTTTTTTAAGAAAATATTGTCTTAGTTCTGTTTTTGTAGTATACATAAGATAGAAATCTCAATGTTGAAGGCTGTTTTGTAAAAGACTGATGGTCAACAAAATAATTAATAATAAAGTCATTAAATGATATGTATTGTTTCATTTTATGATTTAGTTTTAAGAAAAATAATTCTATATAGTTTTTTTAGTAAAAAAAAAGAAATAGTGTTCCGAGCTTTCTACGAGACCGCGTGCTGGTATAAATCTTAAAATAATTGGCGCGGGCATAGGAAGGTTAATCGACAAGCAGATAGTAAAATATTTTCCATTTATTTATTTATTTATTTATTTATTTAATACTTTTTTACAAATACGTTATAAATAGAAAGTACAAGGAACAGTGTATGCAAATGGAAGAAATGTATTAAGTAAAAAAAAGTATCTGCAATCTGTAGTTCTTAAGGCACTAGATGCGAGAGCAGATTCACAAAAAAAAAATATTAACAATTAAAGAATAACATTATAGAATAACATAAAAAGCAGTAAAAAAAATGAAAAGATTATAATCAATATAAATTAACATAAAAAGCAATAAAAGAAAGGAAAAGAAAGACAGTTAAAGACAAGACATGAGAAGCGAAAATTATCTATGTCAATACACAAAACAGATCAAAATGTTCTTGTCTGTAGTTTAAGTCTAAAAGCCATGATTTCATTTGTTTAAGGAAACTGGACTCGTTACATGTGTATACGTCGTATATTATAAGGTAGCTTGTTAAAAAGTCTAGGAGCGGTTGTCGTAAAAAAATTAAAAAAGATTTGCACATTGTGATGAGGTACTTGGACGAGATTTTGTCCATTTATTCTAAGTCGGTAGTTAGATGAGCGTATATTTAATAAATAGCCAGATCTTTTGCCGAATACCTTCAAAACTTTATAACAATATAGATGTTTCAAAGGTAAAATGTTAAGGTTTCCAAAGAGAACTAAGCTATTATACCGTCGGTTTTTGTTACAAATAAGACGAATAACATGTTTTTGGGTAATGAGGAGAGGATGTATTTTATTATAGTGAGTGCCACCCCAGGAAGACAAACCATATTCCAGTTAAGAATGCACTAAACCATAATGAATATACTTAAGAAGATCATGTGAGCAGTAAGACTTTAGAAAATAGATTTGTCTAGTAGCTGCCATCAGATACTTCTTAAGCGCGGTTGTGTGTGCCGACGAATTCATCTTCCAGTCCAAACTCCAAGATATTTGAACTGAGTAACTTTTACTGTACTAATGCATTTGTCTTTTTTTTTTTTCAAAATACGTCTACGAGTTTACGTCAGAATTACAAACAGTAATACTATGCTTATATCTATTACAGTTGCCACTATGAAACAGGAAAAGTCCATAGTCTACTTCTATACCACTCTGATTAAAAAACATAATTTTTGTTTTGGCACTTACAACTATTTTATGCATTTTGAACCCATGACTTACTCGTAGTGCTTCAATATCATGATTGATGTCAGCATAAAATTTAATGCTGAATTGTTTGCGAAAACACACGCCATATCATCAGCAAATGCAGTGACTTTGCCAAGATATTTTTATAAAAATAATGAGTTAATAAATATAAGAAATACAACAGGACCAACAACAGAACCAACAACAGAACCTTGAGGAACACCTTCAAGGACAGAACGAAGGGAACTAAAGACGCCACTAACTTTTACTCCTTGTACTCTATTGGAAATGTTAGATCGAAACCAGTCATGAATAATACCTCTAAAACCACATTTTATATACAGTATCAAAGGCTTTAGTTATGTCAATGAACTGTGCAGCGGTTAGGTTGCTGTTATTAAAAGCGTTATATATTTCAGCGCAGAATTTTTGGAGGGCATCCTCAGTTGAATAGCCGGAACGAAAGCCAAACTGACACTCACCGAAAAAAACGAAAAAAAACTGCTTTTGATGTTTCAATTGAAAATCTTTCCAATGGATCGCATAATTGAGTGCTGAAAGACTTTCATTAGGATGAATCTGCACGTCAGATTGCACCCAGAGTTATGTAAGCAAAGCGACTTTTTTGTTTTTTATATACGCAGAGTTGGCGGACTTCAGCAATCTGCTATCGAGGAAAATTGTATTATGATTGTTGGAGTGTCTGTGTTAGTTTTGATTTTTGCGCGGAAGATTTGTGTTGGTACTAGTGTAGGTGTGCAATCAAGTGAGGTGCATAAAGTATTGAAAAGGCTACGTAGATTTTCATTTGAATTTATAGGAATACCACGTAGAATGACGTCAGTGGAAAACTTTTCACGTTCTAATTTACCAATCTTTTCTTGTAGAGAGTGAACTTCGCTCTTAAGCTCAGAGCAATAAATCGGTTCAGATGTCTGTTAGAGTACCTCAACACGTACTGTAAGCGGGGCAACGGATCGGTTTACATCATCACAGCGGTTGTTGAAATCAGCGAAAATCTACTACAGAATATCAAGTAAATTATTATGCGTCTTTAGGATGGTAGATTTCAGCTTTGAGTTATTGATTGAATCTTTAAAGTTACTTTTGAGTCTCTATGATTGCTTGTTTTAGTTGGGAAAAATTTTATTTTATAAATTGAGATTCGTTGTCCTCAATTTGCTGCGTAACATGGAGTTCCAATACTAAAGGATTGAGATCAGTTAACAAAAAAGAAGACGGTGAACTGGTTGTCATGTTGCTAGTAGATCGTAGCTCAATAAGCTTAGCAGAATTACTGTCCTTGGCTATCTGTGCTAGTGAATTCGTTTATTTGCTCCTCGATAGAAGTCTGGTTTCAAGGGAGCTTTGTACATCAGACGGCATTTTCGACAATTGATAGCTGGCGTTACAACAACAACTAATATCGAAATATCCCAATTCGAAAGATATGCTACATAAATGAAAAAACACGACTTTAATATGTAGTTACGAAGGTTTACAGAATATAGGTAGGTAGGTAGGTAAGAGTGGCTGCTGGAAATACCAACCCACTTAGGCCTATTGGCCTATTGTGATGCCACGTAAATCTATGATCCTCTTACTAATGGAACCAGTTTGAGCTTATAATAAAGCGTAGGAGACTGTTAACGTCTATTTTTTCTAGATCGTTTAGGTCGTTGTAGAAGAAAGCTCCTAGATGAAGCTTCCTTCTCTGGGAGAGAGCTGGGCATGTGCAGAGTAGGTGGGGGATTGTCTCTTCCTCGTCCATGCAGCTTCTACAGAAATCGTTTGTAAAAGCGCCAAGCCTTCTTGCGTGCTTGCTTATTAGTCAGTGTCCAGTGATGACACCTATTATGTTGCTGAGATATTTCCTATTTAGAAGGATCAGACACGTCGACACACGACACATCCAGCCTTGGTCAGACCTGTTTGGTCACCAGATATATTTGTCCAACAGTCCACCTAAGGTCTGTTCTTTTATTAGCATCCAGCTTTAATGTTAGTTTGCACGTAGCGATTGGTATATCTATGCTCCCCTTTTCCGGTAGAATAGGTATAGTGGTTCTAATTTTGGTAAGTTCATCGGCTCTACAGTTCCCTGGAATGTCTCTGTTGCCCCGCACCCAACAAAGGTGAAGGTTGAACTGCTCTGTCATCTCCATGAGAGATGGTCTGCATTCAAGGCGGTTTTAAAATTTAATAAGACCGAATCCAGGGACTTGATAGCGCCCTTACTATTCGAAAAGATGCGGATATCTTTTGCAGATATTACGTTTTTCTTCAGCTGGGACAGAGCTTCTTTAATCGCCAAAATTAGAACACGCTACAGTGATTTGAAAGACGGAAACTCCGCTATCGGTTTTATGTATTAAGAATGTTGGCGTGGCCAAATGAATTATTTATCCACTGCTTAGCCGCTTTAAGCCGAATAGCTGCGGTCGCAGCTAGTGTTTGGTTGAAACGCTCCGCCGGGTTGGCTTGGGGGTGGTAGAAGGCCGTGAAATCTATGGTTATACCATACTCCCGGGCGAGGCTCTCAAACTCTTTGCTTCTGAACTGGACCCCGTTATCACACACAATCCACTTTGGCACGCCGAACAGTAAAAGGACTTGCTCTTCTACAATGGTGCTAACTGCCTTTGCTGTCGCCGATCGAAGCGGGAAGAACAGTGGGAACTTTGAGAAGTAGTCGACCACGGTGAGGATATACATAAATCCCCTTGTGGATCTCGGCAATGGACCAATTAGGTCGATGCATAGCATATCCCATGGACGCGCGACATTCGTCCGGGTGCACATAAGGCCCGTTGGTTTATGTAGATTGGGCTTGACAGACTGACAGATATTGCAACTGCTAACGTACCGCGCCACTTGCGTTTTCATTTTGGGCCAAAAATACGTTTGTGCAATGCGGTCGCATGTCTTCTGAACCCCTCCATGACCCGCCAATATGTCGTCATGATTCTTTTTAAGAATCGTACCCCTCTTTTGCTGGTACTTGCTTCCACTGTTCTTGTTCCTGGGACAACTTCGGATACCTTGCCGGTACGAACTTAAAAAGTTCTTATTCGGATAGTTTTCCGGAGAAGCAGCAACCGCGCCTAGCATCTTCTAACTCTTTTATCTGTTTCCCCTATTCCTACCTCCGCAACATCCCCGTTTGCTCTAGAAAGAGCGTCTGGAACCAAATGCTCTTTGCCCTTACGATGGATAACCTTAAACTCGTGCTGCTGTAATTTCACGGCCCACCGAACCAACCTACCCTGGGGATCCTTCAAGTTGTTCAACCAGACAAGCGAATGATGGTCCGTTACAACTGTAAAGGTACCCCCCTCTATGTAAGGTCTCAGTTTTTCCACTGCCCACAACACGGCTAAGCACTCCCGTTCAGTGGTTGAATAGTTACGTTCTGTCCTCGTAAGTGTCCGACTAAGGTAACTAATAACCTGTTCTCCTTCCCTAGGGTCGTCCTGTGTTAGGACTGCACCAATGCCAAATCTCGAAGCATCGGTGTGGATCACAAAAGGTAGCTCAAAATTAGGGCAAATTAAGATCGGAGCACTGACCAACTTCTCTTTCAGTGTGACGAAAGCCTGCTCGCACTGTTCTCCCCAGACAAACTTCCTTCTCTTCTTTAACAGCTCGGTAATCGGGGCAACGATATCAGAGAAGTTGGGCACAAAACGACGGTATCAAGACACCATTCCAACAAATCGTCGAACACTGGTTACACTGTTTGGTCTTGGGTACTCTACCATGCTCCTAACCTTCTCTGGATCTACCGACAAACCCTTGCTACTAATGACGTATCCCAAATAACGGAGTTCCGGCTTGCAGAATTCGCATTTATCCCTGGATAGCTTTAGGCCTGCACTTCTAAGTCTGCCGAGAACCTCTACGAGAACTTCCAGGTGCTGGCCGAAAGTCTCTGTTAGGATAATAACGACGTCAAGGTAGACGAAAACGTTTGGCTCTAGTTCGGGTCCAAGGACAGAATCGATAAAACGTTTCCAAGTGGCCGGGGCATTGTGTAGGCCAAAGGGCATTCGTCGGAACTGGTACAATCCCTTGCCGGGAATCGTAAACGCCGTAAACTTTTTCGATGACTCAGCCATAGGGATTTGCCAGTATGCAGATTTGATGTCAAGAGACGACAAGAACTTCGCGTTGCGCAACTTGTCCAATGTGGCCGACACATAGGGAATCGGGTATGCATCCTTCTCGGTCACACTGTTAAGCTTGCAAAAGTCTACGCAGAATCGGAACTTACCGTCTCGCCTCTTCACTAAGAGGATGGGGGACGACTAAGGGCTAGTTGAGGGTTCAATGACCCCCAATGATAACATTTCATCAACCTCCCTGTTGATGTTAGTCTGAACAGCTGGTGAGACTGGGTAGTACCTCTGTTTAAGGGGCTCGGACTTCGTCCGGATGACGTGTTCCACCCGATTGGTGCACCCCAACCCTTCCCCCATGTCCTCAAATACCTCATCAACAAACTTAGCAAGTTTCCCCCTCTGCTCCTCACTTAAGGTGGTGATACTCTCAATGGCCGCTATCGGTTGGTGAAATTCCCATTGCTTAACACACAAATTTGGAATGATTGGAAATTTCTCCCAGAAATCTGCGCCCAGTATCAAGCAATGTTTCAACGCCGGTATGACCAACAGCTCCATGATTTTTACCGTCCCCTCTACCCTTATCGGCACCGTTATCGACCCTAGCACCGCGATCCCCTCACCATTCGCTACAGTGACTTCCGGTACGTCTACTTTGCCTAATTTGCAATGGAGCGAAGCAAGTCTGTCCCACCCTAGACCACCTACAATAGACCTTGAAGCTCCGGAATCCAGCAACCCTAACAACTCAATCCCATACATCTCGACCTTAAGATATGGGCGCTTATCGCCCTCCTTCTCCGCTAATAAAAAATCCACCCCTGCTACTACCCCTCCCTTCTTACTTCTAACAACTGCAGGTGAGAAACCCTTCTGACTCACTGTCCCGCACTCGGCTGAGTCAATTCTCCGTTTCCCGACACCCCCTCAGACTTGGAACATTGCGGACAGCGGCTACGTATAACTCCCTGCAACCCAAAGCCATAACAGCGAACTGGCTGCGGACATTCTCTGGCCAAGTGACCCTTCTGTTGGCAGCGGAAGCATGTTGAATTCTCCCTGGGAGAGTTAAACGCATTCACCTCGTAGTTGTGTTTTGAACCAACATCCACATACGCCAGATCTGGCTCAAGTAGCGGAGCGTTTCTTCCAGAAGGAGGTGGGTGATAATTCTCCACAAGGTAACGAGTCGCCTCTAGTTGCCGGCCTACTCTGATGAGGTCATCCAAGGAAGAAACTTGCGCCAATGCCAATTTGGTAGAAGGGTAGAAGGTTCCTGCGAATCTGCCGAATTTTCACTTCGATGGAACATGGGTCGCTAAGCCTTGCAAAAAGACCAAGCATACTGCTGACGTAGATCCCTATCGTCTCAGACTGGCCTTGCGTTCTGCGGCAAATTTCCTCCCACAAACGGTCATCGTAGTCTGGTGGTAGAAACTCTTCCCTCATCTTTTTCACCAAACCTTTCCAATTCTGTATGAACGGCTTGTTCGCCCGATACCAAATAATGGCCTTGCCCTCAAACAAATCCAAAGCCGATTGGAATAATTCGGCCTCTGAAAAGCCCCTAACTTCTCTAAGTTCCTCAACTCTTTCGAGAAATCCACACAACGACTCATGCGGCTCACTCTTGAACTTGAGTCCCCACTTCATTACCGGTACACGGTTACCAAGAGAAAAAAACGGAGCCGAACAGGCGGGTGGTGCGGAAATTCGATCTACTGGTGGGTTTGACGAGGGACCGTCCACAAGTGGTGCACGTGGTGGTCTTCGGACATCTTCACTTGTTCCCACTTTGTCCTGAGGGTCAATATTGGCCCTTTCGTCTAACTCCCCAAGGAGCTCGATGACATTCCTACGGAACTTAGCCACATGCTGTTTCTCCTCCTCACTCTCTGCTTCAACTTTGGCTAGACGCCTTACTAGCCATTCAGATTTGGCGACTATCTTCTTATAATCGCCCCCATTCTCATCGCCCTGAAATGTTTTGACTAGTTTGCCTATCTCATCCAACTTGGCTTGAACGGCAGCTACGTCCTCCTCAAAGGAAAATGGGTATATGTTCAAAAGGAAGCTAGCATCCCTACGCAAAGCTATTCTGAGCACTTTTCTCATCTCGTCCACCGTCTTCGCACTTATGCCCCTAACATCTAGCTCGTACGTTAGCTCGTCAGCACTCAACATATTAATATCCATACTGGATATCCCTACGCGTCTAACCAAAAAAGTAAGACCCTAAACCGATCCGTAAAAGCGACTCAAAAAAGGAAACTCCAACCGACCGATAAAAAAACGAAAAAAAAAACCGAGTCAAAAGGGGAAAAAAGAAAAAAAATTGACGAACCGACTGTATAAATTTTGACCGTACTCGAATTTTGTGGCCCCACGTTGGGCGCCAAAATATTACCGTCGTTTCGTCCTCCGCGGTATCAGGAACAAAGGTTGCCGACTGCTCGATGGAGTATTTATTATAAGGTGGGTATTTATTATAATTTATAATTTATTATAATAATTATAATTTATTATAATATATTTGTTCCCAAAAGCTCTACGGCGTCGAATCGCGACTCAGCCAGTAAAACCCGCTATCCCCTTTCCGAGGTCTGAAACAAAACGAGAGCAAAACAAAAGCGTGACCACCAAAACATCCCAAACAACCAATCGCCACACTGAGGAAACGGAAGAAACCCACCACACGCCGCTTACAGCTTAAGGGCGCAAGAAAAACAAAAACTATTCATCTTAACTTAAGACAATCTCTTCTTTAATAAAAAAAAAATTGAAAAAATAAAAAAATATACAATATCCGAGTATATAAAAATAAAAAAAGGAAAAAAAAGGAAAAAAAAGGAAAATATTGTACAAATATTGTAAAAATGTATTCAAAAAAAAAAAAAAAAAAATTACAAGAAAAAAAATAATAGAAGAAAAAAAAATTAAAAAAAGAAATGCCTACGACCGCCACCCAGATTTGAACCTAGACGACGAGAAAGCCCGGATCCGATCCCTATCGTTCACAATGCGGCGCTTTGACCAACTCGGCTAATTAGTCAATTTTTATTTTTTTCTCACGGTCCTACTTAGGACTTACAAATTCCCCAAATCCAAGTAAGGATCTATTCTTTTACATAACATATATGTATTATCTTTTATATATAAAAAAAAATGTAAGAGGTTAGTAACATAAATACTTATGCTAGAGTTAATACTCCGTCCTGCAAATCCTCGCTGGAAGCGCCTCCGACGACCTCGTGACGTGTGGGTGGATGGGAAGTCCAGGTGGTACGTGTAGGTTGTCTATACAACCCGGGTCTCAGCCTATATCCTCAAAGGTTTTTTTATTTTTTTATATGTCTTTGGTCACTAGCGCAACGTATTCTCTTAGGGTTTCCAATATAACGTTTAACCGAACCGATCACGTTTTTTTTTCCCCCCCCCCTTTTTTTTTTGCACGCACTGTTCTCTTGGCGCGAACACTTGTCTTTTGTTTCTCCGCTTTATTTTTCTTTTATTCGTTTCAGGAAAAAAAAAACAAATAAAATACGTCCCGACAAATCTCCGGGAAGTTTAAGAAAACATAAAAAAAAAATACGCGACACTCCCTCGGCCTCGCACTAATCTCCTCGTTTTCGGTTCTTCTAGTTTCTCTTCTTTTTTTTTTGTCCCGATCTTAAATTCTTTTTTTTTTCCGACCGAACTGTTTCCTAGCTCTCAAAAGACTGTCCAATTGTTTACCATTTGCTAGACCTCCTCCTATCTTCTCTCGTTCGGTGGCCAGTTATTCAGTTATCTCGTCACCTCATCCATGCTCAAAACAACTGACCCCAGCTAACTAAACTATCTACCGCTAACTATCCTTCTGCGCTTAGCTCATGCCCTAACTTGATGGAGAAAACTAAAAAAAAGGAGGGTAAGTGATTCTCGTTAGACCTTGGGCTCGAACTCAGAACCCCTCGCTTAGTAGCCAGTGTCCTCACCAATTGCACTACTCTGAGCTGTTGGGGCTGCTGGATTGAATTGGGGTGACGTCACTTCGGTCATGCGAAAACCTTGCCAATGCTATTGTATTAAAAACCATAACACGTTTCCACCGACTTTCCTTTACAGGAGGCATGTTGAGCCGTAGACAGAAGTTTTGGATCAACTTTAGCTCGAATATGGATATCAATCAGTCGTTCTAAAGTTTTCAGAAGGAAAGATGATAGGCTTATAGGTGTGAGGTCCTTTGGGACTACATGAGAGCATTTTCCGGCTTTGGGAATGAATACTGCATTGACTTCTCTCCATAACAGTGGAATGTGGACAAGTTCTACACAGCTCCTCATAATATTTTCCAACACTGGTAGAATAATATCTGAGGACCTCTGTAGCTCGGCAGGTATTACCGTCTGGACCAGCAAACTTGTATGGTTTGAAACCATGCAGCGCCCAGAGCAGTTTGTCTCTCGTAATCAGACCATGAATTTTGGTCACGATTGCAGTAGGCTTGTTTGGGCTGCTGCTGGCCGCGAGTTGTGAGCTACCTGGAAAGTGGGTGTCCAGAAGCAGGTTGAGTGATTCATCACTTGAGGTTGTCCAAGAGCCATCGGTTTTTTCAAACAGCTAGGCATCATAGGATTTGTAGAGAGGATTTTTCTTAGCCGCGATGCCTCAGAGGTTTCTGTAATTTTGTCACAGAATGACCTCCAGGATTGTCGCTTTGCCTTCCTCAGTTCTTTTTCGTATAATTTGAGGGATTCATTATATGAGTCCCAGTCAGTCACTTTTCTTGTGCTTTTTGCTGCGTTGAAAAGTTTTCTACAGGCGTTTCTGAGCAGTCCCAGAGCCGATGTCCACCAATGTGGCTTTTTCTTGCCTCTTCGTTGAATAAGAGGGCAGAAAGCAGCCATAGCCTGATTGAGAGCTAGAGTAAATTCCCTGACTTTCATGTGTCACGCGGGGGACTTGATAGTTCAGAGGATACCGTTTCTGACAGTATTCCTCTGTATTTTGTCCAATCAGTTTTCCGGTAATTCCGGAATGCTGGTTGGATGGGGGGAGCATCACTCAGGCTGAATTGGATGTATATGTAGTCTGAAAAAGAGTGTTCAGATGATACCATCCACATCGTTAGCCTTTGAGTGATGCTGTCGGAGACAAGAGTCTCCGTCGGTTTCTAGTTATAAAAGTGGGCTCATTGCCAATGTTGCAAATGAAGAGGTTGGTACTTAAAATATAGTCAAAAAGTGATTCACCTCTATCATTGATGTCGGTACTGCCCCATACCGTGTGATGAGCATTAGCGTCGCATCCGATGATGAGGCCAGTTTTTGCCTTTCCGCTTCCAATACCACCCTTTCTAGGTTATCACCAGGGAGAGGGTCCACATGATCGTGGCCAAGGTAAGCCTATGCCAGCCAGTAGGAGCTTTGACTCTGGTCTCTGGTGGTGCAATGGCAGCACTTGCTATTGCTGTATAATTTCGAAGTCGCCACTCCTTGTATCTGAGCAGAATCTGAGCCAGGAAAGCAAGGAGTCTTTACGGATGGCTAGAAAAAAACAATCTAGTATACGGCATTGATATATTGGGAATACTCGTCTTCCAACCGGGGATGCAAATACGCAGAGAACGGTGGATGGCACATAGTATTTGTACCTACGCCCATATTGACAGCCAAGATTTGTTGAACACTATCACAACTTTCAGGCTAGCAAGGCCCATAGGGCTTTTTTTTAGGACTCGAACATAGGTTGGGTTAGGATTTGCATTGCCTGTTGGGTTTTGATTTTACATGAGCATAGCTGCAAATGGAAAACTGTCTAGGAGGCCAGCACATCAAACGAATGAATTCCGACATATCTAAGAGGTCAGCGTTTGATATCCCAAAATAGGACCACTGCTTACTGAATAATCGCTTCTGCTAATTACTTAAGTGTTATAGATATAATTGACATACTATCCTACGACACTTCCTATAAGAATGAAGATGACATCAGGTAGTATCATCTTTATGTGCATTCGGCCTGCGCTCGCATCAGGCTACAGGTAGTCGCCTCTAATATATGTGTGTGCTGGTACTGTATACACTTTATCACTGAAGAACTTACTCATCTTTCTACAAAAGGTTGTGAAATTGTAGGCATAGGTACATCAATGGTTACTGAGAAGAAAATTGCTTCGAAACTCGATGTACAAACTCACAAAGTGAACTAATAATTTTATAGTAGACTAGGCGGAATTTAAACTAGAAAGTGCTTCAGAAATAAGTCGTATCTAGAGACCACACAAATATGAGTAACTTGGGATTCCTATTCACGAATGGGGATAATAGAGGTCCTGGAGTTTCCAGAAAGATTTATCAAACCAGATCAGTCCCGAAACAATTAATGCATAAATCCAGAAATAAATTATTTACGCCATCGTATTTTTTCTTAAATAAAAGGAGTAAGTGGTGTCTACCAAGTCACGAAAAAAATTGAACACAAACTTTCAACGTTCAGTTTCCAGTTCCTTCGCTTCAGACAACACTAACAGGCCAAAAAAAAAAAAAAAAAAACAGGACCGAAACGTTAAAAACTTTCTCGACGCGCCGAGATTGTCCCTTGGGCGGGTGACTTATGAAGGCTGTCTTTTCCTCAGTCACACCCCCATTAACTTCCCATTGTGTTTGCATTTAAACTAAAGTTTCGACAAAATTTCATTTTATCCAGAGCACACCAGCAAACTAGGTACCCATCTGCATGACACACAGCACTTGATGGCAAGGCGCAAAAAACCCCATAGACAAGGGTACCGGCAAAACAACTTTTCTCCAAAAAATTTATTCAGTTTCCTTCTCATTAGCGCTAAATGAAAACATAAGAAAAAAAAAATAACAAAAAGCAGAATTGGAGAAGGAAAATGGAAAAGATTTTTCCTGGCAAGGGAGTGCGCTGTATGCTGTTGAAACTAAAGTGGCTACCCCGTCCCATCCTGCAGAACCCATCACAAATGCTGATTACGGTTCGAATCTTCGAACATTGGGAATAACATTTTCCTATCAAGGTGCCGAACATGTTTCCAAGAGTAAACACTACCCCAACTCACCAAAGGTGTGCAAGGTGCTAGGTACCCACTAAAGGTCCTCAAAGGGTCGAAGTTAAAGTCGAAGGATACCATCAACACCCGCTTTTCCTCTGGCAGAATTTCTTTTTCGTTTTCTATTTCTGTATTTGTTCATCGGTTTGCTGGCGCCATTCCAGAGGATGCAACAGCAAGCAGATTGATGCCAAAATGAATTTCATTATCAGACGACGGCGGCGGTGGCGGCCGGCAGCGATGCTGATGGTGGCAATGGTAACAGCGGCGACATTGGTGACAACCCTCCGTTCGTACGCTACTAAGGGTTGTCACAGCTTGGCGCGATGACTTCGACTCATACAAACGCATTCCAATTTATTTTTTGGTTGTTTGCCGTTCAACTATCAACCCGACACAACTTTACAGTCCACCGTTAATTACTTTCATTAAATAATGCTTTTCTGCAGTTGGAATTGAATTTACTTTTAATTAAAATTCACTGCCAGTGCGGAGCTTGTTATTCTGGGAGTTTTTAGCACGAAAGCGACACAACGTAGCAGGACGACATGGGAGAGTTTGAGTATCCAATCAGGGATACGACTTGTTTACCATCCTGAGAAGTAAAACGTTTTATTAAGAGTATGTGTGCGAGTGGAACTGGTAACACTTGAAGATTATAAGTGGGTGGTTGGTTAAAATGGGGAATTTGAAAGTTTTTCCCTTTGTTCCTGTCATCTAAGTTATTTCTTATGATTAACTGAAGCCCTTGCAAGGACATACATATTTCGGAGAGTGTCTGAAAGATATTCTCCAGAGATTTGAATAGTGTCCTTAAATGCTCGTAAATAGCTGTGGGAGACGGTATTTGTTACAATCGTATCTGGGTAGTTTTTAGGATATTAACTATAGCGGCGAGTCATTCATACGGTTGTTATGTATAAAAAAAAGTCTAGGGGCTTAGGCGATATACAGGAGGATACAGAATGGATTAGGAACAGCTACTCATTTTTATAATTCTCACGCAGAATCTTAACGAATTCAATTGAATACCGAATGTATTGAAGGCGTATTGTTTATTTTCCGCAAGGCTTTCTAAGCTATTTCAACAGACTGAAACCCTAAAATCCACGCGTTCTTAGGGCGACATGCTATTCCATCGGCTCTTGACCTGTCTTCATGAGAAGGCATAAGGAGACATTTATTTACTAAGACAGCCTTCAAGGGACTGTGATTATCACTTTCAATGTGATTTATCCAGATAATAGTACCGTACTTACTCAGTGTTCAATATTCATGTCAAAACATCGACCTCGAGGAGAAATATCTAACTTTTATTTTTTTTTTAAATAGCGCGTGCTCAAGCTCTTAAGGTACCCTGAAAATGTTTGAACACAGCGCAGATGAATTAAAATTAGGGAGGAAAGAAAGATAGGTACCGATGTACGTCGGTTTTAAATGTCTGAATGTAACAATAACTAGGAAATAGAGAGCTTGGCAATGCATTCCACAAGCGAGTTGTTCGGCTGAGGAACGAATCACGATATTTCAGAGTACGTCCGAAAGTGGGCTTGAGGATACACTAATGAGCAGTCATAGCATGACGGGTGTTACGGTTGAAGGTTTGAAGGCGTAGAATGCTACTGCCGATTTCTATGGAGCACTGATGGAGGAAATAACGATCAAACAAAGTGCGACAGGAAACATTACGTCGGTGTTCAAGGGTGTCGAATCGGAACGAATCACGATATTTCAGAGTACGTCCGAAAGAGGGCTTGAGGATACACTAATGAGCAGTCATAGCATGACGGGTGTTATGGTTGAAGGTTTGAAGGCGTAGAATGCTACTGCCGATTTCTATGGAGCACTGATGGTGGAAATAGCGATCAAACAAAGTGCGACAGGAAACATTACGTCGGTGTTCAAGGGTGTCGCACGGTTTTGAATCCTATCTAGCATATGCAGGGATGTTTTATTCGCTTCTGACCAGAAGTGTGATTTGTACTCCAGTTTAAGAGGATAAATATATTATATATTAAGACCAGATCAGAACAGGAAAATTTGGCAACATCGAATATGTGGTCATTCCAATGTAAATTGTCATTGACACACATACCGAGAATGGAAAGTTATTCGGTGCAAGTGCCGTTAATTGACAATGGCTGGGTATTTAAATTTCGCTTTAGCGACAGCAGACAGCATTGTGTTTTAGAAGTATTAAATTTTTCTATGTTTATAGCTCCCCAATTTTTTATACAGTTAATGTCGGAATTTAATAAGCTTAACTTACGCTGCCGTTCCCGATCTACAGCCGAAGAGCCGAAGCCGAAGAACATTAGTCCGGTAACGAATATGAAAATCAGAGAGTACTGTCGTCAGTAAAGGAATATATTGGATTAGAAGTTGCAGACAAGAGATCATTGATAAAAATTAAAAAGAGTGTCGGAGATAGTACGGAGCCCTCTGTAACATCAGCATTTATTTTGTGAATATTAGACTTGAAACGATCCAAGACAACTTGAATATAACGTTCCGAAAGTTAGTTTCTATTCCATTGAAGAAGAGAGTCGTCAATCCCAAATGCACGCATTTTCGTCATAAGACCCTGAGCCAGACTCTGTCAAACGCCTTAGAAATATCAAGTGAAACTATTTTGTTTTCTCCAGATTGGTGTAGACATTGTTCCCACTTTTCGGTAAGACATACCACAAATCACCAGTTAACTCTGTTACTACGAAAACCGCACGGCCGGGACGCCAATTTGTCCCTAACGTGCTACCATTGCCAGTGTCTCGACCATCCACTCTTACTCCCTCTCCAAATAACCTTCCTCTTACCTTTTACTATCAAAACGTAAGAGGACTGCGATCTAAGACCAGTGTTTCAACGTTTTTCGAGACAACGGTCTTACCCGTCCAAAAGATGATTCTCCTTGTCGAGGTGTCCTACTGGCCATTCACGATGACCTAAACACTCATCCAATCGCTGTTTCTTCTTCTTCTAAGCTTGACTACGTTTCAATAAAGATAATACTCCCCTGCAGGGCCCTGTACGTTATGTGCTTTTACAGGCTACTGGCGCAACCTATCGATTGCGCCTCTTAAGTACATACGAGTACATCTAACATTTTAATAGCTAATGATTTGTCAATATGAGGAATTTGTTCGTTGTTTCACTTCACATAAAAGTAATCGATGTAAATAAAACTGTCATTCGTTATTAAGAATTTCAGTTAAAAAATCTGCAAAATGTATTGTAAATTGTGCAGAGACTTGCCTTTATTTGAAAACGAAATAAAAATCTAATCTCTAAAAAAAAAAAAAGTTTTCAGAAAGGTATTAATAGAAAATAACTTAACCAATTCCAAACATATGCGAGTATATAGTCTATCTTAACAACGAAAAACATAAAATTTTATTTTGTAAAACAATCTTTCACTGACCAAACGCTATAATTTTCATCCTTCCCGCCACCTTCAAGCTTTTCAGCCAACACGATACTATTGATTGTTTCAAAATTGAGTTTATTTCTAAGCTTGGTTTTAATTAAATTAGAATCAAAAAATCTTCGCAGCTGAACTGTTGAGAAAAAAACATTAAATTGAAAACAAAAGTAGTTAAATTTTGAAGGCAATATTCATCTAATCCATTTTCAAGAAAACTGACTTTTCCCAAAATTTGACTATGTTCATCTCATCGCTTGGATTATTTTTTTAAAAATCTCAATATATTCCACTCCATTATCACATCCTCAGGATCGCCTTGAACCAGGTTTGGAAATGTATCTACGAAGTGTAAAACGGACACTCCTGAAACCGACAGCACAATTCTAGGAGTAATTATTAACAAATTTTTCAAATCATTGTTACTTAGATTAAATTAAAATTTGATTTAAAAGCCCTTTATACAAGTGTAAAACGTTTGTTATTACTTAATTGTTATTAAACTTTTCAGCCTTGATTCCAATGAAAAAATCTCCAATTGGTAAATAATGTGTTCTGTCCAAAAGTTAATATTGACAATATGTCTCAAACTACATTTCACCATAACCTTCGTATAGACAATGAGGTAACGAGTATACGAGTAAATGTGGCAAACGAATCTTTTAGGACTTTATTTAAAGTATTAATAATTTTTAAAATGTACTCGTACGATAAAAAGAAAAAGTAAATCTTCGTTTCATGATTCCCCATTTTATTTGCCAAATCACATGTCCTGGTTCCATTAATTTCCAAGACACATAAAATTAAATATAATTGAATAACATCCCATTGTTCCACAATGCGATTTATTACATTTTCCAAAGAGAATCACCTTGTAAAGGGAATGAATAAAACTTTGTGTGGCTCGGTTTCACAATATTCTTGGAAGTCTTTTAAATCATTTATGCCCTTTGAGTTTTCCTATATTACTTTTTTTTTGCATTCGTAAGCTGAACACAAATGAGGCGAATGATAAGTGAACTTCAAAAAGAACACATTGAAGATTCTTTTAAATTTTACTTGAAGGCCATTAAATTCACCCGCCATAACACTAGCTTCATCAGTAAAAAGGCCAATCAAAACTAAAACTAATAATTTTTTGGTTGACAAGTGAGTGGTATCGTTCGTGATAAGTGAAAATTTAGCTGTCATTACTTCTGAAACAACTTCTTCTTTTGGACAACATTCTCTTAAGAGATTTGGCAAAGAATCCATCAGCAAAAATCCATAATGCAAAAATAAACAAGTGTTAGACCTGAACAGTACACTTTTTTTCTGAAAATCAATTTGTTGAGATCCGCATAATTCTTTGAAGTATGATGTTAAAGAAGTCACATTATAGCGCATCACCATGTCTAAAATAATTTTTGACATCAAACATCTCGGTTAAGTCGTTACAGACCTTGGCGGAGCAGCGTTCTTAATTGTTATTCTGCACAGATGGACGAGTCTGAGAGCGATGCAAATCTTGCCTGAGTGTGAATATTTGGTCGATGATGGACCTTACTGATCTGACACCGCACCGATAGGGACCAATCAGTTAGTTGACGAAGGATAACAGGCGTCTACGCAATATGACAGATAAGATCTTATATGCGATGTTGGGGAGACTTATGCCTCTATAGTTGGCGCTGTTGAGGGGTTCCCCTTTTTAGTGGACCGGGCATGCAGTACTGAGACTCCATTCACCAGGAGACTCCTACGACCAGATCTGAAAAATCGGTTTGTGTATGCTCTCAACAAAGTCACTTCCAGCTGCTTTGAACACCTCGTCGGATAAGCCATTAGGTCAAACTGCTGTTTTGGATATCAGCTTAGATATTGCTATCCTTACTTCGTTTTGATCAGGTAGATGAAAGTTTTGGCTAGCATCGTCTAAAGTGAATGGTATATTCTGCCTGAGGGCGGGACGTTGAGCTTCTTCGCCGTTAAAAAGACTTCTTAATCTCTATAGGTTTCTGTACGGGTCTTGTTACATTGACGCATTCTTTTTACCTCTTGGTAAAACATCCGTACATTATTCCTAGAGTACAATCACTCAATATCTTCGATTGTGCGCTTCTTGAGCTCTACGTGCCTGCATTTTTCATTTAACCAGAGATTTCTTAATGGTGATCCTAGCACATCAGCTGGGGCATCTCCAATGGTACTACTTCTCAACAGTTGTTGGGAAATCTCGGATTACTTATTCAGAGAAGATTCTGGCAGTCTCTTGCTATATCTTCTCACAGTAGTTCTTCTTCAATGTTCGCAGCTCGGAATTTCGGACGCCTGGAATACTGGATATGTGCCTTACGTCGATCGTAATGTGGTCAATTTGATTTAGCGTTTCATTATCCGTAGACCGCCATGTCCAATTGTGTATATACAGGGTGTCCCAGAAATCAACGTCCACCCGGAAACGGGTGATAGGTCAAGTGGTGTCGGTTATCACAAAATTATAAAAAAAAATAAGTCATGTACTTTTAAAATTATTGTGACGATACTGTGACGATCTTTCAAGTCCTGTGACCGCAAATCTTTACTTTTCTTCTATTTTTTTTTTGTCACGTAACCCTGAGTAACTATTCTGTAAACTGCGGTCCAAAATTGAAACATAACTATATCGGTTTAACTAAAATATTCCTTTTTTGTCCATCCATGTATCTGAAAATCATTAATCATCCAAGTTGAACTGACTGTACTGACAAAAAAATGTACTATGCCATTTTGGCAAGTATCTTTAAAAGATGGCGTATTTAGAATGGATTCCAAAATGGTATGACACTTGATAGACTAACGCTTAATTGAGGACAAAAAGAAATATTTTGTTAAAGAAACCCTATTCACAGTTAATTCATTTTAGTAAGTTAAAATGAGTACCAAATGTGAGCGAGATAGACAGTGACGACGTGATTGAGACGGATAAACACGCCATTTCGAATAGTGAGAGTGAAACAGATAGAGATGCCACTCTTGTTAAGTAGTGACGCATAAGCACATCGTGCGATACTGCCGTACGTTACGTTCCTTCGCTTACAGCGCATTATTCTGTATTCGTGTTGATTTCGTGCTTACAATTTTGGCTTTCTTTATTGGACTTCATTGCATTGCGACTTTGATTTGCTATCTGACCGTTTCTGCCGAAACTGGATTTCTTCTGGACTAGTGTTGATCGTTGATCCCGTGATTTTGTATTGCGAATGCCATCATGCCATCTCGATACACTGCTCACGAATATGCCCACATGCATATCATTAATGGGGAATTCAGGTGTAATGCTAGTGCTGCAGCCAGACTTTATCATGAGAGATACCCAAATGCTCAGTGTCATCCGGATCATCTTGTGTTTGTAAATGTGCACCGGCAATTCTCATAGGGTCGATTTCCAAATCTAATGGATAGTGAGGGAAGGCCCGTCATGCCCTACGAGGAAGAAGTCTTACAAGCAGTCGCACAAGACCTTAGTACTTCAGTACGTGCAACTGAAGAAAGAATAGGAGTACCCAAAAGTACAGCACACCGAATTCTAAGGAAAAACCAGCTCCATCCGTACCATGTACAGCAAGTCCAAAGTCTGCTACCCCGGGATTATCCAGAAAAAGTCCAATTTTGTCAAACGATGGTGCAGAGGTTCAGAGAAGATCCGACATTCTTCGAAAAAATTCTATGGTTGGACGAATCAACTTTTAAAAGGCACGGTTAGATGAACCTCTACAATTTGTAAGAGTGGCACGTGGAAAATCTACATTTGATGCGGGAAGATAGAACACAGTACCTTTTTAAAGTAAACATGTGGACGGGATTTTTTTTTTTTTTTTTTGAAATTGTTATTATTTATTTCACTTAAATTACGTATAATTATAATATAAAAACAAATCCATATAAAATTCATTGGTAGAATTATTTTGAATGATAGAATTATTGGCCCATTCGAGCTGCGGCAGAATTTGAATGCGGAGGTTTATATAGATTTTTTGGAGAACTACTTACCAAGTTTATTGGAAGACGTGCCACTTAATATTTATGCATGCATGTGGTATCAACAATATGCTCACACAGTACGAGAGTTCCTCAATCGGGAATACTCCAACAGGTGGATAGGGCGGTCTGGTACAATTTCGTGGCCAGCCCGTGTACCTGATTTAAATCCACTCGATTTTTGTTACTGGGGAGCAGTAAAAGAAAAAAATTATTCTAAGCCGAGAGAAAATCTAAACGATCTGCGCCAAGAAATTGCATAAGCCGTTGAAGACATCAACTCCAGAAGATATGCCCGTCTTATTACCAGATAATTTGTAAGAACATGTAGAGCTTGCATTGCCGCTGGAGGCAAACAGTTTGAACATTTGTTGTAAGCTAAAAAATTGTTAGATGGCGTTTAGTCGCGCAAAAAACAACAGTTGTATAAAGCGTGATGGGAAAAAAATAAAATGAAATGACAAGGGTGGCATCTCTATCTGTTTCACTCACACTAGTTGAAATGGCGTATTTATCCGTATCAATCACGGCGTCACTGTCTATCTCGCTCACACTTGGTACTCATTTTAACTTATTAAAAAGAATTAACTATGAATCGGGTTTCTTTAACAATATATTTTTTTTGTCCTCAATTAAGCGTTAGTGTAGCAAGTGTCATACCATTTTGGAATCCAGACTAAATACGCCATTTTTTAAAGTTACTTGCCAAAATGGCATAGGTAGTACATTTTTTGTCAGCACGTCAGTTCAAGTTGGGTGATTAATGATTTTCAGATACATAGATTGACAAAAAAGGAATATTTTAGTTAAAACTGATATCGTTATGTTTCAATTTTGGACCGTAGTTTACAGAATAGTTACTCAGGGTTACGTGACAAAAAAAAAATTGAAGACAAGTAAAGAGTTGCGGTCACAGCACTTGAAAAGATCGGCACTGGGTGTCAGATTTCTTGATTTTTGTTGAGTGCCAATAATTTTAAAAGTACATGACTTAGATTTGTTTTTATAATTTTGTGATAACTGACACCACTTGACCTATCCCTCGTTTCGGCTTGACGTTGATTTTTGGGACACCCTGTAAACTGTCTTGCCAAATATGTCCTCCTTTCCTATCCTGGCGGTAAAATCGCTTGGTACGTCGGACATTGTCATGGGCCTTGTCGAGGAGCTCGTACAGATATGCTTTGGGGGCGTAGTTCTGCTCTTCCGAAGGGGCGTGGCCTGGGCGCATATTAGTATTATGTTAGCTAATTTAACCTTGATGCGGATTTTCATAAGACAATCTCTCGCATGTCGAAAGCTCAAGACTTCTTGCCGAAATCTGTCGCATATGGTAAATTTGCATCCGAATAAGCACTGTATCTCTTCCCTATGTCCCTATAGCAACCACCGTAGTATACATCACAGTTGTTCATTCTCCTTATGTCCGGCCCATCCCATCGCACTTCCTGGATGGTGGTGATATCTGCGTGATATTAGTCAGGGGGCTCTGCAAATTGTTTGGCTGGACGTGGCCTGCTGCTGGATAATTCTATCCATCGTCCCTCCTATGCTTCGCAGCTTTGATCTGTTATTCAATATTTGATAAATAGCTTTTCGGTTCTATATCTCGTCTACAAAATTAGTTATTTTATTACCTTCATACAGAGTGCGAGCTTCTGCATTATATAATTTAGCCTGTTGAGTTCAATAGTACAATAGCTCACATAACAGTCGTTCCTTAGCAGATGCATTTTCAGTGGGCAGGTGTACTACAATATTTGTTTCGTTGGCTCGATTTTTCAAAAACTCCATTTGACGTTTCAAGGCCCATCGCGTCGGTTCATATGCTCCCACTTCACAGGCATTTAATTCTTTCCAATACGAGTGCACTATATGACAATATTCTGCCTCGCTGTCCCTGCGACGAAGGCAGGAACCTATATGGTTCCCAAAATAGAGCAACAATGGACGCATTTAGAAATTAAATAAGAGAACCAAAATACTCGTATTGTACCCTTTTATTATCCGCCATGTTGTTGGCATTAGCAATATGTGAAGTTTTAGTTGTAGAATTTTCCGAGATTAATATTTCTAAATCATGGGTCTCTCTACAGGTTCCGAGTTAAAAATCAAAATATACCGAATAGAAACAACCGCTGTTCTAAGTGAGCAGTGATCACTTATTTGTAAGGCAGCCGCATTCACCATATTCGGTATTTGAATCCTTGGCAAATTATTTTCACTTTTTGGTGGAACTTGTGAATATCATTTCTGCAGAAGCATCTCCTCATTCAGTCTTCGATCGATCGCTTCTCTGCTTCTGTCATTATTTTTTTGAACTCCCAATCAGTTCTCGTTATTCGTTATAGTGCAGCCTTAAACGTCTCGTGTTTCGCTGTATGTTATACCGTTTACACTCGAATGCAAACCTGGAGTTTTGTCATGGTGATGGGCCTTGAGTGCATATTAGGCTTATATTGACTATGTTGACTAATTGTTGACCAGTTGAGTGAAGATCAAGACTTTTTGCCTAGACCTTCCTCTGATGACAAATCTTCATCCGAACAGGTACTGTTCTACTCTCTATAACAATCACCTACATCCGAAATCAATTACACGTTCATAGAAAAAGGATTATCAAAGAGAAGGTTTGTCTGTATCCGAAGCTGTGTGTTGTTTTTATATATTGTTTCACATTGTCAGACCACTGGAACCCAGATTCTTAAAAGGACAGTAGTGCAGTGCGAGGATTAGCTAACTACAAACGTCTCGTCGATCACAGTACTTTATGAGCGTGAAGCAGAAACAAAAGTACTGATAAGCGACAAAAATCCAGTATTACTACTACTTTCCATTTTAGACAAATTTTAAAGTCAGCCACAATTTTTCTCCTGAACGCTAAATCCTTTTTGTGCATAGTTTGTCTGTACCATTGTTTCTTTAATCATATTAGTCGTATCTCCTTACCAAGCATTGGTCTAGTCATTATTCAAACGTCTGTTAGTCAAGAACAAAGTTCCACTTCAATTATTGCTAATGGTTCTATCAAACTACTGCCACGCTTCACCCAATTCACAAGAAGCTCTACTCTATAAAAGTTGCAAAGAAATCTCTTTCCACTTTTAGCCTACAGGTAAGCCATCCATAGAAACACACACATACTCCAACCATCGTAAGAGATAATAATGAAAATCATTAACGGAGATTAGGCTTCTTACAAAATACTTCCTTCCGTGCAACATGCTAGGTAGCTATATCCGTACTTCAAAAAATCCATAATCCCCACAACTTCTTCACCTCCTTTCACATCAATTCAAGTAAACCTGTCCTCGGGCTAGGGAGTGCAAAGCTACCTAAGTACACATGGACTGGTTTCCATTTGCAGAAGTTTACGGACGATTTCAATGACCACCATCGCCGCCATCAATGACATTGTGCCTTCTGCCAACCAACAGTTCCTCTCGGTTTCTTTCTTGTTCAAGCATCTTCTGCCCTTGGGCTATAGTGCGAGTTGAATCCCGAAAAGCATCAGTGCACAACAAAAGCGTATATGATTACACATCATGGCCGTAAGGAGGTGGTGGATTTTAGGACTGAGAATGGAGGATGCTCGGCCAAGTGGATTAAAGCTATGTTCATATATGGTTCCGTTTCAATACAATTGATCCAGTAGTGGTAGCAGAGTAGTATTGTATACAAAACGGAACGTGAAAATATCCAGTGTTGGAGTCCCCTTTTGCCTAATCGAACATTCTAGGCCATGGCAAAGCATCACATCCTGATTGGAACGAGTGTCACATACTGTGGTGCAACAATAGATCATCAAATCCGTTTCACTTTGTTCACGTCATAGTCGTGCTTCCCTGTCATTCTGGATCTAATTCCAGCTTCAGCCCCAGCTCTACAGGCCCTTAAGAAATTCGGTTGCCGGGTGTAGGTTGTTATGCGAGTACTCATAGTAACTCTACCGGCATTCGGTCATTCTGATGACTTTCATCCAAAAATTCTCCATCCATGTGCTCTCATTTTCACCGACCGACGATGACGACAACGACGTATGTATGATTGCACGACATATCCTTTACAATTCGACATGCTTTGTCCTCTGGCCAATTGGTCAGGAAGCTGACAGATAGTATGTGAGTTACTCTGTGTGTACGTGGAACCGTGTTTGGTATTTATTTGAAATTTACAGCAGCACCCGGCTGGCCCCAACCGATCCGACAGGACAGTGAACGTGCAACTGGCATGGATTATAAATACAATATTTGTGATGCAGCTTCATCCTTGCCCGCGTGCTGTCGTTTCGACCTGAACTGAGTTGAGACTTTAGTTCCGTTAACTGACAACAACTTAAAGTATGACAATCGGTCGAAGGTAAGGTCACCCTTACCGACAGAGTTTATGCACAACGTCGACCGTTGAGAGTAAAAAGAACGACGACCATAACCAGCGTGGGCATGTGTTCGTATGTATGGGTGTGTGCGCGTGTGGCATGGTGGCTGTGTTGAATTTGCATAATAAACGAGATTTGACCGATGTCATTCGCATTGGCAAGCAAGTAGACATAATGCTCTTCCGCCTTCTAAAAACGGATGTCCTCGGCCATACAGAATATCCGGTTGAATCTTTGATGAGCTATTAAGTCAATTTTGATCTCTTTCGAAGCACTCGTTCACAATACGCACACGATGCATTGGTTGATAGAAAACTAAGGGCAACAATTGGAATTTGCCAGGTTACGAGTATTATATGATGGTTTGGGTGAAAGGGATTTTTTATTTCATTATAACTTACTTAGCCGAACATTTTTCGAAGAGTATGTAGGGGTGAATTTTTAAATCCGCACAATTAATCGTTCTGCGGAAGTTGCAATTATTTTTGACCAAAACTTCTTGTAAGTACAGAGAGCCCAGTTCTTTCTTACACCGTCATTCTTTGGGTATTTTTATCAACGTATTGTTGAGAGTCTTTTTTGCCCTCGATTTTAAATGAATATCCTTATAAATCTATAATATAAGTATAAGTCACCTTAAATGTTGTTTATCTACTTTTAATTTACTTACAGGTGAAATAAAGAAGAAATCATAGGCAATGTGATTTCGATCCGAGAAAATTTGGCTGTGTTAGCCTTTAGCGATGAACTTGAGGACGAGGGATTTTTCAAACGGAATCGAAGAAACAGTAAATAGAGAGAACATATTACATTATTTTGCAGCTATATACTCGTGGATTTTAAAGTCACAATCTGGGTTTGAAAAGTCTGCAATTCATTCTGAAAAAGAATCTTCGTACGCGGTAGGCTTGTGTAGCACAAATGACGATGAGTTCTATTAGAAGATAGATTCAAGAGCATCACCATAGAGGAGCGGAAGGTGCAGTGGATAAGTTATACTTGATAATAATACAAATATAGCTCTAATATGAAATACACAATGCAATACTAAATGCCCTATTTCCTTTTGTTTATTGCTACGAGCCATCTTGTGCGGTTTCTCACAATGATTCGCAACTCCTTGCTAGTTGCTGTGATTCATCTTCGACTTCTCTGCGCCATATACCCGATTTCTTCCATTTTGGGTGAGGGGATTCCATTGGGTTGTGTTGTTAGCAAATGAACTGTTTCCTTCCCGATGTATCACTGCCCGTAGTCCATGTACTAAGTTTTTATACCTGTTTTCTTAGTTTAAGCTATAGTTAAGTCACGGTATGGGGCCAGTAAGTTACAATAAGATTATTTTTAAGTTAAAATTAGCTTATAATTTTTAAGCGTTTTTGTCTAGCATGTAAGAGTTAATTAATGAAATCAAATAAAAAATGCATTTAAACTGAACTGAACTGATGTATCACTGCTATTTCCGATCTTGGATGATTGTGTCTATATGTTTATATTTCGCGAACTCCTATTGACGAAGATGTGCAGCTCTTTGGTGATAGCAATGGTCTGTACCTAACTGGTTGTCCAGCAATTAAACTCAAATCCATGAATTCGAATCGATCTTCATAATTTTTGTCCTTGCCAAGGTAATTTTTAAACTGATGACGCCTGACCATCTCTCCACTGTTGATATCATTTCAATGAGGTACATAGTTATGTAGAAAGTGTAAGATTATCTACACAGCGTAGACCATCAAGGTCTTCCGTTTCCCGTCACAGTGATACGAGTAGCACGCAACATTATAATTACAATTAAAAAAAAAATATTGGTACCAGCGTATAACCTTGAGTTGCCCTATATAAATCTGACACTGAACTATCGTAACTGTCTCCTACCAAACCATGCCACATAAGCTCTCTGTTGATACTGCCAAACGCCTTTTCGAAGTTGATGAACAGTTGAAGGGGGATTGCTACTTGAGTTTTAAGTAAAACAAGTGAAAACAAATATTTATCGTCGAAAATGGCTTTATTCTTTTTTAAAATACTCTCAATGAAGATGAATACACTCTTGTATGCGTCTGAACGAATTTTCAAAGCACTTTTTCCACCCCGAACGAAGTAACTCAAAAACGTGGGTTTTAAACTTATCAATCGCTTATTCAGGTGTCGAAAAACCTTAAGCTCGCAATTTATTTTTGATGTGTGGGAATGAAAAGAAGTCATTTTATGCCAATTTCGATGTTTTGACTGCTAAAAAATCACTTGTTTGAACCGACCTGTGAAAGCTCGCATTGTGCTAGTGGAGAATTATCAGTGTTCAGCGCTTGCTTTTCATCATTACTCCAAAGATTTCTGGCAAACAAATGGTAGTGTACTATTCCGATGTTGCTCTAATGGCGCTATGGCGACATGTCCGGGTTTTAATAAGAAACAGGCGATCACTTGCTTCGAAATGCTTCGTGCCGGGATATTGTAAAGTAAACACAAGTCATAAATTGCGATTAAATGAACTTTATTGAATGGAACTAAATGAAATACCTTTCTTTTATTTAACTAACAAAAAATAAAAGTAAATAACTGTGTAGTTGGAAATTTATCAAACATACCCTATGCATCCGATTTGTAGAGCGAAAAAGAAGCTCCTGTAATTAATTTCCCACTGTAATTTAATTCTTATTTTAATACGGTGTAACAAGAGGAAATAGCTAAGCAATGCACAGTCTGCTTAGTTCTATACAAGCAATAAACAAATTGGCAGAATAAAAAATCCAACCGTTGGATTCTCTTCCATTGATCTTCGATTGATATTGTCTTCAAAGTACATTCAGATAATGCATCTGTTTTACGATTTAATAGAGACACTCACATCCGTTCAACGTGTCTCCTCAAACATTCGTCAGATGCAAAGGTAATTTCTAACCAGCAAGGGCTTGCATGATGTCAGCCCTAGTGAGAATTATTGATTCTTGCATAATGAGACTGCTAGATATGGATTAGAGTTTTTTACTAAATAGCTAAGGTTTTCATGCAATATAGGAACTGTAATGAGATTGAATAACTGAATATCTTCAATGCCTGTTAGGGGCAATAATATTTCGAATACTAGTGAATCATTCTGAAGCGAATCAATTATGCCAACTCAAACTAGTCGTCAAATTGCTTAGGTGTTATAAATTGATGATTTACCTTGACATGATTTAGATCCAGTAAAACATCTTGAATGCGTTCGAGATTTATGACAACCACTTAGTATTAAGTACGATGTTAAAGATGTCAGGTTCGGTTTTAACTCTGTTGACTTTAGCCTTTCCTGGATTATGTGCAGCGTTTTTGTTACATATTCGTTAAGTACACGAAACTGTCGACTGATTTCCATGGTTTTTCGTTTTATTATTGGATGTCGAATCTCCTATTGAACTTTGTTTTCGTAGTAAGCCGGACAGATGTTGCTCTTCCAATGCGCTTGACGTCAAGAACTCCAAACAAATTATGTGTTAACATCCCAACGATGTCGAATGGAGATCGACTATATTTTGGAATATGAAAACTGTGAGAAGCTAGTTGATATGTTCAACGAAAGCAATACGATGACGTAATGCATCTACCACTGGTCTGAAATACATTTGTTGGACTATTTCCTTCGTGCAATAGACGTATATTCTCCAAAATGTGTTTATTGTGCGGATCCTCCCATTGTCTTCAAAATATATGCTAATAGCATTATCAAACCCTTTTACGACGACTTGTTCATTTATCTGTGCTACGGATACTGGTACCATAAATAGCATCAATAGCAAAGCTGATTACAACGAACTTTCACTTAGTTTCCTGGTTTGAAGGTTTTTCTTATGAATAGATCCGCCTTTTCCTTTACCTTGTATATCTTCGTCAGTCCGGTTTTTTCTTTCAGCTTTTTTTCATCAATTGATTGCTCTATTGGAAGTGGGCACAAATTGTGCACAGGTCTTTGATATATTCCGCTTTGCGAATTAAATTCTCACTCCCCCTAAAAACATCCACAAAACCCAGATACTCTGCCGACCATCCTTTCTAAAAGTGTTGCTGAATGTGATGTACGAGTATTTGATAGTGAGGTTATTTATATTGCTCCTATTAGAAAATGACCAGGAATGAGTTCTTGTAAGTCATTTGGATAGGCTGGCATCGGGGTTAGAGGCCGTGAATTTAAATTTAAAATTGCCTCTATTTGGGTGACTGCCATTAGAAGTTGTTAGTATAAGTATGTCAATGAGGCTTATCCAAGGTGGTGAATCAATCCTCCTTTTGCTGACTTCACAGCCTCTCCCCACAGTCCTCCAAAATGCGGCGAAGGTGGCGGTATATGTTTCCAATTTATTTCGTGTTGCAAAAACTTTGCTTCTATTGTCGACTGTAGTCTCTCGGAATTAAATGCGTGCCTCAGCTCACTGAGTTCAGTTCTTGTACCAATAAGATTAGTAGCCTTGTCAGACAATATAGTGTGACATAGACCCTTTCTGTCGATTAACCTTTTGAACGAGTTGATGAGTGCTTAAAAATGCTTAAATATTCGTAAGAAAAACATACAAATACGGCTAAGTAGGGTTTTGTTGGTATTTTACATCTGATCTAGTGGTGAGTTTTTATCGGTCCACAAAAATCGACTCCTGAATGATGAAAAGGCTGTGATACCCCTTTCAGAACCATGGCTGAAGAAGGGTATAAGTGCGAGGAGAGTTTTAGAGTCATCGTACTTATCGCGTATCTATGTTATATGTGTACGTCTCGTGCTCATTTTGTCATAGCGCCATTCATATAAGATCTCTGGGACCACTATCGGGCACTTTACCGTTGATGAAGTAAATATGCAGATATTTGAATCGATTTATGTATAGGCATATCTCGTGCTAAATTGCCGCATGCTTTGAAGGTGTGTAGTACCTATTGCCTTGCCGACTATCTTAAACTCTTTCGTATGTTTTCATAGTATGCGGGACTAATTTCACCGATCGATAACACTGCCCTACACATATTTTGGTGCCTAGGATTTAAGACCTGTTTTTAAGTATATCTAAGAAGGTGGTTTCAAAAATGTTAAGCTCTAATTTATGAGATAGAAAAAAATTAAATTTTAAAAAAATATGACTTTATTTTAATATTATACGTGAAAAAATTGTGTTTTAAGGGATTTTCTAGAGTGAAGTTGTTTTGGACAATCGCGCATAATTTCTCAGCAATAGTCTGCCATCATATGAAGGCCCATCTTCTTTGATACCTGCTCTTCATTGTTCTTATATCTTGATGGAAACGTTCTTCTTGTTCTTTGCTAAGATCTCTTAGGCTATGCTAAAACTGATGTACATGACTATAGACTCCTTTTTTGTGCTCATATTACAACCAACATTTGTAAAGTTAAGAAACGTTTCCTTAACTAACTCTTCATAGTCATTAGCCCTGTAATTTCCGAGAAAATTTTGTACAACCGCTACAAAAGGTTTCCACGCAAGTCGTTCTAATTCAGTCATAGAGACCTCAAAATTAGTAGAGGATTCAATTAATAAACGTATTTAGGATCCATCGAAAATGCCTGCTTTTAACTTTTCATCACTTAATCCAGGAAATTTCTGAGAAATATACTGAAAACATTGCCCATTTTTGTCCAGAGCTTTCACAAATTGCTTCATTAGCCCAAATTTTATGTGCAAGGACGGGAGAATGATTATTTCTCGGGGAACTAAATGCTCATTTATCACATTGCTTTCACCAACGACCATAGCATATCATAGCCAATTTTTTTGTATCCAGTGTCTTGATTTTGCTCTACTGTCCCAGAGGCAAATAACACATGGATATTTTATATAGCCACTTTGTTGACCTAACAAAAAATTAACCATCTTCAAATCGACACAGATCACCCATTTATGTTCGACATAATTTTCTGCAACAGACATTTTATTTTCTGCAATAGAACTGAAATTACTTCATATTCTTCCTATTTCATACAAGTAGAGTGGGCAATTGGAATAGGAGCATGTTTATTACCATTATGTAAAAGTACAGCGTTGAGATTTTTTTTTCTACTGCTGTCAGTAAAGCGACGCCAGTCACTTGCCTGATAGGTCTTCAAGCCCATGAAAGTCAGTAAGCCTCTTACATCACTGCAATATACAAAATTTTCACCAGAAGAAAAAAATTGCAATGAGTTTGGTTCTCTCGTGCGATAGAAAGTAATTCGCACATCAGAGGCTATGCAATTTTTTTCTTTTAACTTTGATTCGAGCAGCTCAGCACGTTCCCTTGAAAGATCCAAGTCTCTGATGAAATCATTAAGCTCGTTTTGTGAAAATGTTTTAGGTTTCGATGTTTCTACAGAGCATTCAAAGTCATCGCTTACTTGAGAAGAACTAGATCCTTCAATTTCTTCCTCCTGACATTGTGGTAGCTGATGAAAAACTGATATTGGAACGTCTTCTGAATGAGGAATTTGTCTTATTGTTGAAGAAATATTAGGATATTTCCATTTCTGGCGATTGTTTTTGTTGATGCCCGCTATTTAGTACTTGCCATACAGAAGTAACAGTCGTTATGATGATTTTTTCGTTCTCGCCAAATCATCGGTACCCCAATTTTTAAACATTTACGCGCACCTTTCTCCCATTGTCTCAAATGTTCAGTGTAAATTTTACATACACTATGATGCGATCACGCTTTATCTTGATTGCAAATTTCAATTTTGAAGTAAGCAAAATACAAGCGGGTCACAGTGTTTTTTATTAATTTTCGCTGATCTTTGAAAATATATTCTCCACAAATGTAACAAAACTTATCAGGGTCGTTAACACAAAGTCTTAACTTACTACCCATTATGAAATATTTAGACTTATTTTATCAATGTTATTGTGAAATCGAATTAGGCTTAACACAAACTAAACCGCTAGGAAAGTGGTGATTCGATACGGTCGAGGAGAGCGAAGGAAATAAACACATAACGTCTCTATAACAGTGCTCTTACAGAAGCTTGAATCTGCGAGGCGTCAGCGCTGATATGCAAGGGGATAACGGATAAGGTACCCAAGAAGTGCGAAGTAAATGCATACTGCAGCTTCAAACTTAGTTAGCTGTTTTAATTCAGTTGGTTTAATTCGAATCCATGGTGTCATTTTTATTTTCAATTTTAATGGTTTCATTGAAAAAGGGTGCGCAAGGCGATCTTCATATGTGCTATAGTTTATCCAAGAATAAATGTCAGTACAGGGAAGATAGGACATTTGCCTCTTAGTCTGGTTGCAATAACATGCATAAATGTGTCCCTCTTTAAACCTCTCATAGGGTTGCCATGGTGTATATGATGAATCACCACAGAGATAGAGCATTTCGCTTAGGGTTACCATCTCCCCATTTAAAATAAACAAATAAAAATATTGCTGAACGATATAAATTTCATTTATCTTTTTCCTCGCCATCCAGCGTCCCATATAATTTCCATTTTGCTAGAAAATTCGATTCCACTCTCCAGTCATCAATGGTTGAGACTTTACTATTCAAGTATCGAAATCTTCTGCTCTTCAAGTTTCGACATCTTCTGCTCTGTAAATCTAGATGTCGCTGCTCACATTTAAGTGGTTATCACACTATGATCACTAATTGCACAGTCAATGAATTCTAGTTTCGAAACACCGCGAAAATAATCCTTTTTTTCTTAAACACAACATTAACTCCGACACAACAGAGTAATTTGAACCACTATTATTTAACACAATATCACTAAAACGCACATAGTCCAACAATAATATGATCACTTATTGCACTGCTTTGTGGCAATGCATTAAAATAGCGCGCGAATAAAATTTAAAATACAAAGTCGAAAAAAATGGTTTGACTACATTTTAACGGTTTCTCAAAAAGAAGAGAAAAAAACGCAAATGACAACACCACCACACATATTATTACACACAAATTCATTTTTGTGTTCTCAAAAGCTTCAAATCCCATATGCTTTGTAAAATAACACTGAAAAATCAGTAACGATGTGCTGACATTTGAGAATGGTAACACTGCTTTGATGAGATTATTTTCAATGCACAGCCAGCAGTAATGGCGAATGGTGATTTTATGATCATTCTGCCCACGGCTATCGGGCAAGGAAGTCATAGGGTGGTTATGGTTAAATCTGAAAATAATTACAACAACAATTGTACACAAAGTTCAGTGGCTTCCTTTGTGTTTCAGCGGTAATGTTCCATTGAGTCCACCTACAGGCACCACTGTTAGAAAAAAGCTTTCCCATAAGCCCTGTACTGACATGTTTTGTTGGATAAGGTATAGTAGATAGCAAACTAGAGGTGTATATTACTTTTCTTATCTACCACAGATACAAACAATTTTTTTTTTGTATGCTTGTTTAATTATTTCAATTTCGAGTGCTGTCTTTGACCTTATACAGTGAAATAAGTAAGGTTAGGCATTCAATCGTTTCTCATCGTTTTACTGAACAAATTTGCAAGCTTCGGAGAATATTTGATTCAATTCATTCTTCTAACTGCTTCAAAACCTTCGGCTTATGTAATATCTGATTTCTCTTTGTACGGGACAGCCGAGGGAATGATACCGCGCGGAAATTCTCATTCTATTTATTGCAAATCGTGCTATTCTTCGTTAGAATATGTCCTGCCCATTTTCAATATACTTTGGTGATTGAATTAAAGGGGTTAACGTTCTGCTTTATGTCGCAACCTTAGAAATGTCAGCTCGTTTGCCTGTTCTTCTGTTTATATGTTCTGAGGGTACCTCCGCATTATCAATACAAAGCCTCTACTGCTATGGCGCTTGACTTAGTTTTGACTTTTTTATACAGCGTTCATTGTCTAACTCAAGATGGTCCGCGTTTCAAAGGCTTGCCTTTTGTTCTTTTTAACTACTTCGTTTCATTGTCACACCACCACGTTTTGGTATACAGAACTGATCTTTTAAAACACCTAGTAGAGTCTAATTTTATTTTTCTTAAGTTTCTTAACATTCCTCTCGCGCTTAGTTCTTCCTCTAGGTTTAAAATATTTATAAGCCGTTCTCGCAAACTTAGGAAGTAAAACTGGCCTTGTTTATATTGCGCCAGTTAATTTTCTTGATTTTGTTTGTCTCTCAGCAAAAGTCGGTGATGACAATGATAGTGATAGTGATTTGCCCAAGATTCCTTCAAAATTTCTTACTCGCTGTTTTGTGTTAGTCCAACATGTGCGATTAAAAATAAGAATTTGGTGTTCCCACTATAACATGTAATAAAGTACCGCTTTTGCTTAAGAAAAAGCCTATTGAATATAGTCAAAACTTGTATGTGGACGAATCTAGTATATCTACCCTACACAACTGCAGTTCGACATTGAAAAACTGCTATCGCAAAAGACCATTAGAATCTTTAACAATTGTATTTCCCTAAAGCTCTATCAAAATCCTAGCGCTCATACACAAACTATAGAACACCAACGGAAAAATTTACAACGAACCCTCAGAAAGGCTGCTTCTGATATGTTTGGTTTGGTTTGTCAGTCAGAGCTGCTCATGGCCAAATGGGAAGTCTAGCCTACACGATGTCTTAGAATTGGTACTGGTATGAATGAAAATTCCCCATGATGATCAAATGATCGAGAATTTGGATCATTCCCTATTCTATGACAGATCAGGATTGTGATTGATGCACTTCAATCACTATATTTCGTTCCGCCGCAAAATCAATAACCTACGTCCGTTGGCAGACGTGATGTCGTGTAGGCTATGCTTACCAACTGTCCTACCAAAGATGTCGCGGTTTCCTATTTTAGTATTTAAATCGCCTAGTCTTAACATACTTACTTGGGACATTACTCATATGACTTGTTGAAGAGCTCATAGAAACATTCTTCAATGGGGTTATCCTTGCCTTCCGTGGAGGCAAGAGCGTATATGCTTTCGAAGCTCAAATCTGCTTACCTAAGTCTGCGGCGTATGAGAAATACGCATCCGAATAAGCGCTGTTTCTGTTCCCCATAGAAATCACCGTGTTAGACATCACAGTTCTTACATCCTCCTCTTAGCCGGTTCATTCCACCGCACGGTCAAGGGCCTCCGCTAATTGCTCGGGTGCATTTGGCTTGTTAAGGGTCCGAACATTCCACGTGTAGATCCGAAGAACATTGCCATTTAATCGTTTGCAAGGGTCATTCATAGTGAATCCGTTATTATTTGAAGCTTTTAGCCGGTTAGTCACATTTTTTATTATCTTTTCCGTTTAAGATTGTGAACTCTAAGACGGCGTAGGCCAATATTATGCTACTGGTCGAGCACGCACCTGTCGTTTTAGCCTGCATGAGTAAGGGACCCGTGCTACCGGGGACCACCACGAGGGAGTAGAGCAAGCACTACGCTACGAACTAGATTCTTGTGTTATTGGTCCAAGAAATTATGGGAATTACCTCCTTTTTCTTCTTTTTTTTGAAAACAACTTAACACTCAAGTGAGTATGACTACACTTAAAGTGCCTGAACACGTGCTGAGATTTATAGGAAAATGCTCTATCCCATTTTGGGCTCAGTCGTTACTTAACTCCATGGTTGGCGTTCCAACATTTAATTAAGAGATTTTTAATTTTAATTTAATGATTTTAATTGCCTGAAAAATAGAAGGACTTTCGGACGCGACTGGTATTGAACCCCAAACCGTCCGATTTGGAAGCCAATACCACTTGAGCTACGGCCATCCATAAGTGGGTGAAGCGAACTTAAATTAAAGTGAACCAGCGCTTCAATCAATATATTATGTAGGTCTAGTTACAGCTGGACCTATAGGGTCATCATTCTTACACTCCATCCCTTTCATCATATGCGCGCCATTTAGGACGAGGAATTTGTCGGTCGTTTTTCTGAATTAGAGGGTGACAGTAATATGGTATTGAATTTTTGCCAGCCTCTCGTACCTATTTGTTTGAGCTGTCCGAGAAAATAAATTTTGGGGCGTTGTTTTTCTGCTTTAGGATAAGTAAGGTTAGATTGAAGTGCTAACATAACATAACGGATAAGTTCCTTTGGAATACGACAGTATCCCAATATCCTCATTCTTGATTTTGACTTATGAATACTCCTTTACTTGCATATCTGACAGTGTTTTTTTGCTTTCACATTGCAAAAAGCTTCTTCAACGTCAAGGCCCTTAGTACAATATATATCGTGAACGTATTGTTTTTTTCGATTAGCAGAAGCGGTGTAATGTAGGTTCGATTAAGAATGCATTACCAATGTTAGTTTGGTCAAAGCTTAAAAAGCTTCTCAGTTGATACGCATTTGAGGTCAGGTAGCGAAAAGTTAGGTTATTTAAAGATAGCAGACTTCCGTTAGTGACACCGTCACGCAGCTTCCGAATATGTCAGAGGGCTTTTGTAGGATTCTTATTAGTTATCAACATCATCGTTTAGAGAATAAATTCCTTTTACAGCCTTTACTGCTGACAGTTTTTGATTTTTTTTTCGTTGCTCCTAGAATGAAGTCGTGTCTCGCAGTTCCGTTTTATTGTCCTTTGGTTTGTTTTGATTTTTCGACGTCAAGGATTTCAGTTCAGATGGGCGTCTGAGATTATGTGCCAATGTTCCTGCAGAAAACATTATACTTACTTAAACTTCGAATAGGTCCAATTATATTATTAATAGGTCAAATATAGGATTAAACAATTGCTTTGTTTCATCCGGCAATTGATGCCGTGTCGTAGACCTTAAACCATAGATGTTTTGAAGAGCCTACCAAATGCTACCATCGGATTAAAGTTGGTAAATTTCCGAATTACAATATAAATATATGATATTTTAAAATTGTTTTTTTCAAAAATAAAATTTTACCATGGATATATGGTATTTTTTTCAATTTTTGAACTGATGCAATGTCACACTGTAAAAGATCGAAAAAGGCCATATTATCTACACATCTCAACAGCGTAATGGATTTTCAGAAAATGATCCCTACAGTGTTGACTTTTATTCGCCACACTATCTACTCATAATCTAGCACGAGATAAAATAAATCACACGACAGTGTGTCTATGGTTAGAATAATCATTGCTGATGCATATTCCAAATCATTGGAAAAGAGTCAGCTGTTGTGCTGGCATATTCATTGTGTGCCTTGCATGTACTGCATGTTTTGCAGTATTGTCCAAAATTTCCTTAAGAGGGTTTGGTGGATGCCGATATTTAAGAAAGACTTAAGGCGTTTACAATTGCTGAACCTTTGAGTAGGACCAATCATATTCGAACAGCTTACATCCCAAAACTAAAGGTGGTTTCTGGTTACTTGACATTCCTGTTGCTTACAATCATGACTTTTTTTCGATATTATTTTCGAGCTGAAAGATTGTAAAATCATCATCACTCTATTGCTCTTTTTGAGGGAAAATAGTATTGGATCTACATATAAAATCGCACATCTATTTCTTTCTCACACTAAGATTCTAGCTGGTCTAGTAAACAGATTTTACACAAAAAAAGTTTATGCTCTTCTAAGCCCTTTCTACATATTTTGAAAAATCTGCCAGACATCCTTACTTATTTTCATCTAATCTTTAATAGAATGGTTCATTTTCCATGGTTGGCATTTAACAGTCTGCAAAAGTTATTTGTCTTTGGTTTAAGCACCTCCTGCTAATAGAGTCATTAAATTTCCTTGGTTATGTTATGTTCGATTTACTTTTCCCTTTTTGCTAAACTTACGAACGTCATTCATGTACTCGTAAGTCCTTGTTTTATTGATTCATCGAGTGAGCGTCTTTCGTCTTTTCTCTGGAACAATTTTTGTTTTTTTCGAAGCAGAAATCTTCCAATATCTTCACCCTCTTGTCGATGTGTATATGCAAGTTTGAAAATAAATTCCCTACACCTGAGTCTTGCATGAAATTCCATATTCGTAGTTATGTGCGTCATCATTTGATTCATCCTGATTGTTGCAGTTTTTTTTTTGTGTTCTTTTGCATATTGCACATGACCGCGTAGACATTACATCTGTTATTTCATTCCGAACTTTTCCGTCATAGTTAAAAAGTATTTTAGTATTTCGTCATTAACTTTATATTCAGTAGGTTGAAGATTAGCAATTTGGCTTTTGATATCGTTGACTGAACGTCACGAAACGAACGAAACTCCAGTTTCGTTTGCATATTGGAACGTTATGGGTCGGCAAAAATGAACAGATGATTGATGAGGGTTCCTCCAATGTTTACAATTTGAACTGTTAAGCCTCAGTGGAGTAACTGAGGCTATAAATAGGTTTGCATCTATTTCACCATCTGGTGTGTTATTTTTTTGCTGGTAGGTACCATGTCCAGATTATCCACCACAGCCCCACTTATTTTGTAATGTAAGAATTTTTAGAATTCCAATTATTTGCCCTCACATTTGCTTTCTAAAAGCCACCTTGCGGTATGATACATTATGTCTTGAAGTTTCATTCTAGCTAATTTACTAATTTCCTCCAGCCCACCTCTTTTTTGGCAACTTTTATTACCAGGGCATTAGAAAGATCTTCAGTGGTTATGTTTTCAGTAGCATCTAATGGTTTTTGTGTTTAGGTGAACATCGAGCACTCAGTTACTGATTTCCTTGGCTTTCCTATTGATGACTTTGATGTGTGTTACTTATATGGAGAAAATTTTCCAACCATTCCTTGTTATTTTCGAAATACCTTCCCAATCTCCGGTCTGCGACCCATTTTAATCGAAGATGCGCATAAAGTGATGATAAATTTTTTTCAATTTCGAACACCTTTTCACATGACAAATTTTCATCGATTTGGAAATCATTTCTTAGGGCGCACATGAAATCTTTTTAATTCTGGACGTTAAAAAAAAAATTTCAAAGGAATTGTTGTATGAAATGTCCATTTTTACTTTTTAGACAATACTTTCTAATACAGCCGTTTGCTCGATTGTTTCAGTTTAACTGATCATTTGAACAAAATGAATATTATTATTGTTTTAGTGAATTAGTTTTGTTCTAAAATATTGCCAAACGATAGCAATTAAGGGAAAATCCTTCAGTGGTGTAATTGTTTTTTACCGCGAATCGTAATCGTATTTCCTGAATTGGTAACGTAGTAACGTAGCTTTCTCCAGGCTATCATTGTTTTCCTTTTTTTAGAATTTCGGCACGAAACAAAAAGTTAAGTTGAGTTAAGATGCATGGGGTAGTGGCAAGAACCAACTCCATCCGACGAGCTAGAGCAGACAATCGCGAGCGTGCCATTGCCATCTACTCCTGCATCACGTGTGCCTCCGTGGCCAACTAACTCCTTACAACCTCTTGGAAGATACATGACATACATAAAAAAAAAATGTTGTTAAGTATTAATCGCTATCCACTAGATAACTTCTCCTCCCCCGAGTTCTTGTCTATTAAAAGAACAATAAAATGCGTATCTTGATAGATTCCTTTACTGAACAGAGAAAACAGTTACACAAGCTTGAATAACTTAAATAAAAATAAATATAATTTTCAGATATGGAAAAATTAATCCTTGGGTTGAGCAGCTCGAAAAATGGATATCATTTCGTTGCTAATATTTTCGATCCCATCAGATTTTATGTCTGGGTTTTCCATTACTACCGTGCTTAGCAAAGTTCTCTTCTCTTGGACTCATTTTCCCGGTCAAAATCACTTTATTGATAGCAATCATAAAATTTTCCACTTCCTGTTAAAAGCATCTCCAAATCTAATTATTCAAATTAATTATTGGCGCATACTTTCTTGTCCGTCCATTAGAAAAAATTATTTGAAAACAACACAATTCCAGTCCATTTACGCACAAGGATATACATATACTCGTATCTTCACCTGTATCCGTTTGAACTCACCCTCGTATAATCAACTATAATTTTCACTCCGTCCGAACGAGAAGTCTTAAATGGGTAAGAGAGGTTGACTAGAGCAACTCTGGGGGTGGAAACACTTCATTTACTACCCTACACTTACTACTTGTGCCCAAGTGATGCTAGATTGAGTACAAAGACAAAATCCAATTTTCACATTTTTTCAAAGGACTTCTAAAGACAAAATTCGATTGTAACCTATACAGTTGTTTTAACTTTTTTCTTCCAGTTCCACTCAAGTCGGGAAAAGTGACGATGAAAGAAGGACGAAGTAAAAAAAAATCTTTCTGGGTGTGTTAACTCGCTTAAGTGCCGGGCGGATAAACAGACACTGAGAACATAATCAAATCTGTTTCGCTCTTAGATAATATGTTATATCTGCTAATCGCGTCAGATCATAAAGTCTCCTCGAATGGAGGACGGATCACTTTTCTTAATTCTTGACGCAGAAGTGAGTGAGAATTGATTATCTAACGTAATCAGGGGCAAAGCAAAGTCCATGGACAGGTGATTGTATTAATTTCGTAGGATACTTCTGCCGTGATGTGCTTTTGTTATTTGAATAATATGTTGTGCATTCGTATCTACTTGCAGTAAAGTAAACAAGTGACACAGTGTGCGAAGTGTTTACTCACTCTAAGCTTAGGAATTGTCATGCATCCGCATGGATGCATAAAAAATTCTCTTAGACGCTCCGCAAATTTGCTCCGCCAAAGTGTGGTGCCGCTCTGCTCCAAGTTGCCCGTGTCGCCTTCTCTACCGTAATGCGGATATTAAGGATAAAACATTCCCGTTGCTAGTACAGTAACGAGCAACCCCAAACAAAGTCACAGTCACACAGCACTTGATAAACAGACGGTTTTTATGTGGCACACAATATGTGTAGCGTTACTCTGTTATGATGATGGGTTAGGTGACTACGACTACGATAACGACTACCATGGCGCGTCGACTGGAACGACTAGGGACGACTACGATGACGACGCTGGTGAGTGGGTTAGGGTGGCTTGAGGTGGTTTTTGGGTGGAGTCAAAGGCTTTTATGAGTGTTTCATGGATTGTTATTACTCTTCACAGTTTGCGACATAAGGCCCAATACATAAGACGAGAACATAAAACGAGTTATTCTGTTCTCCTGTGTTGTGGTTAGGTTAGAGATGATTAAAGGGGATCCCAGGCCAATGCCGAGGAAATCATATGAAAACTGCCAAAGCAACACCTTCAACATCAGTGCCTTTAGATTGGGGCTCATTCTGGAATTGCAATTGTCTGGTGACTTGGTAATGCTATTGCTACCGCTACTGCCGCTACTTCTGTTACTATTGTTGTTGAGCTTGAATGCGACTAAATTTTATCCACAAAGGGAATAGAGAAAATATTCTTTCAGTAATCCGTGCCACCCAGTGAATGGCTACCAAAATGTAAAAAAAAACAACGGAAAACCTTTTCTAAGTTCTATCGAGTGGGAGAGCTTAAGGGGGTGTGTATTTAAAGAAATGGAATCCCATTTGGTGAAAGCAGGCATTTGGCTTTTGTGAAATGGTAATTGTGGTTTTCGCAATGCCCTTTGACACCGACTGTGAATTCTTAATGCCAAACAGAGGAACTGGCTGCTGTTGCTCGTAACAGCTTAGCTAAGGGAGTTCATTTGTAGATTCGAAGTTGGGTGGAGTAAGGTAGCTGCAGCTATGCGCTGGGCTTATTCTGCTTATAGTGCTATGGTGACGTAACTAAAAGTATTTATAGAACTCTTCATAGACTGCTATTGTCTTGAAAAGCTTTTCGTGGACCATACTAGTGATCTCTTAAGTAGGATATGGGGGTTAAAAATAAAAATAAAATTATTTCATCATAGTCAATTCGAACCTGTTTCCACTTCCAAGGCAAATAATTTTACCACAAGCATATTATTATATCATCATAAAAATGAATGTTGAGATTGCATCGTTTTATTCAAAAGGGTATGGGCAGATGATTTCCTATTGCCACTCCAACTTTACTTGCTAATGAAGCAAGTCAATCTCAAGTTTAACAGCTGTACGAGGACAGGCTATAGAGAAATTAAAATATTAGCCTTCGATTGTATTCATAATTTTTTTAATGTGAGTTGCTTACACTTTTAAAAGGTTAAAAAATAAAAAAAAAATACCTCGACCATTTCTGATTTAAAATTAAATATTTATTAAATCCATTTCATTACTAAAACACGTTTTCAATAAAAAAAAAAAAATAATAATTAAAGGTTGATCCTTTCACGTCACGTTTGCGCAACAACTCCCTTGTTGTTTTTTTTATCGTCGCGTCGTCCGCAGATGTTGTTCTTTGTCCCTATCGTTTTCGTCGCTGTGGAAGATTCCCTCGTCGCTGTTGTTTTGATAGAATTGTCAGTATATGTTTCGTAACCTTACGGTACGACTGTAAGGCCCTCGTGTTAAACTAATCGACGTTGATTAGCACTTCGCAATACTGTCGTGTTCGTTATGGCTGGTTTCGTAGCTGCTTTGTTTGTCGATAAGTGGCGGTAACGTACACCACAGTTTTATTTTCTCTGACGTCTAATGCTCCGTTTTCTGCTTGTGCCAAGTATGTACATATAAGTTAACAAATTGTTCTACAGAATTCAGAGAAGAGCCCATCCAATTACTTTGCACGCGTATTCAACTTTTCCACACTATTCCCATGTTGTAATCCAAGACCTGCAACCTGAACGAATCTAAAAAAATTCGAACCTCTAGATCAGATGAGGAATCCATAACCACGGTTATTTCCGACTTGTTTGAAGCCATTAGAAATAGGCAATTGTTTATGTCTTCAGTTGTTGCATTGGAGAGAAATTCTTAATATAGCTCCTTTAAGGCTTTCTATTGACCAAGCAGTATATTTTGGTGATACTCATGAACTTCTTTAGAATAGGTCTTGAATGTTCGTTTGTTCGTTCCATTCTCCTCATGATTGACACAATTTTTTATAGCTTTCTCAGGCGGAGTCGCTGAGATTCGTTTCCGGATGGTGAGGGCTTCTCTTTATCTGATTCAACTAATTCCAACTCTATTGGATGAATTTTCTCCAATTTAGCCCTCAACTATTCATAAATTATTTTCACTCTTTGAAATGTATCGTTCTGAATGTAAGGAGTGTCGGGTTTTACTGCATTTTGAATTTTTTCATGATTCTCCTCAAATTCAGTCCAAATTTCATCAATTTTCTTTATTCGTTCTTCTTTATATCGACATGTTTTCCGGTCATCGCTGTATTTTCCGAAGTTGATTTGAGCTGTTCTAGCTGTTTTGCTAAGGCCTTTTTGGTGGCCACAGCAACGTGGACATCCATTTCCCTCATTGAAGATTATAAGTATCACATCCACTGAGGTTTGGTTGGTTCACTAGAAGTCTTTTTAGTCCTGGCAACGCTTTTCACTAATCTTGAACTTACCAGTGTTTATAGCCCTGGTAATGTTTTAAAGTGGGTATACTAGTAATTTAATTTTAAGTTCTAATAATGAGTGTTAAAGCCCTGATAACGCATTTTGTTGGCTTCTAAGGACCAAAATGTTATGCTAAACGAAAATGAATTCTATGGGATCTCAGCCTTACCTGTGGTGGGGGGTCTCATAATGAAGAAACACTTTGCGCTATGGTATATCAACGAATCAAAAATTGCTTTATTTTACAAAAATGAAAAGCATAAACTATCTACCTTCACTGTCTGGTTACACAGGTATTGGCTGACCACCACTCAGACGGAGATATGACACCTTCCATGTCTAATGTATACTGCTGATTGTGTGGAAATTACAGTCCGATATCCATTCTCTCAGCAGTTGACAAGGAGTTTTGAGTGTTGAAGAAGTGATAACAAAAAGACTATTCAATTATTTAGAAAGATATGCCGTTTTACAAAGTAACCAGTTTAGATTTCTTAAAAACAAGAGCATAAATCGCTTACTCGGAGACTTCGCAGACAGACTCTATACTAATCTAGATAAAAACCATAGTGAAATTGTTTTATTCATTAATTTCATTAATTTAAAGAAGACTTTCGATACCTTACCTACCTTATACCTTAGGTGTGCGTGGTCACATTTTAGCTTGATTCGAAAGCTATCTTAGAAACAGGAAAGTTATGGTCGAAATAGCAAAATAGACTAGAAGCGAAGAGAGCACTGAATATGGTGTTTTACAGGGATCAAAATTGTGACCCCTTCTTCTTATAATATACGTCAACGACTTACACTCAGTTCTGGAAAAAAGTAATGGTTAGTCTTACGCGGACGTTATAGCCAAATTATGTACACATAATTCAAAAAGAATTTAATGCAGTAACAGCCTGGTGTGATGGTTTATGCATCAATACACACAAAATAAAAACAATGCACGTCCGACCTACGCATATATGCAGAGCAGAACGTAGAATCAAGTTTCACTAAGTGTCCTGCTCACACACAAGGGGAAGTCACGAGTTCATAAGAGACGTAGATAACTTAACTGTCGGCAGTATATTGAAAATGTATGAACATAAAAATACCTAAGAGTAACAGTGTACTACAACCTAAAGTGGAGCTACCATACAGACGAACTTAACAAGAAGCTGCGGCAAGTCACATATGCTATCGCCCATTTGAGAAATTTCTGCCCACCATCTGTACTTCGGTAGTGCTGTTTCGGCTTGGTTGAAAGTTATCTTAGATACGGGTCACTGGCATGGGACAAGCATGGGACCTCTTCAAAAGCTACAGACACGAATAGAAAATATGATTCACAAGGCAGTATTTGGACACAACTATGTGAGATACCAGATAAATATGACATAAGAACTCTTAACATATCACAGTTGCATAAACTGGAAATATTAAGACACTTGTATTACGACAATATTTACCTGATCCCAACTCAACAGACATTCAACACCAGGAGGAGACAACGAAAATATTATATAATTCCGAAATTGTGGAGTGAGCATGGAAGAAGAAGGCATAAGGTCACTACACCAACTATACTTAATGAACTACCAAATGAACTTCGAAACCTTTAAAAAGTCGGGTAAGCAAAATAATTTTATTAAACTTAAATTAAAACAGAAAATTCGCACTTAAATTTCTATTTCAACCTTTGCTTAACTTTCTTTTGTGTTTTATGTGAAACTTTTTTTACTAAAATATCTTGAACTACTCGTATTACTCATGCTGAGAGAAGAGATTCAACAATATTTGCTTGTTTTTTGTAACTAAGTGTATTAGTCTTCTGCAGACAAAACCTTTAAGCTTTGCAGATACACAAACATTTTTTAAAATTATATTATACCCGTATATACCAATAAAATCAAAATCAATCAGATATATCGTGGGCACATGCCTGAGTGCGCCATTAATATTGTGCTCATCAGATTTAGGAGCGCACTATTGCAGGATCTGCCGCTTTGGTAGACGTGTTGGTTGACCATTCTCTCCATGTTTTACAATATGAAGAGACTAATAGGCTTGAGCTCTACGTCTTTGTAGAATAGTTGGATACAAATGAAAATCGACTTCAATCCATCAAAGGAAGCAGTAGCGTATTTGCGGGACTTATCTGTTAGCACAACTGGGGGGTGTATTGCTTAGTTTATTTGCAGATTCGGTAAAAAAAATTTTTAATTTTTCTTTATTTCGTTCATAAAATTACAATTTGTTAAAGCACAATTTACACAAAATGTTCAGAGATATGATTTATACAGGAGTATATCTTCCTACTGAAATTATATAATCTAGACGGAATCTTTAGATACAAAATATTTTTGAGCAAAAACGAATAAAAAAACCTCAATTTGACAAAGAAAATATATATAAAAAAACGACATTATAGAATTCATTTATGTTAACAAAGAATACAAACTTTATATAAAAGACTGTACACACGAAAATATATATTAACAATTTTGAGTAAATAATAAAATAAATAATTAACAAAATAGCTTAATAAGTTAATAAATAAATAAATAAACAAACAATCGTATAATAAATAAATAAATAAATAAGTAAGTAAAGAAATAAATAAACAAATATAAGCATTAATAAGTATTGACATTGCATTATGCAACTAAACGAATTATGTTATAAATTACGTTACATATTCCATTCATTTATTCTAAAAGAGTCACTAAGTTTTTTTATTCTGCTGGAGATGAGCTCAACATTAGCTTTCAGGTGGAGGTCTGAGGTAGGGTGATGCCCGATGGCAGGTTCAGTATAATTTTTAATATTTTGTTTTAGAAAATTTGCAAATTTTTTAAATGGCATTCTGCACATTTACCCCATACTTGGCATCCGTATAAAAGAATTGATTGGAAAATGCTTTTATATATTAATATTTTATTTTTAACTGAAAATAAAGATCTCCTATTGATGATTGGGTACAACAGCTTAATAGCAAAGTTTACCTTTTTAAGGGTTTGCATATTGAGTTCTCTAAATACACCTTTGTATACACTGATATATGTATATGTTTCTTAAATGCTAACCTAAACCTATGTAAGCTGGCTATCGCTATTTACTGAGCAAATAGATTGGTCAGCTCTGCCTCATTAGTGAGGCTGGTCCGTAATTGACGGAAACGACGACGAAACATGTTCCCCATCATTCAACCACCAGAAATGCTGATCTAGGTAGAGGAATGCTTCCGGTGGAACGAAGCCGTCAGAGAGCACACTCTCGTGGTAAAGGTAATTGGGGTAGTAAGCCCCAGATATTAGGTTATTCGTCGAGGTCATTGCTCTTGCAATGTGCCTTCGAGTCAGCTTAATTACGAAGTTGTCCACTCGTATTAGGTTCGCCCTGGTGTAAAGGACCTCATTAGGATAAAATTTCTTGTACTCCGACTCTGGTGTTCTGTACAAGCGAAGACAAGCCCTAAGACAAGCCCTCTCAAACACCGGAATCTTTTCATTAAGCTTGCTCGTACATTGAACCACACGGGACAACCAAATACCAGCATGGGCCTGATAAGGGCCATGTAGCAGATTACCTTTACCCTCGTATCGAGTTGGCTGCTATAAAACAGTCTCTTTGTAAGGGCAAAAGCACCTTTAGCTCTGGCCGGAGCAGCATCTACATTTTTGCCAAAATACAGAAACTGATCTAGCCAGATTCCAAGGTATCTGACTACATTTCGACAGGCAAGAGGTTGTCCGCGTTGTCCAACGATAGAGAACTTTCGCCAATTTTTTCTGGTATCCCTAGAGGCTCCAGACAACGGCGTCCTAAAGAGAATGGTTTCCGACTTCTGAAAGTTGATTTTCAACTTCCAGTCATCGCAAAATCATCTTATCTTATCGAAGTCACGCTGCAAGAGAGTATTAATGACCTCGATTTTTGGACCTGTTCTGTACGCTACCAAATCGTCTGCGTACGCAATAGTATGGGAAAGTGTACCTACCTATCAAGTCGCTTGTAAAAATGTTGAAAAGGATCGGCGAATTGGCCGCGAATTGCTGAAGACCATTTTAAATTTGAAATATTCCAACAGAAGTCACATCACCATTTTTCACGATGAACTGTCTGTTGGTTAGCATATTATAAAGAATGTACAAGAGTGGTTTACTGATCCCCAACCGAGTCAGCTTATAGAAAAGACCCTCTAACCATACGGTGTCGTAGGCCTTCTCCAAGTCAACAAGGCAGGCACCAGTGCATTGTTTTTTGCCTTTATTCCATTGGATAATGGACACCAGTTTAGACGCGGCATGTTAGATATCATGTCCCGCCTTAAAACCGAATTGATTATCCGGAATTATATGTTTGTCCTCAACCCACCTAGACAGAGCTCTATTGATTACCTTTTCAAAAACCTTACTGATATTCGGAAGGAGACTTATCGATCGGAGATTCGCCGGATTGGATATATCCTTTCCCTTTTTGGGGATAGGTTGAACCACCGCCGTTTTCCAATGCCCTGGATAATGTGCATTATTCATCGCATTATTAAACAGGGTGGTGTAAATGTCCACCGCTTCTAGAGGAAGATGTCGAAGCACGATGTTCGGAATACCATCGGTCCCCACTGATTTCTTAGCCCTGATTGTATCGAAGATCTCATGGAGTTCTTCCTTCGAAATGAATGGGGGTAGGTCACCCTCTCTGGCAATGACATTATTGGCCATATTTTCGTCGTTGAACTGGGTGAAACCAGAGCCTTCGGATCGCCAGTTCCCTATTTCATTTCGAATGCGGAAGTCGTGCACCAAGACGCGATTGTCCAGGTCATAATTAGGGCCAATGATATCAGTGGCCTTGTATACTTCCTGGAAAGTCGCCCCTATGGTCTCAACTTTCTCCTGTGGATCCTCGATCACAAAGAAGTCGTCATTATCAGCGGCCTCATTTGGATCAATACCTGCTATTGTCAGTAACCGTTCGTTGTCTGTTGTCCGGGCTATTTTAAGACACTGAAGGTCGTTTTGATTTTTTCTCCGAAATAGTTTATTTATTTGCGGAAACATATTCGGGTTGCTGGTGTTTACAGCCCGAACCTTGTTGTTCCAATACAAACTTACAGAAATTCTGTAATTCTCTTTTATTAGCGTTTGAATATTTTTAATCGACGACTTCAGTGTCCTAATCTCCGGGTCTTGTCGGTCAGTTAACTGTCTGTACAAGTTTTTAAGTCTTGTCAGAAGTCTACTTTTCTGTCGGTGCAGTGCGTCAATAGTACGATTGCGGAACAGGTGTTCGTTAGTTGTACGTCGATACCGCGTTATTGTAGTGTCCATAGTTTGTTTAATTGTCTCGTCCATTCGTTTTAGGTAATTGTCGATCTCCTCGTTTGACAAATTCCCATTGGGCGGTGGGTGGAGCGTGTTCGAGGAGAGCGATCTTGTCAAGCTTGCGGAGAAACGTGTCCATCGAGTCTTACTGTAGTTGTAAATATATCTTTGGACAAACTCCTCCAATTCCGCAATTTCGTTGGGAACTGTAATTTCGGTGCTAAAACCGCAATGGTCGCTGTCATACACGAATGTGCGCAGACAGTTTAATGTTTGTAAATTCGTACCTGTCAGTCGTATGCGTTCGTCGTACAGCAGTAGATCCAAATAAGACCCGCCTCTGGGAAGCTACGGGTTATCAGTCGCTTTAATACCGAGTCTGTACATGACATCGTGCTGACCCCACCAATCGAGTAGTAGGTTCTCTCTAGTATTTGGCAAATTATTTCCCCAATTTCTGTGTCTAGCGTTGAAATTCCCGCCGATTATAAAATAATTCTACCCCGATTCCAGCCTCAGAAGTCGAAAAAGCGTGTCGAGCTCTGTAATGAATAGGATGGATTGTGAAGCCTCAGGTGCATAAACAGAGGCCAAGTACAGCCGCTTTCCACTGCGGAGCGGGATGTAAATGACGACTGCCTGCAACACCCGGAACCTGCGCAACACGCCCTTGTACACTCTGTGAAATTTTATACCTTCTTTAATGAAGATCGCGACACCGCCTCCACGTTTGGATTTGGCCGATTTCTTCTTCTAACAATATAATTATTGTACTCCAGTTTGTGCTCATCGGTTAGCTTGGTTTCGCTAGCGAAAAGCACATCAGGATTTTGGTTGCAATTTAAACATCGCGGCTCTTTGTTCGATCCTAATCAGTGAATTAACATTCACCCTAAGGACCTTCAAAGTTTGCTCCACCATATGCGTACCCATTACGACATGTGTTGCGTTAGGCCCGGCAGCAGCGCGTAGATCTGGTCCACCCGCTTGGCCTGTTTTTGCACCTGCTTTTGCAGCTAAGCCATCTGCCCTTGGATTGCGAGCAAGATGGCCAGCATGTTGGGTGCAGCTTCCGTTGTTCTCGGCGTTGGCGCCGGAGAAGCAACAGTCGCTTGCTGTACCGTAGCCCCCCTACCTGACGCCATTTGGGCGTAGGAAATTTGGGACGTGACGGCTGGTGTTTGAAACCTGACAGGTGAACGTTTGACCTCCACTTTCTGCTGCCGAGCCAGTTTTGCTTTTTTAATGTCAACGAACTTAGGACAACCCCGATAGTTTGCGGTGTGTCCCACGTTTCCACATAACACGCACGAGAGCTGCGACCTATCGGATGCTCCGTCAACACCCAGAGGACATTCTTCGGAACTGTGGTTCTTAGCGCACTTCACGCATCGAGGCTGCATTTGGCAGTTCGACGCGGCGTGCCCGAACCTCTGGCATTGTATAACGCCTTCGCTCCTTTTTAGTTTTTCCCAGTGGACCACCTGGTAGTCTAGGACATTGATACTCCTTAGACTATCCAGACGGCTTTCGGGACTGAGCTGCACCAGGAAGAACGGCAGACTCCGTTTCTCCCTCCTGAGTGCTTCGCACTCCTTCTCTTTGAGCAGTGCCAGGATCTCCTCAAGATCAGAAGACGGTTCCAACCCTTTCAGCAGCATCGATTGCCGCTTTTCACACTTTGGTGTGAATGAGAAGTGCTCCGTCGTTGTTTCCTTTAGGAGCTCTTTCACTTTCGCGTAGCCCACTGTGTTACAGTGGATGGCATGGCGATCGTTCCCCAATCGCTTAATATTAAAGTTACTTCCAATGACCAACTTACACAGGTCCTTGGTTGCATTCACCTCTAATTTATAGGTGTTGATGGGAGGCACCTTCTCCTTCTTCTTCGTCTGCTGCTGCAGCTGTTGTTTTTGTTGTTTCTGCAGCTTCTGCTGTTTTTTCAGCTGCTGTTTTTTCAACTGTTGCTGTTTCTGCTGCTGCTATTGTTTCTGCTGCTGCTGGTTTTGTTGTTGCTGCAGTTTTTGTTTCTGCTCTTGTTGTTGGGAGCTATCTGCTTGTACTTGCTCCCTCTGCCTTCGTGCAGTTTGCCACTGCTTAATAGCAAGCACTTCTTCTTCCAGCTTTAATATGCTGCTGGTAATATTACTTATTTCTTCATCTTCGTCTTCCGAGTCAGATGCAGCTAAAGAGGCAAAGTTGTTACTGCCCCCCTCATACTGGAATTCATCTTTCTCTTCATCAGCTCTTAAAATGGCACTTGTTTTTTTTTTTTGGTTAAATTAGGATGAGTTTTCAAACTCTTCCTACGTTTGATTCCTTTTGCCACGGCACCAGCAACCGTATTGTTGCCTTTTGTAACTCCCGTTATGGGAAGAGCGGAACGCTCTCCACCATCCATCACGTGCTTTTTGTTTTTTAGTCTCTTTACACAATTTGTGCAAAAAAAACAAAAACACAAAAAAAAGAGAAAAAAAAAACTCACCACCCGGGATTCAAAACCGTGCACCACGTTTTGTTGACTGGCTCCGCTAACCGCTAGGCTACCGAGTCAATTAACAAACTTCCAACTGATTGAGTTTATAACAGAATTATTACTTTTTTTTTACTCTACGAGAAACCGAACGACGTTTATTCTCACCGGAGATTTGCGAACGACTGAATAATTCGGACTTCCGATCATTAACATGCACTTTAAAACATCAATTTGAAACAAAACTTTGCACAATCTTACAAAGAAATGGGGGAAAGCTTAAGTTTCACAATTTATATATAAGCCCATGCCAAACTGAATCAAACGTCTTTTCAATGTCTAGTAGGATCTTACCTGTAGACCTACTTATTGCACGATTTCTTTTAATAACATTACACATCTTCAGAACGTGATGGGAGGTCCCATGATTACGTCTAAACACGAAAGTATTTTGCGGTCATCAATAATTCTAACAATTTTTTCTTTTACAATATTTTCGTAAAATTTACTTACTGAACTCAATTGGCTGATTGTCCGGTAGCTTTCTGTGCTTTCTGAATGTTTGCCTGCTTTGGGGATCGGAATAACCTTTGCTTATTTCCACTCATCCAGAAAATACTGCATTTTAAAGCATGCATTATTAATGAAAGCAAATAATTTTACTCCCAGCTTTGGTAATTTCTTACGGTAAATATTTTTGATCTTGTCGATTCCTCCTGATTTTTTAATAGATAAATTAATTAGGAAAAATTGAATGTCTATGTTGGTTACAAATTGATTACGCGGAATTTCGTAGCTGGCTAAATTAAACACCGGTAAAGTATTCCCAAGGACAGTATTTGTAATAACATTGCCTAAATTTTTAGATACTAAATGACTCATTGAAAAGTTTAAGGCAAATGCCTCGGCTTTTTCCTTATCAGTGAAGTACGTATTCAGACCATCTTTAAGGGGGAATTACAAATAAAAACAATTTTTAATAACCTTGGCTATATTCCAAAAAGGTTTTGAAGCTGTGTTTAAAACACTAAGCTTACTATTTCACTCTACATTGTATTACTTTGTTAAATTGTGGTACTTGAATTTGGGAAGCCGGTTGGCGGTATCTTTGCCAGTTTTTTCTGTGTATGTTTCTCACTCCAATGAGTTCTAAGATGTGAGCTGGTATTTTGAGATAATGGAATTTTATCGGAACACTTGGAATATTATTGTTACTGAGCTAAGAATTTGTCCCGAAAAATCTTGAACAATCAAATCGACATCATTTTGGCTTGATATATTTTCAAGGTTTGTAAATAATTTTCCAAGTTTTCTTTTCAATTCCGACCGAAAACTGTTCCAGTTTGCTTTTTTCAGAACTTGAAAATATTGCACTTTCTCCAAACCCGACCAACTAATTTGGATAAAAATCGGATTATGGTCAGAGCTCAACGCATTCAACGAAATTGGGGGCGACTTAGGACCAGGAACATTTGTTACAAACACGTCGATGATAGATGGACTTCCACGGGAACTAGCTTGGAAATAAGTAGGACTAGGTGGAAATATGATAGACATAGGGAACATCACAGATAGATCGGACAATACATTTCCCCAGGAGTTTGCTCTGCTGCAGCCCCAGTCCCTGTGCCAGCAATTTAGATCACCTCCCATAATAAATGCAGATTTTAAAATCTTCCTAAAGTCGTTTTTTAACGCATTTCGTTTTTCATCTGGTGCTAAGCCACCTATTATTTTTCCTTGACGAGTGAATTCAATTCGTCCATTGTGAACAATCTCCTATTGCTAACTACGGACGCATTGTTGTTGTTTGTCACATAGGTGATATTCCAGCTGCAGTTGACATACACTCCCATACATTTGGGTGAGAGATTTCGCCAACTTTTAATTCAACAAATTTTGTAGTAGTACGTGTTGGTAAAGATGGAAAATGAGTCATTGATAACGGAGCATTCATAATATGATTGTTGTTATTATTTTTCATTGGAAGAAAGCGAAGAACTTTGGCTGCAGTCTTTTTTCTCATTTGCAAATACTTATTTCTACTTGTGCAAGCATCAAGGCCAAACAAAACGACTTTAAAAGCCTTCTCACTTTTCATTTCTTGAGTGAAATACTGCCATCTTTCGGATTTTAATTAACTAACTACAGATTTATTTTAGATTCTTTATTTATTATATTATTCTTATATTTCTTTATTATATTATTCTTAGGATTCACACAAGATCTTTAAACCAATAGATATTTTCTTAATTCAGTAATCAGTTATATTCATGGATTTCAATAATTTATACACGTATTAACAATTTTTTAAAAGCAGTTTTATAGATAGAATGACTACTTTTTTGGGCTTATCTGGCAATATATGTTCGTCCATTTCTTCACTATCATTGTCACTATCCGACACAAACATTGTAGCGGACTCAAATAATTGGACATTTGTTCGGCATCATCTGAAAACCACTAAACGGGGGTCACCTATTCGAAACAAGAAAAACAGGGCGCAGTTTCACATCCGAGTCGGTCGATTGTTCGGTTTCAGTGGGTGCTACTCCCACCGACCTGTTTCTCTTCACCGTCATAGTGAAAAGTGAAAGATTTCCTGTATTTAACCAATCGGCGAGGTGTGAATTTCATTATTTATTCTGAGAGCTACGAGAAATTTTGCGTTAAATTTCAAGAATATTTCCGAATGACCAAAACCATTATTTATAGTATTTGACAAAATTCATCTCAAATTTCATCTCAAACCCAACCGTACCTACTGAACGTCTTGCAGTAACTTTAATGTTGGTGTCAAAATTAAAAAAATATTGTTGAGCTGTAGTCAGTATTTATTTTTTTTTATTAATCATAAATTTAATGAAACAAATAAAATACTTTACTAAAACTACGAGTTATCAGATGTATTCTCTTCCTCTGAATAATCGCTGAAGAATGATGCAACTGATGGATTTGAAAATTGTTGAGTCGAAGAAGCAGGTAATGCATGAGTATTGCGAGATTCTGGCTGCGAAGTTCTGAACTGATCCGATTGTTCTGCCAATTTTATAAAATCGTAAACAAATTGCTGCACTTTTATATGTAATATACGCTTACATATCTGCTTGTAGAAGTGGCCTTACATGGGTCAGAAGGGTATTGAAAAAACCTCATTTTTATCAACTGTTGTTGTAGGTCGAGTTTGATTCTTTTGCAGCATCTCAAATTTTCGTTCCTCAAGTCGAATCAAAGCTTTCCCAATTTCATCAGAGGGTGTCTAAACATCCACTGATGTTAGCTGATAGGTTAGGTTAGGTTAGGTAAGAGTGGCTGTTGGAAATACCAACCCACTTAGGCTTATTGGCCCATTGTGGTGCCACATGGATCTATAATCCTCTTACTACTTTAACCAGTTTGAGCTTATAATAAAGCGTAGGAGACTGTTAACGTTTATGTTTTCTAGATGGTTTAGGTCGTTGTAGAAGAAAGCTCCTAGGTGAAGCTTTCTGGGAGAGAGCTAGGCATGTGCATAGTAAGTGGAGGATTGTCTCCTCCTCTTCCTCGTCCATGCAGCTTCTACAGAAATCATTAGTAAAAGCGCCAAGCCTTCTTGCGTGCTTGCCTATGAGGCAGTGTCCAGTAATGACACCTATTATGGCGCTGAGATGTTTCCTATCTAAAAGGATCAGACATTTAGAGCGACTCAGATACAGCCTTGGCCAGATCTGTTTTGTCGCTAGATATGTTTGCCCAGCAGTCCACCTAAGGTCTGTTTTTCTATTGGCATCCAGCTTCAGTGTTAGTTTGCACGTAGCGATTGGTATACCTATACTACCTTTGTCCGGTAGGATAGGTAGAGTGATTCCAATTTTGGCGAGTTCATCGGCTCTGCAGTTCCCTGGAATGTCTCTGTGGCCCGGCACCCAACAAAGGTGAATGTTGAACTGCTCTGCCATCTCCATGAGAGATGATCGACATTCAATGGCGGTTTTAGAATATAATGAGACCGAGTCCAGGGACTTGATGGCGGCCTGACTATCCGAAAATATGCTGATATCCTTTGCAGATATCACGTTTTTCTTCAGCCAGGACAGAGCTTCTTTAATCGCCAAAATTTCCGCCTGGAACACGCTACAGTGATTTGGAAGGCGGAAAGAGAGGCTTAGATTTAGCTTATCTGAGAAAACACCGCCACCAACTCCGTTATCGGTTTTAGATCCATCTGTGTAGATATGGATTGACTTGTCCTCCATGAAAGCATCCTCCTCCCAGAATGATTTAGAGGGGAAGCTTACATGGAAGTTTTAGTCAAACCAAAGTTCAGGTATGGTGTAATCGATGTTCTCTGTGAGGATTGCTAATGTATTAAGAATGTTGGCGTGACCAAATGAATTATTTCTCCACTGTTTAGTCGCTTTAAGGCGAATAGCTGCAAAGCAGCTACTGGAACTGGTACCGTTTATTGAAGGAAGGTCTATGATTAGAATTTTATATTTCCTAGAAAAGTGGACAAGATCAGTTTTATAGGGGTTTATTCTCAATCCACAGCGATCTGTCCAGCGGGTTAATCCATTGAGATTTACTTGGAGGAGTTCTTTAATGGAATTGAGATGTTTCCCTGAGACATCTATGATAACGTCATCCGCACAGGCAATCACTCTGCTACCACCCGCTTCCAGGTATATCAGTAGTTCGTTAACCACTAAGTTCCAGAGAAGGGGGGAGAGGACACCGCCTTGCGGCGTACCCCTACTGACATATCTTTTGGCAGAAGTCTCACCCAGTTTGGAGTTGATTATCCTGCTTGTTAGCATTCGATTAATCAGCTCCCCAAGTGAGCCGTCTACCTGCAGAGTTGACAGCGCAGTCGTGATTGCGGATGTGTTGACGTTGTTAAAGGCGCCCTCTATGTCTAGGAAAGCAACCATTGTGTACTCCTTATATTGTAGGGATCGTTCGATGTGACTAGCCAGAGAGTGCAAAGCCGTTCCCACCGACTTTCCTTTACAGTAGGCATTTGGAGCCGTAGACAGAAGTTTTGGATCAACTTTAGCTCGAATATGGATATCAATCAGTCGTTCTAAAGTTTTCAGAAGGAAAGATGATAGGCTTATAGGTGTGAGGTCCTTTGGGACTACATGAGAACATTTTCCGGCTTTGGGAATGAATACTGCATTGACTTCTCTCCATAACAGTGGAATGTGGACAAGTTCTACACAGCTCCTCATAATATTTTCCAACACTGGTAGAATAATATCTGAGGACCTCTGTAGCTCGGCAGGTATTATACCGTCCAGACCAGCAAACTTGTATGGTTTGAAGCCATTCAGCGCCCAGAGCAGTTTGTCTCTCGTAATCAGACCATGAATTTTGGTCACGCTTGCAGTAGGCTTGTTTGGGCTGCTACTGGCCGCGAGTTGGGAGCTACCTGTAAAGTGGGTGTCCAGAAGGAGGTTGAGTGATTCATCACTTGAGGTTGTCCAAGAGCCATCGGGTTTTTTCAAACAGCGAGGCATCATAGGATTTGTAGAGAGGATTTTTCTTAGCCGCGATGCCTCAGAGGTTTCTGTGATTTTGTCACAGAATGACCTCCAGGATTGTCGCTTTGCCTTCCTCAGTTCTTTTTTGTATAATTTGAGGGATTCTTTATATGAGTCCCAGTCAGTCACTTTTCTTGTGCTTTTTGCTGCGTTGAAAAGTTTTCTACAGGCGTTTCTGAGCAGTCCCAGTGCCGATGTCCACCAATGTGGCTTTTTCTTGCCTCTTCGTTGAATAAGAGGGCAGGAAGCAGCCATAGCCTGATTGAGAGCTAGAGTAAATTCCCTGACTTTCATGTCAAGCTCATTGCTGTCACGCAGGGGACTTGATAGTTGAGAGGATAGCGTTTCTGACAGTATTCCTCTGTATTTTGGCCAATCAGTTTTCCGGTAATTCCGGAAAGTTGGTTGGAGCATCACTCAGACTGAATTGGATGTATCTGTGGTTTGAAAAGGAGTGTTCAGACGATACCATCCAGCCCTTGGGTGATGCTGTCGGAGACAAGAGTATTATCTAACACTTCTTGTCGGTTTCTAGTTATAAAATTGGTCTCATTGCCAATATTGCAAATTAAGAGGTTAGTACTTAAAATATAGTCTAAAAGTGACTCACCTCTATCATTGATGTCGGTACTGCCCCATACCGTGTGATGTGCGTTAGCGTCGCATCCGATTATGAGGCCAGTCTTTTGCCTTACAGCTTACAGTACCAGCCTTTCTAGGTTATCACCAGGGAGAGGCCCCACTTGGTCGTGGCCAAGGTAAGCCGATGCCAGCCAGTAGGAGCCTTTGGCAGTCTCTAGTCTGGCAACGGTTAAGTCGGGGTCACTGAGGTTGTGAAGTAGAAATACATTAAGGCTACGTTTCACTAATATACAAGTTATAATCTTACCTTTGTCTCTTGTATAGAGCTGTTAGCTGATATACTCGGAGTTGCCATGGATGGAAAATCAGAATCATCCATTAAGTCATCGGGAACGGGAGCATCATTAATGGCCACCTCACTGTCAACTGAATCGGTAGTCATCTCAAACAAACTTCACCCAGAACACCGAGGGTAAATTTATCTTGAAGGAAAACAAGGCTATCGAATTATTTCCAACATGATTTCCATGAAGCCAGCAATCCATCGCCTTCAGAGCTAGAATGTGCCTTCTGTTGTAGTTCCTTGTGGAAGGTGTTTTGAATTGTCTTCTACTTAGCCCGTATAATATTCTCTGAAAAAAAGTGATGAACTCTCACAGTTATAACCTTTCAGGTCTTGGTTTCACCTTTCGAATGGAAGCAAGGACAGTTGGTTGGATCGTACACGAAGCCAAAGACGCAATATGGAAAATACTCCAATCTATTCACATGCCAGTACCTACAGAAGCAATGTTCAAGTAAATTTCCCGAGACTTTTTTGAGAGATGAAATTTTCCTCTTTGCCTTGGAGCCATCGACATCAAACATTGCCTTCTGAAACGCCCACCACATTCTAGAACTATGTTTTATAATTACAAACTTGTTTTTTTTCATCGTTTTGCAAGGCCTGGCTAATGCAAAATGTAGGTTTTTCGCTATTGAAGTTGGTGGATATGAGAAAACAAAGCGATAGAGACACGTTTCGCAATACTTCGTTTTTCCACTTAATGGAATCTGGACGTTTGAATATTCTCGCTGATGACATATTTACAGGAACAGGTATTTTGGCGCCCCACGTTTTCATAGGCGATGACGCCTAACCACTATTTCGACATTTGTTGAATCCTTACCAAGGCCGGGGTTTGACAGCTGAACGAGAATATTTCAACTGGAAAATTTCGTATCCTATGGAAACCAATCAAAATCTCACCAGCCTTGCGAGATAAAATCATTAAATGTGTATGTATTTTGCATAACATTCAATTATGGAAGGAACCAACAGCAGTGAAATCACAACAATGTGATCACCACACTATCAAGTACAAGTCGGGGAGAGACAGTAGACCAACTCATACTATCTCTTTCGTCCGGGCTGTTTTAAAAACATTTGTGTGTTGCAGTAGAATATTTTTCATCACACTAAGGTTTCCTTTTTATAATTGAATAAATTTAACTACCCACTTTTGACCCTTTGCACTTTTGTTGACGCTTTGCTCGACCATCGAACGACACGTGTTTGATTTCATCGCTTTGCTCTTGTTCATTCTCCGCGCCACTCTGTTTGTACACTAAGGGAATCTGGTATTATTGTTGTCCAAAATGAAGATCTTTAGATCTTAGAAAATTCCCCAAGTATGCAAGTCGAAGGATTATGCAATATATGAAGGGACTGATTTTATTTGTTATCCGCAAAAACATTTCTTTAAATATAGGCAAATTCTGATTCGCTGATAGGCACTGGAATATCAGACTCGTCAGTAAAAATTTCTGTGTGAAGTGGTTGTGATTTTTGGGCTACTTTAAGTAAAGTGAAACTAAAATTCCCGAGAGCACAAAGTATTGTAGATATGCAACGTACACCTGTAAAATCTACCGCAATCGACAGTGCTGCTACCCCAAAAAAAAATTATCTGCTACATCCTCAGTATGACCACACCAAAAAATGTCATCAAAAGAGAATATCATTGTCAGAAATATGTCGTTCAACGATCTCTCCTCACTTCTCGACGAAAAGCTAAAGCAAAACAACACAGTTCTTCAAAACAAGTTGCATCAGATGGAGTCGAAATGCTTTGAATTCGAACGGCAAGTGAACAACCTAATTAACTAAGAAAAAAATTGAAAAAAACATTATCTTGCACCTCCCTGTGATAATAGGCCGAATAGCGACAGAAAAAGCAAAAAGTATCTGCCTGGATTTGCTGAAGTCAAGTGATTCAACTGCAGTCACAGAAATCCGCTCATTACGGTCAAATAACCCTAAAGTACGTAACGTTATGGTGGAACTGAAAACGAAAGACTACGCGGACACCATTTTTAACACATCTTCTGTTCCGACGTCAAAACTTCGCGACGAGGGCATCTCTCTGCATACCCAGCAGCGGCACGCAAGAAAAGACGACAATTGGTAAATATCCGAAAAGAAGTTGTAGCAAAGGACAATACAATTAAAACACAAATTCGAGGAGACAAAATCACGATAAGCAAACATGTTTTTTATCTGGAAGCCAAAAACAACGCCACTAATACTGCTTACACTCCCAGAAAGTCGAAGGACAAAACAATCGATAGCAATGGTAGAAAATTAATCGAAATGTGTGAGTCGATCAGCCTGTCACTTTTGAATGGTCGAACAAAAAGCGATGAAGATGGCTCTCTCACTTTTTTAAGAGGCAACGCTTCTTTAACGATAGACTATTGCCTGGTGAGAGATGAATGGACAAACTACATGCCTGATCTTGAGATAGATGAATTCCCGTTCTCCGATCATCTTATGCTATTGGTCACTCCCATCCTTTCCACTCAAAATGTGAATACCGATCCTGAAATACAGCTACTTCCCAAAATATATGTGAAATGAAAATTTTGCATATCGTTACCAAACAGAACTAAATCGAGTTCTAGACACAATTGATTTCTCCGAACCACAAACCAATCAAGGAGTAGACGCATTGACGTCTTGTATAGCTATTTCGATGAAACCATTTCAAGCTGATGGAAGGAGAAGATCAACAAAAAAACAGCTATGGTATGACGCAGATTGTCTTAGTACGAGAAAAAAATCGTTCGCTTGCTTATATTTGGCCAAAAAAACAACAACCTCTGTTACCAAACTGGCTTACACAGGAGTTAAATAAAGTTAGAGGCAGTCGTGACTTTTGGAAGCTAGAAGATTGAATAACAAAGAAGTCAATAATCGCTCTCGAATACAAGTAAAAGCAGAGGTCTTAGCAGTATATTTCGAAAAAATTTTAAACCGCCCAACTAGCTTAAATCACCACTTGTTTGCTTTACCTTACATAGCAAATGTAGAACTATTGTAGATGCGACGATCACACTTCTAGAAGTAAAAAATGTAGCTTACGCTTGTAAGCTGAATAAGACAGCAAGAATACTCGTAGATCGTATACCCTACGAATTTTATAAATACTCCACGGATACATATCAACAATGTTTTACTGGATATTTTAATCATATTTTCGCTAAACTTCAGGAAAATCATTATCTTTCCAATTTTAAAAAAGGGAGTTCAGAAGATCCAAGCAACTATCGGGGGATATCATTTTTAAACACAGTAATGAAAATCTTCTCTACAATACTCGTACTTCTCGAGCGTTTAACAAATTCGATAACGGATAATGGACTCCTTAGTGAATTCATAGCAGGCTTTCGCAAAGAATTGATGACACAAATTTTATTTTGATCAATGGTGACGCCGGTCTCACGCACCAGGGTTTTCAAATGAAGATTTTTCGAAACGTGTTACTAATAGCTATTTTTTTTTTAAGTATATGCTTTTTGACAATAAAACAAAGATATTTTATTAACATAAGCATTAAAAATAACAATGTTTTTAGTAGTAATTTTTTTAAAATTAAGAAAAAAAAAATCACACACTCATAAAGGAAAATAAGGTTTTTTTGTCGGAAGACTAAAGGAACTTTTACAAAATAAACAAAAATTGGTATCCTTCCAAACAAAAAATAACAAAAAAATACACCTCAAAAACTAAATTTCTTCAGGTAAACAGCTGCTGCAATACGGCACTACGTATTCAAAACATAAATATTTTTTTCATCCACACTCATAGCACCGGCCATTCCTTGAAGGACCCGATATCCCAGGTACATCATCTATATGTATGTAAAATCTCCGACAGTCTTAGTCTCAGTGATGGTGGCAAGTTCAAGTGAGTTTGCCGATGTCTTATGTGAGGTTCAATTAGTTTCATAGTCAAATTCTCAATAAAGTTACGACGTAGTAGTTTTGTGTCTTGATTGTTGGCTGTATGTATCACCTGGCTGTTTATGGTACTGACATTGAGCATAACGTAGAAGCCTACCATAGGCCATTGCCTTGTTACTCGAGCACACTTTTAATTCGCACATAAACGATTCACGACATCGACGCCGCCCTTGTAGCTCAAAGTTATATCGGGCTTTTGATTTTCGGCATCGAATTTAGCATCATTGTACATTGTACTAATAAGAGGAACATTTTTTTCATTTATTTGGAACATGTGACACGAAACCGCGCAATATGTTGAGGTCTGTAGTAATTTTCTTCTTGTTCTTCCTGATTGTTCCGACGGTCGTTAAACCTTTTTTCAGCAATGCTTTCGCTAAGGGTAAATTGGTGTACCAATTATCAGTTGTGACGTTGCGACCTGTATTGAAAATCGGTTCGTATAATCTTTGAACAACAGCTAAGCCAGAACTGTCGAAATTGTATGGGCCTGCTTGTGGTTGTTTTCCGGGATAAATTTCCATATTATTTGTGTAGAACATTTTGGGGTCACAAAGGGCTTGAATTTTGATGCAATATGGATTTGGTTTGTTTGGAATGTATGGCCTAAATGAGCACTTCTCATCTACTCGTATAGTCACAAAAGCAGATAAAGTGTAGTTAGCCTTACAATTGTGAATGAATTTCTCGAATATTTCTCGAATATGGACGAATTTTTCTATTTGCACTCATAGTACCACCATCAAACCTCAAAACTCGCAGTAAAAATCTAAATCTCTGGGCAGACATTGAAAGCCGAAATATTTCAATTGAACCACCATCCGTTCGAAACAATTCTTCAACGTTCAAATGATTAGATTTTTTAACACCATCTAAAAGGAGCAATCCTACCAGGCAATATATTTCCTTAAAATCAGTCTTTTTGGCATATGTTTCTTTGAAAAATTTATCTTTCACGGTAGCATTATATTGGTTGGTATACTTGACAATTATATGAATAATAGAGTCCTCAAAAAAGTGTCTCCAAATTTCAAGAGGCTCTTTTTCATTGGTTATGACCCGTTTTGGGCCTGGTAACTGTGAAACTATGTTGGCACTTCTAGTACGAACAGATAGGCACCCAGGTTCCTTACTCGATTTCGTGCTTTGTCTTTTCCAATATAAAATAAAAAGTTGTTGTTACATGAAGGCTCTCGGTCACTCAATTCCTCTTCGCTGTCTGAATATTGTACAATATTTCATCAAGTGTTCTTGCAGAAGGTATTCCAGACGAAGCTGTTCTCTTTCCTAAGACATGCTGTAACAAAGTTTATAATATGAAATATATACATATGCACCCATAGAAACACACAAATATACATACGAGTATATATGTATACAACACAATAAAACAATTAAAAAAATAAACTAGGTAAAATACGCGAATAATAAAAAATGAATCCTTGATTATTTTACTTATATACACGGTGACACACGGTCTCACGCACCGAGTTAGTAAGAAAAATACACAGCGTATGCTTACTAAGCAGTTTCGTCGTGAACTGATGGTGGGCAACGTGCAATGCGGCAGCTACTCGAAATTGCAATAAAAAAAATAACGGACAATAAAGTCGAATTTTTTAACACACCTGGTCTCACAGCCCAGTAGGTCACCATTGGCGGGTTAACAAGCATAGCTAAGCCATATCTTGATATTACAAAGTATGTATGAGCAAAACAAAGCGGTAGTGTGGGATGGCACCCAATTGTATTACTGGTTTGATATAAGAATGGGCGTCAAACTGAGCCCTTTGCTTTTTTCAATATTCCTCGATGACATTACTGATTGTCTTCCAGGAGGAATTGTTTTCAATGGAATAAACATCAAATGCTTGATGTATGCAGATGACATCGTCCTACTGGCAGAAACGCCAATACGATAGATACGCTAGGAATGAGAAATGGACTTGTGAAGGAGAGGAACTAGAAAAGGTCAAAGAGTACAAGTATCTAGGAGTAATCTTGACTCCAAAACGATCTCTTGAAAAGCACTTCAGTACAAACTGTTTGAAGTGGTAGCAAGAACAATAATGTGTTATATAGCACAGGTCTGGGGATTTTTGCAAGTATAATGACGTTGAAAAATTGTTAAGATACTTCCTAAAGAAAATTTTTCGTCTACCAGAAACCAAACCATCGTACATGCTTCATTTGGAGACTGGACTTCCTCCTCTCTACTTATATACTCTAAAACTTCACTCCAGCTACAGCTACATCAGAAAGATAATGGAATACCACTCGCAAAGACTTCCCATATCGTGTAACGCAAATCTCAATTCTTTTGCGAGTGGTCAAGATTGTGCTTGGAACATAACATTCAACTAGACAGCGCAACCCTAAAATATGGGTAAAAAAAACCCTTGGAAACCCTATGGAATATTATCAAGGAAACAAAATTTGAACTTTTCCATGAATGTGCAATGCAAAGTGAATCCAGGAACCTATATCGAACGCTGGAGCACAACCTAACAAACCATTATTTTCACGACAACAACAGTATTGATACTATTTCCACAATGTTCAAAGCGAGAGGAACTATACTTAAACTATACTACTACTATACTTAATAGTACTTAAACTATATGCCCCATCGAAGCGATCAATGAACTGAATGTAAACTGTGTAACCAACATACAGCAGAGGACGTAATACATTTTATCGGAACCTGCCCCGTTCTTAACGCCATTACACGCGCCCACTGGGTCAAAATGGATGAATTAAAAATTATTATAAACAGCGGTGACAGCTTGCTAATACTAGTCAGCTTCGTTAAAACTGCATTGAAATACCGTATTATAACAACTATTTCTTTTTAATTGGATGTTAAAGAGAATATTATATTTTCTCTTTTTTTCGGCTAACTGCTAATGCCATGCTCTAATTGTGAACTATGTATGTATGAAAATGGAATGAATATTGAATAAAGATCACATCTAACTAACTAAAAAAAAATATTGGATTATCCTGAAAGAATGTTTGTCCCATAGATTTTCCCACAGCTTTCTAGAGAATATAAAGAATGACAAGTTTCGAGTAAGTAGACATCGACGCGAAATTATAGTCAATGACACATCTCAAAATGACTGATTTTGATTTAAATGATTATTAGAATCAACGACTTCAATAATCTCTACTCTCTAATACAAGCACGTTGTATGGAAGCTCGTATAATCAGTTAGGTCCCGTAGTTATTTTATTTAATTTTTCTCAAGTTACTACTTTGGTTGTTTAAAGTTATTTGCTTGTTACCCCTCTTTCAAAGTACATGGTTTGTAATATTCACAAATAGAATTATGAATTTCATTTCGTTTACATCTTCCATCTTATCGACGTCACAGTAATGGTACCATTGCAGACATAACCCAAAATCCTCTGGATAAGCCCCTTCCAGTTGAGTATTTTTGTTAATATTTGACAAAAATTATTCCCCTTACGCCAATCACCTAAGACAGTAACTCGTGTTAAGTGGATTTGACCCTCCTCCCCCCAACCATCCAGAAAATGTGTACATATCTTCCAAATTCTCCAACAGCACCAAGTTGTTATGCCGTCCCCATGTTAAAGAGTTTAATGTGAAAGATTCTACCAAAATGCGAAGCATATTCACTTGAATATTGGCATCTTTTCGTTAGAATAATCCACCTCGCTGTATCTACTACATACTGATGGCTATCTGATAGTAACTTTCATGTTTACTGCGACCACTAACCTAAGCGGCTTATATCTGCTTGCTTGTTGGTTTTCGGTTTAAGGACAAAGATTTAAGTTCGAAAATCTTTCGCCTTAGACAACATGAAGGCAAGCAAAATAAAAAAAGAAAGCCTTTCGAAAGAGGGTTGGAAAATACCACCGCCCTAACTTGAAAGGAGTAAATAAGCATAAGGAGATTTTCTTCTTGGTTTTTTTCTCCTATTTCGACTTTCATGTCCTTTATAGCAAGACGATGGTGGTGGTAGTCGTATTTGTTTGTACACGTAGTACGTACACAGTTCACCTGTCCAGTGTGCCATTAGCACTTCTGTCAGCATTTTTGATACGACTTTTCTTTGAAGTACCGATTTAAGGAGTTTTCTGTTTTTTTTTCTCCTCTTGTTCTTCAACATTTTCACAAAATTCCGTTGGTGGTATACTGTGCTATGTAAATTAGGCTTAGAGCTAGCGATGAAGACATCTGCATATTTTTTGCTTAGACGCGACTTACTTTGCATCACAGATGATGGATTGAATTTTGTCAGAAGTATGGAAATTAGGATGCATTTTCTAAAAAAACATTTTATACCAAAACTGACGTGTGCTTTTTTTTTAACTGAACGACATGAACAGCACGCAATTTCGTACCATTGAGGTAATTTTAAGTGCAAACCGGAAAGGCGTTGACGAAGGCGTTATAAAGCGTGTCTTCAAAGTAGCTCATAAAGTCACGTAAAAGTTTTCAAGAAAAACTTATTGTTGGGCTTCTAGCTTCCAGAAGACAGAAGACAGAGATGGAAAATAACGAGTTCCTGGTAGTAGGAGGCTTCAAATCCGAATCAGCTATGATCGCGTAGAAGTACATGTTGTAGTTTCGCATACTACTATAGGCGACAGAGAGTAAAAACATTACCCCATGGGTTGTACAGAAACAAAACTATTCAGTATGGCTCAAGTCCATACTATAAATTGCACAAAATCTTTTGTTCATCAATCGATTGTTCCTTATCAGGTTCTAAACTTGAAGAGCCCGCGATATTAGCAGACAGATCTTACAAAATACTCTTGAATTCAACACCCACCACCTGACAACAAATATCTGAAAAATTAGGAACTTGATAGACTCTGCAAGATGACCATGGAGAAAGCTTGCTGCTTTGTGAGGATCGGCGTAATCTTTCAAAATCTGTTCAACAGCTATCCTATGCGGATGACATAGATATTATCGGCAGAACATGCCTAGCTGTTTGTAAGGCATTTGCAAGTATTGAAGCAGAAGAAACGGCGAAGATCGGAGTGGTGATAAACGAGGGACAAACGAAGTAAATGCTATCAACAAGAAGGACACGCAACATCTATGACTGCATTTCGCAGTAAACATAAATAACGACGCTACCTAGAGATCATTCGAGAAATTACTCTTGTCAACCACTGTGTTTTTTGACTTCAGAAGCCAATTGAGTAGTAAAGGCGTTTCTCGGACATACAAGAGAGCGCTCTATAAAACATTGATCGCCTCAGTCTTTTTTTATGGCGTAAAGGCATCTAAAGGACACCTAACCTAGAATTATAAGGCCTATATACCCGTATCCATCACAAAGAGAAATTCCAGCAGAGGAAGACCCCACCTCATATGGCGAATTCAAGTGCTGATGGACCTCAAGCAACTTGGAGTGCGAAGTTGGAAGTTACAAGGAAACAACAGGGCTAGTTGGAAAGGCATGTTGTTTGAGATACAGGTCTAATCCAGTCTTTAGCGCCGCCTAAGTAAGTAAGTAAGTTTAATTATTTTATTTTATTTTTCAAAGGATCTATACAAATAATTTTTAAAGTACGGGATTTTACGACGGGGTACTATGCCCATGTGGCGTTTGTTAACAGCACGCGGTGTACCGAGTTCCCATGTGTTAACCCATCTAGTTACTTACCGCGCCCAACACAGTAAGTTTAAGCATCGAAAAATAAGAAAATAAAAAACTTCCACTTAAATAATAGATAGCACCAGTACTACTCTTTGGTAGATAAAAATGAGCGGTGCGGGATATTACAATGTCAATCGCAAATAACGATAGAACAATAAAGTAATTGAGTAGCAAACTCGAGATAACGAAAATAGTAATGGAAATCAGGACAGAAATCATGTACAGGCAGATCTTCAAGAAATAACTACACCGAACTTCAACAAATTGTTACTACTACAAAAGGAGCACGTTTGAATAAGCAAAAATTACACCAACCATTCAAAGAATTAACAGTAGTAGTAATAAGTGTAGTTTTTTAGTTTTTCTGAAAGAGATAACCAATCATTTTAGTAACAGAATCAGAAATATACAGAAAAATTTTTCTATTGTGATGTTGTCAGATAATCAGTATTACTTCGTATTGATATCGGTAATGAGTCTTTCCTGCTAAGTGTAGCAACATTGTCGCTCAGTTTTAAAAGACATCAGGATCATGATCACAGAAAACCCAACTATGTCCTCTTTCTCTATTCAAGTCTATCATTGACCTCTAATTCTCGTGATTTGCGATACAGAGAAACTTATTGAATTCAACCTATTTAATGCTTTCCGAAGAGCTTCGCATATGTCTACTCGATTTGAAGTAATAAAGATGTTCTACAAGATCTTAAGTGCAGCATGTGTGTAGCTGCCCTTCCACATGTTATACATATATAATATAGTGCACTGTTATTAGGCTTACTTGGTGCAGGAGTGACTAAGCACAAGATTCTTGCTCTTGCAGTAATCAGATTTGTGGTAACGCTAGTATAAATTGTACAAAAGACTATTTACTCGTATGTGGACTTCTTACACTACCAGAAGGGCGACAGCGCATTAATCAATTTCTTATGCGACATGTTTATTGCAAACACGTTTGACATCATGGGTGCCACATAGATACAATACATAGAATAGTGACGCCTCTTAGGAATTGATTAGTCAGATTACTAAATCGCTTCCATCTTTTAAAGGAAACAAATTCAGTTTTGAGAAAGGTTGACATGTTTTTGTAAGTGAAGAAGCTAGATTTAGGAGTATATCTATGGAATACGGAATGAAATGGATGTCAGCAGTCAAATCTAATGTATTTGGGAGAGTAAGTGGCGGAGAAATGATATGTTATCGCAAATCTATTAATGTGGTAGATATGAATTCTAACATGATGGAAGGAACCTACGATCTCGTTGTAATGTTTCATGGTAGAACCATAATACCTATTTATTCGAACTATAGTCATTGGATGCGAGACTATGACAAACACTGCAGATCTTCAGATCTACGGATCTTCTCCCTGTTGGTAGCTTCAACTCAAGAATAGGATTATGGCAAAAAATTTTTCAAGTGGACTTATGTCATTAATATTAAATGCAACTTGGTGCTCTAAAGACTAATTTTGTGAAGAAAATGGTTTCAAGATTATGGAAATAGCTGATACGGTTAACTGAAACTCTGGTGAACTCACTTTCATCGATGGAACAAATTTTTCAGTTATAGACTAGTTCTTACTGTCTGGAAATTATAATTCTATTGTCAACGATTTTACTACAAGTGCGCAAATATTTTCCGATCATATACCACTAGAAATTTATTCTATTTTCTATTTCGAAGGCTGGAGTACGATGATCTCAAAGCAACTTCCTCTTCATAGTGTCTGTTATCAAAATAATTTGAACACCGAACTTTCGAATCTGAGTGAGCACAACACTGCTACACGTATCCCACCGAACCCAAATTATTAAAAGAAATGGTTGGATATTGACTGTTATAAAGAGAGAAATCGATCACTTACGCCCTATTAAAGTACTACTATCTGTTTCACGGAACTGAAGCAAACAAATATTTCAAACGCCTTTGTATGGAAAAAAGGAAGCTATTTAAGCAGCAGATCATTGCAGTTCTTAACATTTCAAAATCTTCGACCGATTTTTGGTAAGCTCTAAAATTGTAACTGGAAAGTCTAATATGATTTCGTCAACCTTATAAGGGAGTTCCGAGTCGAACTCCGACGAATGCACACAGCAACAAGTATATGGTACTTGTGAATTTTACTCGTTGTCTGTTTAGTGCCAAAAAACCAATCGCGCCGCGTAGACCAGCCGCAAAACAAAACAACCGCTCGCGCCTGTGTGAAATAACAAAACTAGTGCAGTCAAGACGAAAAAACAAATGCATATTACACAGTACTGGAACCCCACCTCTCCCCAACTTGATCATAAATACTGCTGCTTGCACTCGGTCACTGCCGCTACTGTATTTGTCATACGGCACGGGCAATGACAGTGTAAATTTTTGTTGGCCCACTGTTTAATATTGTTGTGATGACATAACACCTACATCAATTTGATTCCGTAAACCAGCATCAGCATTTTTCCTTCGAGCCTTGCTTAGTATCGCTAGTGTTTTTTTTTTGATTGTTTTATTATAATAGCTCGGAAATTTAGAGCGGACATAGCAAATATCCGCCGCCTAAGAGGTAATCACAACCCTGCGTATGTCCACGTCCCCGCCCATACCTCTCAGACCACTCTGATCTGAAGCTACCTGGCTTCAAACTAATGCCACCATTCTTCTCTCACCGCGGTCTCGCCACCTGCGTGCGCAGTTATGTAGCTTACCAAACTCCACCACAATGTAACCCCTATTCCAAACCGGAATTCAATTTCATTTGGTTAAAATTCCATCACCGTAAGCAAATTATCCACTATTGCTTTATTTATACAAGCCCCAAGCTGGATAGCAATTCGACCTTAAACGAGTTCGATGCGCTATCTGACTCCATTCAAAGAATTGTATCCCTGTATCCTCATATTGAGATGGTTATTACGGGCGATTTCAGTATACACAATTCTGATTGGGTTCGACATTCTGGATAGGCGGACGGACACCCTAAGGATGGTGTATTCAAATCTTCGCTGCGGAAAATAACTTGACCTATCTTGTAAGTGAGCCGACACGAATTTTAGACGTTGATAGTCATACCGCCAATACAGTGGACTTGTTTTTAACTTCTCACGCTGATAAGTACACCGTTGATGTGCTCTCCCCTCTAAGCTCGTCGGACCATTGAGTCATATCAGCTAATTTCTCGTACACCAACCACACAGTTAGAGAAAAGATTCCTAAAAGAACCGTATGACAATACTCCTTTAGGAATTGTAACTGGTCATTATGCTTCCTCGATAACGACGTGGATGCCGCTGCTGATATGATCATCACAGACACCATTCTCTTTGGAACGAGAACCTTTATTCCTCATCGGATGAAGAGTATCAAACCAAAAGAAAAGGCATGGTACTACTCGAGCTGTATAGAGAAATTTTTTTTAAGTCTTTCAAGACCAAACCTACAGAGGAAAACCGAAAAAAGTATAAACGAGCCGGGAATTACTGCAATGTCAAAAACTGAGTCAAAAAATACTACAATGTCCCAAAGGTAGTACAAATTTTTTGTCGTTCGTCAAAAACATTAGAAATTCTGCCTCATCTCCCATCACAACGCTCATTTATAATGACATTCCAGCTGTCAGATCTTTGGACAAGGCCAATCTGCTTACTGCACTTTCGCACTCGTGTTGAAGTAAGAGTTCTTAAAGATCTTAACATTCACAAATCCGCAGGTCCAGATGGTATATCTGCCCTCCCTCTGAGGGCAAAATCACAACCAATCCTACAATTTAGGACTCTTTCCGAGCAGATGGAAAACAGCATATGTCCAGCCCGTCCCTAAAAAGTGCGAATCTTCCTCTCTTTCCTCCTACAGACCGATTGCACTTACGTCCCTTTTTTCCAAGGTCATGGAAACGCTGATAAATCGTCAGCTCATGAAATATCTCGAAACACGAAAACTTCTTAATGACCGGCAGTACGGTTTTCGTAACAACAAGTCCACTGGTGATCTGATGGCATGTCTCAATGAAAAGTGAAACTAAAGCGTACGTCAATCTAGCTTTCGCCAGATGATGCACTTGATATTTCTAAGGCATTTGACAGAGTGTGGCATCAAGCTCTTGTGTCGAAAATGCGTGAGAGAGTGACGACTCTCTCTTCAATTGATTAGAAATTCTTTTTCGAAACGTTCAATTCAAGTTGTCTTGGATGGTTTCAAGTCTGATATTCACTAAATAAATGCTGGTGTACTCAAGGTCTCCATTCTGCCTCCAACACTCTTTTTAATCTTCATTAATGATCTCCTCTCTGCTCTCTGCTTTTCATATTCGTTCGCGGACTCACGTCGGTGTTCTTCAGCTGTTGACTGGATGCGGCAGTCATTAAATTCCGATATAAACAGCATCAATAAATGGAGAATCTCCATCAGAGTGGAATTTAATGGTTCCAAAACACAATGCTGTCTGCTGTCGTCAAAGCGAAATCCAAACATGCAGCCATTATCCAAGAATGGCACTAGTATCGTTGAAACCGAGAAACTTTCTATTCTCGGTATGTGTGTCAATGACAACCTGCTTTGGAATGACCCCATATTTGATGCCGCCAAAAATTCTGCGAAATGTTTAGGTTTCCTCTAACGTTGTAAGAGATACTTTTCCTCCTCTGGTCTTGCCTCAATATATTAGTCATTCATCCGCCCAAAATTCGAGTTTAATGCCCACATCTGGTCAGGTGTACATAAATCCACTCTGCACCCGCTTGATAGGACTCAAAACTGTGCTATAAGAGTCATAGGTAATGCTAATATCACCCAATCAATTAAAAACCTCGAACACCGATGAAATGTCTCCTGTCTCATCTTGCTCTATCGCTATTTTCTCTGCCAGTGGTCTACCGAAATGTCCAGTAGTATTCTTCCCCTTCAAACATTTAACCGTAACACTCGTCTCGCAATGAATACACATCAGTGTACCCTGATTCATTCCTAAGCTTATGGAAAGCCTTGCCGAGTTCTTTTTCTTACTAATTTAAAAAAAAGCGTCAGCACTGTGGTAAAATTTTCTCAACGGTTAGATACCGCAATATGTTAATCCATTCCTCACTGATGAGCACTTAGATGCGCCGTTATTTACCCTTTTCGGAGTTAAAAGCGCAGTTGATTCAATTGAAGTGAGAAAAGTTCCAGATGATAATCGGATTCCTTTCGAGTTCTACAGGTTGTCCGATAATTTTTTAAAAAAAGTAAGAAAAACTTAATAAAAAATTTATTACTTTAAATGGTTTACTGTTTTTCAAAGTAATCACCTTCACGATTTATACATTTTTCCATTCGATAGAACCAGTTTTCGAAATATTTATTCCACTCTAAACCCAATACCTCGGAATTATGATTTTTCAACGCCCCTACAGCCTCCTCTGGCATTGAAAAACGTTGATCACGCATTTCACTTTTCATGAACGGAACAAAGGGAAGTCATTAGGCGATAAAGCAATATCTCATTAATTCGACGTTTTGAAACCTTGAATTGTTTGACTGGCTGCATGTGAACTAACATATTCATCTTGGAGGATGACACGTCGTTTTTTCTTTGTTTTACGCAATTCACTGATGACTTCCGGCAAACAAATTGTTACGTACTAATCGGCATTAACAGTTCTTCGATCCTCTAAAGCCGCGATAGCAACATGACCCGATTTACCGAATAAACAAGAGATAATTTTTTTCGAAGTGCTTCGAACGAGTCACTTTTGTCGGTTTTCGCTCAACTTGGAATACCCAAACATCCAATTGTCGCTTAAATTTGGGTTCACACGAGTATATCCAGGTTTCGCCTCCTGTAACGCTGTAACGATGCTGTACACCGACTCTTGTTCCCCATTCCTTGCGGGATTATTGTTCTTCTTTTATAGGATTTTGAAGCCATTCTCGCAAATGTACCGATCAGATCTGGCTACTTTGTCCGTTTAAGTTTTTGCCAGTTTATTTTTTTAGACTGATGCGAGTTTTCGCCGGTCTTACCTGGCCTCCTCATGACAAATTCTGTCAGCAAAAGTCGGTTTTGATTTGAAAGTGGTTCGACCAATGTGACTTAAAAATATTTCACTCTCGTTAGATTGAAATTTATCTAAATTTGGTGCCACTCTTGTTTAGTAAATAGCGTATTTAGTATAATTAGACCGGTTTTTTTGCATGAGCTTAGCACACCTATTCATATTTCCTCGCTGAGTTTCTCGTTCCGAAACTATTTCCTCCATTGCATTCATCGTGTTCGAAGCCCCGAATTCCATCACGTCTTTCTTTAAATTGTCACCGTTGATGTTCATTTTAAAGGGTCATCTGATCGCTACTCGCTATATATTCCAAGTTTTCTGTTCAAATATCAGTTTTATTTCCATTAGTCTGTCTCTAATTGGTGATACCTTTAATTACATAGGAATTTATAGGCCAACATAATGACAATTCTGTTCCATGGCCTAATAATATATTTGGTATTACCTTGCCACAATACGTTTTTTAGTTCAAAACTTACTTTTACCCGTCATTGTGCAGACGGTGTAGCTTATGATACGTAATTTATTTCATGAAGGCATCATATTGCTCGCTTTTGGAGACCGTAGAGCTCTGACACAAACATTTATGTTTCTAGATCACTCCTTCGCTGTTCATATATGTACATACGTTCACTACCGTGATGCCGTACTTTTGTATTATTCTCTTCTTTTCCGTGTGGAATGTATGAATGTATAATGCGTTTATTGTAATGTATAAAGCGTCTATCAGTGAGAAGACAAATTTCAACTAGATATTGTTGGTAACATACTTCATTTTAGTTTTCATTTTCGTTTATTATCATTCGGTCTAGATAGTGGACGACACTTTGAGATAACCACTATTCCTGTACAGAATAGAACGCATGTAGTAAATGTCTTTCTTGTATCTCATTTCCATTGCCTTTCAGAGAGTTTTAACAACCATAATCGGAAGGTTTTTGGTAAGTGTTTCATAGAAGGGACATCCTAATTCACCTATTACCATTACATTCATAGGCATAGATATCAAGTTCAAGCAAAAAGCATTCAAGGATTAACAAATTTAGGTTAAACTTTTAACAACTTTGACGTAGAAATTAAGTAGTGCAGTCTCCAATTTACCAAAGAACACGAGACACGTTTCCAACTACATATACATATCAACTACTTAAAGTCACGACTGTGACATTCAATACGACAAGACAAGCGAATAAAGTGTACCTACAATCGTGAGGTAAACTCCACTGCAAACTTCTATCGCTATGTCAGATGAACAGAAATTTTGCTCAGGTATAGAACGTTTTAACACCAGTTCTGCTTGTTGTGACTCGGTTGATCTACGCAATGTCCAACGTTGATTATTTGGAATATGGTTTGGTTGATGGGCATTAATAGTATTTAACTTCACTCTCTCAATATTTTTCCACGACAAAAAGCCATCCTGAATTGAAAGTCAGATATGAAATTACCACTCCCACATCAAAAGATGGAAAACTAAGCTAAAGTGAATGTAACATCAACTGATAGCTAGATTTCTTTTCACTTTCCTCGGTAAGACCGTTCATTAATTCTCTTCCATTCTTAGCCACAGAATTATACAATTTGTTTAACGAATTGGTAGCTGTTGACTCTCTCATCCATGTCTCCGTTTACATGGCAAACCTGAGTCACCCTTGCTCGTAACAATGTTTCAGGTTTCAGCGTTTATTATGAATGTAATAATCTAACTCCAAGCGAGAAAGAGATAGAAATGAGAAAAAAAATTTACCAAAGGACGACCGGTGACGAAAAAAAAAATTAATTAAAACAAAATAAAAAAGATTCCATCGTATATAAGTAAAAGAAAAAACACCATTGCGCCAAGAAAATAACATCACTCCGAAACAAAGAAAACAAGGGAGAAAATTAAAACAAAAGAAACAAGAAAGAAGAAAGAAGAAACTTTTCTTTGATGAACTTTTGCCTTTGCCTTTCCCTTTTACCTCGTCAAGTACGCAGGATACGTTTACTTTTTCATAATTCCATCCGACGACTTAATGGCTGCTGTCGTCGAGAATCGAAGTCGCCAGCCGCCAGCCGCCAGCCGCCAAAGCAACAGCCAACCCCTACGAGGAGAGGAAAAAAGGTAGAAAAACAGAAAGAAAAAAACTCCAAAAGGAATCCTTTTACTACAACCAGGTCAACAACGAGAGATCAAAAGTGTACCGAGCACGTAGTTTCGAGTAATATAAAATTACTTAATCATCATAGCAGTGCCCGATTATTGCCATACTGCCCACCACCGTCAGTAGCTAGTTGTAAAATTTCCTTCTCATCTTCGTCTCCAACAACAGTTAAGCCGGTGGTCGTTGTATGGACAAGTAAAGCAAAGAGCATAAAAAGAAACTGGAGCATTGAACGTAAATAGAGCAAACAGCAAGCGAATTACGGAGTACACAAAATTACACCCTACATTTCGTCCATCTGGAAATTTGGGCACACCGGCTGGTATGTCATCGCATTTGGGGTTAAAGAGCATACCCCACGTCCCAGGAGGGTCACTCTCTGATGTCATGGTAGCTTTCAGTTTCATTCGACAAGACTTTGTCTTTCCTTCTTCACCTCGAAATTGCGGAATTAAAAGTATACTACTCTATTTGCCTTAAGATGATATGCGATATGGTTTCTTATAGCCATGCGACATCATTTACACGATATCGTATCCAGCAAAAGAAAACGAGAACGGGCATGAGAACAAGAGCAGGAACGTCAGCCAAGTCAGAAAAGTCAAGGAAGCCAGAAAAACCGGCATGAGCTCCAAGTGCTCCAAGTGTATGTCTTCGTACATACATATGTATGTGTCCTTTGGCCCATGGACAGGAGTAGATACGACTACGAGTATGATAAATAAATTAGAGACGGCACGAAAAAAAAACCTCACGAATACGAAAAGGAACAGAGGAAATGATGTTTCCTTAAGCATTATGTTTCGTATCCTTTTGGGGAAGATTTCTTTAAGATTCGCTTGATCTTGTACCACAGAAGCACAGAATACTCACACACATGATAGAGGCAAAATGGCAGAGAAACGGAAAACCCATCACTATCGTCTACAATCGTACCAAACCAGTGGTAGAGGTAGCCCTGAAAGGTCATATGCTCGTCGAGCGTAAAGTGAAGAACGAAGAAAGTCAGGGCGAAGTAAAACTCTTGGTCCTTAACCGTGGCACTTTCTTATTGCCAATGAATAATATATTCGTCACGATTGCTCACTTGTAGTTTGTACAGTGTTAGTCAAAAGGAGCAAGAGGTTTCTTCCTCTAACCTCTATCCCCTATCATCTCAACCTCCACCTCTATGCGGCCCAGTAAAGGTCCTTTGTATTGAATTTGCTTTTCCTTTTTTTTTACTTTGTTTCTTCCTTTTTATTTGGCTTTAACCTAAGACTTTCTTTTTGACTGGCTTGTTGTTATTCTTTTATTTGCCTTTCGTGAAATAAGGGTGGTGAGCGGCAAGTTGAGTTGGGAGTGTGAGAACGAATTCTTGAGTTGAAGTTGGAGACAGAGTCAGAGTCGAAAAAGAAAATCATCATCCGAAAATCTCAACGCAACGAAAGTGATTTTAATAAAATATGAAGAAGGAGTGAAGGATACGAGGTACAACAACGACAATGTCGACGACGACGGCGAAGACTACGAGATTATTCTTATGTTTGTGTGTTGCATACAGCGTTGCCGATGAAAGACATTTATTGCTATCTGCCCCTTTCTTGGCTACCGAAATAACAATGCAAATATGGGGAAGAACATGATATGTACATATGTAGTAGAGTTTGATCTATTTATCTTCAAAAGACGTGGATTTTCCTGTCAAGAAATACAAAAGCATGTCCCATCTTTTAAAAAAGAAAAAAAAACCTAGCTTGGTTTGAGTGTATCCAGTACTGAATCCTATTGATACAGTAGCTGAAGATGGGACAAGGTGGAACAATTTTCTTTTTTAAACTCCAATAAGATAACTGACAGCGCGCTATCTAAATCGTAGAATGATTTACCCTCTTTCAAGCTCATAACTTGTCACCAAGTCTTTAGAGTTTCCATCCGTCAGACCGAATGAAACTTCAGCTCATTAGTCTACATAGCTTATGAGTTTTCTTTTATCGAAAAAAAAACGATTCGCATAAAATTGGATTTGCAACTTCGAGGTCAAATAATATAAATTAAAATTTATGAAAGTATAAAGAATAAAGCTCAGCCATGTTTACTTTATAAGCATTTATTCAGATTCTCAAACACAACCTGAATGCAAACATTACGGAAATTTATATCAACATATCAACATTGAACATTCAAGAATTATCATTTCTATGTTGACAAATGAATTTAAGTTTTGCACTTACTTCCTACCTCATGAATGGCATTACCTGGAACACGGTAGTTTTCCTTGAATACTCATATCTCAACAATGCTGCTTTTATTAAAATAGAGGAGCGCACAAAATATGTTTTGAGCTACCTGTATATTTTTAATTCGAATTGTCCAAGTCTTCGTCACAGCCTGCATAGCCAATGGCAGCAGTGGCGCGGGTATGCAGTGCCTCGATGTTCCAAATAACAAGAATACAATATCTTTTACTAAACGGATATAAATCTCTGCCAATATAATGTCACAACGTAACAAATTCTGTCCCAACCTCCATCCGCTCATTTATATTTACATTCTAGATCTGTTAGATCTTTGGACAAGGTAAATTTTCTTGCTGCATACCTTATAGCTATCTCAATACTTCCATATTGTGCCAGTCTCTGCCTACACTTGAGTCCGTCGAATATCAATCGCACGAGTCAATTTCGTAACTCGTGTAGTAGCCCCAGGGATCTGTTCTGTCTCCGACACTTAATGCTAAGCTCATTAAATTCCGATATCAACAGCATATCCAATTGCGGAACTATCAACAGAGTGGAATTTAATGCTTCCAAAACACAATGCTGTCTGATGTCGTTAAAGCGAAATGGCACTTGCATCGTCGAAACCGAAAAACTTTTCATTCTCGGTATGTGTGTCAATGATAACTTACGTTGGAATGACCACATATTTGATATCGCCAAAAATGCTGCGAAATGTCTAGGATTCCTCAAGCGATGTAAGAAATATTTTACCCCATCTGGTCTGGCCTCAATATATAAAGCATTCATCCGCCCAAAATTGGAGTACAATGCCCACATCTGGTCAGGTGCTCCTAAAACATCTCTGCACATGCTAGATAGGATTCAAAACCGTGCGATAAAACTTATTGACGTTACTAATACCAGTCAATCAATTGACACTCTCGAACACCGACGTAATGTCTCCTGTCTCACTTTGTTTTATCGCTATTTCCACCACCAGTGCTCCACTGAAATCGCCAGTAGCATTCCGCCCATTCAAACTTTCAACCGTAACACCCGTCTCGCTATGAATGCTCATCAGTATACCCTCAAGCCCATTTTCGGACGTACTCTAAAATATCGTGATTCGTTCCTAAGCCGTACAACTCGCTTATGGAATGCCCTGCCGATCTCTGTATTTCCTGGTCGTTATAACTTGCAAACATTTAAAAACAATGTACATCGGTACCTCTCTTTTCTTCCTCCCTAAATTTCCTTTGCCCGCGCTGTGAACAATCACCTTAACGGTACACAAACCCCTTAAGCGAGCGCTCATTATAAAAAAAAATAAAGCAAGAATACTGAAAGATCTTAAATCCACTGATCTAGATGTTATATCTTCCCTGTTTCTGAAGAGGTGTTCTTCGATGCTGACAAAACCACTGCATAAGGTGGAATATAGCATTTGTCCAGCACGTGTCTATAAAATGAGAATTTTCTTCTCCCTCCTCATTCAAACACACATAGCATTGATAACCCTTCTTTGCATAGTCATAGAAACGCTGATAATAATCCATCAGCTCATGAAAAATTTCGAAACACGAAGAAGTATATTGACCATGACTGTCTGGTTATGGTAGCATTCGGTTCACCGATAATTTGATGGCATGTCTCAGTGAAAAGTGGAACTAGAGCTTACACCAATCTGGAGGCGGCAGGATAATTGCACTTGATATTTCTCAGGCACTTAACAGAGAATTTCTTGTCTGGCACCTGCAAAATATACACTGGTGTGACTCAGGTCAGGTTCGGTCTTCGACACTATTTTTAATTTTCATTAAAGATCTCTTTTCTGCCACTTTCCATCCAGTATATGGATGATGGCGGTACTCTCTGCTTTTCATACTCGTTGCCACTCCCTGCTCTTTGGTTCTATGTATGTAAGAGCTGGAGTGGCAGAGTATGTAAGGCACATTTTGAGTATACAGAAACTCCTCAGAAACTATAAAGCGTCCGATTGCAGAACATGTCTGGCATAATTACTGTCGTGGAGACACACTTAAAGGGGCCAGGCGCGAATGATGCGTATTGCCCACAGCAATAACTCGTTATCCTTCACATACGGTTAATATTTTGTTGGTTTTGAGGCTTTCTCTTAGATTCGAATATAGGGCGCTACCTATCAAGAAGTTTGGTATTTCAAAAAGTCTTTTCAAATTCTATATTGGCAGTCAGCCCTTATAATGACTTAATATCATTCTGAAGTGCTTCTAACATCACTTAGGCTGATCCTTACATAGTAGAAAGAAAGGAAAAAACGGAACCTTCAAGCATTTTCGCGATATTTTGTATGCAATATGCTCTGTTCTTTCATTAATCGGAGGATATTATTGTAGTTCTACGATTCTCGGTCTATGTAACCAAAATGGTTTATGGCTCTTTATTTGGCAACAGCCTTACTAGCCGGTGTGATGTCGAAATTAGTAACTACTAATAATCGCTCAAGTCGATTTATGTTTGTTGTACATATATGGGCAGAATATAATCAACGGTTACTGACGCATAAAATGTCGCCGAAGATACCACTGGCCTCAAAGGTATTGATTAAGACTATGGAAATTTCTTAGCGATTTCCTTCATTCGCTCATGTCGTAATCCTTTTTAAAGTTCACACAAACAGATATATTGTAGTTAAACACCCAAATTCATACTGTACATTGTCGTCTTTCAGCATACCAGAGTGGTAACTTATAGCTCAAAAGCGTTAACAGAATCATCATTTAAGTAATAAGGTGATAAAAAATATATCGGGGTTGGCCAGGACCCTAAATAATACAAGTACAACTAACATCCTGGTGATTAGATCCACTTGTGTGACAAGTCCCTGTTAGGCGCCGTAAAATATATTAAGCAACAAAGGCATAGTTTCTGACTTACAAGGCGGGCTTCTATCATTGGGCCTTATGGTTTCAGCATATTTTTTGGGCTTTGATAAAACTTTGCCCTTACAGCGAGGGTTTCTCCCATTCTTGGGATTCACCAAAGGCGGTTGGTCTCCTACTACTAGACAGCTTACTGTTTCCAGAATGCTAAAGATGTAATTGATTTGCTATCATCCAATCATTCTAATTTTCTACAGATGTCACTGTGGATAGAACTTATTTTCGAGAACCCATTTCTATGTATGTGAAACATTTCTATGCACCAGATCCTTCAATCAAGAGCTTATTCCATTGGGGGCACATATTCAGCAGATTTTTTATTTTTTCCCAACGGCAACACTGATTGTGCAAGTTGCTTTTGCATTAGCCTTTGCCTTGGCAATGGCGTTTCTGTTCTCTGAATATTCTTTCGATATTTCGGTTTAGTCTCAAATGGTGGCTTAGATTTAATAAAAGTATGCAGCGAATTGGTTTTCTTATTTTTATTTTTTATTTTTCTTGTTTTGCTGTTGCCGTTGTTGTTGTTGCTGTTGTTGCTGGTGGTGTTGTTTCTTTGGTTCGCAGTTTTATTTTATTTATATTTTATATCTCCAAATGGCTGGAATGCGTTTGGATGGCTGAATTCCCAAGGATATTAGCATAGGAGTCAAATATGTTATGTACCTACTCACATCCATACCTACAATTACAGAAACCCAAAGGAATTCAACCAAAATTGAACGGGCACACATCCAGTTAGGGAATCGAATTTGTGCAAATATACGTAAGTACATATAGCTGGGCGAATCATATGTATGTCGTGTGATTGCACACTATGAAGTACTCCTCGCTCCTAAGAGTCTTGGAAACAATCAAAAATATGTTTTCTTTTGTTTATAAATAAAATATCAAGACAGTATAGGTTTTCATGATATTTCTTCTTTTTTTTTCGTTTTTGAAGGGAAGTGTGCACGGTTATAACGCTATAATGCCACCAAGTGGCGGCAGATGCCACCCGTGCTATCAGGTTTGAAGTCTTTAGTTTGTATTTCTATATATTGACTCAGGGGTTATTGCTTATTGAAAATGCTTATGAAAACCGTATCTAGCAATATTGTATGAAATTCATAGTGTTCGACACTAACGGAGTAGAATGTAGACTAGCGTTCAATTGCAGACAGTTCTAGTGTTCAGACATTACCAAGACATTGGTCATTTTCAAATATTTATTTGAAATGAGTTTAATTGGATTAGAAGTAGTCCCCCAGTTTAACAATTTCATGAAGTCTATCAGCACATTGCGTAAAAGATACCACAGATATGTTCAAAAACGCAACGGAATGAGAACAATTTACTTCTCTATTCCCGGAAATTGCGTAAACTGGTGAGGACTAAGGTGTTCTTCTTTGATTTTATTTATAGATAACTCGCATTGATGATACAATATTGCCTTTGTGCCTTCTATTTTTAATAAAGTGTTCCCGATCGGGGATTAGCTATGGGCGCTATGATTCCTAGCCATGGAATTTATAAACGATATATCAGTAACTTTAGACCATGATGCCCTTGTACCTTGGTCTAATAATATTGTTACATAAGTTGGCTTGGATTTTTAAGCTTAATTAAATTCTTCCGCCTTATATGAGGTTTTTCTCAGCTCCTCTGTACTTGTCTTCTCGTTATGAGTCATACAATACATAGTTAGATATAATCCGTCGTACATACGCATTTACTAAGTTTACAGTTCAACCTTTTCACTAAGACGATCTTCCACTTCGTGCACCATTTTAGATGCCGTCGTTCTCTGCTACGCCACGCCGTCTCTCGGAATTAGACTCGAATACTTTCGATTCAATATGGCCCGTCAAACCCAGACATTGGACCCGTAGACGCCTGACCAGACTGAAGTCGCTGTACAGCTCGTAAAATTCGTCATAAAACCTTCTGCTCGATTTCCCGTCAAAATCATCCGGCAAAGACAAAGTGTTTCTTCGTTTTCGATAAAGTCGAGCCTCGTTTGTTGGCCAGTGAGTTTTCCACGATTCTTTCTGGTGCAATGCAAAGAAAGTCACATGGCAGCGTGTCACTTTGTCTAAAACCGCCTTTAACATTTTACATCAATATATTTATTATCGACCATGATAGAGCAGTGAGAATTTTCCATAGTTATCCTGAACAGCCTGACGTGTTTGGTAGGGATGTCAAAACTAGATATGGCGTTGTATAGCTCGTGCCTATGCACGCTACCGAAAGCGGCTTTAAAGTCGACAGATAAGAGTTGAGGGTCAATCTGAAATTGCGGGGTGTTTTCTAAGATCAGCCGTTGTGTGAATATTTGACCGATTGTGGACTTTCATGGCCTGATACTGCTTTCGTATGGACCAGTCAACTTGCTCATGAGTGATTTTAAACACTCACAAAATATGGATGAAAGTATCTTATAGGCGGTGTTTAGGAGACTGCTGATTAAACTCCTTTGTCGTGGATCAAACAAACGATGCTGAGATTTCATTAATTTGCAATGCTTATATTTCCGAATTTGGCCTTGATGTAGATTATTATGAGGCGTTCGCTTACAGACTTTTTTGTCTTCATTCTTTTTAACAGTCGCCTTCGTAGATACTGAATTAGACTGCATACGAATATAAGTGTAAAGGCTCTGCGAGTTGATCGCCAATCCATGTCATTTTAAAAGCTATAGTATTCCAAATGCAAAGTTGAAATTAGCGGTCCTTAAAATCTTGCTGGTGTCGTTAACAAGATATTTGTCAGCATCCGAGGCTGTTGATAGTCTCTTAAATAGAATTTTTTTCCACAGTGTTGAAGTTTCTCCATAAAACCCCGGTACTAAGGGTTTAACGGTCCAATGCCAGTAGCCTGGCTGAAGTTATGAGAGTAGCCGTTGCCTTATTCAAGGTTGTTTTGTCACCATCTCTATTCCAGGTCCCATTATATATTAATATTAAATATGACTTCTGGGCATGCACTTGAAAAGTACGCAGATTGTATATGTCAGGTGCTACTCAAGAAATCGGATCTGCTCTCGAGCGGTATATAGTAGCTGCTAAAAAAAGATGCACATATTACGACGCGAATTCATTGTGCTCAGTATTTAAATCAAAGAATTGGCAATTTTTTTCTCACGACCTTCCATCAGCAAGGTCACTCAAAGTCGTGTTATATGGGGTAGATGAAATGCCCGTCGAAACATTAAAACAGGAACTAACATCACTAGGCCTAAAAGTGCATAACATTAAAACAATTAAAAAGAACTATGGTGGATACAGCGATGTATTCTATATAGTATTTTTGGAGTGTGGTTCAATTAGATTAAACGAACTTAAAAAAAATGTTCGATCAGTTTTAAGAACACAAGTCAAGTGGGACTTCGCTCGAAGGCAACGTAACAAAATCACGCAATGCTATAATTGCCAAATGTTTGGTCATGGCGAGAAGAACTGCCATATAAAGACACATTGCGGAATATGCGCTGAAAATCATCATACTGATGAGTGTAAATCCGCAAATATTAAGTGTGCAAACTGCAATAAAACCCACAAATCAAACGATCCCGCATGTGAAAACCGCATATCGTTCAATAAAATAAGAGAACGGTTGTCACTCAGAAATAGCACTCATTTGGCTAGGAATATCACTCAGAATAGTCACCAACAGCCTCAAGGTTTCGTTTCAAACATCAACGAGTTTCCTGCTCTTACTTCGCTTCGGAAAAGCTCCAATAAACCGATTGCGCAAACAACAACTCCAACCAACATTCGCCCTAATGTGTGGATCAATAGGAGCAACAACAATATACCTGTCGCTGCATCAACGCCAACTAGTGAGCTTTTCTCAATTGAAGAAATAAACGCTCTCACCACTGAAATGATTACTCGACTTGCGAACTGCAACACAAAAGCAGACCAATTCAATACCATCACACAATTAGCGATTAAGTATTTGTACCAACAAGGTAAATAAATATGAATAATGGCCTGAATATTATATGTTGGAATGCTAGAAGCATTCGCAATAAAGCGTTAGAATTTCTAGCTTTCTTAAGTTCTCATATCATTGACGTAGGTTTAATCACAGAAACATGTCTCGATCAGAATGTAAAAAAATTATCAAACAGCGAATATAAGTTCTATCGTGTAGATCGAAATGACAGAAGGGGTGGTGGTGTTGCCATTGCAGTTAAAAGATCAATAAAACGTAAAGTACTTCCAGTTGTCAACACTAAATTAATAGAGAACATAGGAGTCGAAATACCCTTTACCAATGGTCGGTCTTTGAAAATATTTTGTGTTTATTTTCCGGGTGGGCGTATTTCACGACAAAAACGTATCGATCTCAATCACGACTTGCGTGAATTAATTCGAATCAACGATATCTTTCTCATAGGAGGGGATCTCAACTGTAGGCATAGGAATTGGGGTTGCTTACGAGCAAATGCATGGGGTAACATTCTTGCTGGCCTGCATTCAAGACACCCATTTCATATACTATTTCCTCCAAACCCAACCTACATTCCATCGAACCAACGTGCCAACCCCTCAACCTTAGACCTATTTCTTACGAATATGTCAGAACTCTTTACACAACCTAATGTGATAAATGATCTAAGCTCAGACCATTTACCAGTAAAATGTAGTACTGTTTTGTCACCAATTCAGACAAACAATCTATTTTTCAATTACCAGAAAGCTAACTGGAACTTATTTAAAAATAAAATGCGCCTCAAATTAACAAACTGGCAAGAAATCTTGCCTGAAGAAGTAAATCCGAACCAAATTGACGAAGGTGTGAGTTATTTCACAGACTCAGTACTGGAGTGTATTAACCATTCTGTACCTAAAAAAGTTAATCGTTGGAACAAAACAGATGTGATCCTGCGTCATATTTTAGAAACTATAAAAATCAGAAATTTTGCTAGGTCGAGATGGACAAGAACTAGAGATAATATATTCTTGATACTAGTCAAAACCTTAACAGCAAGAATTAAAAAGCTTATTTTGATTTTCAGAAACCAAAAATGGAATTTTAAACTCGAAGGCTTAGAAAAACAGAGCAAACCCTTCTGGAACATCGTGAAGGTTATTAAACAAAAAAATCACACAATCCCTGCATTGAAAGAGGGCAATCTAGTTCTACTTTCGAATGAAGAAAAAGCTAACGCTCTAGCAAAAGTGTTCTATACGAACCACTCAATTGGTAGAAACATAAACAGCAGCGAAGAAAACTTAGTGCGACAGACCATAGGGCTCATAAACTCCCAAGCATTAACGATAGATGAAGGCGAATGCATATCAGCAGAAGATATAGAAACTGTCATAATGAACTTAAAAAACTCCAAGTCCCCAGGTTTAGATGGAATAAAAAATGTGTTTTTAAAGAACCTCCCAAAACGCCTCTTTAACTGCTGTATAAAACAAGGTTACTATCCAAAAATATGGAAAACGTCCAAAATAATACCCATTCCCAAGCCAGGAAAAAACGCACGTCTGGCTAGTAGTTATCGTCCCATAAGCTTACTAAGCTCTGTGAGTAAATGTTTCGAAAAAATTATCAAAACTAAATTAGCAACACATGTAGGTATGTACAATATACTACCTCCGCAACAATTTGGCTTCAGGCCACACCATTCCACAGTGCATCAAATTCATCGCATCACGAAACATATCAAGGATAATTTAGCTGTAGGGAAAAGTACTGGTATGATCCTTCTGGACGTAGAGAAAGCGTTCGATACAGTTTGGCATGAGGGCTTGCTCCACAAGCTTCACAATCTTAATTTTCCGCTGTACTTAATAAAAATTATACAGTCCTTTTTGTCTGGCAGGAAATACATAGTCTATGTAAATAATTACAGTTCAGAAAGTTTCTCAATTGATGCGGGGGTACCTCAAGGCTCAGTACTTGCACCAATCCTTTACAACATTTTTACACACGACTTTCCATCACTGAACACATGTGAAGCTGCAATCTTTGCGGATGACACTTGCATTTATGCTTCAGATTCATTAGGTTGTAACATAGTAACCAAATTGCAATCTGGAGCAAATGAAGTTGAAACATATGTCAATAAATGGAAGATTACATTAAACGCTTCAAAGACTCAGGCTGTCTTTTTTACACGAAAAAGAAAAGCCTGTTTCTTACCAAGCAACAAAATTATACTAAACAACATTCAAACAGATTGGAAATCAAGTACCAAGTATCTTGGGGTGCACTTAGATAAAACACTTACCTTTAGTCTTCATGTACAAGAAACCATTAAAAAGATTAACCTGGCTATTAAAATGTTATACCCATTGATTAATCGAAAATCAAATAAGAGTTCTGAAAATAAACTTGTTATTTTCAAAGCAATTTTCCAGCCAATTATGTTTTATGGTTCACCTGTGTGGGGTAAATGTGCAAAAAGCCACATCAGAAAATTGCAAGTAGCACAAAATAAGTTACTGAAAATGATTCTTAACCTGCCTTGGGATTTTTCGACCGATGATCTCCATTTAACTTCAAAAATCGAAAAAGTTCCTATTAGATTACATAAATTATTCGAGCGCTATCGCCGGTCTTGCAGCTCAGCTGACAACCACTTGATTTCAAGTCTACTGAATGAATCGTAATATATTTATCATACCTGTCATATATTTAATCGATTATTTATTTATCTGTACAATTATTGATTTGCGTATATATTTGTTCTATTTATTATTCATTTATTTATTTATTTATTTATACATTCATACATACATATATATATATATTTACTTATTTATTTATTTATTTATTCATCTCGTTATTTAATTAATTATTTATTCATTTCGTTAATAATTAATTTGTTTATTTATTTATTTATTTATTTATATTTTGTATATTTATCCTTAGAAGTGTTTTAATTGTAATTAATAAATAACTCGTGTTTGAATATTTCAATTGTTAAACCTTATGTTGAATGTTACTTGAAATCAAGCATAACACCACCACCCCCTTTATTTCTTTGTAAGTCCAATTTGTAAAGAGGTTTTTCATCAGCTTTTCCTCTGAATATAAGTCAAAGATACTCGTATGTTACACATTTTTCAAGAAGTATATATATTGTCAGTAGTAAGGTTACAATAACCAAATCTCTGTTAATTGTGCAATAGTAGTTTTTAAGAAATATGTAATTTATGCTGCAAATTATAATAAAATGAAAAAAAAAAAAAATTGCGGGAAGCTTATTCATAGGTATTGACTTTCTACCGATAACACAGAGATTAGACATTTTAGGACTTCAAAACTAAGATCGATAAGAAACATATTATCTACGGTTGATTAGTAGCCTCCAAAAACCTTCTTCAGGCAACGGCTTTCATGTTATTGGCTGCTGCAGTTAGTTACACTGTGAAATGTAGCACTAGAACGCTGAAACACGAAACAGCAAAACAACTTAGCCAGCCCCAGATGCTCAAAACGGTCAACGTGGTTATAATTGCAAAGCATTCTGCTAGCATTCTAAATATGCATACTTCCAGAACACTAAACGTCGGCTCTATCCAATTTATCCTAACAACGATATTCACAGCCCTACAGTCTAAAGTATAGAAGCTGGGATTGACCGGAATTGCTAAAAACCACAAACAGCAGCTGAGTACAATACTTAGTCCTAACTGATTCTCGATCAAAGAGGTAATGATGTCCATAGTATGACGATGATTGCAAATATTGGAAAGAGACCTCGGAAGGTGAAAGCTGAACTAATGTCCTAGTCACCTATTCGCAAGCAATTGTAGATATATTTAATCAGCATTCACAGCAGTTGCTGCATGGATTCAATCTTATGAGAGTGATTTTGCAAGAAGGGTAACTACTTCCGTCGAAGAAATAGTCTTCCTGTTAAGTAAAGAAGGGGCCACACAGTTCCAAAAAGCCTGAAGCACAATAAGGTCATCCGCTTAATGTGACTGCTAGACGTTTGCGTCAAAACTGGGTCCCCCCCCTATGTACCTGTGGCCTTACCAACCTAATTTTGTTCTAAAATATTCCTCTTTAGAGCACGATCTATTATGTCTATTAAGTTCATTTGTTTTGATTTGCCAACTGTTAGCGCCATCTATGAAAGTGCTCCTGCGCAAACGCTTGCGTTTAAAGCTTAATCATTTTAAGCTTGCCTTCTCTTTCACATTTGCAAGCATAGTTTATAATACTTTTTTTTTTTTTTTCTTTCGTTCTTTTTGTACACTCGGTTGAGAAGCTTATAATTTTCTTCTTTCGTTCTTTTTTAATCCACAATTTTTTATATCATCAGTAAAGTTCACTAAGGTAAATGTTTAAGAAAATTAAATGTCATGAATTGTTCTAATTAACCGAAAATATATTTCAGAATTTTTAAGCCACCTAAAAAGGAAAAAACGTGTTTCATTGGGGCTCTAAAAACTTAGCGTAACATTTCTTAAAAATTCTTAACTTTGTTGGATTAATTGATTAATTGAGCACAATGTCAAAGCAAGGTTCCAAATCATCAGCATTGACGAAGGTTCCACACCACAACTGTAAGCTTTGTCCTCAGCCGGATACTGTAGAAATGGTACAATGCGATATTTGTGACTCCTGGTTCCACTTCCAATGTGTCAACGTGGATGGATCGATTGCAGACGTTAGCTGGCAATGTATCAGCTGCCAAAATGGTAATACCGCAACTTCAGCCGACGTGCCAAAGCAGGTCTATTCAGTTGAACCAGCGAGTTTGCAAGCAAAACATACCGGTTCTGTGCAACTAGCGAAGTCTCAAGTATCATCGTCGAAATCAGCAAATACAAGGCAACTGCTTCTACAACGACTCGAAGAGGAGAAGCGCCTGCGTGACAAAAGCAACGAAATTTATTTGCAACAAAAATATCAATTGCTTGCAGAAACTGAAGACTCTGATGAAGAGGAAGCTGAAAAAGGGGGTAAGTCGGTTTTTGTAGATCGTAGGCAATTTACACAGGAATGGCTTGGTGAGGCCAACAGTACTGTACAAAACAAGCCAAGCATAGCACCACCACCTCCATTTCCTTCTGCCGGTGGTAATCTCAGGCAACCTGTTTCTGTCATAGGCGACTCAAATCAACCAACAATAGCACACATCACATCGATCAACGCCCAAGAAGAAAAGCATGAACTCACCAACACCCAATTAGCAACAAGGAATGCCATACCCAAAGAGTTACCCAGCTTTAGTGGGTATCCGGATGAGTGGCCAGTGTTTATTAGTTCATTTGAGCACAGCACGCGAATCGCAGGCTATTCAAACGCAGAAAACTTAATAAGGTTACAACGATGTCTACACGGTAAAGCCCTGTCAGCGGTCAAGGATCACCTTCTGTTGCCCAACATGGTTCCTGACGTCATAAAAACTCTTCGCATGTTATACGGCCGTCCGGAACATATATTGCAGTCTATGATCGCCAAGGCTAAGTCCCAAGCACCTCCAAGAGCAGATAAAATGGAAACGCTTATCGATTACGCCCTGGCTATTAGAAATGTAGTGGCCACTATGGAGGCGTCTCATATGACTGCACACCTAAACAACCCTATGTTGCTTCAGGAGTTCGTCGAGAAGCTCACTCCACATTTACTGCTGAACTGGGCGACCTTTTCCAAGAGTTTGCCATCTGTCACCTTGCCTGTGTTTTCTGCATGGTTGTATGAGATCGCTGAAGCGGCTTGCTCTGTGACAACTTGGTCCAGGCCAAATCCTACCGAAAAGCGGGTCAATCGACGTAACAACCACCTTTGTACTCATGAGACAGTTCCATCTTACGACGAGAGAATAAATCGCTCCTCAGTTCAGGCCAAAAAATGTTGTGTTTGCAAAGGTACTCACACGGCTAGTGAGTGTCAACACTTCCAATATATGAGTCGTCCCGAACGGTGGAACATCGTGCGACAGAATAACTTATGCCATACCTGCTTGGAAAAGCATTCCCGTTCTCGATGTCCTGTGGCAAGTAATTGCGGGGTAGGGGGATGTACATCGAAACACAATCCACTGCTACATAATTATGCAAAAGTTCCCAATAACAATAACACGGCGAATTCATCAGAGAGTGACAGGGTCAAAGGTGGGATTAATTCAACTGTGGGGTACCATACAAATTCAGCGAGGAGCGGACTATCCTCCCATGTACTATTTCAAATCGTACCGGTAACGCTCTACGGCAAAGAAAAATCTGTTGAAACATTCGCATTTTTAGATGGAGGTTCTTCCTTAACCCTAATGGATGAAGATCTTGCTCGTGAACTGGGATTGCCAGGAAGATCGGAAGAGCTCTGGCTGCGATGGACATCTGACACAACACGAGTCGAAAGCGAATCAAGAACTGTCTCGCTTATAATTTCGGGAAAAGAAAATAGATGTAATCGTTATCGACTTCGAGACATTCGCACTGTGCGCAACTTGGGACTACCCACACAGACTTTGTGCAGCAAAGACCTCAAAAAAAGATACCCTTTTTTGGCGAATCTACCTATACCCTCATACACAAATGCACAACCAAAAATTCTTATCGGGATGGACTACTGGAAACTAGGCGTGCCATCTAAAGTATTTGAAGGCAGTTGGTCACAACCTATGGCATTCAAAACCAGATTAGGATGGTCCGTGCATGGGCCGGAGGGAGAAAAAATCGAAAGTAGTGGTAGCAATTATAGTCTTCACATTCACAGGGTTATTGCTGATCGAGATCTACACAAGCTCGTAGAGTCCTACTTTTCTATTGAAGACATCGGAGTACGCATTCCAACGCAACAACTTGTATCAGCCGAAGAAAAAAGAGCAATGAGTATCTTGAGAAGCACATGCTCTCGTGTTGGCGAACGTTTTGAAATCGGGCTTCTGTGGAAGTGGGATGAATTTGTCATGCCCAACAGCTATCCAATGGCACTCCGTCGTTTTGAACATCTCGAACGAAAAATGAGCAACGATAACCAGCTTCGCGGTAGCCTAGATGCGAATATATCAAACTTGTTACAAAAGGGATACGCAAAAAAGCTAGGGTTGGAGGAAATAAAAAAGACAGCAGGCAATCGCGTATGGTATTTACCTGTATTTACAGTGAAAAACCCGAATAAACCTTGGAAGACGAGGCTAGTGTGGGACGCGGCTGCACAGAGCAATGGATACTCGCTCAATGATTTCCTTTTAAAGGGACCTGATCAACTTGTTCCAATTACTACCGTGCTTTATGGATTTCGTTGCGGAAAGGTGGCCATCTGTGGCGATATCGCCGAGATGTTCCATCAAGTGCGTATAAAAGAAACCGATAGGCAAGCACAAAGGTTTCTATGGAGTGAAGTACACGATTCAAAAAAGCCAGACGTTTTTGAAATGCAAGTGATGACCTTTGGAGCTACATGCTCTCCATGCACTGCTCATTATGTCAAAAACCATAATGCGATGAACTTCAGAAATACCAAACCCAGAGCTGTTGAGGCGATAATAGACCACCATTACGTCGACGATTTCATTGATAGTGTTGATACCGAGGAGGAGGCTATCCAGCTAGCTAGGGATGTAAAGCACATTCATCGAAATGCTGGCTTCCATATTCGGAACTGGTTATCAAACTCGAATGCAGTGGAGAGAGCTATGCAAGCAGAGCGAGAAGTGGCAGAAAGCAAAGCGTTTGGTTTAAACGAGTTGAATACCATTACTACGGACAAAATTTTAGGAATGCATTGGTGCAAAGCTGCAGACGTATTCACCTTCATATTAAAGTTCCACCACGTCAATAGAGACGTATTTTCGAACGTAGAGGTCCCCCCTACGAAACGGGAGCTTCTAAAGGTATTGATGTCGATCTACGATCCAATGGGTTTTCTATCACATTTTCTAGTGTTCATTAAGATCCTTCTACAAGATGTTTGGAGAACCGAAATTGGTTGGGATGAATACTTACCTCTCAATCTCTTCAAGCGGTGGCAGCAATGGATAAAACTGTTGCCTAGAGTAACCGAAGTTAGGATTCCACGCTGTTACTCGCCATTCTTAAGGGCGCCGGAGGCATCCATTCAAATTCATACCTTTGTTGATGCAAGTGAGGATGCCTACGCAGCAGTGTCATACTTTCGTGTTAAACGGATGGATAAGATAAGCACAACGATAGTGAGTGCGAAGACTAAAGTGGCTCCTAGACGTCCTCTGTCCATACCAAGGCTAGAGCTTCAGGCAGCAGTTTTAGGGTTGAGGTTGACGAACTCTATTTGCGCCGCTCATAAGTTCCCACTTGATCAACGATTTCTATGGTCCGACTCTAGAACCGTTCTGGCGTGGCTTCACACCGACCCAAGAAAATTTCAACAGTTTGTGATGCACAGAGTTGGGGAAATTCTGGAGACGTCAAATCCTTCCGAGTGGAGATGGATCCCTTCAAAACTAAATGTTGCAGACAAGGCGACCAAATGCAAAACAGATGTCGACTGGCAGGAAACTGATGAATGGTTTACCGGTCCCTCATTCCTTCGAGAAACCCAAAGTAATTGGCCGAAAATGCCTACAATCAATACTGACAGCAAAGAAGAATTCCGGCCCCACCTATTGCAAATAAGTGAAGTTAAAGCCATAAAGTTAATCAACGAAAACCGTTTCTCCACCTGGACAAAAATGCTTAGGACGCTAGCATGCGTTTTCATGTACGCGGACAAGTTAAGAGGAGTAAGAGAAACAAACGAAAGTCTGGGCAAAGGGGTTGTAGTGTCTTCATCAGCTATAGCACGATCCGAAGCGCTTCTCTTCCGACAGGCTCAGTTGGAAGTTTATTCGATTGAAATAGAAGAGCTGAAAAAAGCTAAACTCGGACAGGTTCCAAAACTTTCTCGAAGAAGCCCTCTCTACAAACTGTCACCGTTTTTGGACGAGAGGAACATCCTGAGGATACAAGGGAGGACGTTTTTTGCCGAATGTGTTGATTTGGGATGCAAAACTCCAATAATTCTGCCCAAGTCGCATCGCATCACATATTTAATTATTGATTACTATCATCGTAAATTCCATCATTGCAACCATGAAACAGTCCTGAACGAGGTGAAACAAAAATTTTATATTGCCAGTCTTAGAGTGTTATTGAAATCAGTGCGCCGATCCTGTCAATCATGCAAAATAAAGAATGCACGCCCTATAATCCCACAAATGGGCAATCTTCCACGTGCCAGACTGAGTGCATTTAGTAGACCATTTTCATTTGTTGGGGTAGACTACTTTGGGCCGTTACAGGTAACATTAGGAAGAAGGATTGAAAAAAGGTGGGGCGCCTTGTTCACCTGTCTCACAATCCGAGCAGTTCATATAGAGTTGGTAAATAGCTTAACGACGGATTCTTGCATAATGTGTCTGCGAAATTTTATAGCCCGACGAGGCACTCCTCTGCAGGTATACAGTGATAATGGGACAAACTTTCGGGGAGCGGAAAGAGTTCTTCGAGAAGAAATGAAAAAGGTTGACATGGGACAGGTTGCTAATGAGTTTGCATCTGCGGATTTGGAGTGGAGATTTAATCCACCTGCAGCCCCGCATATGGGCGGAGCATGGGAAAGGCTTGTGCGATCTATAAAAACCGTCTTATACAAGATTCTTCCTCACAACAGGACAAGTGATGAGACTTTGCGCAACGCACTTATTGAAGTTGAGCATATTATAAATTCCAGGCCACTTACTTTCGTTTCACTTGAATTAGACGACGACGAAACGCTTACGCCAAACCATTTTTTGCTTGGGACCTCCAACGGGTCAAAACCACCTTGTGACCCCAATTTAGTAAATTTGAGATTGAATTGGAGGCAGGCGCAAGTCATAGCTGACGCGTTCTGGAAAAAATGGGTAAAGGCTTTCCTGCCCGACCTGAACCGGAGATCCAAATGGTTTGAAAAGGTGAAGCCCCTCGCTAAAGGAGATTTGGTCAGTATTGTGGACGAAACCTTTCCTAGAAATTGTTGGCCAAGAGGAGTCATCATCGATACAGTTCTAGCTAAGGACGGCCAAGTGCGACGAGCGACTGTGCAAACTTCCAGTGGAATCTTTGATCGGCCTGCGTCACAACTAGCAGTCTTGGATGTAGAAGGCGCATGCGATAGTAAGTCCAACCAGGAGTCCTAGTCGGCTTACGGGGGGTGGAATGTTAGCGCCATCTATGAAAGTGCTCCTGCGCAAACGCTTGCGTTTAAAGCTTAATCATTTTAAGCTTGCCTTCTCTTTCACATTTGCAAGCATAGTTTATAATACTTTTTTTTTTTTTTTTTTTTTTTTTTTTTTTCCACAATTTTTTATATCATCAGTAAAGTTCACTAAGGTAAATGTTTAAGAAAATTAAATGTCATGAATTGTTCTAATTAACCGAAAATATATTTCAGAATTTTTAAGCCACCTAAAAAGGAAAAAACGTGTTTCATTGGGGCTCTAAAAACTTAGCGTAACACCAACAGTGATTCGATACAAATTTCCATAAGATATCTTTTGATGAAGTGGATTCATTCGATTTCCTTTTTCTCCTTTTTTTTCTCTTCGGGAACAGGCAAATAACGAGTCTATTGTACTAGTTGTATGTTCTTTTGACTTGAATTCGCCAGTCCATCATAAAGAAACGCTTCAGTGATAAAATCCCTACCAGTACTAGTTACATCAGCTCCGAGTACCTGCTGCATGATGCGAGAGTAGGTCAGGCAATCGCAGGGATAGTGACCCGCGGTTTCGTCATCACTCTTATTGTAATCGCATAAGATGTTGTACCAATTAGAAGCTAAGCAAAATCATAGTGCTCTATAACGATGCTAGTAAGCAGTTTACAGTCATTAGATATTAGACATTAGGAAAGTTCACTGACCTTTTAGAGATGTCGGGAATCATTCGTTTGGTCTGCTGGCATCCAAGAGAGACATGCCATCTAGTTTTTCACTTCTATCTTCACCAGAAGCCAAGCTGCAGTTGAAGTTATAATTGAGCTACTACTTACATCCTCAAAACTTATCAGACAAGGTTAATATTTACTCAATCTCCATGACTCCCAATCATTTACATTTAAGATAACGACACGGTATATGAGCTGGCCTAAAACGAGTCAGCCCTTGACGGCTCACTAACAGAAATAGTCAACATTTCGTTGAACTACCAACTGTTCCTCATGCTGGATAATCACGGCTGCCATAGAGTAACAAACAAGTAGTAGCAGGAGTACTTACAGATCTTAATATATACAAATCCGCTGGTCCAGATGGTATATCTGCTCTTCTCCTGAAGAGGTGCTCTTCCTCGCTGCCAAAACCACTGCGTAAGCTTTTTCATCAATCCTACTCTTTCTTAGCAGACGGAAAATGGCATTTGTCCAGCCCGTCCCTAAAAAAACGCGAATACTCTTCTCCCTCTTCCTAATCTCTTCTTTTCAAGGTCATGGAAACGCTGATAAACCTCCAGCTTATGATATATCTCGAAAGGCGAAAACTTCTTAATGACCGTATGGTTTTCAAAGCAACAGATCCATTGGTGATTTGACTGCATGTCTCGCGGAAAAGTGGAACCAAAGCGTACCTCAATTTGGCGAACGCAAGATAGTTACAGATTATATTTCTAAGACATTTGACAGAATTTCGCATCAGGGTCTTTTATCGAAAATGCGTACTTTTGGAATCGATGACTCTCTTCTTCAATGGATTATAAATTAAATTTCGGAACGTTCAATTCAGGCTGTCTTGGATGGATTCCAGTCTGATATTCGCAAAATATTATAAATCTTAGTGTGCCCCAAGGCTCAGTTCTGTCTCCGACACTCTTTTTTTCATTAATGATCCCTTGTCTTCTACTTCCAATTCAATATATTCCTCTGCTGATGACAGTATTCTCTGCTTTACATATTCGTTCCCGGACTCACGTCCCTGCCTTTCGGCTGTAGAACGGGAATGGCAGCGTAAGTTAAGCTCATTAAATTCTGACATCAACACCATAACTAGTTAGGGAACCACTAACAAAGCAGAATTTAATGCCTCCAAAACACAATGCTGTCTGCTGTTGTTAAAGCGAATTTTAAACATCCAGATATTGCCATTGACACTTGCATCGTCGAAACCGAAAGACTTTCCATTCTCTGTATGTATGTTAATGACAACCTATGTTGAAATGACCACATACAAATATTGGGTGTTCTCAAAAATACTGAGAAATATATAGATTTCTTCAACCGATGGATGCAATGCTTTTCCCACTCTCATCTGGGCTGAATATATAAGGCATTTATCTGTCAAAAATTGGATTACAATGCCCAAATCCGATCAGGTGCTCTTAAAACATCTCTGCACCTACCACATAGGATTCAGAACCGTGCGAGTTAGTTTAGTTTTATATGCATTTTATTTTCTTAATCACTAACTCTTACATACTAACAAAAAATGCTTAAATGATAGCTTACAATTACTTAATAATCTTATACTAACTTACTGGCCCCACACAGGCACTCTAAGCTACTCTACTAATAAATTCTTATAACTATGTCTTTCGACTTCATTTACATTTTACTTAGAACTATTTATTTTGTATACTTAAAGCTAAGAAAAAAAATTGTTAACAAAACTTAGCATATGAACTTTTTTTTTATAAAAACTTAATATCTAACTTAAAATAAACCTTAGTCTACCTAATCCTACATACACAATACACACATATACACACATAGACATTATACACAATTCTATACATACATTAGTATATACCTTTGTAGTATATACTGGTAAGTCGCCCCTATGGCCTCAACCTTCTCCCGTGGATCCTCGATCACAAAAAAGTCGTCATCATCAGCGGCCTCATTTGGATCGATACCTGATATACGAGTAGTCAGTAACCGTTCGTTGTATGTTGTCCGGGATATTTTAAGACACTGAAGGTCGTTTTGATTTCTTCTCCGAAATAGTTTATTTATTTGCGGAAACATATTCGGGTTGCTGGTGTTTACAGCCCGAACCTTGTTATTCCAATACAAACTTACAGAAATTCTGTAATTCTCTTTTATTAGCGTTTGAATATTTTTAATCGACGACTTCAGTGTCCTAATCTCCGGGTCTTATCGGTCAGTTAACTATCTGTACAAGTTTTTAAGACTTGTCAGAAGTCTACTTTTCTGTCGGTGCAGTGCGTCAATAGTAGGATTGCGGAACAGGTGTTCGTTAGTTGTACGTCGATACCGCGTTATTGTAGTGTCCATAGTTTGTTTAATTGTCTCGTCCATTCGTTTTAGGTAATTGTCGATCTCCTCGTTTGACAAATTCCCATTGGGCGGTGGGTGGAGCGTGTTCGAGGAGAGCGATCTTGTCAAGCTTGCGGAGAAACGTGTCCATCGAGTCTTACTGTAGTTGTAAATATATCTTTGGACAAACTCCTCCAATTCCGCAATTTCGTTGGGAACTGTAATTTCGGTGCTAAAACAGCAATGGTCGCTGTCATACACGAATGTGCGCAGACAGTTTAATGTTTGTAAATTCCTACCCGTCAGTCGTATACGTTCGTCGTACATCAGTAGATCCAAATAAGACCCGCCTCTGGGAAACGACGGGTAATCCGTCGCTTTAAGACCGAGTCTGTACATGACATCGTGCTGACCCCACCAATCGAGTAGTAGGTTCCCTCTAGTATTTGGCAAATTATTTCCCCAATTTCTGTGTCTAGCGTTGATATCCCCGCCTATTATAAAATAATTCTCCCCCGATTCCAGCCTCAGAAGTCGAAAAAGCGTGTCGAGCTCTGTAATGAATAGGGTGGATTGTGAAGACTCAGGCGCATAAACGGAGGCCAAGTACAGCCGCTTTCCACTCCGGAGCGGTATGTAAACGACGACTGCCTCCAACACCCGGAACCTGCGCAATACTCCCTTGTACACCCTGTGAAATTTTATACCTTCTCTAATGAAGATCGCGACACCGTCTCCACGTTAGAATCTTCTTCTAACAATATAATTATTGTACTCCAGTTTGTGCTTATCGGTTAGTTTGGTTTCGCTAGCGAAAAGCACATCTGGAGTTTGGTCTTGTAGCAATTTAAACATCGCGGCTCTTCGTTCGATCCTAATCAGTGAATTAACATTCACCGCAAGGACCTTCAAAGTTTGCTCCACCATGTGTGTACCCATTACGACATGTGTTGCGCTAGTCCCGGCAGCAGCGCGTAGATCTGGTCCACCCGCTTAGCCTGTTCTTGCACCTGTTTTTGCAGCTAAGCCATCTGCCCTTGGATCGCGAGCAAGATGGCCAGCATGTTAGGTGCAGCTTCCATTGTTCTCAGCGTTGGCGCCGGAGAAGCAACAGTCGCTTGCTGTACCGTAGATCCCCTACCTGACGCCATTTGGGCGTAGGAAATTTGGGACAAGACGGCTGGTGTTTGAACTTAACAGGTGAACGTTTGACCACCGACTTCTGCTGCCGAGCCAGTTTTGCTTTTTTAATGTCAGCGAACTTAGGACAACCCCGATAGTTTGCGGTGTGTCCCACGTTTCCACATAACACGCACGAGAGCTGAGACCTATCGGATGCTCCGTCAACACCCAGAGCACACTCCTCGGAACTGTGGTTCTTAGCGCACTTTACGCATCGAGGCTGCATTTGGCAGTTCGGCGCGGAGTGCCCGAACCTCTGGCAGCGAACGCATTGTATAATGCCTTCGCTCCTTTTTAGTTTTTCCCAGTGAACCACCTGGTAGTCTAGGACATTGATACTCCTTAGACTATCCAGACGGCTTTCGGGACCGAGCTGCACTATGAAGAACGGCAAACTCCGTTTCCCCCGCCTGCCTCTAGCTGTGGTAAATGGCTTTACCCCCACAAACTTGAGTCCTTCGTACTCCTTCTCTTTGAATAGTGCCAGGATCTCCTCAGGATCAGAAGACGGTTCCAACCCCTGCAGCAGCATCGGTTGCCGCTTTTCACACTTTGGTGTGAATGAGTAGTGCTCCGTCGTCGTTTCCTTTAGGAGCTCTTTCACTTTCGCATAGCCCTCCACTGTATTACAGTGGATGGCATGGCTATCGTTCCCCAATCGCTTAATGTTAAAATTATTACCAATGACCAGCCTTGGTTGCACTTACCTCTAATTTATAGGTGTTAATAGGAGGCACCTTCTCCTACTTCTTCTGCTGCTGCTGTTGCTGTTGTTGTTGTTACTGCTGCTGCTGTTGTTGTTGTTGTTGTTGCTGCTGCTGCTGTTTTTTCAGCTACTGTGTTTTCAGCTGTTGTTGTTTTTGCGGCTGTTGCTGTTGCTGTTGCTGTTTCTGCTGCTGCTGTTGTTTCTGCTGCTGCTGTTTTGTCTGCTGCAGTGGTTGTTTCTGCTGCTGGTGGTTTTGTTGTAGCTGCAGTTTTTGGTTCCGCTCTTGTTTTTGCGAGCTCAGCTGTAATTGCTCCCCTGCCTGCGTGCAATTTGCTTTTGTTTAATAGCAATCACTTTTTCCTCCAGCTGTTGTATGCTCATGTTAATGTCGTTTATTAGTTCATCCTCGTCTTCCGACTCAGATGCTGCTAGAGAGGCAAAGTTATTATTGCCCCCCTCATAGTGGACCTCATCTTTTTCTTCATCAGCTCTTACAGCTGCACTTTTTTTTTTTTTTTGTTAAATTAGGAGGGGTTGTCAACCTCTTCCTCCTTTTGATGGCTTTCGTCACGGCACCACCAACAGTGTTGTTGCTTTTTGCTGAGGTTATGGGAAGAGCGGAACGCTCTCCACCAACCATCACGTGATTTTATTGGTTTTGTTTTGAAGCACTATATTTGTTTCCAAAATTTGGGCCAAAGAAAAAAAAAGAAAATTGCGACCAATTATTTATACGAAGAAAACTTTTTCACTCTTTTCACTTTAGGAAAAGCCGAGACACATCTATTCTCCTCGAAGATCTGCGAACGACTGAGAACCGTGCGATAAAACTCATAGATGATACTAATATCAGTCAGTCAGTGACACCCTTGAACACCGACGTAATGTTTCCTGTCTCACTTTGTCTTATCGCTATTTCCACCACCGGTGTTCCATTTAAATCGCCAGTAGCATTCCGCCCCTTCTAACCTTCAACCGTAACACCAGTCTCGAAATGAACGCTCATCAGTCATCAGTATACCCTCAAGCCCACTTTCGGACGTACTCTACCATATTGTTATTTGTTCCTAAGCCGTACAACTCGCTTATAGAATACCCTGCCGAGCTCTCTATTTCGTAGTCGTTATAACATGCAAACATTTAAGAAAAATGTACTTCGGTAACTCTCTTTTCTTCCTCCCTAAGTTTCCTTCCCGCGCACTTTGTACTAATATTTTAAAGGTATACACAAAATTGTTTGCGCGCTAATTATATAAAAAAAAAACTGCGACATATCAATATCAATTTAGCCAAGTGATAATAAAATAAGAATAACAGAACTACTAAGGAGGTCAGGGCCTTTAGGGTATCATGCAACGAAGCTAGGTAGGCTACATAATACCTGCTGCGTGCCAGCAAAGATGTATATGTTATAAGAAAGGACCTCTTACCCACTTTCTTTGCAAGTGCCTGGCTTTAGGACCAGGCACAGCGCCTTAGGCAAACACCTCTACAATGACCTTAAAGATTTATGTACCAAAAGCATCAGAGAACTAATCCTATTCTTAAACTCCACTGGATGGTTCTCACAAGCTATTCAAAAAAAAAGAAAACAATTAACAATCGCCGATAACCAGGTTCTCGAGTCATGGTAGCAAAACCGCCCAACAAGTGCTAATTGAGGTCTTTTCTTAATAACCGCCACTCCTACCTACCTACTTTCCAATACTCATATGAAATGCATTTGTAACTGTTAGCCTTAGCCTAGAACGTAGGCAGTCCAAACGCGCAGATTAACCTTGCAAGTTGTTCAACGATTTAATTTCCCGTGATCCTATTGTGACCTGGGAGTCATTGAATTCAGCCTTTCGACTACCCTAAGAGAATATTTGCATCATCGAGATAGTGTGAACGTGTCGGAAGGTTCAGCAAGCCTCTAAGAACAGTTTATATTGTAGCTAAAGCCCCAGATGTTTTGCCCCCTTAAACGATTCAAAATAATATAGTGTATTGCAAGGATTGCGTATTTCTGCGCTTGGAAGACCGACGCAGTTTTTTATTACGAGGAGTGAAATGTATCGTCCTCCAGGATGACTTCAGGGCCAGATCCTAGATCGATTTTGAACCATTCAGGATGACCGGATTACTTGCCTGGCTCAGATTTTGACCGACACCTTTCCTGGGCACTGACTTCTGCTGTCATTTCTTCTGATGGCATGTTCCTAATACCAGAGTGAAAAGACGTCGGCGGGCAAGGTCATCAAAATTCGACTGCGCGTCGAAGACAACTTCTTTTTAAAGACAAGGATAGTTTGAGACTGGAGTCCATGATATAAATACCGAGTGGAGAGAATTACATCAGTGCATCTAGAGCACAGGGGAAAGCCCTTATGCACCCGAGACAGGCTGTTCTTTGGAGTCTGATAAAAGCAGCATTTTCGTGAAAGCTTTTACACCAGATTATCGACGACGTATATGATACAACTAGTTGTATCATAGTTATATCATAGCTGTGTAGATCCAGAAACCCCTTGCCGAAGCCGCCTTTATACTGCCAGTAAACTGGCAGTGAAGGTTTGTGACGTGACATGTTTAGTCCAGGGAAGTTTGATATACAGTATCACATCCAAATACTTAACTTCGTAAGGGAAACAGATGATGATCCATTAGATGTGTCGGATCAGTCAGCTTCCTTTTACTTAATAGATCAGCCTCAGTTTTGAGATGATTGAGTGCATTTGCACCACATATAGGTCTGCCTTCGCATGTTTCTGAGTTTTTAGTTCAAAGCGCGTTTATTGAAGGATTATTTGATTATTAAAAAAATCAAGTTCGTCTGTAAATAGTATTATACAAAGTGTATAAGCAACCGCCTTCTTATCAATATTGTGCATAGCCAGAAGTGCATATCAGTCGCTGTAGCATATTGACAATTTGTAAGCAGTATTCTTTATTTAGGACTGCTTTGTGTTCATATATTGTAGATAAAACTGTCCACAATTGACTACGGTCCTTGGTCTACATCGCCTTTAGAATAAATCTTTCTTTTTAAATGGATTCTAGTCCATCAGCATGTCCAGATTTTTGTCATTGTAACATTGATGTATGCATAAAAAAAATCATTCAAACAATAAACACAACCATGATAGCCCTTGCTGAGTTTTTATACTTCAAGGCATGGAAACCATCAGAGATCCCATCTCCGAAATCAGTTTAACTTTCCTTTCAAATATTAAAACAACTTCCGTTGCAGAAAAAGTCGCTCTCGGAAAATGATTCATTCATTTTGTTTTTGTCATTTTATTTTGTTTTTTTCTATTTCAGTCCCTTCACCGAGAGGAAACGATGACATCTTGTTGGACCTAATGTTACACAAATCTAATAAAATAAACTGTCCAAATATGCTGAACTGAAAAGGGTTTTCCAATGAATTTTTAATCCCGGAAGATATAAATTTCCTGTTTGAAGCTATGTGAATCCCCGTCATGTCGATGACCGACCAACCGAATGACACTACAACCATATGCACGTGTGTTTGTGCTTGGATATTATAAGGTGTACACCTACACAATGGTTACGTCAAAGTTTTCGAAAACATGTAAAGGTGATAAAAAGAGCGCAATTTTGGCAGGATAGTGTTATCATACATATGTACTTACATGTACCTATATAAAATAAAAAATTAGAAAAACGATTTTTTAACTTCGCTCAGTTTCCAGCAAAGCTTTGTTTTCCTCCTAGACAGTAACATATCAAAAAGAACTTTGTGTTCTTAAGCGTACAAAATTAAAATGAGCAAGAAATACGAAAGAGCAAATAAAAAAAAACTGCATCCCCTGGGATAAATTGTACATTCTGCGTCGCGTCAGACAGCCACTTGTCTGATTTGGTGTTAATTGCATAAGGATTGATTTTATACCCCACATGAATTGTTAGCTTATGTAGGCAAAGGACATTTTATTTTTGAGGGCAATCCAAACTCAAATTCTTGTTTGAGAGAGTTGATTTAGTGCGCATAATCCAAGTGAGAACTGGTCGAATACTTTCAACAATATAGCAGAGAACAATAAAGGACCCATGAGAAGAAATATCACGAAGGTTCACTAATACTCTATGCTCCCTTAGAAAATGGTTCTTAAATATCTTCCAAGGTTCACTGCAATATCCTGGATTACAACCAACAGAAATGACCAATTGTGTCCTTAAACATTCAGAGGTTTCTCTTTTATCCATCATTTATTTCTAGCAATGAATTCAGTTAAATGGTCGACAGTATTTCAATGCATTCTCTTTAGAAAAAAACTGTGGAATTCCACTATTTCCGTAAATTCATCCAGAATCCTAGACTGCAACCGAATTCTATGTCCACATTTTGTGAATATGGTTCTCAATAGGCAGGTTTAAAAGGACGTAGGACTTCTATCTACTGTATGATATGTTCTCTTAAAGTTGCCATAAAAAGCTAGCTGAAGGAACAATTCTTTTTAATTCCCCTTCTAATGATTGTGGATTTTGAAAAAAGGGAAATGAATGAACTTCCATGCCCTTGACCCTTTGAGAAATTCGTTAGTGTCTTTCAGGTAGGTAGAATCAATTGAATGTTCACGCCATGAAAGGAAATGTTGCTTTGTGACTTCAAATTAAACTTAACCCATTTAGGTCTGCTGGACAAGGTTTAATCGGTTTTGAGTCAAAATTCCAATTTCTTCTCACATCTGATATCGCAGCGGAAGTCCTTCTGACTATGTTACACTTCCGGGTTAAATTTAAGGAATTAATAATTCGAATATGCCACAGCTATCTTTAAGAGGCATTTGAACCATACGAAAAAGAAGGGGGAAATCGCTAAAACAAACCTCTTAGCCTTTGTGTTTTCGGGGTAAATGGCACAGATATTAATTTTTTCTCGAAAACTTTTATTGACTCTACCAAAACATATGCAGTTGCTTTGTAGAATTTAGAAGCTAGTTACTTAGTTGCTGAACGTCAGGTTCTTCTTTGCTTAGAGCCAAATGGGTACTTCTCTCTAACCTCAGCGATCTTCTTCGCAATTGCAGCAGCGGTTTTTACTTGATTACTTAAGTATATGGAGCTACAGCTCGGGGCAAATGTGGGCTTCAACTAAAAAGCACCAGTCTTAAGCTGACTGCCTGCTGTTACGCACTCCAAGTCGGTTGAGGTCCCCTTCTATTGTACTTGTGAGTGCCACCTAAGGCGAGGTATTCCTCTACTGCGTTGTTCCTACCGGTTACATCTCAGGTGATTGATGCGTAGTTTTCTAATTAGATCGATGCCGCTGTACAGCTCTAATAGTTCGTCATTGAGACTTCTCTTCCAAAAACCGTCAATGGAACATTTTCCAAATGATTTTTCTCTCAAAAAGACTGAGGATAACTTCATCCGCTTTCGCGCTTCATGCTTCATGCCTCAGAGCTATCAAATAGGCCGGGGATGATCAAAGTCTTTTATGAAGTCCCACTGGTTTTTCGTAATAGGGCCTTACTTACTTGCCTTCTTAGCCCAAATAAATAAAGATTGGCAAGAGTGCTTCTTCGTTTTATTTCTGCCGAGGTGTTATTTTCGGAATTTATAATAAAGCCAAGGTAAACAAAGTTTCTTATTACCTCGAAATTATAGCTGTCGACTGTGACGTTCTGCCAATTCGTCGATGTTGTACTTGGTTTTGCCCTCATTTACCGCTGAATCCATTTTTGCAGCTTCGGTTTCAATTCTAGCGAGCATACAGGTGACAGCCCGTTGCGTGCTCCGAATTATGCCGACATCATCGGCGTATGCCAGTAATTGCATAGACTTTTGAAACATTGCGCCTCCAGTGTTCACTTGTGAGTTCCGCACAATTTTTTCAAATATTATGTTATAGAAGTCATATGACAGCCCGTCACCTTGTCTAAAACCTCTTTGAATATTAAAGGTCTTGGTTAAGTCGTCCCCGACTTTGACGTAGCAGCTAGCGTTCTCCATGGAGATAGGGATTCCAAAACTGAACATAGCTCGTCTCTATAGATGCTCTCATATGTGACCATAAAATCTATGATTTGGATCCTGAGTTTCTTCCAGGATCTGCCGGAATGTGAAGACTTTGTCGATTGTGGACTTTCTCTGTCTGCAACCACACTGTAGGTATGAACCAGTTTGCCGACGAAGGGTTTCGTTCGCACAATATTCGATGTTGAGGAAACCTATACATAGTCGAAGCAGTTAAGGGGGTTTCGTTTTTGATGAATCGAGATTCTATTTACAAAAAATACACTTTTCTGACCAGATCTGAGTGTGTGCATGCTCTTCGCAAAAACATTTCTATCTGCTTTGAGTACCTCGGCCGGTAAGCCTGCAGGCCCATTTTTTGGATTTGTTGGATTTTAGATTGAATATTGCTATCCTTACTTCGGTTTGGTCAGGTGGACGAAAGTTTTGGCTATCATTATGTAAACTGAGTGGTCTATTCTGCCTGATGGCGGGATGTTAGACATGAGGAAGCCGTGTGCTTGTTATAGTGATATTGCGTCCAGCCGCAAAATCAATAAATTCAAGTCCGTTGACAGACGTGCTGTCGTGTAAGCTATGCTTACTTACTGTCCTACCAAAGATGTTCTCCTTTCCTGACGTTAAAATTACCTAGGATGTTTTTAACGTGTCATGTCGATGAGCTCGTAGACATATTCTTTGGCGGCATCGTTCTTGTCTTCCCTAGGGGCATGGGCAAACATAGGTTTATGTTAGGGGATTTTCATAAGACGTTCGCTCACGTGTTGGAAGCTCAAGGCTTCTTGCCTAAATCTGCAGCATTTGGCAAATCCGCATCCGAATAAGCGCTATTTCTTTTCCCTATAGCAATCACCATACCCTCGCTGTTACAAATATTTTAAAGGTACTCAAATCTCTTTAGCTCAAGCTAATAATAAAAAGAGTATATATCATAGTTTTTCATCCTCCTTATGTCCGGCCCATCCCATAGCACTTTCTGGATGCCGGTGGTTCGATTGCACGTGGCCTATTAAGGGTCCAAGCACACCACCAAGAAACCACCACTGGGAGGTATAAGGCAATCCCTTCGCTACGAACTTGATTGTTGCGCTGCTTGTCCAATCCAAGTTGTAGGACACTCTGCGATTTCCTGATAAATTGCCACGCAAGTCCCTAGAATCGCTCTTTACACTTTCCCTTAAATTTTAGAATTACTTGGATTTTTTGAGTCCGGAGTACGTTTTATGTTGATACATATCATATTGGACAATGAAATCACACTGTCACCTATACGTAGGCATAACAGCGACAGCTTTTAATATTAAACAATTTCAATGATTATTTCTAATTTCTATATTTGAACTTGGGTGGATTCTTTATTTTTACACTTGGTTTTATGGTGAGTAAATTATTCTTCCTGTCTATAATGGCTTCTAGTTTTTTTCAAGCGTCGTGTCCAATTATACCATCGAAAAACTTCAAGCCATGTAGAAGAAAGAATGCTATTGTAGATCTATGCTATTACCACCACTTTTAAAAAAATTACCACTCATCTTAGGTTCTATTATCATTTCACCACCTGCATATCAAATTTTGAAAGGATTTTTTACGGGGATAGCATTTTCGTCTATTGCAGAGCAAATAAAGTTCTTATTTTTTATTTGTTTTTACATACTCCCGTGTCCACAAGAAATTTCAAACTCTTGCCTTCTCTGATTATATGCTCTAGGTATGGAATGCTAGAGAGGCATCTGTCATAAAATTTGCTTTGGTGGTTAGTTCTTCATTTTCTACTTCTTGGTTATATTCTTTGAGGTATTGCAAATAATCTTCAATCTCGGCGGCATAATTTTGTGAACATTCTTCCAACTCTTCATTGTCATTACTTTGTTTTTCTTCTGCTTGCGTGACTATGTTACTCGTAAATAGCTCTTGCTGCTTTGGACGGAAGTTTTCTGATTCCTTTGGTCATTTAGATAGGACCTTCATTTGCCGGCCTATTTGAATAGTAAACTTGCTTTGTTTGGATCGACCTCTCAATTTCCATTTGCCCTTAAGGGCTATGTGCACTTGTTGGAGGAGGATTGTTTCGTCGATGTTGGTTATTGTGCTGTATGTTAAAAAGCCTTAATCATTTGTTGTAAGGGAAGTGTCCTTAGAGGTAGATGATGACTTATAAAAATTTGGTTTGTAGGAGCTAAGATTGTATTAGTTTTTTTTATGAATTGGTACATTTCTGAAATTTAAGTTTTGTATCTACAAAAGCAATATCAAAAATCTCGCTGGCAACAGTGCGATACAACTCACTAATCTGGGTTACTTCAAGAGCAGTAGTTTCGGACATGGCATGGTCCTAACGGAGCTACTGCCAGACAATCTAACGAATAACATTCTAACGAATGAAATTCCTTTCCTTCCTTTCAGAAGACCCAGAAATAAGAGTGTCTATAAGACTATCAGACGCAAGCAATGTCTTCCAATCAGAAGTTTTGGCTGTTCTCAGGGCGGCTGAGCTACTGCAGATGAGATCGGTATCTGAAAGATAAAGCCAGGCCCCACTCAAGTTAATGGAAACAACCAACGTCAACTCTGATACAGTCAGGTGCTGTCGCAGAGTGTCAGAACCGGGTAATACCGGGCTGGATGGCAGGACACTGCGATATTAAAGAAAATGAACAAGCGGACAAGTTAGCAGGAAAAGGAGGGCTACTCGACGTTGCCAATATCAAACCACCCATTTGCATAGTGAGGCGCACTATCGAGGAACAAATCACAAAGACTGCCAACCTAAGGTGGTCAAGTCTTGAAGGACACAGGCTATCCAAGGCTCTTTGGCCGCTTTTTGACCGCAAAAGATCTAGGAAGTAAATAAAACTAAACAGGGATAAGTTTACGACAGTAATAGGAATCCTGGCAAGACAACACGCAAAGGGACGTCACGAAATTTATAGACCTTCTTGGCTTTTGTAGAATAATTGGGTGTTTCACCAGGACGCTTGTTTACTTTTTTCCCACTTGAAGACAAATTTATCTGGTTCCACAGGGATCGCGATGGGCCCGTTTTGATGCCTGGTGTCTGTGTGATGGCATATCCATCATACCCCTGTTTAACCTAACCTAACCTAACCTATCTCCAAGTAAGGTGTGTAGGCTTCTGGTAAGGTTTGCAGTTTCTGTATTATTAACATTCTACTGACATCGCTGTTTAGTCTCCTTATCTCGGCTGAATAGTCGAGATGTCACCATCGATAAGTCATCTTGTTGATGATGAGTGATAGGTGGTGGTTTACGTTAGCATAAAATTCATCTAATGTCGAATTTCTTTGGGACATAGTTCTTAATTTATGCTTTAGTTGCCTAATATCTCTTTTATCGGCAAAGAGATAAACACATTTTAATCGATGCCTATTACTCGTCAAAAATATTGGAAGATATAAGTGCTGTATCGGGATGACTTCTATATTTTTGTCTTATACAATACTTTGCAGTACAGACCTATAAATGGGTTTTTGTGAGACTATTTCATCATCCTTAAGGATATTTTCAATAGTATGTATCCACGAAAATTACCGCATCGGATTGCTATCAAAATTAGGTCAGACTCATTAAGCGGAGATTGCAAACTCTTTTGTATTGGACGCAGGTTGCTTATGATCTTCGTTTCCAATACAGTTAGTCTATTGTCTATTTGAGCATTAAGGGCTCCTGTTAGCTGAATAATAGCGTCTTGAATTCCTTTCATTATTGAACTATTTAACTAAGGTTTTTGTTTCGAGTTAAAGTGAAAATTATACGATTTACGTTGCAAGTTTATTTTTTCCTAAATTAAATGGGTTACAATTTCAATATATTTTATATTTAGTATGTATTTACAATAAAATTAAAAATTATATAGTGAAGACTAGCGATGTTCGGATGACCTGTTATAGGCTGCTTCTACTACTCAGTCACTCACTTGACACTGTCTATAGTTGTTTTTTATTCACGAACTATTTCTTTGTCCTTTCGGGTTTACTCGCGGCACTGTTTTTCAACACTTGTTCTCACGGTTAACACTTGCGAAACCCGTTTTGAGACGTCGTTATTATGGTAAACGTGTTGTTCTGACAATTAACCCTTGTAAAAGAGTTGTTTTTCTTTTAGTTCTTAACAGTTCTTAAACTATACGTTGATCTTACGTTTTGAACGCGTGTCGCTGCTGCTTGAATACACTTTCTTCTTACAGTACTATTTTTAACATTCTCCTGTGGCAAAATAAAATTTTTTATAGTTACATAAAGTCAGCATTAATATATAAAATACAAAAATATGCCGGACAGATATCTGATCCATATCCGCTGGATATTCACGCAGGTATTGTAGTTGGCGAATATGCTGACGAAGCTGGTTTCTGTGTGATAACTTCACCACTGGTTTTCTGAACTTGATGTTGGAACTATAAGACACCTTGGAAGGCGATTGAATCCATCAATCAAGAGATTTCAAGGTGTCATTGTGGATGTTGAGGTGTGTGAATTGAGTATAACTATGACAAGATAGTAGTGCCATGCACGATATGTTTTCAAAATGAGCCGCCAAGAATGTTTTTCTTTCCTGATTATTAAAATCTCCAAAGATGATCTTTACATTATGCTTAGGATGTTTCTTATATGTCTGGTCAAGGATCTTACAGAAATAATTTATTGCAAGCTGGGTAGATAGGTAAGAGAGGCTGTTGGAAATACCAACCCACTTAGGCCTATTGGCCCATTGTGATGCCACGTGGATCCATGATCCTCTTACTAATGGAACCAGTTTGAACATATGATGAAAGGTAGGAGACTGTTTACGTCTATATATTTTAGATCGTTTAGGTCGTTGTGAAGTTTTCTTCTCTGGGAGAGAGCTGAACATGTACAGAGTAGGTGGAGAATTGTCTCCTCCTCTTTCTCGCCCATGCAGCTTCTACAGAAATCGTTTGTAAAAGCGCCAAGACTTCTTGCGTGATTGCCTATAAGGCAGTGACGACTCCTCTGACGGCGCTGAGATGTTTCCTATTTAGAAGGATCAGACTCTTAGAGCGATTCAGATCCAGCTTTGGCCAGATGTGTTTGGTCGCTAAACATGTTGGTCCAACAGTCCACCTAAGTTCTGTTCTTTTATTGGCATCCATCTTTAATGTTAGTTTGCACGTATACATATATATTGGTATACATATGTTATCCTTTTCCGTTAGAATAGGTAGAGTGGTTTCAATTTTGGCCAGTTCATCGGCGCTACAGTTCCCTGGAATGTCTCTCTGACCCGGCACCCAACAAAGGTTAAGGTTGAACTGCTCTACCATTTCCATAAGAGATGATCGGCATTCAAGGGCGGTTTTAATGAGAATTAATGAAACCGAGTCGAGGGATTTGATAGCGGCCTGAGTATCCGAAAAGATGCAGGTATCTTTTGCAGATATCACGTTTTTCTTCAGCCAGGACAGAGCTTCTTTACTCACCAAAATTTCCGCCTGGAACACGCTACAGTGATTTGGAAGGCGGAAAGTGAGGCTTAGATTTAGCTTATCTGAGAAAACATCGCCACTATCTCCGCTATCGGTTTTAGATCCATCTGTATAGAGATGAATTGACTTGTCCTCCATGAAAGCATCTTTCTCCCAGAAGGATCTAATGGGGAAGCTTACATGGAAGTTTTTGTCAAACCAAAGTTCAGGTATGGTGTAATCGATGTTCTCTGTGAGGATTCCTAATGTATTAAGAGTGCTGGCGTGGCCAAATTAATTATTTGTTCACTGTTTAGTCGCTTTAAAGCGAATAGCTACCTTCTCAAAATATCAAATGAAACAGAATGTCTAATGCCGCAGAGAGGGTAGACCGTAACGCTCAGCTTTTGCATAGACATGCTGTTCTTTGTACTCTGCTTAGTTTAATGTAGTTGACTGCATTTTCTAAGACCGTCCACACCGTAAGTAAGTATCGGTCTTATGAGCGAAAGGTGGTTAGTGGGTTAGGCGAAGTTGAAGGTCCCATATATTCCCAACGGCTTTTTTGCAAGAGAATAAAGCTATTGTAGCTTTATTGACTCTTTCTTGAACGTTAGGTTTAATACCTGAAAGGAGACACAGATATTTTGCTGAAGGAGTTCTTTAATGGTATTAAGATGCTTACCTGAGACGGGGTAAGCATATATCGGCCCAGTGTTGGGGAATTTATCTTTAATGCGAATTCTAAACAGGGGTTTACTGTTTTTGAAAACAATTCATTACCAAAATGTAATCAGGCTTTAATATATTAGGCGTTCATCAGCCCCAAATTTGGGTACATTGCCCACATCAGGTAAGGTGCTACTAAAACATCTCCGCACCTACTAAATAGGGTTCAAAGCCGTGCATAAAACTTCTAGGTAATCCTAATATCAGTCAGTCAATTGTCAACCTCGATTATCGACGTAATTTCTCCTCTCTCACTTTGTTTTATTGCTATTTCCAACACCAGCGCTCCATTTAAATCACCAGTACTATTCCTCCCCTTCAAACCTTCAACCGTAACACCCGTCTCACTATGAATGCTCATCAGTATACCCTCAATTCCACTTTCAGACGTGCTCTAAAATATCGTGATCCCTTCTTAAGCCGTACAACTCGCTTATGGAATGCTCTGCCGAGCTCCTGGTCGTTGTAACTTGCAAACATTTAAGAACAATGTTCATCGGTTCCTCTCTTTTCTTCCTCCCTAAATTTGCTTCGTCCGCTCTGTGTACAAACATTTTAAGGGTTCACAAAACCCTTGAGCGAGTTCTAAATATTAAAAAGTAAGCTACTTTGTTGTTTTGCAGCAATTACCGCAGTCCATATCACAGATTGTTAGCCTTGTTAACCGATTGCACAAATATCTGCTAAACAGCGGTATTTGGCCTCTGCTATTTTTCGACTGCATGTAGTTTTTACCAATATATGGTCGAAGGTCAGGGTTTTTCTATTTACTGAAACTGTCAGCAGTAAGAGTATCTGTTTCCGAAACTGTTTGTTGCTTCACAACACATAACTTTTAGCTAATTAGATCCATGACAAATATCTTAGAAAATAGAGTTATGAAGTTCATTACCCTTTTCATCTGCAAGATGGGAGTGGGAAATAACAACGCCCATTTCAGTTAAATATAAAGCATTAACAATATTTAAAGATAGCACGGCATATACTTACACCTGAGTGCCTTGTTTAGTGGTGAAACTTAACCAAGGCAATAAACCTTGGAAAATAAGCGGCATTTGGAAGGATGGATAGCGTTGGCGTGAATCACATCAAAAGCAGCTTTGGATACTATCCTACACTTTCTACTGCTTGATTTACAGACAAACTTTCACCCTGGGTACTGCAGGCTCATAAATGCGGCACTCGGTCGAAACAGCTTCATTGCGCTGTTCCATTCCGATGGAATACATTTGATTGAATCCACAGTATAGGATATTTCCCTTAGGCATGACTTCGACATTTCCTTTGCGTTGGGAAACGTAAATAAGGGAAAGTGCTTTTTGGACATGCTTGGTAATGTAGAGATTGATATCAAACAATAATGTCGGTATCTTCACAAATAGCCAGGCCGCACTTAAGTCTGTAGAAACAACCACAGTAGTCAGTTAACTGTGGGCGCAAAAATATTTTGGTGCCTGAAGAGTGTGACACAAGGGAAACTGATCATTCCAACCTGGCAGTTAGAGCTAGAGAAGAGTTAGCTCCAGAGTAAGATATAGTTTCTTGTTAAACGATGGTTCTATGTACAATAAGACTACAGTCGTGGACTGTTAGATACGAAAATATGGATTGACTTATGATATCTAAAGCTCTATGACATGAAATTGAATAGAAAATCACTTAGCATGGTAATTGTCATTTTGTAAGAGCGCTGTCTTTTCAACAAGCATACTTAATGATTATGAACGTTGTACTAGCTCGGATGCCTACATAAATTATTACGATATTTGTACCTTAGAGGGCAAAACTCGCCATAAGAAGCTCTTAATTGGTTTTTCCTACAACAGCCTCGAGAAAGACAGATAAATTTCAAAACAATCAGGGATTTCTGTAGGAAAAGAGGCTATTTTAGGAAAGCTTTTTAGTTATGTTCGTTTTTCAAAAAAATGTTGTTATACACGCGTTTGGATGGAAAAACCTTGTGCTTATTATTACCGGATGTACGTACCTAGTAACCTACCTATCATCGACGAACATAGCTGATCATGCTGCTCGTAGGTTGGAAACCTGAAAAGTAAGTTAAATATTTGTATATGAGTAATTTGATTTTATTTTAAGCAATTTTTCGTTTTTGAGTACTAGTACTTGTCTCTTCCATATTCGGTTGCAGTTTCAATGTCCCATAGCAAAGTCAACAAAAAGTTACATGACATCCAATTATCATGTCTTTTTGGGATAAGAAGATGAAGAAGAAAAAAAAAAAGACAAAACAACAAAACAAAAGCCGTAACGAAACTCCGCAACAGAAATACTCCCGCAGGTCACGCGCTTCCTTACGCCCTACCCCACTCCATAAGCTTACGTACAGGAAGAACATTTTTATTTAAATTCGTAGAAGAAAGCATTGAAAAAGGAGGGTTGGGAAGAATCGAAACAACGACTTTCCAACGCAGACTTTCTCCAGTTAATAGAAAAATATGAAAAAAGAAAGCAATAGGACGAATAAGTAATTAATAAAAGGATACGCATCATACCTCCATCCTCTAGATTTCTGGTCGGCACCTTTAAAATCAAATTACAAAGTTTTTCTTTTACTTCCGAGAATTCCATTTGAACCAAGCATGGTATCCCCCATTCAACCAGGAAGATTTTCTATTTTTTTTTTTGTTTCTTGTTTTGCCTCCTTTTAGTCCCCTTTCATTGCATCACATCCTTGATGCGGAAAGAAAAAATCACATAATAATACGAGAGTGCTCAGTTGCCTTGATTAGATATAGTTCTACAATAGTACATATTCGTACCTGGTACAAAGAGGAAGTGAAAGGAAGTGAAAACAAAGAAACAGGAGAGAAAACAGCCCGGAAACTCTATTGTTGAATATCACCAGAGTGCCAGGAAAATATTTCCATTAGGACTTCCACTCTCTCTGTCTTTTTCATTTTCACTATGTTTCTATCTGTGGAAGAATAAAAGGTCACTGATGTACCCCCAGATATACGAGGCTAACGGTGAAGAGTGAATAGCGCACTCCAGTGTTGGATGACTGCAGAAAGTATCTACAAGCACAACTAAAAACGCAATGTGGTCAAAATTAACAGTGAAAAGGTGCATCCAAGTTGAAATCTGATTAAAGTTTTGTCCCCGTGTATTTTGAGAGAGTAGAATGGGTCAGTCGGGCTCTAAAGCCCGCTTAAGTCATGGAAGTCATGGACGGATGGAATTCAAAATTTCACCAACATAGACATGATTTCGAGGGTGGCGATAACAGGTTGTAATTTCCTCTTTATGCTAAGATACTCGTTTATCTGGATTCGTTTTGCTTTTGGGCAGGGACTTTTTGGCAAGCAAATGAGATTGTTGAGATATTTTTGTGGTTAGGCAATGAAATATATGGGTGCCTGTATATGACCGGTACCGGTGTCTGCTTCTACATGTTTTAGGGTGACTTTGTAACTTTCAAAGCAATTGGCATGGAAAAAAAACTAAATTTTATGGTTCTGATTAGTATTGTTATTCAAATGAAGCTGGGACGATTGAACTACAGATTTGTAGAGAAATTGTTTTCGTAGCTGCTTCAAGTGTGTGAGTTCATTAAAATGTTGAATTTGCCAAACGCAGGCGGTTAATACTTTTCAACAGAAGTAAATAAATAAATAAATGGAGAAGGCAAATTATTGAATAGAGTTCAATTGAAAATGACAACTAGTAAGCCGCGATAATTATTCATTTTTGTAATACCCAAACTAATAAACACATCTTAGGTTAATGTGCCTTGGTAATGACCCACCGCAGAGCCTATCTTGTCGATATACATACCTCTTCCCTAGCCATATATGCTCTTCGTATCTCATGGCATAGGTATCAAATCTTCTCTAATGACTTCTTCATATCTTCTGAAGCTCCAAGTTCGCGTTAAATTTCTACCCACCTTGCGGTACGAGCCATTGCAACTTTCAATTTGGTAGTCTCTAAAAGTCCTGAAGAGCTTGAAAAAGCAATTTCAAGTTATCTAAAATCTAACGCCATTCATTTAATTAAGTTAAACAATGTGCTTTACATGTTCAAGGCTCATGTTTTTTTTAATGACTTTTAATTGAAGCACAATTTCATAAATGATATTCTATCGACTAATTATTATGGTGCTTTTCAGTATATATGAAATAAAATGTAGGTCAAGCGGCTGCCTCCGTCTCCGGCGCTAATACAAACTCTTTGAAGTATATTTTTCGTAAAATTCTCCCAGACTTCTAGTGACGTTTCAGGGATTTTCCTTTCGAATATTGTTCTTAAGCATCAATGTTATAATTGGTTTGTTAATGTCTACAATTATCACCAGTTAATGTTAAATCATTGCCTCTAGCATGCTTAAAGGAATATGACCCAATGATGCCATCTCTCCAAATGGTATACCATACAGTGACTCTCGATGATAGTGGGAGCATCAATTGCGGATTTTAACTAAAGGAGGATTCATCATACAATTTTTTCACAAATGAAGATCATCTATTTTAAGTTGTAGAACTCCTCTACTCTGAGCGTCGAACTTGTTAAGTTTTAGAGGTTTGAGTGAGGTCAATGACTCTCGAGAAGTTCTCTAGATGAGTCCTGAAACTAAAGGATGCTCATCCCCATTCCCCCTTTATCTTCCTGCATCCATGTCTGCTCAGAGTTCTTTGCACTCGATTTAATGTAGTTAACAATATGTACAATGTCATCAAGGACTTTCTTCAGAAGAACCGGCAAAGTCTTTATTGCAAGTGCATACCTGTGAATCATACAATGGGTCCCAATTGCTTGAGGAGCAACTTCTTTTATTTTCGTTTGGAATCCTGATTTTGAGCCAAGCATAGCAGGAGCACCATCAGTGCAAACAAAGCTTATGCCACTCCAATCCTTCTCGCTGAAAAAATCGTTGGATCAATTCAAAAATATCTGAACCTTTGGTTGTAGTTTCCAACGGTTCACAAAACAGAAACTCTTCTTTAATATTTTCAGCATATCTTGCGTAAACTAGCACCTGATCACAAGAGGTCACGTCCGTTGAATCGTCAATTTGTGTTGCAAAATATGGTGATGCCTTTATTTCAGCAATTACTTGGGTCTTAACGTCCAAAGACATATCCACAATGCGTCTGGATACTGTGTTGTTTGATAACGATATTTGCCTCATTTTATTTTCAGAAGGTTCACCAAGAACCGATTTAAGAATGCAGGGCTTGATTAAAGTTTCACCGATGGTGTGAGGTTTCTTGTTTCTAGCCATTTCGAATGAAACTTCATATGAAGCTTGAACTACTGCAGAATTTTGTCGCTGAAAACTTCCTCCGCTATCCAAGCTCTGTTTCCGAACAGAAGCTTGATGACGTTGGAAGAAGGCCAAGCCCTTATCAATATGTTCTGGATGCTTAGTTTCCAAATGGTGCTTTAGTTTTGAAGGTTTCGTGGATTCCGCACTGAGAGCTACACCACAAAGAACACATTGAGGTTTTTCGATGCAATTTCAGATCAAAGATCTGAAACCAAATTTCAAATAAACTTCACAATACTTCCGTTACGACATTGTACCTAAAATAACAAGTTGAATATCTAATCGTAGAACGCCATAACTTAACATATATTCCATATATTCAATAAAACAAGTAGATTTGAACCTGGTCCTTTTTTAACAACCATACTAATAGTATTTAAAAATAAAAGTACAAGAAAAGTTTCAGTTTCTTACCTTTGCTTGAGTTGCTTACTTTTTTTACTCTCCTACTTGGAATGGATAACACTATTTTAACGTATACAAATTCGGCATACACAGCGAATTTGCATAATGAGTGAGTGAGGGTTGTTTGCAGGTAAAAAAAATATCATTCTGCAATTTTGCCTCAGCCTCAGCAATTTTGTTGCAGGAAGATACAACACATATATATATATGAATTGAAAAGAAATTACAATAACAACTCAAAGGCAAGTCAGTAGTGTTCCTTCTTTTTTAGTGTTCGTGAATAATACCAAGTTAGATCGGTTCATTTCATACCAGACATTAAAACGGGTTGATTCGTTTTTGCTTGAATTTTGTTAATATTGTTCGAACAGGCTCGTTTGTTGGCGGCATCGTCATCGTCGGCGACTGGTTAAATTGCATTATTAAAATTTTCCTTCAGGTTTCCAAATTTTTCCAACTCCAAATCAAAGTGTCAATGTCTGTTTGTTCTCTCGACCCATTTAAAATGGCCTGGCGAACCAATTTTGGGCCGCGACTCATGGGTTGGGAACCATTGCTTTAGATCCTAGAGCGTCAATCTCCTTTCACGAAACGGATAGCGACGACTACAATATTTTCAAGGTGACAAACAAGGCGACAGTCTCCACCTCTGACATCCTTTTGGAAATGAAAACCGACGACGAATCAAAAAGTGTTTCCTTCACGATCCGAGGATGAAGATGAGCTTTTAGCCACATTTTCAGAATCGGAGGACTCAAATAACACTGTTGTGGAGGCTTCTCTGGTTGATTGTAGCAATTATGCTGTGGTTTCTCCAATTAACTTTCATCACTCCAAAAGGCCTCGGCCGTGCTCATTCTACGTCTATCCAAAGACGCAGAAGACATCATCCTAATCCAGGAAAAATAATTGTAGAAGGTAAGTTTCGTGGACCTGGGACACCTGAATACGTTCCGCTATATACAAAAGACTAAGGTAAGATCAAAACTTGTATATTAGTGAAACGTAGTCTTGATGTACTCTTACTTCTCAATTGCTATACAGGAAACTTACAAAGGTATCTTCTGGGAGGCATCGGCATATCATGGCCACTAATATGTGGGCCCTAATTCAACCTAGAATCAAGAAAAAGCGGTGCTGGTGGACATCACCACTGGGACCGCTTAGAAACGCTTGCAGGAAATTTTTCAACCAAGCAAAAAGCACAAGAGAGATGACAGACTTGAGCTCAAAGGAACTGAGGAAGGCAAAGCGCCAAGCCTGAAGGTCATTCTGTGGCAAATTAACAGAAACCTCTAAGGCACCGCGTCTAAGAAAAATTATCACTGCCAGTGCTACGAAGCCTAGTTGTTTAAAAAAAAAAACAATCGGCTCTTGGATAACCTCAAGCGATGAATCATTCAACCTGGTGCTGAACACCTACTTTCCACGTAGCTCCCTGAAAACTCTAGAACGACTGATTGATTTCTATATACGATCTAGAATTGATCCATACCTACTGCAAAGGAAATTCATTGGAAACGGCTCTACATTCACTGACTAGCAACATCGAAAAATATTTACATTATAGAGAGTACAAAATAGTCGCCAGCATTTACCAGCACAACACATCCGCAAGCGCAACTGCACTGTCAACTCTGACTCACTTGCGGAATTGACCAGTATTTTCAACTCCAAACTGGGTGGGCCTTCTGTTAAAAGATCTGTCAGAAGAGCTATGCCACAAGGTGGTGTCTTTTACCCCTTCTCTGTAACTTAATGGTTAACGAACTGCTGATATACCAGGAAGCGGGTGGTAGCTCCGTGGTTGCCTGTGTAGATCATGTTCTTATATCCGTCTTAGGAAAGTATCTCAATACCATGAAAGAACTCTTACAGCAAAACCTTAACAGATTAACCCGTTGGGCAGATTTCTTGGGTTGGGAGTAAACCCCATAAAACTGAACTTATCCCTCTTTTCCTTACTTATTTATTTAAGGGGACGATAAGTCCGGAGTGGACCTAGGACTCAACCAACAAGCGTCTCCAGCCATCTAGGTGCCTACAGTTTCGTACGCTAAGTTGACTGGACCGCTCCCTAGAACCGGCTTTTCCAGAGAAAAAAAAAGATCGTGAGAAGCGATGGATCGAGAAAATGGACAGGTAGTCACAATATTCTAGACCTGAATAGAAATCCGTAGAGTTGATTAGGTAAACTTAACAGTGGAGTTACGGTTGGTGCTGAGGATATAATAAAACCACTTCAGTACACTGTTAAAGGGCAGAGACGACCTGAACTTCGCTGTCATGCAGAACGGAGCATTAAACTTATCTGATGGCACCCAGTATTTCCGTAGGGTCAACAAGACAGCAAGATATGTCCACGACTTGAACGAATGAAGCTATGCCTGATAATTGTATTCTCAGCATATTTCTGAGCATTGCCTACACTCCATTAAGTATAGAATTGACCAAATATTATATTTACACTTCGTAAGACAGTCCAGATGGATATTTGCTCTATCTCTCTCTCTATCGTTTTCGCCGGCAGCATATATAGAAACGACCCCATTAGAGACATGCATATTTTTGGCATTGTGGCCAAAATAGTCATATTTCTTAGAATCACTCTGTCGTACTTTGATATCGTTAAAATTTGGTTACGAGTAGTTGTGAATAAAGACGAAAAAATGCTGTCAACAGGAAGAGACGCGCAACATTGGCGAAACGGATAGAATGTCAAAATAGAGAGCTGAGGCTTTATGGAAGATTACACCTCATCAGAAATCAAACGATAAGCTACGATTGTCAGTTGGATGAATATAGTTCTTATCTATGCAAGGACCTTTGAGTGATTTTTTGGACAGGTTAATTGTTTATAAAACGTCCTTGGCTCTGGTAAGATTTCCTTTCCAATTTTCCGTGTAAATCTCAGAATATAATTTCGACAACGTACATCTAATTCTATCCCGGATGTGAAAAAAGACCTTTTGAAAGAAGTAAGTCGTCCGCAAATCCAGCCCACCCAAACTAGGGTGCACATACGCTTATAAAATTGTTGTTTATTATAACAGATCTGCATAATATCTGAATTTTATCAACCAACCCACAGCAACCTATTCACATTATTCCTAGCAGATTCCGAAGTTCCATAATACAGAGCAGGGTTGCTTTAAATATTCATACATACGAGTATCTATGTATTATATACATATGAGGAACTCACGTGATGTCAACTTTTTGTAAATCTTTTAATAAACGTCCAACTAGTGGAAGACATTAGTGTAAAGAAAAAATTAATCTAATCACTACTCAATGCATTCTCTTGGGTATCTGGAAGCACCCTCAACCAAATATGGTACTCCTAATGCATCATAAATGTTGCAACTCTACTCTTTCTACATAGCCCTTAAGTCTCCTATGCTTTCCATGTGTAATGACTTTTCCTTGTAACCATCGTAGCAGTGGAGAACGTGATTTATTCAAATTAATCGCAACACCATAACTGCTTCCGAGTTTGAAGTTGAAGGATCGCTGCTTGTTGCATGCCAGTCACACTTAATGCATTTGCATTGTCGCCAGGTTTCCGGTGTTTTGTTCAATGTATCGCATCGAATCAGCTGATGAACGGAAAAAGGAAAACCATGTTGAGGGTGAATCGAATAAATCATTTGAATACAAATCGCCTATCGTGTTACCAGGACAATGGATCCAAGTCATATGCAAGACGTTGATTAATTTGCAATGCTGTTGAAAATCAATATAACCTTTCAAGTTGTATGTAGAAGTTGATGTGTGTTGGTAGAAGGAAGTATCATGGAACAAGTTTCGAACAATTAAGATTTGTGTCTGAAGCTAAAGGACATACATAAGCGGCTTAATATTATATTTTTGAGGCTTTTCGAAAATCTAAGGATCCTATCATGAATAATCGTATTATACTTATGTATAGGTACATTACCTTCTGCGACTCAAGTATATAGTATTAAGAGTCTTGATGCTAGAACACTTGGCAATAACGATGGCAGCAAGATACTCAGTAACAAATCTGCTTCGTGCTGCTTCAGCGCTGCTTGTGCGCTCATTTCACAACTCAGTTCCAACTGTTATTGCTGTCATAGTGCACATGTTAAGATAAATATTCATAATGGAAAATGGACTAAGCAGGTGCGGACTGCAATATGTACACACGCCTCTATCGCTGAATTGATGATCCTGTCAAGTAAGAATTTGTTTATCTTCTGGGTGAACTTTAGAGAGCCTGCGCGAAGTGAAAACTGTTTAATGTTAAGCTTTCTGGTGGATTTTTCGGAACCCACAGAATCTAAAAAACAGTAACTGTATTACAATACCGTGGTAAGTTGCATTAAAATCCGCTGCTTATGGTTTCACACTACAAACTGGCGATTTGAATACAGTCGAATTGGCAACTAACATAACCACATTCATCCAGTGTAATGAATATGCAAACATTTAGAGGCGCAAATTGCGACTCTGAGTTCTGTCAGATGATATCTTAGTTCAGAGCTTGACTGGTCCATGAAAGAAGCTGCAAATTAACCAGAAAATAATATCAGATTTTTGGCTGCGTAGCAAATTTAAAGTAGGCAGAATTCTTTCAAGAGCACCTAGCCCCAAAAAAAGCGAAGGGCTAGTGTGCAAATGGTGACAAAAAGTGCACACATGGGATCCCTGAAATCCAATTTTTAAACAAAGAAAGAAGTATGTCAGGTCCAAGAAGTTAGAGGTGTGTCAGGAGATGTATATCCCGGCTAAATGTTGCATACAAGATCATGTTCAGTGTACTTGTATATTGTGAAAGGATCTGATCCGCCAATTGTGGGGGCACTGTGACCTAAAATTCCCTTTTTTACCCCAAAATCAGTCTTACGAAGCCAAGAGAAGCTAAACTCGTTTAATGAAATTAAGAATTCCTTTGGTGGAGATTAAAATTTCTCTGAGGAAGTATCGTCTCCCTAAGGGACATAGAGCCATAGGTTAGGTTAGGTAAGAGTGGCTGTTGGAAATACCAACCCACTTAGGCCTATTGGCCCATTGTGATGCCACGTCTATTTTTTCTATTTTTTCTTTTCACATAAAATGTAATCCGCAGTTTCCTCAATCATGTATATTGTGTAAGCGATACCGACGGTGGCAGTAACCGATTATAAATCCGACCAGTATTTTGATATTATCCATTTTGAGTTGTAGGATTTATTTTGATTTTTTCTGGAAGGGTTTGCTGGCTCTTTTAGCCTGGTGAAACCTTGGGATATACACACTTTATGCTCTTACACTCTTTATTGTTGAGTTAATTGCAGAATTCATTTCCGGCAATACCGTTATAACCAGGCATACACCAAAATTCTACTTTGTTTTTATGGGAGAGATCTTGTAGTGTATGTGGTTGGCAACACCCCTCATTTCCTCATCGAGGATGAGATAGGCGCACACCTGAATGGCGTGTATTTCCGCTTGAAATAAGCTGGGACTTTTTCCCATTAGTAGCGACATTCTGTTATTTGGTCCAAATATACCAGCCTCACTCTGATCCATCCGTATACCACTTCATACCCTTAAGGTTTAGGGTTTAGGGGCGGTTTTTCATCGCGCAGATCATTTCAAGCTCGGAGATTTTGAGGAGAAGTTTCATTTGATCTATGTAATCTAAGTGATTAATTTCTCTTGTGGAGCATGTGTACATTCCCCCGATGATGCCGAGGCCTGCAAGTCTTTGTAGCTGCTGCAGCTTTTGTATAGCAGATAGGTAATGATGGGTCATGTCATCATTGTATATATCCCATGGGTGACCTTTGGGGTTATTCCCCAAATTTTACTATACATACGACGGCAAGCCCATACGGATTTGTGAATTCCAATTTAGTTTTTTTTTATCGACAACCATTCCAAGATATTTTTTTTCTTTGGAGTACATAATTACTATACCGTTAAGTGAGATCTGGTCAAGGCTCAGATTTCTTTTAGGAGTGAAAGGAACCAGTATAGCTTTTCTCCAACACAAGAGTCATTTACTATCTTTAGAGTAGCAGAACATTTTTAGGATGTTTACCCTTCACTATTATGACTAAGTCGTCAGATTGGTAGTACAGATAACCCAAATTAGCAACTACGAGTGCGGTGAGAGAACATGTTCTTGTGTTCTTTGACGGCTAAGATAGAGATTTAAGTCTCACCGGAAGATGTGGAGATTTTCCCGTTTACGAGCATCGCTCTAACCCAGTGGTAAGTGGTAAACGGATGGTCAATACTCTTTTCGGACATGGCTTCTGACATGGATTCATATCGGATATTACCAAACGCACATTCCATATCTAGGAAGGCACATATTGCAATCTCCTTTTGTGTTACCAGATTTGGTAGAGCGCCTTGCGTGGATCTTTCTTTCCTGTATGCATATCGGTGAGGGTGCAGAGCTGAATTTCTACTGAGAAGGTTTTTGATGTGTAAATCGACAAGCCTTCCATGGTTTTCAGAAAAAATTATGTAAGACTTATGGGTTGATAAGATTTAGGTAGTTCATTGGGGTTATCTGATTTTGGGATCCAGTTCCCCAGTTGAAGCTATACCTAAGTAAGGCGGTTAAAGTGGGAAGAATCTAGACTAGACCTTTTTCAATCAGTGTTGGGAAGATTCCGTCTGATGCAGGTACCTTATATGGTTTAAATGAGTATATGGCACATTCAACTTTGTATGCTGAACATAGGAAAGGGAAAGCTTGTGGCTTCGGAATTGACATACTTCGTGTTGTGTGGAAAATTAACCTTAAGTAGCCTTTATAGAAATTCCTCTCGACTAGTTATCATTTTGTAACAAACATACGCTATTTGAAGAGTCCTTTCAGAAAACGTTTTGGAAAGTCGGAACCTCTGGCAGTTTTTCCAGGTTCTAGCAATTTTTTCTCCAGGAAGCTCTCTTGGACTTTCTCAATTCTTTATTGAATTTGACTAAAGCTAACTTGTATGAGTCCCAATTACCGGTGTGTCTGGATTTATGAAATATTTTTTCACCATTTCACAGACAACTACTGTTCAAGTTGAGGGTTTCCCGATGGTACACACCCTTTAGCCATATTGCGTTTCAGCTTAGAACGTTTAGTTGATCTACTGCTTTATTTACGTCTGCAATGTATTGTAGAGATCAGAGTAGTGAATCAGTATCGCCATTTACGTGCATAGTTATGTAGCTAACCAAACTCCAATACAATGTAGTCCCTGTTCCAATCCCGAATTCAATTTCACTTGTGGTTAAACTTCAGTTCCCGTGAGAAAATTACCCACTCCTGCTTTATTTACAGAAACCGCAAACTGGATAGCAATTCAACCTTTAATGAGCTTGAACCGCAGCCTAACTTCATGCAAAGAATTTTATAGCTGTATCTTCATACTGTGATCGTTATTACGCGCTATTTCAATGTACATGATTCTGGGCAGACTTTACTCCAAGGACGGTATGTTGAGATCTCCGCTGCGGAAAACAACTTGAACCAGCTTGTAAATGGGCGTACGCGAAAACCAGAAGCTGATAGTAATACCGCCAATACTCTGGATTGGCTTTTAACTTTTTATCCTAATAAGTACAACGTTAATGTATCATATCAGCTAATTTCTCGTATATTACGTAATTACTGGCAATAAGAGAAAGTCGATTGGGGCTGGTATAATCATAGACACTATTCTCTTTGTAATTAGTTCCTTTATCACTCATCGGATGAAGAGTATCAAACTAAAAGAAAAGGTGCGGTACGACTCGAGCTGTAATGAAGCCGCCAGGGTTAGAGAAATGTTTTTTCAGTCCTATAAGATCGAGCCTTCAGAGGAAAACTGGAAAAAGTTCAAACAAGTCAGGAATGATCGCAATGTCTTTCATAAGCATGTGACTTTTCAATGTGACTAATGTCCCGCTTACACTTGAGGAAAACGGTGTTGGAAAAACCTCTTTGACCATGTGTTGATTAAGTCGACGATAATCAATGCATAACCGATCGATGCAATTTTTATTCTTCATGAGTATTCATGAATCGGGCTTGCCTACTCCGATATCGATTTCATAATTATGTCGTTCGTTAGAAGCTCGTTGACCATTGCAGTAACAGCTGCCTTCTTCGGCTCGATAAGGTTTAGATACAATGGGTTCGTTAGTTGACAAGTTGATTTTCATTTTTACCGCGTCAGTCAGTCCGATTTCACGAAGATTATTTCCAAAAACATCTCGATATTCGTTGAGGAGATTAACTAGCGCCATTTTAGTTACGCCATATTCAGTGCCACATTGAATTTCTGATGAGTCGATGGTTGTCCGTTCAATGATGTTTGTTGTGAGTACGTCTATACGTTCGAATCGCTGTTCAATGTCGTTAACTATCAACTGAATGTTGTTGTCTTTAAAAATGTCGTTTCCGAGCAACAAGTCTGATGAGAAAGTGCCATCATCCGTCACGTACAAATCGGCGATGATCTGAATATTATCGATAACCAGTGTTGATTTCGTTAGCTCGTCCAGCACACTAATGCGTAAAAGACACTTCTTTTTTTCGTCAGTAATCTTAGCTGCTATTTATTTTCGTATCATGCTGCATTGGTTGCCCGTGTCAATTAATGAAAAATATAATGACGTTTATCATTAAAATCTTTTCGCACGCTGTTCGTTGTTCGCACATTTTGTTTGTCCCCATGTTCCGAGATGCCCCTCGGATGAACTTTTTGGCAATCCCGACATTTTTGCCGACGTGGGAAGTTTCGAACAAGCAGTGGATATGTGCCCTGCTTCGGAACAGTTGTAACAAACAATTTGCTTCTTGACTGTAAACGTTTTGTTTGTAATGTCATTTGAATTATAAGCGTTGTAGCTCGCTTTGTTGACGTTTTTGTTACTATTGCCACCATAATCACGTTTCATTGTCGAATTCATTTTGTTACTTTTTGACCAACTCGTTATGTTTGCTAAATAATCCTCTAACGATTTACGCATTTCTTTCATAGACTTAACGCTGCAATTTCTAATTCCAAATCACGTTGCTTTAGACCCTTGCGAGTGTATTTGATTACTGCGGATTCACTCAAGCTATGTTGCCGTACTGCGTTTATTATCTTAAAATGCACATGGGCTTCGTCTGACACTGTACTGAACTTGGTTTTTAGTGCGTCGGCAAATTCACTTCACGTTGCATAAAAGTCTGACGAAGCGTCGAGCCACAGTTTAGCAGGACCCTTCAGTTTGCTGTACACTGTTTATAAAATTCATTTTTCATCCCATTCATAGTTTCGCTTTGACTTGTCTACTCTGTCGATGAACTGCTCAACACAAAATAAGGAGTTTTTCGTCGGTTAGTTCAGTTTCAGTTTTAAGGCATTTTATTTTCTTAATGATTAACTCTTACATACTAACAAAAAATGCTTAAATGCTAGCTTAAAATTACTTAAAAATCTTATACTAACTTACTGGCCCCACACAGGCACTCTAAGCTACTCTGAATACTTATATCTATGTCTTTCGACTTCATTACATTTTATTTAGGAATACTTATTTTCTATATTTAAGGCTAAGAAAAAAATTTGTTTACAAAAACTTAGCAGATGGACATTTTTTTATTTTTTATAAAAACTTAGTATCTAACTTAAAATAAACCTTAGTCTACCTAACCTAGATACATAATACAACATACAACACATAGACATTATACACAATTATATACATATATTAGTATACACCTTTGAATACACTGATATACGTATATGTTTCTTAAATGCTAATCTAAACCTATGTAAGCTGGCCACCGCTATTCACAGAGAAAACAGATTGGTCAGCTCTGCCTCATTAGTGAGGCTGGTCAGTAATTGATGGAAATGACTACGAGACATCTTCTCTATCATTCAACCACCAGATATGCTGGTGCTGCCGAACGACATCCCTCTTATCGCGATTCCCCACCTCCCTACTGAACCTGAGACGATCCCCACTGCGATGTGCGACGTCTCTGCCGTAGTTGAGTCGCCTGTCCCCAGCTGTCCGAGCGACATGGAAGATTAACGGGACCGCTGATATATCCTGGATCAACCCTTTCTGATCTAGGTAGAGGAATGCTTCCGGTGGAACGAAGCAGTCAGAGCGCACATTCTCGTGGTAAAGGTAATTGGGGTAGTAAGCCCCAGATATCAGGTTATTCTTCGAGGTCATTGCTCTTGCAATGTGCCTTCGAGTCAGCTTAATTACGAAGTTGTCCACTCGTATTAGGTTCGCCCTATTGTAAAGGACCTCATTAGGATAACATTTTTTGTACTCTGACTCTGGTGTTCTGTACAAGCGAAGGCAAGCCCTCTCAAACACCCGAATCTTTTCTATTAAGCTTGCTTGTACATTGAACCACACGGGACACCCAAATACCAGCATGGGCCTGATAAGGGCCATGTAGCAGATATATACCTTTACCCTCGCATCGATATGGCTGCTATAAAACAGTCTCTTTATGAGGGCAAAAGCGCCTTTAGCTCTTTCCAGAGCAGCATCTACATTTTTGCCAAAATACAGAACCTGATCCAGCCAGATGCCAATGTATCTGACTACATTTCGACAGGCAAGAGGCTGTCCTTGCTGTCCAATAATCGAGAACTTTCGCCAATTTTTTCTGGTATCCCTAGAGGCTCCAGACAACGGCGTCCTAAAGAGAATGGTTTCCGACTTCTGAAAGTTGATTTTCAACTTCCAGTCATCGCAAAATCGTCTTATCTTGTCGAAGTTACGCTGCAAGAGGGTGTTAATGACCTCGATTTTTGGGCCTGTTCTGTACGCTACCAAATCGTCTGCGTACGCAATAGTATGGAGAAGTGAACTTATCAAATCGCTTGTATAAATGTTAAATAGGATCGGCGAATTGACCGCGCCTTGCTGAAGACCATTTTTAATTTGAAATATTCTGATAGAAGTCACATCGCCATTCTTCACGATGAACTGTCTGTTGTGTAGCATATTATAAAGAATGTACAAGAGCTGTTTACCCAGCCTAGTCAGCATATAGAAAAGACCCTCTAACCATACGGTGTCGAAAGCCTTCTCCAAGTCAACAAGGCAGGCACCAGTACATTTTTTTTTGCCTTTATTCCATTGGATATCGGACTTCAGTTTAGACGCGGCATGTGAGATATCATGTCCCGCCTTAAAACCCAATTGATTATCCAGAACTATATGTTTGTCCTCAACCCACCTAGAGAGAGCTCTATTAATTACTTTTTCAAAAACCTTACTGATATTCGGAAGAAGACTTATCGACCGGAGATTCGCCGGATTGGATATATCCTTTCCCTTTTTGGGGATAGGTTGAACCACCGCTGTTTTCCAATGCGCTGGATAATGTGCATTATTCATTGCATTATTAAACAGGGTGGTGTAGATGTCCACCGCTTCTAGAGGAAGACGTCGAAGCACGTTGTTCGGAATACCATCGGTCCCCACTGATTTCTTAGCCCTGATTGTGTCGAAGATCTCGCGGAGCTCTTCCTTCGAAATGAACGGGGGTAGGTCACCCTCTCTGGTAATGGCATTATTTGCCATATTTTCGTCGCTGAACCGGGTGAAACCAGAGCCATCGGATCTCCAGTTCCCTATTTCATTTCGAATGCAGAAGTCGTGCCCCAAGACGCGATTGTCCATTTTGATTTGATTTTTTCTCCGAAATAGTTAATTTATTTGCGGAAACATATTCGGGTTGCTGGTGTTTACAGCCCGAACCTTGTTGTTCCAATACAAATTCTGTAATTCTCTTTTATTAGCGTTTGAATATTTTTAATCGACGACTTCAGTGTCCTAATCTCCGGGTCTTGTCTGTCAGTTAACTACCGCGTAATACCGTAATACAGTAATACCGCGGTATTGTAGTGCCCATAGTTTGTTTAATTGTCTCGTCCATTTGTTTTAGGTAATTGTCGATCTCTTCGTTTGACAAATTCCTATTGGACGGTGGGTGGAGCGTGTTCGAGGAGAGCGCTCTTGTCAAAGTTGCGGAGAAGCGTGTCCATCGAGTCTTACTGTAGTTGTAAGAATATCATTGGACAAACTCCTCCAATTCCGCAATTTCGTTGGCAGCTGTAATTTTGGTGCTAAAACCGCAATGGTCGCTGTCATACACGAATGTGCGCAGACAGTTTGTAACTTTATAACAGTTTATAACAGTTTGTAGCTTCGTACCTGTCAGTCGTATACGTTCGTCGTACAGCAGTAGATCCAGATAAGACCCGCCTCTGGGAAACGACGGGTTATCCTTCGCTTTAAGACCGAGTCTGTACATGACATCGTGCTGACCCCACCAATCGAGTAGTAGGTTCCCTCTAGTATTTGGCAAATTATTTCCCCAATCTCTGTGTCTAGCGTTGAAATCCCCGCCGATTATAAAATAATTCTCCCCCGATTCCAGCCTCAGAAGTCGAAAAAGCGTGTTGAGCTCTGTAATGAATAGAGTGGATTGTGAAGACTCAGGTGAATAAACAGAGGCCAAGTACAACCGCTTTCCACTGCGGAGCGGGATGTAAATGACGACTGCCTCCAACACCCGGAACCTGCGCAACACGCCCTTGTACACTCTGTGAGATTTTATACCTTCTTTAATGAAGATCGCGACACCGCCTCCAAGTTTGGATCTGGGCCAATTTCTTCTTCTAACAATATAATTATTGTACTCCAGTTTGTGCTTATCGGTTAGCTTGGTTTCGCTAGCGAAAAGCACATCAGGAGTTTGGTCTTGTAGCAATTTAAACATTGCGGCTCTTCGTTCGATCCTAATCAGTGAATTAACATTCACCGCAAGGACCTTCAAAGTTTGCTCCATCATGTTCGTACCCATTGCGACATATGTTGCGTTAGTCCCGGCAGCAACGCGTAGATCTGGTCCACCCGCTTGGCCTGTTCTTGTACCTGCTTTTGCAGATGAGCCATCTGCCCTTGGATTGCGAGCAAGATGGCCAGCATGTTAGGTGCAGCTTCCGTTGTTCTCGGCATTGGCGCCGGAGGAGCAACAGTCGCTTGCTGTACCGTAACCCCCCTACCTGACGCCATTTGGGCTTAGGAAATTTCGGACGTGACGGCTGGTGTTTGAAACCGAACAGGTGAAAGTTTGACCTCCACCTTCTGCTGCCGAGCCAGTTTTGCTTTCTTAATGTCAGCGAACTTAGGACAACCCCGATAGTTTGCGGTGTGTCCCACGTTCCCACATAAAATGCACGAGAGCTGCGACCTATCGGATGCACCGTCAACACCCAGAGCACACTCCTCGGAACTGTGGTTCTTTGCGCACTTCACGCATCGAGGCTGCATTTGGCAGTTCGACGCGGCGTGCCCGAACCTCTGGCAGCGAACGCATTGTATAATGCTTCGCGATTGATAATCTCGAGTTTGTACAGAGGATACTGACTCACTTACTTTCCCGTGGTTGGGTTCATCACGAGCGTTTTCTGCACTTCTAGATGTTTGTTGTGGTCGTTGAATGATTGATAAGATGCTCTCCATCACACCTCGAAAATCATCAATTTGTGCTTGGACCGAAGATCTTTTTTCACTTTCACCGTCACTTTCGCTTTCGATATCGTCTTTGCTTACCGCTGAGCTGAGTCGTTCTACCAATTCGCTTTTATTGCCACCCGTTTTCAAGTTTCGTTCGCGTAGCAAACGTTTTATAACGTCGACACTAAATGACACTATTTTTGGCATTTTGACAAATCTTCCTTCGTTACACCGGTTATTATCTGTTTACTTGCAGCTAGCGCTTTATTTTTTTGTATGTATTTTATGTCTATCGGTCATTATACAAAATGGTGTCGTTTCGCGTTAGGGGTGGATCTTTTATCCCACTTCTGATCTAAAAGAGTTAAGAAATAATAAAACTATTTCGTCCACTTCTCGTTTTAAATTTACAACAACTCAATATTTATTCTATCTATTTACATACTACAAAATATAAACGCTTTTACAAAAAAAAAGTAATTACGGGTTCGCAATTTAACATCTACGTTCTTTTTTCAACTGCCCTGTTCTTCTCTTTAATCGTTCTTTTATCCTGGTGTTGGCGCCGTTCTAGATTTACCTCGTCGCTGTTGACTAGGCAGAGTTGCCATCATTTCTTTACCTTGCAATAGATTTCCTTAGAACCTTCGAACGCCGACGTAATGCCTCCTGTCTCATTTTGTTCTATCGCTATTTTTACCACCTCCATAGAAATCGGCAGTAGAATTCCGCCTCTTCAAAGTTTTAACCGTAACATCCGTCTCGCTTTGAAGTCCATTTTCAGAAGTACTTTAAAATATCCTAATTCGTTCGGAAGCCATAAAACTCGTTTATGGAATGCCCTGCCCAGTTCTCTATGTTCTAGTGATTGCAACTTGCAAACATTTAAGACCAATGTACATACATAGGTACCTCTCCTTTCTTTTTTCGCCCGCGCTGTGGGCAAACATTTTATGGGTACTCAAATCCCTTGAGCTCGCGCAAATTATAAAACCAGAAAACATTCAATGATAACAATTTATCATTATTCATTCGGCGTTTTGAATAACAGTTTACTCTTGCTTAGATTTTTACATTAAATTGTCTCGATCACTTGGATCTAAACCATCAAACCAGGAGAATAATCTAAGTAGCCGTAGCTCAAGTGGTAGTGGACTGGCTTCCAAATCGGAAGGCTCGGTTTTCGAATCCCAGCCTCGCCCGAAAGACATTCATTTTTTCAGTTAACAAAAATCAAGTAAGATGAGTAGTTGACTAGAAATCAACAACAAGCCCCCTCTTCCACTACGAATTTAGTCTCTCATTAAATCTCCCCATTAAATTTGGATGCCACCCATGGAGCGAAATAAACCACTGGGCGCAAACATCTTTCTCTATCCCATTTTCCAAAAAACTTAACACCTGAAGAGACATTATAATTATATTCATACCCACTTGAATGTTAAGTTCTTAAAAAAAAAAAAGTGCCAAAAATATAAATTACATTTTAAATATTGTAACATCTCTCCACTTCAACTGAACTCTACACTACCGACCCTACTGACTAAAGAAATTAATCGTGAATAGAGCTGCCAAAAACTTCTGGAAAAAAAATCTGTCTGTTTTAACCATTTTAACCTTTGTCTTCTTTGTGACTCGAACTAAAATAACATCGTTGAATTCGCTAAAATTAATTAGTTCGCTAGGATTTATTAATTGTCCATTAGAAAACCTTGCTCATGCGTGCTAGAGGTCCGTGTACCAAAGCGTCCGCAAGTGATCAGGCAGAAAGTTTTTTTTTTTTTTTTTTTTTTTGTTTTGAATATTATGCCCGACTTGACGAAAAGCGATGTTTATTAGTTCTAACAATAGGATTAAGCCAAGATATGACAGAAATGCAGATCATAGATGGCGAGTTATTTTTCGTACGACAGTGGGTAGATCAGAAGAGACGACCGGCTCGTCATTTGAGGAAGGTGGGGTTTTAGTCCAAAGTTGAAGTCATAGTAGACAATGTTTAACCCTCTTGAGTATCGAAATGGGACACTATGCCGAAGACTGACTACGACCACGATAATCCTACTGGAAACCATTTTGGAGTGCACAAAACTCAAAAAGCAAGGGAAGCTACGAGTAGTACTGCAGTTTTTTTTATAGGCTTATCGAACAAAGCAGACCCCAACGTCCTTAGCCTTTGCTCTCAACCTTCTCTTTCCCATAGTACGGTGCAATAGCGTCTTCCCGATAATCGAAGGACGTATCGAAATACGTCGCTCGCAGATCTAAAATTACAGCTAGAAACAGCGCATTCCTTCAACAGTGAGCAACTGATGGAGAAGGAGACAAAGTGCGGTTGTATGCTCCGAAGGAAAAGAAAGGACTTTGCCCCAAGCATTAAAATGATGGGCAGGGTCCTTACGATGTGATTATGAAGTTGGATGATGTGCTGTACCAAATAAAAAAGAAGGATTGAAGAAACTGTTGCTGGTATTTGTACATAGGAATCGACTAGGTCTTTTCCAATTTCGCACATAGAATTTTTTTTCAGGAAGGCGAGTAAGCGGCGCCTTCCGGGTTGTGGGGATAAATTCTAACGGTTTTGAATATTTTATTTTCAATCACCGACTTTGACGTAGCAGCGTGCACTCTATATGGCCATCCTGCACAGTCGAAAAAGCTTGGCAGGGATGCCAATACAGTATATGACTCTGTATAGTTCCTCTCTATACATGCTGTCATGTGCGGCAGAAGAGGTGGTGCGTGTCGATTTGGAATACTTAGGTTTTTTCCAAGATCTGCTGGTTAAACTGATTAAGGGTTCTGGGCGTTCACATAACATGGCGGACAGCATTGCACATTCGATGTTAAGCAGACTTATTTTTCAGTGGTTAGCTTTCAGCTTATGCGATCTCTCTTCTTTAGGATCAGACGCTGAGGTTTTAATTCGTCGACTCAGATTTTAGAGATGTGTTGATGTATGCTCCGTATCCAGTCATCACCATGCTGCCCAAAACATCGTTTTCAGTTAATCCATCGGGTCCAGCAACTTTATTGGGCTCAAACTTGGAGATTGTTGTCCTGACTACATCTTGGTCGGGTGGATAGAAATATTGTCTGTCATCGTTCAAGTAGAATAGTAATTCTTTTCTGAAGGTGATGGGGTATCGTTTGCGAGTCGAAAATTTAAGAATGGAATTTAGCCTGTGCCTTATTTGTGGACCCCTTTCTAGGCTTGAGACTTGACTAGAACGTTCGTCATGTTGTCTGTAGTGCAATGTTCAATCTCCGATATCCACTTTCCCTGGGCACAGGAATGGTTTCGGCAGAAATCTGAGCCAGGAAGGGACTGTAGTTCAATCTTCATGAATCGATGAACCCTATCACACCTTCCAAACTAGCTCGAAAATGGTTTTATGAGAAATGACTTCGCCGATGAACTTGCTAGTCAAGTCTTAGAGGAGAAATTTTCAAGGACTTCCTGCTTTCATTGAGCATAACTGCAGACGGTGTGACTCCGCCAGCTTGTAAGCAAACCAAATTTATAGTTCCAGACATCCCTAAGTGTTCAGTCACTTTCTTGCTATCTTTCAGTTGGAAATTCTGTACTTTGTTCACTAATGTCGTGGCAGGGCACTACGCTTTTGCTAAGCACCTAATGCCCTAGGTATAAGTGAGATAATATCCCACACACTGCGGGTCACTGTCTCGGTGAATTGGTAACGCTCACATCAGCCTGCAGGTACGCGGTGCTGTGAGTGCTAGTATTTTAAACACTTTGACACTAATCTCACCTTAGCACTACTCACCTTTCCATGTAAGACCAAGAAATTCCCGTAAAATGAACATACAAAAAGCACAATAGACTAATTCTTTAGCTGAGTTCTCTGTTCCGACAGAAAAAAATTTCAAACTCCGACATTAACGCACATAGAATACGTCAGCAATGCTGGTACGGGCTTTTGTTTCAAAAACATGTAGCGCGTAAAAGTTGCTTACAAAAATAGTTTGCTAAGCCTGAAACTGAAATAATGAAATGCGTTCTTATATAGTTCGAAGATGGAATGTCCTTATATAGAAACTAATTCCTTCCGCTCTATAGTATGTAGACCTCACGGGATTATTTTTGTTTTCACGAGCACTGGATAATCAGATCCTTTATCCGTACCATACTGAGAAATCTATTTGTGTGACAAAGTTAAGACTTTAAAGGACATTTCCCTGTAGGTATTAAATGCTTCCCAAAACTCGCTGTGTTGATTTTTTCCAGTTTGATGAACAATTCGTTTTACGTTTTGGTTAATATATTCCTCAATCCATTCACTGGTAAATATCCTTATAGCCTAATCCAATCGTTTTTCCCTTATGGATTTCATCTAAAACGCTTGTTAAGAGTAGGTATACCACTCCCACACTTCTGGTGCTTTGTCCAAAACTCATATATGGTGTTTGCGAATGCCTTATTGAATATTATTATTCGAAAAATGATTGCTTATTGAATACCAATATATCCTTGCCCCAGGAATAAAATTGAAACATTTCAGTGGGTAAGGTGGCGGGGAAACCGTAAATATCCCTCGATTTTGTGTGCGTCTCTCAGTGGAGAGCTTTTAAAATTCTAAATAAATAATAAACATGCACCCTTTTAGAAAGGAAATTCTCAAGAATTCATTCACACTTACATACATTTACACTGACGTACTCCCAGGTTCGTTTCTCTACTTCCCAGATCAAAATGGTTTACTATGTAAGATGCCGTCAGTAAAAGTATTTTCTAATGTCATTTCATTAGAATCCTTATTCGATTCCGATCACTCAAATGGTAGCAGCAGCAGCCAGCAAGTCTGCCAATCTGACAAAACGACCGTCGAAAGCCAGGAGACTTTGCAAGACGGCTTCGGGGCACCAGGATTCTGACAAATTCTCACCCATGTTTGCTGTTATAAATTTCATATGTGCGCGAATTAAATATTCATCATCCTGAAAGGATGAGATATTGAATTTTTCTGTCTGCGAATTTCAATTCAAATCAAAGGGTGGTAAGGAGATGGAGATGGAGATAGAGGAGGAAGATCTGCTTAACCGCTCAGAGTCGCTCAAGCACTTAAGCAAACTGCAAGGAAACTCATACTCCAACACTTATAACACATCCGAACATCGGAATTTTCGTTCACTTATACATGCATATACACATTTGTTTTATTTTTTTTATTTTTTTACATACCGTCTCCTTTACTGACTGACTCCACTTGAATTGAACATGTAAGGGCATATGACGTGGGATTAAGCCCACCGCTTGCGATATGGCTGCCGTCGCGTGCGCGATTATTCCATATTCCCAGTAGAACTCATACTGCCGTTGTTACCAAGAAGTCATGTGAAGATCCCCTGGTATCTGTAACCTTCTTCATTTTATTCGCATAAATAATTGAATTTGAAATTTTTCCTTTTTTAATAGGAAATTGTTTTTGTCGATGTGTTGCTATTTACACATCTAAAGTGGCATAGGACAGAACTTTAAGACTGGGAATATAGTTCTTAGTATTGTAAGATAGGAACTACTTTAAGAGAATCAAATATTTTCCAATCAATTTCGCTAGTTTCATGGGTTTTATAGATAACTTTGGTGGTCAGATAATTAAGGGGGATCCTTATTAACTGGCGAAAATGTGCCAAAGAAACATAGCTACCGCCACATCATTTATCACACCACCAACCGACACCGTCTGACTACTACTGACTCTAGCAACAACAACAAAAACATCAACGACGAGGACGAGGACGAGGACAAGGATGACGACGACGACGAAGACGACGACAACAGCAACAACAATGCCAAAGACCACCCTTAAGTAGCACGAAGCTGAAGAGAAAGTGTTTATCGTCCTGATATCAATCCTTGTTATATAGCTTCAAGGGAAAACATCTCACAGAATATTAATGATGTCCTAGCTTTTGGCAGCAAAACAAAAGGCACCACAGAAATGCAATTTCACCCTCTTCTTTCGCCAACGCGCCCACCAAACTTTTTGGTATAGTATCAGCATTGTATTATCGCACCAAGGCGACTAATGAGAAAGGACAGGACAAAAAAAAAGGCACAAATATTTAGGACATGAGCATCTCTTCTACTACTATTTACAACTACTACGAATGCATACGAAAAAAAAATAACTGGAGAAGAGCAAGAAAAAATCAAAAACACAATGGAAGAACCCTGTTCACAGTTCCGGACGATCCAATTAATCTCTTTAATTGCTAACAAATTTTCACACACCCAAGTCATTAATAACTCAGAGGACACCCTTACCGTGCCACCAACCGTTCAGGCAATCAGCTTTCGAAGATTTATCCTTCGGAGTAGATAATGTAGATTCCAGCAAACAGGAAGACTTACGAACACTCGTATAGTACAGTGGGGGAACCTGCTACCGGAGTCTGGGTAAGTAGATATTGAGAAATGACAATAAGCAATAGCTTATCTGGACGTTGTCCAAAATCTGTTCCAAGTAAGTTGTTTCGTTTCGTTTTGGAGCTGTTTCACAGTGATCTAGTTCCATGTTGGATGTCCTTAAGCAGAGTAAATCCTTTTCGTTACTGTATTTTGGAGGTAATGCCTATTTTTTTCGCCATTTTTTGTTCTTTCTTCTTTTCCTCTTTTAGAATGGATATCTCTATAGAACATCACGTGAAAGGGGGTGCTTACATTTGCGACTTTATCCTGAAAATCCATTGAAATGTCATTTCAGTGCATTGCTACATTTCCTGCATTCGTGGTTGACTTGCCAAATTTCCCGAAGGTGATTGTTGTGATAATACTGATTAGAATAGGGATTACTACTAGGTGGTAAATTTTAAGGAAATACGTTTATGCTACTTCAAAAGTATATTTATGCGATATTAACTGTGCTGCAAACCATCAGTCAAAATTATCATCCATGAATGGTTGTGAGACATTTTAACAAATGCAAGTATATCAACAGAATATAGTTCACCGAATGTAACACAATCGATAAACATGTTTCTATTCTTTTCCAGCTTCGCGATGTACTTATACATGTAAACTACAATACTCAAAACAAAATAAGGCCCACGAAAGATTTATTTTGATTTTTGTATTTAACTGTACAGCTTGCATGCCCATGAGTATTTATCAAGTACAGAGAAAGCGCATTGCTCTAAAAAAGAATTTACACAAAATTTCCTGTACTTGTTTTCTCAGTCTAATTCTAAGTGTTGTCGGTAAGTGTAACTTTCAGTAATTGTTTTCTTCGAAAACGTTATTAATTGTGATTACCATGCGCGGTTCTCGGCATCATATGGATATCAAAAACGCAGTACTGTATGTAACCGGGCGTTACGAAATCAACTGCGGCAATCTACTGGCACTCAAGTAAGTGATCAAACCATACGTAATCGACTCCACGAAGATGGTCAAGGGTCTAGAGTGCGCGCAATTCGAACGAAACTGAGAAGGGCACATCGGGCAGCGCGCATAATTTACGCCCGTGAGCATTCGGATTGGACTGTGGACAACTGAAAGCCTGTACTCTGTACAGACGAATGTAAGCTCAAGTTTTTTAGTGACGATAAACGAGTACGCGTGTGGAGAAGACAAGGTGAAAGTTTTACCGACCCATGCATTTACGAAACTGACCGTTGAATGAGCACCAAACAACTTAGTGGGCCCTATTTTGTTCTAAGTAGTTTATATATGAATGAATGATTAAGACACTAGGTTCACATAATTCACTTTATTTGGTTAAATATAAGGGTAGTTAATGCCAGAGTTATAAAAAACTGCATTCTTTTGCGAACACAATCTTAAATAAATTCAATTTAAGGATTGCATTCATTGGCTTCGCTTCGAGACTTAAAAAAAATCATTTGACTATAAAAAGATTGCAATCATTTGACTATAAAAAGATTGCAATCATTTTTGTTTTATTCATCTAACAGCAATCTATTGAATGCAATCTTTTGGGAATTCATGCATTCTATTGCATTCTTTTGTATTCTTTCAAATTATACATCAAATTCAGTTCCACTAACGTGATTCGTTATTTACGGTTTAATTTAAATTAAGGCAAAAAGGTAAATTTGTAAATTAATTGATTAGAGAGGTATTGTTAGTAAACTTAAATCATGTCCTTGCCTGATACCCGAATAAGAAGAAATAATTAAATGGAGCAAAGTGCTGACGATAAATATTTTTATTCAAATAAATAACTTGATAAACGAGTGCGATTACATTCAATAAATACATAACAAAAGTCCTTTATAAATAAAATAAACACAATTCATGATTTGCAAATTTAAAATAAAAATGTCAAAAATATCAACATGACTTCTTTTCAAGATCCTTGTAAATGGTTATAAAGTGTTCAATTTAGTGCTATCGGAGTATATATGTATAGCCGTTTTCGAACAAGCATTGCCCTTACGAGAATATAAACCTGTTTTATCATGGCGAGCTTTTGTGAGCAGAAGGCATGACTTTTAAAAACTGAATAAGAGTGTTTTATATTGAAAGGAATTTTGTTCCTTTTTGGAATTTATTGTTCATATTTTGTATTTACTAAAAAGATGCAACCTAAATGTACTCTACATTGTTTACCTTCAATAACAGCAGACTTTGTATCCGTATGAAAACAAACGCTCAACTACAGCTGATGAGAGCTAAGGAGTATTGTATTTTAAAAATGTTGATTTTAAGATTGGGTATCTATTCAGCATATCAATCGACGTTGATGGATTTACAAGATATCTAAAATATTAATTTTCAGCGGAGGACTCCAATTTTGTATTAGATGTCGTTTGATATTGTTCCTGATCGTCTGAAATAATAATACAATACATTTGTTTTTCCATGTATGTGAAGTTACAATGCAAAACCTAAGTTTTTTTTTGTCTATTAACATTGAAAAAATCATGAAGCCATGCTTCTTACCGTTTGTAAAAAAATCGAAATAGGTAATCAATATGTGATATCTCGGTTTTCTGTTTATTTTTCCCAGAGTCATTACGCAGATCAAACTCAGCCTGAAGTGCTTATTTCTGCAGTCTTTTCGTCATTGAAATATGCATTAAGTGCTAAAACCGACCTTTGTTTGACTGATGCATTATTAGCTTTCCTTTTTAAATTAAAATTGTCGTCAAATCTGTTTACTATGGATTTACCATAAAACATTCCATTTTGAAGCTGTTAATAGTCTTAAGATTTGAACATAATCTGCTATTTATTCAATGTCCACATCAACAATTGTTGGTATCTCCATCTATTATGGAATCAAACAGAGAATTCCAGCGAAGAGCGACTGGATATTTAAGTTGTGAGCCAAGAATCGAGAGTATTTTCTCCGAAGACTTCGGTCTATTTACTTTGTTCCAGAGACTAGAAAATGTTTGCAATACCGCTTGGAACACATAAATATGGTTTTTGTTTAATAAATTAGATCGTAATCGAACAGAAGAAAATCAGATATCACAAATATCACATCACAAGTTAATTTTAATTTCTATTCAAACGAAGAAGGTAATGGACAGTGTTTTTTTGCGCGTACGCAAGGGATTATAAATACCCATATAATGATAAGGTATACCATAGGGAGAGTGTTATATAATATTAGGGATGATGTTAGTTATATCATTGAATACCATCGTTAAGTCCAGCTAAGCCTGGTGTATAAATAAATGTATGCTGCCTATGGTGGAATTCGAACCAACACTTCCAGGTTTAAAAGTATAGTTTATGTCCACCGTGCCACAACAACCCGCCCAATTAACAATACGATGATAGAAAAGACGAAAAAGAAAATTATGCAGTTTATCCAAATAGTTACGAATCAAATTATGGAACCTCCAAGTGCTATTGCACTTGGATTTGTGTAAACCTTGACGCTATAAAATTTGTTGGCTCGGATCTGCTGTACTTAGCCTTACCCAGGTATGGCGGTGCTGCCTGGGATGACCTTTTATTTCCCGCCATACTCGTGAGAACTAGATTAAATTTTAAAATGGAAACACAAAATACAAAACATAATACATACCATCACCGTCCCAGAAGAGTTAAAGGTGAGTGAAGTCGAGGTCTCGACTTCATCTATCTCCCTCCCTCCTGGTAGAAGGAATTGAAGAATTGGAGGTACTGGCTAACTATAGTGAAGTGTTCGAAAGAAAACTCACTAATGAGGGCGACTTCACCGGTGAGCAGGCAGGTACTCACACAGATGATACACAGGGCAAGACCTCGGTCGAAGTGGTAGCCAAGGCATCTGGAACATCCGCTGCCGAAGCTACCTACAAGAGGCAAAGAAATAACGGCAAGGCTGCGGTAGTGGAAAAAGTGGAAACAGCTGGGTTAGCCGCTGTACCTGCCGCATGCAAAAAAGGTGAAGGCTGGTACTTCGTCCGCATTGCGTCGTAAGTAAAGCGACCTGAAAAACGAGCTTCTCGTTGTCGTGATTAAAGAGCTGGAACCTTGCGGTTGTCTAACAATCGACCAGTGGAAAAACGTCGGGGAGAAGTTTCAAGACGTCCTGTGGAAGGAATTATCAACGAGAGGAAATGGGGAACTTCAATTCGATGGCGTTGGTTTGGAAGGCGGACGCAAGGTTGTAGCCTGTGGGAATAAGTCTTCTGTGGGCTTCCTCAGACGCTTCATTTTGCATTTTCTGCTGTACCTTAACAGGGACTGCTTACCATACCTCGAAAAATCGAAAGCTATGGTAAGGTACAGCATGGGTAGATTGATGGCTAAGCCGTCGACCAAAGGAAAGGATGAGGAGGAACCCTACAAGATGATGGAAGTGCTGCAGATAAACCTGCACCACAGTAAGGCAGCAACGACCTGTCTGGTGGAGTACATCACAAGACACGACGTCACAGCTGTACTCATACAAGAGCCCTAGATCAATAAGGACAACAAGATCCAGAGTCGTAGACTACAAAATTACGAGTTGTTCTACAAGGCAGAAGGTAAGATCAGGACCTGCATCCTTATCAAAAACCAAATAGTTGCATTTCTTTTGAATAATTACATCTCAGGAGATATAACAGCGGTAACCTGCGAAAGGGAGTGACCTCGGAATACTTCCCCTATCCCTCCGAGGTAGTGATCTCGGAATAGCTAAAGGACTTAGTAAGGCAGAAAGATTGGATGCTGGTGCTGGGCTGTGACGCAAACGCCCATCACATACAATGAGGAAGCGGTGATACCAGCCCAAGAGATGAGTGTTTGTACGATTTTATTTTATCTTCCAACCTCAATATTTGTAACAGAAGGAATTTAGCTACTTTTGTGGTGAAAAATAGGCCGGAGGTGATAGATATCACCTTTGATAAAAATGCAGAAGGGTTAGAAATAAGGGAATAGAGAGTAGTCGACAAAGCGTCACTGTCGGATCACCGATGGATACGCAGATGAACTTTCAGAACAGGGTATGTAGTTTTCAAAGAAATTGTAGGAACACTGTTTAGGTTAAGTATACAGAAGTGGTAAATATACACCTGGATACCCAATCAATCACCTGCGATAATATTGTTAACTTAGATAGGGCGGTAGAAAATATTAATAAATAACTAACAATGGAATTCGAGAAAGGTCGCCCGGCTAACAGAACACCTAAAAGTTCTCAACCAAAATGGTGGAATACGGAAATAAGTTTAAAATGGAAAGAGTTCAGGAAGCTCTATAATAGGGAGAGGCTTTTCAGAAGCGACAGTACATGGAATGAGTACTACGAATGTAAACAACAATTCAAGTACCTAGTTAGAAAGTCAGAAAGGGCTTCATGGCAGAAATACTGCTAATCTATCGCGGTAACAGACGAAGTTTCGAGGTTAACCAAAACACTTTTAAAGGAAGCGAGCGTTCCTAGCTACCTAAGTGACGAAAACTGGGCTAAAAGTAGCCAAGTGATTCTGACAACACTGGTGGAAAAACACTTTCCGGGATCCACAGTATCAGACGACCCCGGCATGCTACAGCACACTGAGAATCTCTCTCTCTCTCTCTCCGAGTAGGAAATAGGTGTTCTTATTAAAAGGAGAGAATTACAATGTGCAATTCAGTCCTTTAAGCTGTACAAATCCCCCGGTCCGGATGGAATTCTACCGATCATGCTACAGATAGCACCGGAGGTAGCAATCGAAAAAATTATGGAAATTCTCAGACACAGTCTAAAAATAGGGTACATACCAATAGCTTGGAGGGAAGTAAAGGTGGGTTTTATACCTAAAGCTGGCAAACAGTGGCATCTAACAGCAAAAGATTTCAGACCAATAAGTCTGTCATCATTTATGCTTAAAACTCTAGAGCGATTATTGGTGGTAGGTGCAGTAATGGGTTTTCGATTGAGTCACAGTATGCGTATATGAAAAAAAAATCTGTAGACACAGCCCTGCACGAGGTGGTAGGGAAAATAGAAAAGAGTATATACTTCGGAGATTTTGTGATGGCGGCCTTCCTCGATATTGAAGGAGTCTTCAATAAAGTGAAGTGCGCCGCCGTTAAAAATGCTCTAGTAGACGCTAACATTAAACACTACATTACAAACCGGGCGTGAAATGTGCTTGCAAGTAGGAAAATAAGCTGTTTCAATGCGCAAAGCTCGGTTAGAATCTCTGTAACCAGGGGAACCCATCAAGGCAAGTCATATCGCCAATCCTGTGAGTGCTGGTTATAAATGTCATCCTCAAAAAGCTTAGTAAAATGGGTATAAGTTGCCTTTCCTGCCAAACGAAATAAGAATTGTTTTAAACCTTTTAAATGAATTTTATTTTTTTAATTGTTTATTAATTTGGAACAACATTTAATACAAATATTTCTATTATGCACTATTTGCAGGCTAGTTTTTTGCAAATTACACAAATCAGTTCGCTGTTTTTGTCCTTGTTCACACCTTTTTCATAACAAGAAACGCATCTTATTCTGCCTTTTTGCAGCTATGGTAATTGATATAGACTATTTGATCGAGCCTGTTTTAGTTTTGTGGAAGAGCATAGGCGTTTTCCCGTAAAGGATGACATATCAGAGTCACCGAGGACTGTTGACAAAAGCTCATGTGATACTGCCGTTTTGGGATTACTAGACCGATTATTCATATACGGTTTAGCTAACGACATTCCGAGTTCACGAAAAAAGTTCTTTCTCTTCGGATCAGTTTGAATTGTTTGTTGGAGCATAGTTGAAAATGTTGGAGCCGACATATTTGTATAACTTTACAATATTCATTTTATTACTTTTATTTACTTTTTCACAATATTACAATTATTTATACGTGTATAACCAAAGAAATGCCTTCGCTTTATGAACTGCGTAGAAGCTGTAAGAATAACATTTCTTGCACGGAGATTTCCCTTTTTAATAAATTTTTGTAATGCCTTGAAGTTAGTGTTGAGCACAAGTATGTTATGCCATATAAAACAATCATAAAAAAACTATTTGTTCGCTGAAAAATGCCTATGGGTAGAATTCTACCCACAAGTACGTTAAACGTGTATTTGTAAAAAAATGTAAAAGTATTTTGTAAAAAGACGGCAAATATTACTCTTTTATTGCAAAACAGCATTTTCAACAAAGTCAAGAAGTTGATATCTACCTGATACCTACCGTTTTTCCGAATTCTACCCAAAGGTTATTCTATGGTTCAAATGTGATTAAAATCAGTGGAACCAATGAGATTCAGGATGGGTGATGCGCATCAAATATGTATGCTTTGGAAGAGTCGTGCATAGTCATTCATAACATTTTACAATGTGTTCGCTGCCAAAAGTTCGGGCACACCGCGTCGAACTGCGAAATGCAGCCTCGATGCTTAAAGTGCGGAAAGAATCACAAGTCCGAGGAATGCGCTCTGGGTAAGGATTAAGCGTCTGAAAAAAGCCAACTCTCTTGCGCGTTATGTAGGAATACGGGACACACCCCAAACTATCTGGGTTGTCCCAAATTCCAATACATCAAAAAAGTAAATTTGGCTCTGCAGCAGAAAGTGGAAGTTAAACATCCACCCGTGGCATTTACAAACATCTGCCGTTACCCCCATTTTACCTACGCCCAAATGGCGGCAGGTGGGGAAAATACGGTACAGCAAGCGAAGGTGGCTTCTCAGGCCCCAGCGCCCAGAACATCGGAACCAGTAACTGACATGTTAGTTATCTTGCTCTCTACGCATCTTTTGTCGTAATAGGTACGTACGTGGCGGAGCAAACCCTGAAGGTCCTTGCAGTGAATGTGAATTCACTAATTAGGTTCGAACGACGAGCCGCAGTATTTAAGTTGCTTAAAGACCAAGCACCTAATGTGCTTTTGTTTAGCGAAACTAAGCTTACCAAAAGACACAAGATGAGGCATAGAAGATAAAAAATAGTGCGGAGAAACCGACACAACTCCATTCAGGGAGGAGGCGTTGCGATCTTTGTAAGAAAACGAATACGTTTTAAAAGAGTATACAGTCGTGTAGTACGTAGGTTCCAGGTGATGGAAGCATTCATCCGTAGTTTAAAGCGGTTTTACATGGTGTATGTCTATGTACCTAAGGTTACTCAATCCACCTTATTCATCTCAGACCTCGAGACAATTTTTCGATTCCTGAGGCTGGAATTGCATGACAACTATTTATTATCGGCGGAGATTTCAACGCCAAACATAGTGATTGTGGAAATAATACAACAAATACTAGAGGGAACCTACTATTCAATTGGTGGGGTCAGCACAGTATAATGTATCGACTCGGGCTTAAGGCGACGGATAGTCCGTTGTTTCCCAGACACGGGCCCTTTGGGATCTTCTGCTGTTCGACTCACGAATACAACTGACGTGCACTAACCAATAAACTACAAACTGTCTACTCACTTTCGTGTATGACAGTGATCTCAGCACCGAAATAACTGTTCCCAATGAAATTGCGGAATTAGATGAGTTTGTTCAAGGGCATTCTTACAATTATAGTATTGTGCGTTGAACACACTTCACCAGAATACTGACTAGAGCACTCTCCTCGAATTCGTTCTACCAATTTGTCAAACGAGGAGATTGACAGGTATCTAAGACTAATGGACGAGACAATTAAACTAACAATGGACAAAACGATACATCGGTATCAACACACTGACGACGAAGACCTATTCCGCAATGCAACTATTAGCGCACTGCACCGACATAAAAGTAGACTGCTGTCAAGACAAAAAACCTTTTACAGACAGTTTACTGACAGACATAACCCGGAGATAATGACACTGAAGTCGTCGATTAAAAACCTCCAAACATTAATAAAGAAAAATTAAAGAGCATCTGTAAGTTTGTATTGGAACAATAAAATTTGGGCTGTAAACACCAACAACCCGAATAAATAAAATATTTCGGAGAAATAATCAGAACGACCTTTCATGTCTTAAAATCGACCGAATGACAAACAACGAACAAATACTGGTAGCAGAAGGCATATATCCAAATGAGGCTGTTGATGATGACAACTTCTTTGTGATCGAGGATCCGCAGGAGCAGGTAGCGGCTATAGGAGCGACTTTCCAGGAAGTGTATAGGCGAATATTATCATTGGCCAGAACCACTATCTGGAGAATCAAGTCTTTATGCACAATTTCTACATTCGCAATGAAATTGTGAATTGGCGATTTGAGAGCCAACGAAAGGGAACTACCACCGTTCATTTCGAAGGAAGAGCTCTAAACTGTCTTCGACTCACTGAGAAGTAAGAAATCAGTGGGAACCGATGAAATACCAAACACTGTGCTTCGATATCTCCCACTAGAAGCGGTGAACATTTGTACCACCCTGTTTAATAATACAACGAATAATGCACATTATCCAGCGCATTGGAAAACTGCGGTGGTACATCCCATCCCCAAAAGGGATAAAGATACTTCCAATCCGGTGAATCTACGCTCGATCAGTCTTCTTCCAAACATCAGTAAGGTTTTCCAGAAGGTGATCAATAGAGTCCTGACTAAGTGGGTTGAGGACAATCATATAGTTCCGGATAATCAATTCGGTTTCAAGACTGGGCATGATATCATTCATGCTGCGTCTAAACTGGTTTCTGAAATCCAATGGAACAAAGGCAAGAACCAGTGCACTGGTGCCTGCCTGATTGACTTGGAGAAGGTCTTCGATACCGTATGGTTAGAAGGACTCTTTTTCAAGCTGGACAGGTTGGGCATTAGTAAACCACTGCTGTATATTCTTTTTGATATGATCTCCAGTAGACAGTTCATCGTGAAGAATGGCGATGTGACTTCTGCTGGAACATTTAACATTAAAAACGGTCTGCAACAAGGTGCGGTAAATTCGCCGATCCTATTCAACTTTTACACAAGTGATCTGATAGATTCACTTCACCATGCAATAGCATACGCAGGCGACTTAATTGACGACATACCTTTGCAACGTGACTTCGACAAAATTAAGCGATATTGCGACGACTGGAAGTTGAAAATCAACTTTTAGAGAATATAAAATTCTATCTTAATGAGGTCTTACGAGTATACAATAAGGCGAACCTAATAAGAGTGGACAATTTCAAACAAATTAAGTTCCGATCCAGGACAGATTGGCGATTCCGCTAATCTTCCACGTCGCTCGAACAGCTACGGACAGGCGACCCGACTACGACGGAGACGTCGCACATGGCAGTGCTGATCGTCTCCGGTTCAGTAGGACGGTAGGGAGTCGCGACAGGACTGATGTTGCTCAGCAGCACCAGCAATACTGGTGGCTTGTTAAATGAGAAGAAGCTTCGTCGTCGAACTCCTACAGTGATAGGTAGCTCATGTGAAGCAAAGTGATCCAGCTTATTTTTTTTAGCCATGGCCGCCTTAGATAGTTTTAGGTAGAATTAAGTTAGTTTTGGAAAAAAAAATATATAAATAGAAATAAAAAAGGAAAAAAAAATTAAAATATATATATATATATACATATGTATATTTATATATTATGTATATATATATATATAATGTATATATATATATTTATGTACATATGTTATATTTGTGTTACATGTAATTAGGTTAAGTAGATTAAGGTTTATTTTTAGGTAGTCTGCATTTTTTTTAGTTTTAAGTTTTATAATAAAATAAAAAAGGTCATGTTAATAAGATTTTTTTTTTGTTAAGAAAATGTTTTCTTAGTTTTATTTTTAATTAATGTTAAAATAGAAATAAAAGTAGACTGTAAGATACGTTGAAAGACATAGTTTAAGTGTTAGGTTTAACTTAGAGTGACCACATGGAGCCAGTAAGTCAGTATAAACTAATTTTAAGTTATTTAAGCAGATTTTTAAGCGGTTTTTTGTCTATCAAGTAAGAGTAATTTAAGTGATATAAATAAAAATGCGAAAACTTGATTATTGACACCAAATAATTAAAATTCTTCTTCATCAGAACTCTCTTTTACTTGTTCGGCTGTAGGCATTTCAAGAAACGTGATGTTGCTGTCTATTTCAAACTCTTTGAAAGCTTTTAAGAAATTCGTTCCATTATCTGATGCGGAAGTCACTATGTTTCCACGATTTAAGCCGAATTCTGAATGAATTTCAGAATCAGGAGTAGTACAAAAGTGTTTATTTTTGGAAATAGTGTTTTTTATTTTGTCAACCATTGAAGAGTAGACTTTGCCAATCACCTTTAAGGCTGTTGGCCTGCACAATAATTTTAAATTGCTGTTGGAAAAGCGAAAAAGTTCCCTCGACGACTCATCTTCAATAATTCGACTAGGAATTCGATTTCTGAAGCTAAAAACTTCACAAGAAGTACATTAATCTCCTCTTGTGAATCGTTTTTACTCCTATGGCTGCGGTTTTTCTCATTTTCATTTTCTCTAAATATGCTATGATGCATGTAAAATTTGATGTTATTTGCAGAGATCTTCGTAATTTGTTCTTGCAAACACAACATTGGCCAATACGGTATTTCTTTTCTTTTGAAATTCTGTGTTGTTTTGCTATATACAAAAAAGGCCTGAAACATGATTTGATACACTTGGAACATCATTTTTAGATACGCTTAAACAAAAATCTATATGTTTTATAAAAATTTCCAAATAGATATACTTTTTTTACTGTCATTTATTTTATTGTTATTTCTATGAAATTATGCAAGGACGCATAAAGCAAAAACTATAATATTTCTAGCACTGCCGTCTTTTATTATTTTGAAATATTTTTCCGAAAAGATAAGGTTATTCTTAGAACTTTCCAGTGACGAATGTCAAAACGGTTGATGTCAAAACTCGTGAACTGAAACTTTGATTTTGATCGTTTTCAGCCTCAGGTCGCAAATCAGTCTTCTGTCTCTATCTCACTTCATTGTCATCATCATTCAAACCTTAGATTTCCCGCTTGGTTGATTGTGGTGGAAAATCGGGATCGATCTGATAATCGTCGAATGAAAAATCATCATCAGTTTTAGGATTGTCACTAGAAAATATATACAAAATCAAATTTAAAATCTACATTGTACATTAGAGATGTTAAGTTTTTTATTTAGTTTTGTAAATAGGCTATCCCATAAGTTTGAAATGTGCACTCAAAGTCAGTAATTAAAAAAAAACTGTCCAATAAGTACAATATACATTAATTAACGATTAAAAACCGAGTATATTAATTAAAAAAACTACTTATATACCAATTTCAAATGAAAGAAATCTGCAAGAAATCAGAGAACAATGCAATTATTTGGAAAATTCAAATGGCTTTGAAAGCTGAAGGTTGATTTCTTTCACATCTCGTTAAAGTTGTGATTGAAAAAAGTTATGTGAAATAAGGTCATAAGCAGTTGTTTGCCATTTTAATATTGGAATATCTGAAAAATGTAACCATAAGAACCATCTGAGAATTTAAAAGGCTCAAGACATTGAACAAAGTATTGTTTGGTTCCTCAAAGTTAACTAATCATCCAGTGACAATTAATGAGGCAACGTTCGATCAAATAATTTCGTCATTCAATGTAAATTTTAAGCCAACGGTGTCAGCTTTCGGAGAACGTTTTAAATTTTATCCTGCTTCGAAAGGGCCAGCGGAATCTGTTAACGAATGGGCTGTGAGAGTACGATCACTGTCAGTATAGTGCGAATTTTTACACAGATCTGAAAACAGCTGTACGGGATAAATTCATAATGGGTTTCGAGAAGGGTGCGGCAAAAGACAAACTGTTCCTAGAAAAAATAGCGGAGGTGACATTTGAGAGAGCGGTGGAATTTGCCAAGACTGTTGAATGCGTAAGTCATCAACACGAGATTGGAATTAAAGAAGAACCAAATGAAGGAACTTACCGGCTAAGACATATGAAACACCAATATATAAGCGAACATCATCTGAAAGTTCGTGGTCAATAGCAAGCAGAGCAGTGAGGAAACAATAAAGGCGGAAGGCAGTGTGCAGTAAGCGGTTTAAGAAATCACAAGTAAGTCTCATGCAAATATAAAAATTATAGCTGTAGAAAGTGTAATCAAGTAGTAATCATCTTCAGAAAATGTGTTCCTTCAGAACTATTCCCAGTAGCTCCCATTTTAATTATATAAATAATTCAGATCTAAGCCTTTTCCATATTTATTCTAGTTCAGATGGTATGGAGCCAATAAGAATTACAGAGTCCAGTTCTTATGTCTATGGAACTGGATACAGGTGCTGCGAAATCAGTAATCGCTTTAAGTATTTACCGTGAGTACTTTGATACTAACGCATTAAAACCTAATGGTGTATGTGTTATGCCTGTCCATTTTAATAATATTTGCAGAGATTTAGAAATTATGATAATTGAATATGGAGGTCCACCAATGCTGGGCCGTAATTTCATAAAAATGTTCAACATAATTCTCACCAATATTAATTATTTGAGTAATACACAGGCTAGTGATGTTAATAGATTACTTCGGAAATTTAGCGATCTGTTTTTTAATGAATTAGGTAGATCTACAAAGGGTCAGGTCTCTTTGTTATTAAAAGAGAACGCAAATCCTAAGTTTTTCAAACCAAGTTCAATTCCATACGCCCTGAATTTGTGGGGACTACAAAATAACAGTCAACCCGCAGTTAACAACAGTGCAACAGCCATTACCCCGTATCGAAGAAATCTTTGTTAAGCTCCATCTTATCAACGGCTTATCAGCAGTTTGAGCACGATGACGAGTCCAAAAATATGGCAACCATCTCGACAATGTTAAGGTTATATCATTTCACAAGAATGGTTTTTGGGCTAGCCTCAGCCCCGGCAATTTTCCAAAAGAAAATGGACAGCTTGTTTATGAGCATTGAAGGAGGATTTTGTATGACCTCTTGGTTACATGTCCAAATAGGAAGGTTCACATGGAAAGGCTAGAACATTATTATTATTATTATTATTATATCTTTGCTTCGGCCTAAAGCTAAGACAAGTTTTTAGCATCCTGACAAATGCTGGACTTAAGCTATATAAAGAAATATGCGATTTTTTTTTCGAAATCCATAAATTACCTGGGACGTGTCATTGACCAGCATGGGTTATATGTATGTGTAGATAAAGTAAAGGCAATAAGAGCTATACAGAACCCAAGGAATCCAAAAGAAGTCTTTTAAGGAGTTATTAATTTTTACAGAAGGTTTGTACAGAATATTACAACTATTTGTTCTCCATTGCATGAATTACTTAAAAAAAATATGAAGTTTGTTTGGACTGAAGTACACTCAAAGGCGGTTGCTATCAGACAGGGTTTTAGCACACTTTGACCCAAATTTGCAAGCAAAGTTGGCCGTAGATGCCAGCGCAGTGGGGTTGGGGGCCATATTATCCCAAGTTTATTCAAATAGGCTTGAAAGACCAGTAGAATTCGCTTCAAGGAAATTAATTGATTGCGAAAAGAATTATTCCCAGCTTGACAAAGAAGCTGCTGCAATCCTTTACGGAGTGAACAAATTTCATCATTTTCTGCATGGAAGACAGTTCTTATTAGTTACAGACAGAGAATAATGTGGCAGACTATTTATCCTGTTGCCCCAATTTAAAATTGGACGAAAATGGTAAAATGCAAAATTTCTTATATAACAAGTATGTAAAGGAGTTGGATAGGTTGCCAGTGGCATTTGAAGAAGTGGGTAGGGAGACCTCAAGAGATATTGTCTTAAGTAATGTTAAAAAATGCATGCAGTCCAGTTGCACACACAGCAAGGTTGATGAAAGCTTGCGCCCATATTTCCAGTAGTAGTGAGATCCGATTTGAATCAAATTGCTTATTTTGGGGATATAGGATTATAATACCACTTGCATTACAATCAAGAGTCCTTGAGGAATTGCACAGAAGGGCACATGGGCATAAGTAAGATGAAGGCAATGGCAAAGGAGTATTGTTGGTGGCTGGGGCTTGATGCTGATTTCGAAAATGTTACCAAGTAATGTGACCAGTGCTTATTGACGCGTAGTGATCCAAGGAAGAGTGCGTTCATTAATTAGGAGTGGCCCGCGGATCCATGGGACAGGGTGCACATTGATTTTATGGGCCCTTTTATGAAAAAATGGTTCTTAGTAATGGTGGACAGCCATAGTAAATGGCTTGAATGCATACATATGGGAACAAACACAACTAGTAAGGCAACAATAGAAAAAATTAGACCAATATTTTTCCAATTCGGTCTACCTAGAATTTTGGTTTCAGATAATGATACCGGTTTCATTTCCAAAGAATTCAAAAGTTTTTTTAAGTTTAAATGGCATTAAGCATATAACAACCTGTAGGTAATCTAGCAACAAACGGGCAAGAGGAAAACTCCGTAAAAACTATTGAAAATGAGTTTCGTGCTACATGCATTTATCGTTGAGAAAATTATGGACACTGAATTCAACCTGGTGTAACGAATTGCAGAACGATTATTTGGACTGAAGAAAACGCACTTTAAAGTGACAATCGACTATTTACTAACTTATTTTTTTTAACTTATTAATACTTCTACAATGCAAGCTTATTTGCAGAGAGTATATCTCTCTGTATTTTGAAGAGCTTGTCCTGGGTTCTGTTGTCCTGAGAACAGGGCTTCCTGCTCTCTTTGAATGAACAAAGCCTGGCTTGGTCTCTGTGTTGTCATATGATTCGGAATATCAAGCCACAAGTTGTTATGAGGCTTTGGGGGAAACTGTTGTTTTATATGAAGTATTGCAAATCATGTACGAATATTGTGTTTTATATTATTTATAAAGGACTTAAATTTTTTTTTTGTGTATTGATTGAATGTACTCCTATATTAAGTTATATATTTGAATAAAAATGTTTATCGTCAGCACTTTGCTCCATTTAAGTATTTCTTCTTACTCGTGTATCAGGCAAGTATATAATTAGAAACCGAAAAACTTTCCATTATCGGAATGTGTGTCAATGACAACTTACGTTTGAATAACCATATATTTGATGTCGAAAAAAAGCTGCAAAATGTCTAGGTTTCCTCTAGCGATGTATGAAATACTTCTCTCCCTATGATCTGTCCTATATATATATGTATAAGGCAATGATCTACCCAAAATTGGAGTGCAATGCCCATGTCTAGTCAGGTGCTCCTAAAACATCTCTACACCTACTAGATAGGATTCAAAACCGTGCTATAAAACTCATAGATGATACTAATGTCAGTAAGTCAATTTCGAGGGTGTACACCGACGTAATGTCTCCTGCCTCTCTCTATTTTATCGCTATTTTCGCCAACAGTGCTCCATTGAAATCGCAAGTAGCACTTCGCTTCTTTAAACCTTCAGTCGTAACCCTCAGCCCCAATATTGGACGTACGTTAAAATATCGTAACACTATCTTAAGCCGTACAACTGGCTTATGGTATGCCCTGCCGAGCTCTTTATTCCATAGTCATTGTAACATTCAAACATTTAAATCCAACGTACATCGGTACCTCTCTTTTTTTAATCCCAAATTTTCCTTCACCCGCGCTGTGTGCAAACGTTTTTAGAGTACTAATAAAATCTTGAGCTCGCGCTAATTTAATAAAAAGAAAAGCAAACTAATATGTCAAAAAGTATTTGTTCATCGGAATACGGAATAGAATATGGAATTGAAAAAATTCTAAACCGTTTTGGAATATTATTAAAACAATAGAAAATAAAAACAAAGAACTTCCATTTCTAAAAGACCCAACAAGTACATATTTTACAGATTCAGAAGAAGGAAAAGCACTTGCAACTTTCTTTAGCAAAAATCATTTTTTATCTTCTGACTTATGAGATAGAAATACTAATGTATATATATATTAGTAAATAACACCATTCAAGAGCTAACAGCTAATAATTACAAATCCTCAGCTAAAGGTTATGTCAGTGTTGAAGATATCGAATATATTATCGAAGACCTAAGATATATGTAAGTATTGAAATAAAATGCCTAAGAGTAGTATTATGTTTGTAACCTACATTATTAATGAATGCATCAAACTGGAATATTGTCTTGTCTAATATTGAATATTGCATTGCAAAAGTTATTCCAATCATTAAGGCTGCTAAGTCTTCAGAGAATCTTAGCAGTTACAGGCCTCTAAGTTTATTGAGCACCCTTAGCAAAACTTATGAAATACACTAAAAGAAAAAATCACGAATTTGATTGAAGTAAGGAATATACCTATATATCCGAATGAACAGTTCGGCTTTAGACGCTTTCATTGTATATTCTATCAGTGTAAAGGATATGCAAGTCCACTGGAATTTTTTTAATCGACATTAAAAAGGCCTTTGATACAATTTCGTATGACGGACTTATTCATAAAATGATACATTCCTATTTTCCTATATACAATACATCTATAATATAAGATCGTTTGCAATTTTTTGTCTAGTCACTGTTTTAAAGTTATGTCTCCAATTTACATTTCCAGGCAGGTGTCCTCCAATGCTCGGTGCTTGGTCCTGTCTAATATAATTTGTTTACATCAGTCTTTCCGAGTATACTCGTACCAAACTGTGATACAGCCATATTTGCTGATGATACAGCGATATTTTCATCTAATGTATTCGCTCTCGATATTGAGAGAAATCTTAGAAATACCAGAAAATAGTTGGACATACTACTCGTATATTACTATATTACTCAAAATCGAAAATTTAAGTAAACGAAGAAAAAATACAATCTATTTGTTTCTTACTGTTATCTGTTTTGTTTTGCTATCTGTTTTGTTTTCTTACGAATTCCCAATTATAAGTTAATAATTCCAATATTACTTGCCAGTCTTCGGTAAAATATTTAGGAGTGTATTTACTCGCAGATTCGAAATTAACATTCAGTACCCATATTAGCAGCACTTTAAGAAAGTTACAGTTGCAATCAAAATGTTGTACCCATTTATAAACAGAAAGTTGATTGATAATAAAATAATTATTCACAAATTAATATTTCACGCAATCCTGCTCTATGGAAGTGCAATATGGGGAAACTGTGCAATGTGCCACATAGAAGAATTACAAGTTTCGCTTGTGATGCTTAAAATGAAGCATGGCATCATTCAACCTTGGATGTCCACAAAAGAGCAAGTGCTGAATTTATCCTTGATTCTTGCTAGAACTAAGAAATTGAGTGAACGCTACAATTTTGCTAATAACACCCTCATTTTCGCTTTATAAAGATAATTCTGCCATTTATTCTATCTCATCTAATGCACATTATCAACTACTGCATTACATCGTCGACTTTCCCGCAACAATGGAAAATTGCAACGCCTCCTCTGCTACAGACTACAGAACAATAAGCAACTTACCATGATTATCTAAGATCTTCAAGCCGCTGATAGCTAAAAAAATACTAAATCATTTATCATGTAACTCCTTACTAAGTCTTTTTCAATCGGGTTTTGGAGCCAACCACAGGGTTATTCGTCTACGGTCATCATCTTTGAAGACATAAACCAGGATTTTTTATAAAGGTTATGTTAAACTTATTTGTTTAGTAGACTTTTCAAATGCCGTCGACAAGGGTAATCATGAAATTCTCTACTGGAAGCTTAAAATGTGTTTTGGATTTAGAAATAGAGCCGTAAGACTAGTGAGAAGTTAACTAGCCAATAGGGTGTAAAAAGTGGCTAATGGGGACTCTTTGTCTATGTTTAAGCCCATTATGCAAGTGGTCTCTCAAGGCTCTATTCTGTGACCAATTTTATTTTGCGTTTTACAAAGACTTACTTTTGGTCTGCCAACTATTTGCTATTTGTTTGAAAATAATATGCGTTTGCTGACCACCATTCTTCTGTAACATACCCAACTTTATAATAACAATAAATTTGTTTTATTCGCTCTATTAATTAAATTAACGTAACTTACAATATGCTTGATTTTGCTCTTGCTCATCAACTGTATTTTCTATGTTTTGGATACTATGGAATCTCTTTGCACTTTGTAAAATAGTAATTTCTCGTCCTTTTGGATTAGGACCAGCATCGTGAATGGTAAAATAAATACATTTTAATCGAATTTTATTAGACAGTGTTTTTCATCTTTTCATTTCATTTTCTTCGCTTCGTAGCATCGTCGTCGAGTACTACTCGTACATATTATTACCAATTCTTATTTCACATTCGTTATCGTACACTATTATTCACCACTCCATCTAGGTCTCTTGAAAATATTGATTAACTTGTTCGTCTAATTAATGCTGGTCTAAACAACATCTATCAGTGGTCTCTAGTCAATGGCTTGATCATCAATCCTAGTAAGTCAAAGGTCGTACAAATATCGCATACACACTTTGAAATTAATATTATACCCCATCTCTATTTGGGAAATTGTAAACTGGATTTGGTTGTGTCTGTCACGAGTCTTGGATTTGTTCTAAATCGCAATCTATCTGGCTACAATCACGTAAATATGGTTGCCAGCAGGGCCGGTTCGATGAACTTTGGCGCCCGGTGCAGAATAATAAAAGCGCCCCTTAAAAATGTAGATTTAAACAATATGAGTAAATTTTAAAACGATCGCAAAATCGTAAATATTTAATTATGTACATATGTATACATTTCCACATCACCCAAGGATGTAGAATACCAATGCGTTTTATTTTTTGTGTTTTCCCCAGTAGGTCTATTCCTCTATACATATAAATACAAATCAAAAAAGTTCAGATAAGGTTTACTTGTTAAATATTTCATGCATTAGAAATAACCAAAAAAATCAAAAACGAAAAAAATTTTTAGGAACTAATAAATATAAATAAAAAAAAACATAAACTAAAGAACTAAAGTTAGGTATTTCCATAGGCAAGAAAATTTAAAATTGAAAAGAGTGTTGCCTTATGGTGCCTTGAAAATGATCTTACTGGCCTTTATTTTGGCAAAACCTTCCACTAGAAAATTACTAAGTATCAAGCTCCGACATAATTTCTTTTTCAATAGATATGGTTGCTAAAGATACCAATCGTTCCTACGACATTGAAGAATGTAAGAAATTTTTTATAATCTTAAGTTTGGAAAATGAACGTTCTCCTGATGCTACAGTAATTCGTAAAATTAAAACTATTCTTAGGGCTATAATAGTATTTGGAAAAAGATTCTTAATATTTCTGTGAATAAAATCAAAATGTCTATCGCGGAATCATTTTCATTAATCAAAGTTGACAATATGATGATTTCTCAATAAAATTCTGAGCCACTTAAATCGAAACTGCCATTATAAGTTACAATTTTTTGTAATTTGGAATAGTCTTCAGCTGAAAGTAAAGTTGGATTTGATTTGAGCTGTGCAATATTATATACACATTGATATAATTCATTGTGCACTTTTATATGCTAAATCTTTCAGAAATTTATGAAATGGCTTGATCTAAAACTATAAAATTAAATTCTACCTTAAATCTGTCTTACGGTTCTATAATGAGCTTATCTCTTCCTTCGTAGGAAAACCGAGTTGCCCTTTTTCGGGACCGCAAGACTGCGATAACTGGAAAAGTGCAAGGAACATCTAGATCAACAGCTATGATCCTAGCTACCTCTAAAAGCAAGGAGAATTTGTCATAATTTCTCAATTCTATGAGAAATTGTTTTGTTGAACACAAAATCTCACCTGCCAGCTTGAAGCACATAACCCGTTCTTGAATGAACTTACTAGCAATATTAATCTGAAATTGTGTGCCAAACTACAGTACAGCAAATAATCTAAAATCAGTCACTTCGCCGCCAAGTGACTGGGCCATATTTTTGGATTTAGGGTCGCCAGTTTGTGATAGTTCAACAAGGGCTTCATAAACTTCTCCTAAGTATAGGTACAATAGGCTGATAGCATCTATTCTGTCTCCAATCTGGTCGTACATAGGGGTCTTAGTGCCAAACTTATAAGATGTTTTTTTTTCAGTTAGTTTAGTTTAGTTTTAAATGCATTTTATTTATTTAATCATTAACTCTTACATACTAACAAAAAATGCTTAAATGCTAGCTTACAATTACTTAACACTCTTATACTAACTTACTGGCCCCACACGGGCACTCTAGATTACTCTAAATTCGTATATCTATGTCTTTCGACTTCATTTACATTTTATTTAGAATGTATGTTTTGTATACTTAGGGCTAAGAAAAAATTGTTAACAAAAAACTTAGCCTATGGATGTAATTTTTTATTTTTTATAAAAACTTAATATCTAACTTAAAACAAACCTCAGTCTACCTAATCCTACATACACAATACACGCATACACACACATAGACATTATACACAATTATATACATATTTTAGTATATAATTTTGTATATACTATACTTTTGTATATACTAATTTATGTATATATTTTTAAAGTGCTAACCTAAACCTATATAAGCCGGTCATCGCTATTCACAGAGCAAATAGATTGGTCAGCTCTGCCTCATTAGTGAGGCTGGTCCGCAATTGACGGAAACGACGACGAAACATCTTCTCCATCATTCAACCACAAGAAATGCTAGTGCTGCCGAACGACATCTTTCTTATCGCTATTCCCCACCTCCCTACTGAACCTGAGACGATCCACACTGCCGTGTGCGACGTCTCTGCCGTAGTTGAGTCGCCTGTCCCCAACTGTCCGAGCGACATGGAAGATTAACGGAACCGCTGAACTATCCTGGATCAACCCTATCTGATGCAGGTAGAGGAATGCTTCCGGTGGAACGAAGCCGTCAGAGCGCCACTCCAGTGGTAAAGGTAATTGGGGTAGTAAGCCCCAGATATCAGGTTATTCGTCGAGGTCATTGTTCTTGCAATGTGCCTTCGAGTCAGCTTAATTACGAATTTGTCTACTCGTATTAGGTTCGCCCTGTTATAAAGGACCTCATTAGGATAAAATGTTCTGTACTTCGACTCTGGTGTTCTGTACAAGCGAAGACAAGCCCTAAGGCAAGCCCTCTCAAACACCCGAATCTTTTCCATTAAGCTTGCTCGTACATTGAACCACACGGGACACCCAAATACCAGCATGGGCCTGATAAGGGCCATGTAGCAGATTACCTTGTTGCGGTAAACTTTCCCGCAACAAGTTTGGCTCTCGTTTTCCCTTGCAAGTCCCTTCGGTCCCTCTTTTCGTTGAGTGGGAACACCGAGCTCTGGCGGAGGTGGAGGGCAGCCATGGTCCCATCAGCCAGTGGCCCACCAATCCCAGACCTCGGAAAACAACCCACATAGGTTCACCGGAAGAACCCCAGGGTGCGACAGGAGGTCCACCAGGAACACCGTTGTCGGAGCCCATAGATAGACGGGAGACTCGCAACGGGCAGCATCAGACAGGACGTCTGAAAGTCGCCGACGGGTGGGGACGGACGGTCCTTTTTAATCCAGACACCCCAACACGATGATGACGGGTGGGGGAAGACGATCCCTGGAACAAACACCCCAACGAAAGCCAACAACATGAGGCTTAAGGAACACCCCATATTGCTACCGATGTGGGTGCGGATACAGGCATCACATCACACAACCGATGTGGATGCAGCTAGATGGAGCTAGCACCAACCCAAGGGAACGATGGGTGAAGAGACGACGATCTCTTTTATAGTAACACCCCAACGAGGGAGCAACGAAGGAGCAACAGTGGTGTGCGGGCGGACGGCCAGTATAATCGGGCACACCCCAACGACGTACCAGCTTTAAAAGCTAGGTTCGATGGGTGAAGGGATGACGACCCCTTTTTAAGCCAGCACCCCACCGATGGAGCACCGAAGGAGCAGCAGAGGCGTGTAGGCGGACGGCCAAGTAATAAGACCGCCTCCACCGAGGGAACTAGAAAACATAAATGCAAAACCAGCAGCAACCAACAACAACCAACAAATAACGATTGTACCAAAACAAAAAAGTACAAACTGGCAGAGAGGCCAGAGGGCAGAAGGGCCCAATGACAAAAAAAAAATAAATAAATAATTGTAAGGAGTGACACGCTATTTGTCAGTCCCCACCCCCCAAATCTGAACGCCGATCCACCGGAGTAGGTAGGGACCCGGGAAAAAAAAAAAAATATAAAAACTTAAAGTTGCACAGGCACTATACTTGGCTTTTGTGAGGGGCGGCGATCCAACGGATGGTTGGATTGAGATACAATCCCTTCTGGATTGTATCTATATTCTTTTCCTTCCGTCCCAACACTTCAGCTACCATTCCATCGCATTTCCTTTCTCCTTCGCGGGCGTTTTAAATTTTATTAGAGTAATCCGATGGGGGGAAAATTACCCGGCGATCAGAAAGGAAAGAAACTCTGCTTTTCGCAATTTCTTTTGTAGAACCTAAGAGTAGGCAACAGCTAGGATCCACAGCTTCCACAAACTCGCTCAGTGGAGTTCCCAGTCATTACTGGAAGTGGGAGCGAACTCCGAGACTGAGGAGTTTAGTATGAATGTTGAAAATTGTATGTGTGAGAGGCCTAGTCGGACACGGGGGCACACACTAGCAGAGGTTGCTAGTGTGGTTGCTAGAAATCCCGTCGTTGGGTCCACTACGGCTGAATGGATGCTAGAGAGAATGTGCGTGTGAATGTGTGTGTGTGTGTCTGGCGGGAGCTGTGGATCGTAGAAGATCTATGAGACACTTTTTGAAAGACCAGCGAGTAGAGAGGGTCAATCTCAAGTTTTTTTTTTTTTGATTGCGGAATTTTTTTTTGTACTGCGAAGAGCAGAGTCTTTTTCTTTTTTTTTGTTTTGCGAATTGCGAATTGCGAATTGCGTAAAGCAATTCTGTCGGTTTTTTTTTGAGTAGAGTAGACTTGTTTTTGAACTAAAGTCGCGAAAAAAAAGTTTTTTTTAAAACTAACACACGAGGACATACAACAAAAGGGAAAGGAGGAAGGAAAGAAAGGATAGTGGGCAGGAGTAGCGGGACGGAAGATCGTGCCAGAAAGGGGCATAGGCCGCTAGGATATACCAGCTAAGTATAGTGTAGTGCAGTGGAAAAAAAAAAAAAAAAAAAAAATAAAAAATTAAATAGATAATTTACACGCGTTTTTTTTGTGTTGCAAGTTGAGACTCCGGTGGGCCGCGCGTGCGAAAATTCCCGAGAAAAGACGGGACACGCGACCCGTTAGAATACGTTTTTGTTGTTTCGGGACTTAAGGAATAGCGGGTCACTCCACCGACGAGTGTACCGCTAAGCCAATTAAAAATAAATCGTCGAGCTCCAACGGAGCCGTTATAACGTGGTAAAATTGTTGGTTTTATTTTCTTTTTTTTTTTTGTCGGGGAAGTTTTTCTCTTTTCTTTTGTAAAAAGGTTTCGTGATTCCAACGAAAAAAAATCACGTGGCGCCCATTTTTATTTTTTTTTGTCTTCATTTCGCCCAGGGTTAGCTGCCGTTAACGCGCTACCTGGTAGAACCCACAGCTGGGATAGCGGGATCCCAGCGAGAATAAAGTGCTATCGTTTGGTTCGGGGCATCGCCGTATCGGTGCCGGGAATCTAACATAGCAACCTTTACCCTCGCATCGAGTTGGCTGCTATAAAACAGTCTCTTTGTAAGGGCAAAAGCGCCTTTAGCTCTGGCCAGAGCAGCATCTACATTTTTCCCAAAATACAGAAACTGATCTAGCCAGATGACAAGGTATCTGACTACATTTCGACAGGCAGGAGGCTGTCCATGCTGTCCAATAATCGAGAACTTTCGCCAATTTTTTCTGGTATCCCTAGAGGCTCCAGACAACGGCATCCTAAAAAGAATGGTTTCCGACTTTTGAAAGTTGATTTTCAACTTCCAGTCATCGCAAAATCGTCTTATCTTGTCGAAGTTACGCTGCAAGAGAGTATTAATGACCTCGATTTTTGGGCCTGTTCTGTACGCTACCAAATCGTCTGCGTACGCAATAGTATGGGGAAGTTATCAAATCGCTTGTATAAATGTTAAATAGGATCGGCGAATTGACCGCGCGTTGCTGAAGACCATTTTTAATTTGAAATATTCTGAGAGAAGTCACATCGCCATTCTTCACGATGAACTGTCTGTTGTCTAGCATATTATAAAGAATGTACAAGAGAGGTTTACTGATCCCCAGCCTAGTCAGCTTATAGAAAAGATCCTCTAACCATACGGTGTCGAAGGCCTTCTCCAAGTCAACAAGGCAGGTACCAGTGCACTGTTTCTTGCCTTTGTTCCATTGGATATCTTACACCAGTTTAGACGCGGCATGTGAGATATCATGTCCCGCCTTAAAATCGAATTGATTATCCGAAACTATATGTTTGTCTTCAACTCACCTAGACAGAGCTCTATTGATTACCTTTTCAAAAACCTTACTGATATTCGGAAGGAGACTTATCGACCGGAGATTCGCCGGATTGGATATATCCTTTCCCTTTTTGGGGATAGGTTGAACCACCGCCGTTTTCCAATGCGCTGGATAATGTGCATTATTCATTGCATTATTAAACAGGGTGGTGTAAATGTCCACCGCTTCTAGAGGAAGATGTCGAAGCACGATGTTCGGAATACCATCGGTCCCCACTGATTTCTTAGCCCTGATTGTGTCGAAGGTCTCATGGAGTTCTTCCTTCGAAATGAATGGGGGTAGGTCACCCTCTCTGGCAATGACATTATTGGCCATATTTTCGTCGCTAAACCGGGTGAAACCAGAGCCCTCGGATCGCCAGTTCCCTATTTCATTTCGAATGCAGAAGTCGTGCACCAAAACGCGATTGTCCAGGTCGTAATTAGGGCCAATTGTATCAGTGGCCTTGTATACTTCCTGGAAAGTCGCTCCTATGTCCTCAACCTTCTCCTGTGGATCCTCAATCACAAAAAAGTCGTCATCATCAGCGGCCTCATTTGGATCAATGCCTGCTATTGTCAGTAACCGTTCGTTGTCTGTCGTCCGTGCTATTTTAACACTGAAGGTCGTTTTGATTTTGTCTCCGAAATAGTTTATGTATTTGCGGAAACATATTCGGGTTGCTGGTGTTTACAGCCCGAACCTTGTTGTTCCAATACAAACTTACAGAAATTCTGTAATTCTCTTTTATTAGCGTTTGAATATTTTTAATCGACGACTTCAGTGTCCTAATCTCCGGGTCTTGTCTGTCAGTTTACTGTCTGTACAAGTTTTTAAGTCTTGTCAGAAGTCTACTTTTCTGTCGGTGCAGTACGTCAATAGTAGGATTGCGGAACAGGTCTTCGTTAGTCGTGCGTCGATACCGCGGTATTGTAGTGTCCATAGTTTTTTTAATTGTCTCGTCCATTTTTTTTAGGTAATTGTCGATCTCCTCGTTTGACAAATTCCTATTGGACGGTGGGTGGAGCGTGTTCGAGGAGAGCGCTCTTGTCGAGGTTGCGGAGAAGCGTGTCCATCAAGTCTTACTGTAGTTGTAAGAATATCTTTCGACAAACTCCTCCAATTCCGCAATTTCGTTGGGAACTGTAATTTCGGTGCTAAAACCGCAATGGTCGCTGTCATACACGAATGTGCGCAGACAGTTTAATGTTTGTAAATTCGTACCTGTCAGTCGTATACGTTTGTCGTACAGCAGTAGATCCAAATAAGAACCGCCTCTGGGAAGCGATGGGTTATCCTTCGCTTTAAGACCGGGTCTGCACATGACATGATGCTGACACCACCAGTTGAGTAGTAGGTTCCCTCTAGTATTTGGCAAATTATTTCCCCAATCTCTGTGTTTAGCGTTGAAATCCCCGCTGATTATAAAATAATTCTCCCCCGATTCCAGCCTCAGGAGTCGAAAAAGCGTGTCGAGCTCTGTAATGAATAGGGTGGATTGTGAAACCTCAGGTGCATAAAGAGACGCCAAGTACAGCCGCTTTCCACTGCACCACCCGGAACATGGGCAACACTCCCTTGTACACTCTGTGAAATTGTATACCTTCTTTAATGAAGATCGCGACACCGCCTTCACATTTGGATCTGGCCGATTTCTTCTTCTAACAATATAATTATTGTTTTCCAGTTTGTGCTTATCGGTTAGCTTGGTTTCGCTAGCGAAAAGCACATCAGGAGTTTGGTCTTGTAGCAATTTAAACATCGCGGCTCTTCGTTCGATCCTAATCAGTGAATTAACATTCACCGCAAGGACCTTCAAAATTTGCTCCACCATGTGCGTACCCATTACGACATGTGTTGCGTTAGGCCCGGCTGCAGCGCGTAGATCTGGTCCATCTGCTTGGCCTGCTTTTGCACCTGTTTTTGCAGCTGAGCCATTTGCCCTTGGATTGCGAGCAAGATGGCCAGCATGTTAGGTGCAGTTTCCGTTGTTCTCGGCAATGGCGCCGGAGAAGCAACAGTCGCTTGCTGTACCGTAGCCCCCTCGCTGACGCCATTTGGGCGTAGGAAATGTGAGATGTGACGGCTGGTGTTTGAAACCTAACAGGTGAACGTTTGACCTCCACCTTCTGCTGCCGAGCCAGTTTTGCTTTTTTAATGTCAGCGAACTTAGGACAACCCCGATAGTTTGCGGTGTGTCCCACGTTCCCACATAATACGCACGAGAGCTGCGACCTATCGGATGCTCCGTCAACACCCAGAGCACACTCCTCGGAACTGTGGTTCTTTGCGCACTTCACACATCGAGGCTGCATTTGGCAGTTCGGCGCGGCGTGCCCGAACCTCTGGAAGCGAACGCATTGTATAATACCTTCGCTCCTTTTTAGTTTTCCTCAGTGAACCACCTGGTAGTCTAAGACATTTATACTCCTTAGACTATCCAGACGGCTTTCGGGACCGAGCTGCACCAGGAAGAACGGCAAACTCCGTTTCCCCCGCCTGCCTCTAGCTGTGGTAAATGGCTTTACCCCCACAAACTTGAGTCCTTCGTACTCCTTCTCTTTGAATAGTGCCAGGATCTCCTCAGGATCAGAAGACGGTTCCAACCCCTGCAGCAGCATCGGTTGCCGCTTTTCGCACTTTGGTGTGAATGAGTAGTGCTCCGTCGTCGTTTCCTTTAGGAGCTTTTCACTTTCGCATAGCCCTCCACTGTATTACAGTGGATGGCATGACGATCGTTCCCCAATCTCTTAATGTTAAGATTGTTACCAATGACCAACTTACACAGGTCCTTGGTTGCACTTACCTCTAATTTATAGGTATTTATAGGAGGTAACTTCTCCTTCTCCTGCTCCTCCTTTTGTTGTTGTTGTTGTTGTTGGTGGTGGTGTTGCTGCTACTGCTTTTTTTCAGCTGCTGTGGTTTCAGGTGTTGTTTTTGTAGCTGTTGCTGTATCTGCTGCTTCTGTTGTTTCTGCTGCTGCTGTTTTGTTTGCTGCAGTTGTTGTTTCTGCTGCTGCTGGTTTTGTTGTTGGGAGCTCGCTACTTCTAGTTGCTCCCTCTGCCTGCATGCTGCTTGTTTTTGCTTAATAGCAAACAGTTTTTGTTCCAGCTTTTGTATGCTGCTGTTTATGTCATTTATTTGCTCATCCTTATCTTCCGACTCGGATGCCGCTAGAGAGGCAAAGTTGTTATTGCTCCCTTCATAATGAATCTCATCAGCCGTTAAAACGGCATTTATTCGGCATGTGAGATTAGGAGGGGTTTTTAAACTCCTCCTCCTTTTAATGGCTTTCGCCACGGCACCGGCAACACTATTTTTGCCTTTCCCACTCCCGTTATGGGAAGAGCGGAGCGCTCTCCGCCATCCATAACGTGATATACTTAATTGGTTTTTGTATTTGTATTTATACTGCATCAATCGCCTTCTGTTTGCTCCTACACTCACCACCTGACAGTTTTTTCTTTCCTGAATACATTTCTGAGTCCCGACCACAAGGCAACACCATTTTTGAAAATATTTCTTAACCGACTTGACTCAGTTGTATACAGGAACTTTTTTTACACTTTACAAATAAATAATTACAAAAAAGAGACAATCTATTTACATATTATTTTAAGACTGACTGGGTTTTCTAAATTCTCAAAATTAAAGCACAATTCCAAAATTACGTATCCAAAAACAAATCTGTGCAAAAAAAAACATGCTCTGACATACTTAACATAGAAATTACAGATTTATTAACTGTGGGTTTTTAAAAAAATAAAATTTTATTTTACTGTTCTTTATGAGATCTAACTTAGAACTACTCGTAACTTAACATTTTCAATTATACCTAACTCGTAGCATTCCCATGCACTCGTCGCTTGCTTGGTCAGCAACGAATGTTTTCTGGAGTTTCAGGTGTCGCCCTGGAATTCTGCATATGACACCTTGCACACGCTTGATGTTTCTTGCTGGTGGGAACGATGACACGAGATACCTGCATTTTCAGGTTCATGTAAATGCAAATGTTGGATGTTGTCTCATGGGTATCTTATCACGCGTTGTTTGCATGATGAAATCTTTGTGGTGTTAACTCCTCCGCCCTTAAAATCGAACGTCCTCGTGAGATGTTGTTGACTTTACTAGATTAGGAATGTCTTTTATGCCAATGATGGTTGATGCTGGCTTTTCAATAGTCAAAACCGTGTCTCTAATTGTGTTATGGCTTCTTTTATTTGGCCTTTTGCATGCGAATATGATGATGGCTAAAACGCTTATTATTAGAAGGATGTTAACTGACAGGTTGATTTCATGTTTTGTTTCCAATAAGTTAATTTTGTTGGTTCGGTTGACGTATAATTCTTTGATCATCTCAAGCGATAGAACTTCTTCTATTTTGTCCGGTCTATGTGATGGTTGCAAAATTGCCGGAAGGGGTTGGTATTTCGTAACTTCTCGAGCCACTATTGTTCTTCCGTTGACCTCAATCGTACTATTGAAGTGTTTGATGATGAAATTACCTTTCAGCAAAACAGTCTCGTTGTTAATGAGGACTGGACCATTAAATTGATTCAAAAGCAAGATTCCTGGTGAGAATTCTTCCACTTCTGGGACGTGTTCATTGTTGGCGATAGCGCAATTGGCTTTCTGGCTTCTTGTAAGCATTGGGATACACAACGAGTTTTTTAAACTAACTATGTTATTATCGTTACAGATTGCTAAATTGTTATAAGTTTTACATTTCTTGGAAATACCATATATATCATTCTTACATTCTAATATTGAATCATAGTTTATCTTAGTTATTACTTTATTTATTTTGACAGGCTTAAGTACTGATAGGTTACAAGTTTCTTCATTGGTAGTTGGAAACCTTAAAATATATATAATATTCTTATTATTTGAAGCTATTTTCACTTCTGCAAATTCTAATGCCTCATCTATATTAATATATGGAATATTTTTCGCTTTAAACAGTGTTTCGGTAATATTTATTTCTGTATTAGATAAGATAAAAGAGTTTACTATATTTACTTTCGCCCAGTGAATGACGTATGCTGCGTTTACTAATTCTTCTTTAATTACATCTAATTTATACTTAATTTTCATAATTGTTTCAGTGTCACTTTCTTCTTTTTCTTTAAAGATCTTAATTATATTATTCGTTATATTCGTTAATTCATTAATTTTATCTATAGCCAATTTGTTATTTATAACTTGTTTATTGTTGTTTCTTAATACATTATTAATCTTACTTGTAACTACTTCGTAGTCGTGGTGGTCCGGATTACCCGCGATCCACTTCCACGCACTACCTATGAAATCTAGTGATCTCTTACTTTTATTATTAATTCTTAGTCTAGATACATGTGTTTTTATTTGTGAAATTTCATAGGAAAGAATGGGATACAGGGTATGGCTTTTGGGAATAGATGATTCTAGCGTAACTTCTAGTCTTTCAATTGTTGTCTCATAAGCTTCTATTTCGATCAGGTGGATCTTAAATGACCCGTTTTGTAGTTTCGCGCGACCTGCGTTGATCTTTATCACTCGTGAATTGGAGTAGTCCAATATCTGTGCCTCTGCGTTGGCAGAGTAACCTATTAAAAATGTTTAAGTTTTTATCAGACTTTTATGAACAATTCTTCCGGATTGAGTTTTAATTGTTGAATTTCGGTTTTCAGCTACGATTTCTTGTTTATATCTGGGGTTAAGCTTATTACCTATTCTTTTGTTTGTTTTGACATATATGGTTTCACCTACAAAATAAATTTTTAAAGAATGTTTCTTCCTATTGTGGTAATCAAGGTCAGTTTGTTGCTTAGTTTTTATTTTCTAATATGTCAATGGGTTTTCTGTTTGTAGTCGAATGTATGGATTGATTGTATTCATAAATGCTTCTGTATAGTAATTCAGAAAAAGAGCTATGGACGTTATCTGTTTTAAGGCACCGCATTAATTCCGAGAGTGTCGAATGGAATCTTTCGACTTGCCCATTTGAAGAACTAATGTAAGGTGGTGCTTTAAAGACATTTATATTGAACATGTTTTCCATCATGAAAGTAATAGATCTAGAGCCTAATGATTTTTCATTGTCTATAACTATAGTTTGCGGGACACCAAAAGCTAATATCAGTCCTCTTAGTGGTTCTTTTATATCCTCTGATGCTCTTGATTTTATTGTTTTGGCTAGGGCATATTTTGAAAATTTGTCTATGGCAGTTAAAATGTCCTGTTTTTCAGTAAAGTAAATATCTATGTGTATGATTTGCCCAGGGTATTCAGGAATGGGGGTTGGTTGTAGCTCGGGTTTATTCGGATGTCTGTCGTATTTATGTTCTTTACAAACTCTGCATAATTTGGTATTTTTTTCTATTTTACTTTTCATATGGGGGAAATAAAAATTTTGTAAAATTTGGGTTTTGTTCTCGCGAGCATTGCGATGAGCGCGATTGTGTTCTTTTATTATTCTTCTTCCTGTAAGCTTTCGTCAGTGAGGTCAGTAACTATTTTTCCAGCGAAATGCGTTCGGTATTGCCTAAAATGTGCTGGGCATATTTCCTGTATAAGACCTAAAATTCCTTCTTCAGTTTTGATAGCATTGGTAACCGATGGATTATCTTATAAGAATGTTTATTAACTTTTCCTGAGTGTAGTTTGTCTCTGTTACAATGTGTCTGTGATAAGTTTGGAAAACTATTTGAAATTCATATGCTGAAGTTTCTCCTAGGTTAGGTTAGGTTAGGTAAGAGTGGCTGTTGGAAATACCAACCCACTTAGGCCTATTGGCCCATTGTGATGCCACGTGGATCTATGATCTTCTTACTACTGGAACCAGTTTGAGCTTTTAATAAAGCGTAGGAGACTGTTAACGTCTATTTTTTCTAGATCGTTTAGGTCGTTGTAGAAGAAAGCTCCTAGGTGAAGCTTCCTTCTCTGAGAGAGAGCTGGGCATGTGCAGAGTAGGTGGGGGATTGTCTCCTCCTCTTCCTCGTCCATGCAGCTTCTACAAAAATCGTTAGTAAAAGCGCCAAGCCTTCTTGCGTGCTTGCCTATGAGGCAGTGTCCGGTAATGACACCTATTATGGCGCTGAGATGTTTCCTTTCTAAGAGGATCAGACACTTAGATCGACTCAGATCCAGCTTTGGCCAGATCTGTTTTGTCGCTAGACATGTTTGTCCAGCAGTCCACCTAAGGTCCGTACTTTTATTGGCATCTAGCTTTAGTGTTAGTTTGCACGTAGCGATTGGTATACCTATACTACCTTTGTCTGGTAGGATAGGTAGAGTGGTTCCAATTTTGGCGAGTTCATCGGCTCTGCAGTTCCCTGGAATGTCTCTGTGGCCCGGCACCCAACAGAGGTGAATGTTGAACTGCTCTGCCATCTCCATGAGAGATGATCGGCATTCAAGGGCAGTTTTAGAACACAATGAGACCGAGTCCAGGGATTTGATGGCGGCCTGACTATCCGAAAATATGCGGATATCCTTTGCAGATATCACGTTTTTCTTCAGCCAGGACAGAGCTTCTTTAATCGCCAAAATTTCCGCCTGGAACACGCTACAGTGATTTGGAAGGCGGAAAGAGAGGCTTAGGTTAAGCTTATCTGAGAAAACACCGCCACCAACTCCGCTGTCGGTTTTAGATCCATCTGTGTAGAGATGGATTGACTTGTCCTCCATGAAAGCATCCTCCTCCCAGAATGATCTAGAGGGGAAGCTTACATGGAAGTTTTTGTCAAACCAAAGTTCAGGTATGGTGTAATCGGTGTTCTCTGTGAGGATTCCTAATGTATTAAGAATGTTGGCGTGGCCAAATGAATTATTTGTCCACTGTTTGGTCGCTTTAAGGCGAATAGCTGCAGTCGCAGCTACTTGCTTGCTAAAAATGTCGAGGGGTGTCAAGTGAAGCAGAATATCTAATGCCGCAGAGGGGGTAGACCGCAAGGCTCCGCTTGTGCATAGACATGCTGTTCTTTGGACTCTGCTTAGTTTAGTGCAGTTGACTGCATTTTCCAAGGCCGTCCACCAGACAACCACCCCGTAAGTGAGTATCGGTCTTATGACCGATATGTATAGCCAGTGGGTTATGCGAGGTTGAAGGCCCCATTTGTTCCCAATGGCTTTCTTGCAAGAGAATAAAGCTATTGTAGCTTTATTGACTCTTTCTTGAATGTTAGGTTTCCAGTTTAGTTTCCTGTCAAAAATCAGACCCAGATATTTTGCTGTATCGGAGAAAGCTAAACTGGTACCGTTTATTGAAGGAGGGTCTATGATTGGAATTTTATATTTCCTAGAAAAGAGGACAAGATCAGTTTTATGGGGGTTTATTCCCAATCCACAGCGATCTGCCCAGCAGGTTAATCTGTTAAGATTTACTTGGAGGAGTTCTTTAATGGTATTTAAATGTTTTCCTGAGACGGCTATGGCAACGTCATCCGCATAGGCAATCACTCTGCTACCCCCCGCTTCCAGGTATATCAGTAGTTCGTTAACCACTAAGTTCCAAAGAAGGGGGGAGAGGACACCGCCTTGCGGCGTACCCCTACTGACATATCTTTTAGCAGAAGTCTCACCCAGTTTGGAGTTGATTATCCTGCTTGTCAGCATTAGATTAATCAGCTCCCCAAGTGAGTCGTCTACCTGCAGAGTTGACAACGCAGTCGTGATTGCGGATGTGTTGACGTTGTTAAAGGCGCCCTCTATGTCCAGGAAAGCAACCATTGTGTACTCCTTATATTGTAGGGATCGTTCGATGTGGCTAGTCAGAGAGTGCAAAGCCGTTTCCACCGACTTTCCTTTACAGTAGGCATGTTGAGCCGTAGACAGAAGTCTTGGATCAACTTTAGCTCGAATATGGATATCAATCAGTCGTTCTAAAGTTTTCAGAAGGAATGACGATAGACTTATGGGTCTGAGGTCCTTTGGGACCACATGAGAACATTTTCCAGCTTTGGGAATGAATACTACATTGACTTCTCTCCATAACAGTGGAATGTGGATAAGTTCTACACAGCTCCTCATAATATTTTCCAACACTGGTAGAATAATATCTGAGGATCTCTGTAGCTCGGCAGGTATAATACCGTCCGGACCAGCAGACTTGTATGGTTTGAAGCTATGTAGTGCCCAGAGCAGTTTGTCTCTCGTAATCAGACTATGAATTTTGGTCACGGTTGCAGTAGGCTTGTTTGGGCTGCTACTGGCCGCGAGTTGGGAGCTACCTGGAAAGTGGGTGTCCAGAAGCAGGTTGAGTGATTCATCACTTGAGGTTGTCCAAGAGCCATCGGTTTTTTTCAAACAGCTGGGCATCATAGGATTTGTGGAGAGGATTTTTCTTAGCCGCGAAGCCTTAGAGGTTTCTGTGATTTTGTCACAGAATGACCTCCAGGATTGTCGCTTTGCCTTCCTCAGTTCTTTTTTGTATAATTTGAGGGATTCTTTATATGAGTCCCAGTCGGTCACTTTTCTTGTGCTTTTTGCTGCGTTGAAAAGTTTTCTGCATGTGTTTCTGAGCAGTCCTAGTGCCGATGTCCACCAGTGTGGCTTTTTCTTGCCTCTTGGTTGAATAAGAGGGCAGGAAGCGGCCATAGCCTTATTGAGAGTCAGAGTAAATTCCCTGACTTTCATGTCGAGCTCATTGGTGTCACGCGGGGGACTTGATAGTTTGGAGGATATCGTTTCCGATAGGATTCCTCTATATTTTGTCCAATCAGTTTTCCGGTAGTTCCGGAAAGTTGGTTGGAGAGGGGGAGCATCACTCAGACTGAATTGGATGTACCTATGGTCCGAAAAGGAGTGTTCAGACGATACCATCCAGTTTGTTAGCCTTTGGGTGATGCTGTCGGAGACAAGAGTAATGTCTAAAACTTCTTGTCGGTTTTTTGTTATGAAAGTGGGCTCATTGCCAATATTGCAAATTAAGAGGTTAGTACTTAAAATATAGTCTAAAAGTGACTCACCTCTATCATTGATGTCGGTACTGCCCCATACCGTATGATGTGCGTTGGCGTCACATCCGATTATGAGGCCAGTTTTTTGCCTTCCCGCTTCCAGTACCACCCTTTCTAGGTTATCACCAGGGAGAGGGCCCACTTGGTCGTGGCCAAGGTAAGCCGATGCCAGCCAGTATGAGCCTTTGGCAGTTTCTAATCTGGCAACGGTTAGGTCGGGGTCACTGAGGTTGGGAAGTAGAAATACATTAAGGCTACGTTTCACTAATATACAAGTTCTAATCTTACCTTTGTCTCTTGTATAGAGCGGAACGTATGAGGGTGTCCTAAGTCCACGAACCACGCCTTCTGCAATCCATGGTTCCTGGATTAGAATAATATCTTCTGCGCTTTTGGAAAGACGCAGAATGAGTGTGGCCGAAGCCTTTTTTGAGTGGTGGAGATTAATCTGGAGAAACCGTATCATTGCTACAGTCTTCCAGAGTCGCCTCCACCACGGTGTTGTTGAGGTCCTCCGATTCTGAAGATGTGCCCAAGAGCTCATCTTCAATCTCTGATCGTGTAGAACCTCTATTTGTTTCGCCATCGGTTTCCATTTCCGACAATGTGTCAGAATCGGAGACCGACGGCTTTGTAGTCACCTCGGACAGATTGGAGTCATCGCTATCCAATTCTGGAAAGGATATCGATGCTCCAAGATCCACGGTTGTGATGTCAGGTGTTAAAGGAGGAGGAGGTTGCTTATCAGCATCCAACTCATCCTTTTTGTACACCCTTAAATGAATGGACTCGAATCCAAACCGAATCATGCCTTTCGTCTGCGCCAGAGGATTAAGGGATTCCTTATTGATCACAATTAACGCGCATCTATAAGAACCCCTTAGTTCCTCCAGTTTCGCGACTTTCCAGTCATGAGTCGGGTTGCTGAGCCGGATGATTTCCAGGATATTTTCTGGAGAGGAGGGTTCGGCTGGAATCCAGGTACGAGTTCGAGGTCTACTAGGAATGTCTTCCTTAGATACGACCTCGAGTTTTGCACCTGGCCAAACCTCTCCTAAACCATCGATGGCCTTGGTGAAGAGATCGAGAGATCTCTGGTCGGAGCAAGCGATGAGCTTGACATGGCCTTGGTGCCAGCCAGCGTCGCTTGTGATAGGAGGTGGTCCTGGGTTCTCCCGCATGATGGCCAAGAAGTTGCTGGAGAGCTTCAACTTGACCAATTGCCACCGTTCCGGTGTAATGGAACCGTCGGTATCGCTTCTATCGATCACCGCGATCACCAATGCGTCCTTTAGGACTTCGTTATAAGACTTCAGAGATCTGCTGTTGGATGGCCCAGGGGTTGTGGAACTGTGAATTTTGGGCCTCTTGGAAACCGATACGGTTTCCTCCAACGATCTCTGACGCTTAGAGGAGTCTTTTGACATTTTGTGAGCAATGGAAGCAGTGGGAAATCCGTCTTTTAGGATGTTTTTAGCCCACTCAACCTTGCTCTTTATTTCCGCACTTCTCTCAACCTCCGGAATGGATCCGTAGGTTTTGATAATGCGTGAAGCATTTCGGCGTCTTATGTAGAGCGCCTTAGATGGAGCTTGCCGATGCAGCTGAGCTCCAGATTCCTCCTTGGAGGGAGGAGTTTTGGTAGCAGCAACAAGTCCGTGGCCTGCCACAAACTTGCTGCTGCTGGGGGCGGGGGAAGTGATAGGACCATGGCTTGCCACAGTCTTAACACTCCCCGAAGGAGTTTTGGTAGCAGCGACAAGTCCGTGGCCTGCCACAAACTTGCTGCTGCTAGGGGCGGAGGAAGTGATAGGACCGTGGCTTGCCACAGTCTTAACACTCCCTGAAGGAGTTTTGGTAGCCGCGACAAGTCCGTGGCCTGCCACAAACTTGCTGCTGCTAGGGGTGGAGGAGGTGATAGGACCATGGCCTGCCACAGTCTTAACACTTCCTGAATTCTTTTTATTTGGCTTGTTCCTTTTGCCTTTAGAGGATGGCGCACCATGGCCTGCCACAGTTTTGCCTCCTCTCGGCAATGGAGCCTTGTCGGTAGTCGGTGTAGTCACCGTTCCACCGCCCGGTAATTGAGGAGTACCGGCCTCGGTTTTTGTTGTCAGGTTGTTGTCCTGTTTCTCCTAAATGAAGGAAGATTTGATTTTTAAATGCATTTATTGGTGCATCTACAATTTGTATAAGGTCATGGCCAGAACTTTCGTCGCTGTGTTGGGTAACTGCGAGCGAGTTGACTTCGCTACTTTTGGGAGGTCTTGACAGTGCATCAGCAACAACATTGGATCTTCCAAGCTTATATTTGATTTCATAGTTATACTCTTCGAGTATCGCCTTCCAACGTTTCATTTTATTATTGGTATTCTTGTTGTTTAGTGCATAAGTCAACGGTTGATGGTCCGTGAAAATTGTCAGCTTTGTTGAACCGTAAAGGTAATTTCTCAGTGCTTTCAGGGCCCATACTATGGCCAGCATTTCCTTCCCATTAGCGGCGTAATGCTCTTCTGCCTTATTGAGTGTTCTGGAAATGAAAGTTATTGGCTTACTATCTTGCGATAATACCGCTCCCATGGCATAGTCTGAAGCATCAGTTGTCAGATAGAACTCCTTATTGAAATCGGGATAAGTAAGGATAACGTCGAATTTTTGACTTTATTAAATGCCTCTTTTGCTGCTTCAGTCAAATGAATTGGCTTTTTACATGATGTTGTTTTGGATATTCGTCCATCCTCCCCTCTTAAAAGAGCTGTTAGGGGTTTTGCCAATTTAACATAGTCTTTAATGAATCTGCGGTAGAACCCGGACAGACCAAGAAAAAATTGCAAATCTTTAAGGGTTCTTGGGTACGGAAACTTGGTAATAGCTTCCACCTTAATAGGATTCGCTTTTATGCCGTTAGAAGATACAATGAAGCCGAGGAATTCAACTTCTGGCTTCAAAAATTCACACTTATCTAATTGCACTCTGAGGTTAATTTGTTGAAGAGTCTTGACAATTTTTTTTAGGTTTTGGAAGTGAGTTTCGACGTCTGTACTAAAGACAATAATATCGTCGGTATATACGTAACAAATGTTACCAATATGCTCTAGTAGTATAGTCTAAAGCTCGATGAAAAATTTATGGAGCGTTCTTTAAACCGAAAGGGAGTCTTACAAACTCATATTTAACATTATTGACAGAGAATGAGGTTTTATCAATGTCACCCTCGTGAAGAGGAATTTGGTGAAAGCCACTTTTTAGGTCGATCACTGAAAAGAATTTATTTCGTCCTAATTGAGGACCTCATTTGTTTCGGATATTGTATAGCGATCGGAAATAGTGATGGAATTAAGTTTTTTCCTATAGTCGATAACCATGCGGTATTTTTTATCGCCGGAGGCGTCCGCTTTTTTTGGAACGATCCAAACAGGAGAATTATACGGTGACTGTGAAGGTCGAATAATTCCGTCATCTAGCAATTATCTGATTTGTTTATCTATTTCCGTTTTTAATGACATAGGATATGGGTAGTGCTTAGAATAGATGGGATCTTCTGTAGTAGTGCGAATTCTTCCCTTTACATTTGTTGTATAGGTCAGTTTTTCGTTTGGTTCGCCAAACAAACTGTAGTGATCAGCAATTAAGACGTTTAACATGGAGTTTTGTTCTTTAGACATATGATCGGTTCTGATGTTAATGCTATTTACCGATTCGGAAATTTGTTCTTTCAACTTTACTTTAACTTTATTGTTGACGAGCATGTAATTTTCTTTCGCGAAAATTACTGCTGACAGTTCCTTGAGGCTATCGTTTCCAAGAATCACGTGGAACGATTTAAGGGATGGTAAAATGAAAAGTTTTGTGTCGAGACCCAAGAGATTTATAGAGTTTGCATTAAATTTTTTATTATTGGGAATGGGATTTAGGACAAGGTTAGGTTGTATATAATTTTTATTGGATCCGGTCTCTACTAAGAATTTAAGGATTTTGTTATCTTTCGTCCTACACTCGAAATATGGTAGAAACGAATTTGTTAGCTTAAAAATGCACGTCAACGAAGTCAGAGGGTTTCCACTTTGTTGGTCAACATAGTCAGGAAATGTTTGATCGCTACATGGCTGATCTATCATTGTTGAGATCATAGCGTTGTAATTGTTAATTTCACTTTGGGAGTCAACTGTGGTATGACTATCTGGGGTTAGGGTTAGTTTAGTTTAGTTTTAGATGCATTTTATTTTCTTAACACTAACTCTTATATACTAACAAAAACTGCTTAAATGCCAGCTTAAAATTACATAATAATCTTATACTAACTTACTGGCCCCACACAGGCACTCTAAGCTACTCTAAATTCTTATACTATGTCTTTCGACTTTATTAAGATTTTCTTTATGGATATTTATTTAATATATTTAAAGCTAAGAAAACAAATTGTTAACAAAAACTTAGCATATGGACATAATTTTTTTATTTTTATAAAAACTTAATATCTAACTTAAAATAAACCTTAGTCTACCTAACCTAGATACATAATACAACATACAACACATAGACATTATACACAATTATATACATATATTAGTATATACCTTTGTATACCCTAATACATGTATACATTTCTTAAATGCTAACCTAAACCTATGTAAGCTGGCCATAGCTATTTATAGAGAAAACAGATTGGTCAGTTCTGCCTCATTAGTGAGTAATTGATGGAAACGACTACGACACATCTTCTCCATCATTCAACCACCAGATATGCTGGTGCTGCCGAACGACATCCCTCTTATCGCGATTCCCCACCTCCCTACTGAACCTGAGACGATCCCCACTGCGATGTGCGACGTCTCTGTTGTAGTTGAGTCGCCTGTCCCCAGCTGTCCGAGCGACATGGAAGATTAACGGGACCGCTGATATATCCTGGATCAACCCTTTCTGATCTAGGTAGAGGAATGCTTCCGGTGGAACGAAGCAGTCAGAGCGCACATTCTCGTGGTAAAGGTAATTGGGGTAGTAAGCCCCAGATATCAGGTTATTCGTCGAGGTCATTGCTCTTGCAATGTGCCTTCGAGTCAGCTTAATTACGAAGTTGTCCACTCGTATTAGGTTCGCCCTATTGTAAAGGACCTCATTAGGATAACATTTTTTGTACTCTGACTCTGGTGTTCTGTACAAGCGAAGGCAAGCCCTCTCAAACACCCGAATCTTTTCTATTAAGCTTGCTCGTACATTGAACCACACGGGACACCCAAATACCAGCATGGGCCTGATAAGGGCCATGTAGAAGATTACCTTTACCCTCGCATCGAGTTGGCTGCTACAAAACAGTCTCTTTATGAGGGCAAAAGCGCCTTTAGCTCTGGCCAGAGCAGCATCTACATTTTTGCCAAAATACAAAAACTGATACAGCCAGATGCCAATGTATCTGACTACATTTCGACAGGCAAGAGGCCGCCCGTGTTGTCCAATGATCGAGAACTTACGCCAATTCTTTCTGGTATCCCTAGATGCTCCAGACAACGGCGTCTTAAAGAGAATGGTTTCCGACTTCTGAAAGTTGATTTTCAACATCCAGTCATCGCAAAATCGTCTTATCTTATCGAAGTAACGCTGCAAGAGAGTATTAATGACGTCGATTTTTGGACCTGTTCTGTATGCTACCAAATCGTATGCGTACGCAATAGTATGGGGAAGTGAACTTATCAAATCGATTGTATAAATGTTAAATAGGATCGGCGAATAGACCGCGCCTTGCTGAAGACCATTTTTAATTTGAAATATTCCAACAGAAGTCACATCACCATTCTTCACGATGAACTGTCTGTTGTGTAGCATATTATAAAGAATGTACAAGAGCTGTTTACTTATGCTCAGCCTAGTCAGCTTATAGAAAAGACCCTCTAACCATACGGTGTCGAAGGCCTTCTCCAAGTCAACAAGGCAGGCACCAGTACATTGTTTTTTGCCTTTATTCCATTGGATATCGGACATCAGTTAAGACGCGGCATGTGAGATATCATGTCCCGCCTTAAAACCGAATTGATTATCCGGAACTATATGTTTGTCCTCAACTAACCTAGACAGAGCTCTATTGATTACCCTTTCAAAAACCTTACTGGTATTCGGAAGGAGACTTATCGACCGGAGATTCGCCGGATTGCATATATCCTTTCCCTTTTTGGGGATATTTTGAACCATCGCCGTTTTCCAATGCGCTGGATAATGTGCATTATTCATTGCATTATTAAACAGGGTGGTGTAAATGTCCACCGCTTCTAGAGGAAGATGTCGAAGTACGATGTTCGGAATACGATCGGTCCCAACTGATTTCTTAGCCCTGATTGTGTCAAAGATCTCACGGAGTTCTTCCTTCGAAATGAAGCGGGGGTAGGTCACCCTCTCTGGTTATGGCATTATTTGCCATATTTTCGTCGCTGAACCGGGTGAAACCAGAGCCATCGGATCTCCAGTTCCCTATTTCATTTCGAATGCAGAAGTCGTGCACCAAGACGCGACTGTCCAGGTCGCAATTAGACCCAATGTTATCAGTGGCCTTGTATACTTCCTGGAAAGTCGTCCCTATGGCCTCAACCTTCTCCTGTGGATCCTCGATCACAAAAAAGCCGTCATCATCAACGGCCTCATTTGGATCAATACCTGCTATTGTCAGTAACCGTTCGTTGTCTGTTGTCCGGGCTATTTTAAGACACTGAAGGTCGTTTTGATTTTTTCTCCGAAATAGTGAAGCGTGTTCGAGGAGAGCGCTCTTGTGAAAAATGCGGAGAAGCGTGTCCATCGAGTTTTACTCTAGTTGTAAGAATATCTTTGGACAAACTCCTCCAATTCCGCAATTTCGTTGGGAACTGTAATTTCGGTGCTAAAACCGCAACGGTCGCTGTCATACACAAATGTGCGCAGACAGTTTAATGTTTGTAAATTCGTACCTGTCAGTCGTATACGTTCGTAGAACAGCAGTAGATCCAAATAAGCCCCGCCTCTGGGAAACGATGGGTTATCCGTCGCTTTAAGACCGAGTCTGTACATGACATCGTGCTGACCCCACCAATCGAGTAGTAGGTTCCCTCTAGTATTTGGCAAATTATTTCCCCAATCTCTGTGTCTAGCGTTGAAATCCCTGCCGATTATAAAATAATTCTCCCCCGATTCCAGCCTCAGAAGTCGTAAAAGCGTTTCGAGCTCTGTAATGAATAGATGGATTGTGAAGCCTCAGGTGCATAAACAGAGGCCAAGTACAGCCAAGTACGCATTGTAAAACGCCTTCGCTCCTTTTTAATTTTTCCCAGTGAATCACCTGGTAGTCTAGGACATTGATACTCCTTAGACTATCCAGACAACTTTCGGGATTGAGCTGCACCAGGAAGAACGCCAGACTCCGTTTCTCCCGCCTGGCTCTAGCTGTTTTAAAAGGCTTTACCCCTACAAACTTGAGTCCTTCGCACTCCTTTTCTTTGAGCAGTGCCAGAATCTCCTCAGGATCAGAAGACGGTTCCAACCCCTTCAGCAGCATCGATTGCCGCTTTTCACACTTCGGTGTGAATGAGTAGTGCTCCGTCGTCGTTTCCTTTAGGAGCTCTTTAACTTTCGCGTAGCCCTCCACTGTATTACAGTGGATGACATGACGATCGTTCCCCAATCTCTTAATATTGAAATTATTACCAATGACCAACTCCTTGTTGCTACAAGGTCCTTGGTAGCATTTACCTCTAATTTAAATGTGTTGATAGGAGGCACCTTCTCCTTCTTCTTTTGCTGCTGCTGTGTCTTTGTTGTTGCTACTGCTGCTGTTGTTTCTGCTGCTGCTGTTTTTGTTGTTTCTGCTGCTGCAGTTTTGTCTGCTGCAGTGGTTGTTTCTGCTACTGCTATTTTTGTTGTTGATGCAGTTGTTGTTGCTGCTTTTGTTGCTTTTTTTATTGGGCGCTTTCTACCTCTGCTTGCTCCCTCTGCCTGCGTGCAATTTGCTTTAGCTTAACAGCCAGCATTTTTTCTTGCAGCTTTTCAATGCTGCTGCTAATGTCTTTAACCATTTAACGGTTAGCACATTCACTCTTTTTTTCGTTAGATTAGGAGGGGTTTTCAAACTCCTCCTCCTTTTAATTGCTTTCGCAACGTCACCGGCAAAACCATTGTTGCCTTTTCCAACTCCCGTTATGGGAAGAGCGGAGCGCCCTCCACCATCCATCACGTGACTTAATTAATTTAATTACTTTTTGTTTTTGTTTTTTTGATGAAAAAAAAAACAAAAGTTCCAAGTTTGACATGGGATCGAACCCGTATCCCACGCTTCGATGAACGACGCCGCTAGCCGCTGGCTACCGAGTGGATTGATGACACTGTAACTAATTGTCTTTAAAAGGCACTGGATCACTATTTATTTATTTACTTATGTAAAAGCCGAACACGTCAACACGTCTGTCCACTGTCGAGGTCTATGAACGACTGTGATCTGGGGTTAGGGAATTGGTCTGAGATGCATCGGTAGAAGTTTCAATATGAAAATTCCGTTGTACCTTATTTGGAATTGGATGCTGTTGCGAAGGAATCATTGTTCGCTTTGAGGCTGGTGGCCAGGTCTTTCCCTGTGGCCTATTGGCGTAGTTTACATCATTTGTCCTAATGGTTGAAGCATCCATAGCTTCCGGTCCTGTTTTTGGTTTTGGTATAAGGGTATTGGGTTGCTGGATATTCCGATGGGGATACGTATTCGATTGCTGATTTGGTCTTTGGTAAGGTTGATAATTCTGTGGAAAATTCTGTGGATAATTCTGTCCTTGGGGTATCTGAAGTTGGTTATATGGAGGTTGGCTCAAATGATATTGGGGTAATTGTGGTAAATATGCAACTTGTGGATAAAACTACTGGTTTGAGTTTTTCTAAGGAGGCATTGGTGTAGCAGGCGGTGGTTTTCTATTATGACCAGTATTATTAACAGTATTATGCTGCGCGTTATTTGATCTATACCGTTGGTTTTCCAACTTTTGGCAGAGATTAAGGGCAGTCGGCAAGTCGTCTGGTTCCCTTATGCCTAAAAGCCTAGGCAGATCGCCTTTTAGGCCCCTAATAAAGGTATCTAGGGCTTTTTCTCTGTATGAAGCTGTCAGATGGTATAGCGCTTCAGGCGGCAAATCCATCCTTGAAACTTTATTAAGAATCAGCGATAAATGGTTATATACCGACTGGTAGTACGTTTCGATAGAGTTATTCCCTTGAACAAGTGTGGTCATCTGGTACTCTAACGTTCCCAGATCACGTCTATCTGCGTAATGGAGTGTCAAACACTTCGAAATGCACTCCCAATCTAATGGAGTGTTATATGACTCGAGGACCTACAATTCGGCCATCCTGATCATGTAATCGACTCGATTACATTGCGAATATAATGCTATCAGTACAAAAGTAAAGCCTATTCTATAATTTAAGATTACAATATAATATTTCCAAATTATAAGGAATATGCTTTTTTATTTAAGATAATATGCTAACATGACAAAGCTATGTATATAATATTGCGTAATTCAATAATTTATTCCATTTTTATACAAAAGAAATTCTTTAATCTATACACTAGAAAATCTTCTTATACAATACTTTATGTTGAATATTTTAAATCATTTAATTTTTTTTTAAATCTCTAATCTACGATACATTGTTTTCCGCTATTATAAATTTTGTAGGCAGAAGTTTATGAAAGCATTGGTATTGGTGTATACAATTTTAAACTACTCTGTGATATCATCATTCGTTTCCCTTTTCTCGTCCACGTTCTCATCATTTCCGCCTTTGTATCCTCCTCACTTCCCTCATCATTATCTTCATCAGATTTTAGGTCCTTTGGACATGCTTCGTATGGTCTCATATTACTTGGGGAACCTAGCTAGCTGCAAACCTTCTATGTCACTCACAACATATCGGTCATTTGGCAAAATCTGTTTCATTTTATACGGGCCCCTGTATTTAGCTAACAGCTTTTTATTAACACCTGCAGTTGTGCTGACGTTTTTAATCATCACATATTCACCTATATTGTAATGCTTAGGGCTCTTGTGCCGACTGTCAGAATAAGTCTTATTTAATATTTGTCCCTTATTAATGTTTCCTTCACCCTCCTTTCTTATTTTTTTTTCTAAATCAATGCATTGATCTTCCTTACTATTGCTGAGATATTCTAAAACCTTATCATAAGGTTTGCCTTTCTGATCCCTACCAAACACTAACACACTAGGAATAAAACCAGTACTTCGATTTACTGTGTTGTTTATAGCGAATTCAACCCTAACTAAACGCTTTTCCCAATTACTGGTTGTATATGCATGGGTATTAAAAATCGATTCAGTCGCTCCACTTGCCCATTAGATTGGGATGAGTGGGTAGCGACCTTGACATGCACGACATTATTTACTTCCAGAAACTCTGCAAATTCTCTAGAAGTGAAGCAAGAACCACGATCGGATATTATTCCATCTGGCCTAGAATAGTTCTGAAAGAAAACGTTTAAACATGTAATGGCTTCTTTACTTTGTGTACTTCTAACCGGATATAATTTTGCGAATTTAATCAACCCATCGATAACAAGAAAAATATGACACTTTATTGAACATGTTGTTGACATTGGACCAAGATGGTCAACATGCAGAGTATCAAATGGACAATTACCCTTGGGTATGGGATGTAATGTCGCTACGGATTTTCCTGACGGGGGTGAAAAATAGATATATTCCAAACATGTTTTAATATAGTTTCTTATCTTTTGCTTCATTTTTGGAAACCAATAAATGTTAGATAAATGTTCAAAACATTTTTCGAAAAGGATTTTGTCCTTAGCTTTACGATAAATAAGTCCGTCTATCATCTCAAAATAAGAACTTTTAGATTTTTCCAAATTAGCAGTAATTACAATAATCTCCGGATTTTGTCTTTGAGCTGCTGCTAGTACGAACTCAAAGGATTCATTGTCGACGTAGAGTACGTTGAAAGACCTACTCAGAGAGTCAACATGTGACATACGTCCACTTTTTCTATGTTCGACAGTATAGTCAAATGATTGTAATTCTAATGCCCACTGCGAAATGCGAGGGTTAAGAATTTTTTTGTTTAACGTCAACGCAAGTGCTTGACAATCTATTACAGTTTTAAAGGGAATTCCTAGTAGGTAAATTCTGAATCTTTTTAAAGCATAAATTATGGACAGGGTTTCTAATTCGTTACTATGATATTTGCTCTCTGTCTCCGTTGTACGCTTAGAAAAATAAAAGCCTGGGTGAAACTTATTGTCCTCCTGTTTTTGCAGTAACACTGCTCCAAAGCCAATGTTACTCGCATCACGATGTAACTCAGTTGCGTTTAATGGACTGTAGATTGATAAAACAGATGATTTCATTAGTTTGCTTTTTAACAATTCAAAAGTTTCAATTTCTTTTATACTCGTACCAAAAACAAAGGGCGCATCTTTCTTTAAAAGATCGTAAAGTGGTTTTGCTTTGTTAGCAAAGTGGTTAATAAATTTCCGAAAGTAGGAACAAAGTCCTAAAAAACTATGCACACCTTTCCTAGAAGATGGTGTTGGGAAATTGCAAGTAGCTTTGAGATTAGCATCGTTTGGTCTAACACCAGCTTCATTTATTTTATAATCTAAATATACAATTTCACTTTGTAAGAACAAGCATTTGTCCAATCTTAGTTTCAATCACTCTATCACAATTATGCTTATAACTTCTTTTAAAATGTCCAAATTCTCCTCAACCGTTGCTGTCGCTATTAGAATATCATCCAGATATGTAAGGATTTTGGATTTCGAAATCAAATTCCCGAATACATGCTTCATATAGCGCTCAAAAACTGATGGTGTATTTCGCAAACTAAAAGGCATCCTTGCGTATTCATATTGCCCTAGTGGAGTAATAAAAGAGGTACATTTCATCGATTCCTCTGCTAGCGGAACGTGGTGTAAACCATTTTTTAAATCTAGAGTAGTAAAAAATTTTTTTGTCTTTGAGACGATCGATGTAATCTTCAATCAAGGGTAGTGGATAGTTACACAAAGCCTAAGCTCCTTATTTTTCTTTTCCACCAAAACAATGGGTGACACATATTTCAAAGAAGATCCGCGTATTATACCTTGAGCATGTAAATCGTTAAGAATCTTTTGCAACTCAATTTTATGGGAATATGGCAAACCTCTTGGAGGACAATTAAATGGAATTTCCTTAGAGAGCACTATCTTCATCTTAAAATTGGTTTCCGCGGGATAAATTCTACCTCGACCCTGGCAATAAACTTCTTCAAGTATGTCTTTTATACGCCCTTCGATAAAGGCAGGAACATTTCCATTAATATTAAAATAATTTTTATCATCATTAATATCTATATTTAAGATCTGACTAGTAAATTCAACTTCTACTAAGTGTACTTACAGTTTCCTTCGACAGAAAATGTTGATTGGGAATCTGAGGCGGCGAACTTGGGGCATGATGTGTGTGAACCATTGATGATTTGTTGTTAACTTTAGTATCTTGATTATCTGAATTTTTCTTAGGCAAATGCAACACCATACCAATTCTCTCAATAAAATCTCTGACTAATACAACTGGACAACGTCGAGTAATTTTTTACTAGAAGTAATTTTAAATAAATTTGAGATGTTTCAAAATAAATACATGAATCTATACTTCCCATAACATTCAACCGGCTGTTGTTGACTCCACAGTAAGAAAGATTGTCGTCTTCCAACGGTGAAATCATAAATGGTGGTAGAAACTTCTGTTGTATAAAGCTAATTGGACTCCCTGAGTCCAAAAGAGTCTTGAGGTTCAACGAACTTTGGGCATGTCCATGTTCAAACTGATAATTAAGATCCTTCTCAAATTCGTTGCTCACCGATTTTTCTTGTTGGTTAAAGTTGCTATTGTGACGTACGATTTCCACATCTCTTGGAACTGAATTATTGCTGCTGCTACTGCTCAAACGGTTACTAATGTTCTCATTGCTTTTATTCGATTTGCTTCTTACAGTTAGTATTGAGTTTCGATTTGGGCAGTTCCTTGAAATATGTCCGAGACCACTGCACTTACAACAAGTTATTTGCTTTTTTTCACAACTGACACTATCGTTGGTTTGATTTGACACTTTTCCCCAGATTGAAGGATACATGTATTGTTTGTTTTATTAAGTTGTTTTTCACGAGTCAACAATTGAGGTGCACTAGTCTTAGAAATTTTTATGGTGGAATAACTATCACGACTGTTGTTTTTTAATTTTTCATATTGCCTTAGAGCTAGCTTCAATTCTTCGATATTTTTGGCACCAGCGATTTCCTGCATTGACAGCACGTATTGTTGTGTGGTTTCGTCTCGGCGTTTTTTCCTTTCTTTCAGCTCAGCATATATATCGGCCTTCTTTACCATCTTTTTGAACTCAGTAATAAGCGCACATTTCAGTTCCGACCAGCCATATAAATTTTTGATCTAACAAATAGTTTTGCAGTCCCACTTAATAATAGTTTTCCAAAAATTAATTTTGCACGGTCGTCAAAACCAAAAAGTTCTGCATTTTCGTCGAAATGTGCTATCCAACGAATTATCATCGACATTGAACGAACACATCACACTCTCAATGTCTTCAAAATTATGCGCGGCACATGGACGCTGGCCAGTTTCTTCCTCCTCCAGCTGCAGCTCCCGAAGCTCTCTCTTCAGCTGAACTATCTCCTCCTTCTTCTTGCATAACTGACGAAGTCTGTTAAGTTCGTCATCAATTCCATCCTGCGATCTCTTCTTCATCGTCAGACACCTGTTCTTCCAGAGAAATTGATCCATTAGCGTAGATTCTTTTACCTCCGTGAGTATGCTCCTGAATTAACATTTAAAGATCCTCATTTCCATAATCTTTGACTGCTTCTTGTACTTTCAACTTCAGCCCCGTCTTAGTACCGCTGGTATGTACCTTCATCGCTCGCAACACATTTTTCAGAGTAGCAACTGTTGCTGATTCTAAAAATTTGTTCCACTCTTGAAGCATGATGAGACACTTCGGTAAAACAGAGTTATATCAAGAATGAGTTTAACAAAACCGCAAATCAAACCCTTCAGTTCTTTTTTTGGTAGTTCACACAATCACTTAATGAATTAATTAATTTAACGGATCCAATGATCCCACTTCTGAAAACTGTAATTAAAAAGACGAAATGAATAAAACGAAAATGAAAAGGAACACCGTGTCTATCATATGACAATTTATTTCAAAAAAAAAAGTCCCGTGTGGATATTTACCTACACTTTTATACCATAAACTAAGCGAAAACATACAATGTACTATTTGTCAAAATTGCGGGAAGATCAGATGATCAGGTTGGCGAATAAAAGTAAATAAATACTGCAATTGAACCTCAATAAGCAACTGGTCAGCTACAGTACGTTAAGCAAAAATGTGTCCGACAGAATTATGTTCTTTTTTAGTGCCTACAATTTAAATTTATCAAGTATGTGTATTATTTAATGTGTGATAATTGTTTATCATTGTAAACTCTTTAACACGAAATAAATAATTTATTTATCTTAAGACTTGATAATTTTTAAAATTTTTTTTTAATAAAACTTTTATGAATTTTGAATACGTAGAATGTGAAATAAGTTTTGTTATTTAAAAAGGATGGATTAAACGTTTCTCGCGAGTGGTGTGTGGATGGACGAACCGACCGGATGCGTCGCACAAGCGGTGATGACATAACTGATTTTTTTACAGGTGGCGACCGGGGGAAACTTCTTCTTAGGGGCTACCATTCACAGTTCGTGGGGGCAATTGGTCGCATCTACATATATATGTGCGATATGGGTGGGTTGACCATCCTCCACCAACAACATCCGGCTTATTTCAGCTCGTAACGAGCTGTCATAGCTGTATGATACTGAGAATTTTTTTCCGTGTAGGATATTTAGGGTTAAGTTAGTTTAAGATTATTTAATTCTTTAATTAAATCTCTGTTTATTATAAAGTAACGTAAATAGCTTCTTCTAATTCCGTCCTTGGCTTTCTTTTTTTTGTTTGATAATATTTGGCAAGAGAGAAAAGGGTAGGTTGAATTGAGATGTACAGCAAGAATCGACCCAATCCAAGTGCCACAGCATACTAGACTCCTTACAACCTCCAATAATCAATATGGGATCAATCTTCCACTGTGCAGAAGAGGAGGAGTATTCATATAAATATGTTATGATATAATGCTTTCAGTTCAGTGATACTGTATCCGTTTGGCTCTAATAAACGTGAATGTATGGATGTACATCCGTATTTTGATTGTCTAACCGGTAGTCTCCAGACTTGGGAACTCGATCACACATACAAATTTGGGGTAGTCCGATTAGATCCGCTTCAGACTCATCTTGGGTGTTAAAGTGCCATCATATCATGTTTTCCCATTTAGAAAAGCATGGAAACAAACTGCGACAATATTCTATAGACCGTTGCCGCCCGGTAGATATGCTTTTTCCTAAAGACTTATGTGAATTAGACAAAAACAATGGATTTCTCCACATTCCACATATCGGGTTAAGCTACCATAGTAAATATTTGTAAAATAAGTAATTGTATTCATTGTTTAAATTAAATATTTGTATCGACCTACAGGTACGATTTTTAATTTTGTTTAAGCTGGTTATGTTCGACCATTAATTACCCTGCATAAATATGCAGATAATTAGGCTTAAATTATATTTCCAAAAAGAACGTTTTTCTATTTAAAAGCAAACACCACCACCTATGTGAAAAAAGAGGGGAAAAAAGACAATGCCCTCGCAATTAATAATTACGTAGACTAGAGATAGACCTAGTGAAATTTTAATCCCCTATCGAAATATTCATCACATCTTCTGTTTTTTTTTTTGAGTCCCGTTTTCACACAATTCTATTACCAGTAAGATACGTACAGATACACGAGCGCTAAAAGGATGTCAACACCCGGAATCAAAAAGAAAAAAAAAGGACGAAATCCCACCCAAAGAAGGTTAATGAAAATGACATAAGCAAAAAAAAAAAACGACAAAAAAAAAATAGAAGTCCAAAAATGAAGAAACAAACACACTGACGAAAACAATTTGCCCGTCAAATCGACCCTTCACAGAATATTAATTACTCCCTGAGCAACCCCAACAACAAGGATTAATTTCCCGTTTTGTCATCAGTGTGTTGTCGTCGGTGTCGTCGATGTCGCCTCAAACGATAGAAATGAAGTATCCCTATCTCAATCCCTATCTTGATCCGTATACGAGGGCGTTATTATTTACCCGCGTTTTAGCCGGCATATTTCCAATTAAAACGAAACAACTCGTCCTTGTAGCTGGGGCCGAAAGCGCTACCCCATCTCAAAGTATCATCGTCTTAAGCACTTAACCGCTGCCACTGATTCTTAACCAAGGCAGCTTTCAGCTGCTTTCACTAGAAAAAACGAAATTGAAAGAAGACGACGAAGAAGGATATCGATGGTCGTCCTGATATTATCGAATCATCGAAGAGGAAAATCGGAAAAACAATTTGCCACCGCTTAACGAATATGAAAACACTAGTACGGGGCAAGACCGGCAAAGGAAGTTGTGAGGCAACCCTTCCAGATTTTTATTATTTTTCTTTGTCGTTTTATTCACATTTTTATTTATTTACTTGTTTAACCCTTTTCGGATATTGCTTTCCACTAAATGTCCAGGATATCTAAGCCTGGACATCTTTTCCTTACAACGGCACAAAGTGCTCTCTGTCGCCGACATCATATCGTTGCCGTCATCACCGCCGACGACGACCCATTATCCTGTTGTCACTCAAACGCATTCACATTGCGAGAACACAATTATTTGCTCTCCTCGGCAGGAGTTTAGTTAGCTGGCGATCTAAAAAGGATGTTCCATAATCCTTTGGAAGATTTTTAATTAAAATCAGGATTACAATTTTCACCAAATACTCGTAAGGAGTACGAATGGATGAGGAATACAAAAAGCAGATCTCCCACTCTTGCAGAATTAATCGGGGAATCCAATCTTCACTTGATGAAATGGATGGATGGGGCTTGGTGTCTACTAGCACTAATTCCACTTTGTCATTATCGTTGGTTTTTTGCCCTTTCTTTTCGATTGACGTCTGATTGTTGATTGGAATTAAATGTAAACGCGAAAACGAACGGGATAAGCACAAACAGAGCAGACAATCGTTGCTGGCCTATTAGCAAATTAAACAATGACAAACTAATTTCTGTTCTCTACCAACACTATCCCGGACAGTTTTGTTTCCTTTTGTCCTGGCCAACTGCAGTCCGTGCACTGCTGCACTGCTTAGCTGTCTAGCTGCAGATGTAACAAATGGTATGGTCATTGTTTGATTAGACGGATGCCAGAAAAATAGTAGAAATTGCAAAAATCAGTTGGAAAAGAAGATTTTTTCGCTTCCTTTTTGAGAGGAGAAGATTTATGTCCCCACAGCATACGGAGCCATAGTGTAGGGATAATGTGCATGTGAATCTTTGAATCATTGAATCTGGATCTGTTACTGTTAGATACTTCGATTACACAAGATTGCATTTTTGTGCAAAGTGATAAATCACAGATGGTAGAAATACGGATAGTGCTTTTTCGGTGGATTGGTGGATAGGTGGTGCGTTCCATCGTAATTTTGGGGCGCATCAATATGAAAGATCGATTGGGGTAAGCCATTCTAGTTAATGAAGGTGAACTTAATGTTCCTTCGAACGGAATCACTTTCTGATATCAATTTCAATAGAAGAACAAAGAAATAAGTGCATCGTATTTTTTTTTTGCTATTAGATGCACTTCCAATCTTCATTTGATAACAGTGGTGTATGGGATAAGTGTCTAGTACTAATTAAATTCACTCTCAAAGGTTTAGTATCCAATTTCCAAATGAGTGCATATAAGAGACGACCACGTCAGTAATTATCAAAACTCAACATTATAATTCTGCGCAATCGGAAAGACCGAGAACTTTTTTTATGTGTCCAACTCACTCCCAACATCTAAACTTGGGAAATTTCGTATCCAAGATTTCGTTGCTGCAGATATGTTAAAGCTACGAAACGAACGGATAATGGCACAAATTCGACGTTGCATCTGCTTACTACCGCCACCGAAGGTGGTAGCCGAAGTCACTGAATACTATGATTCCAGGAAGACGGGACTTATGATATAGTGTCTGTTTTTTTTTAACGTAAAACACCTGTCTTATGGAGACTTATGTTTACGGGATGCTCATACATCCATGGGGGCAAGGATAAGCCTTGCCATCGCTCTGCCGCCTTCCTGAGATACCAAATCGGAACTGTGTTGCCGGCACAAGTTCAACCCTAGGTATGAGTCGAGGCCGACCTAAAACCTCTTACTGCTCTTAGGGTCGCAGCACCCAGTACTTATTCCAACTCTACATTGGGTCAACCAAAGGAAGACCCTTCCCGCGACTTTGGGTTTAAACCACAGCCACCATGACGCTCCCACAAGGTGGCCTACCTCTTCAAGTCAGGTCTGGACCGAGATCTGGGGGCTCCTGACTCCCATGGTACCGTGATTTAAGTCCTGGTAGGGACTACCAGTGGTCCAGCCGCCAACAAGATCTATGACTGCCAACTAGTGACTGATCAAATTGTAGCAACCTTCGGTAGCGTCATCTGAAGATGTTTACGATAAGACCAGTACTTTGCTCTGCCCCCGTTCATTATTAGACAACGTCATTGATGGGCGAAGCCTTGACAATTGGGCTGGGGCCCAATCGGACTTATGATATGCTGCGATTCTAATGCTCAGAACATTTTTTCGGGTACTAGAAAATGCAGCGAGAGAGGTAATCATCTCCTGGATTTCATACTATCGCCTGACCTCGTTGTCAACAATGTTGGCTCTCAGCCAAGTAAGACAACAAGTAATCAGCTTAACGATATCAAACAGATAAGCTAATGAGATTACCGGCTGGAAAGTACTATCGGAGGTTTCCATGTCAGACCATAGGTACATCGAGTTCATAATCGGATGCAAGGTCTCGACCTTGTTGAAGAGGAGGAATCCGCAGAAAACCAACTGAACACGATTTAAGGAGGAGCTCGACAAGTCCAGCAGTGATCCCCCTAAGCTCAGGGCAAAACAAAACCTAGTGGAATCTGTTCAGAACCTGAAAGGTACCCTCAATAAGTGTTTTTAAATGGCATGTCCAGCTAGCAAGCAATCCTACAGATCGCTGGTTCTTTTGTGGACTGCGGATCTGCAGAGTCATAGCCAAGAAACCAGAAAAATTCTGAACTAATTGTTAATTTGGAGGAAGACTGGAATCTTTACAGATCGAAGCAAAACGAATATAAGGTTACCCCCTATAATATGGCAGGATTTCGAAGAGTGCCTCTTATAAAGACCTTTGGGAAAGGATGGAAACTGTCGGTGAGACCAATAGGCTGGTCAAAGTCATCAATAAGAGAAAATCAACCAGGCTAAAATCACTCAGAAAATCACTTCGTATGTAAACTAATTCACAACCAGCCCCTAGTGCTAGTGAGCTGAATAACACAACACCCCGTAGATAGTATATCTCATCGGTTGTGGTGAATGATGAGACCATTAAACATACTGTTGCTTCCGCTGACGACATCCAGTCGCCTGACACCTAAAGAGCAGACAGCCCTAACATGATTGAGGATTGGTGCACTAGAAATGGGCTTTCAGCCAATTCTTTCAAAATTGCTGTTTTTCTATTTACTAGAAGGAGGAAACTGTCTGATCTGACTCATCTTGTGTTTAAAGGGATCATCATCGTTCTCCAAAGAAGATAAGTATTTAGGTGTCATCCTGTAAAACAAACTTCTATGGACTAAATATGTTAGGTTGAAAGCCTCTAAGGCGCTGTCGGCATTCTGGCAGTGCGATATAAGGTCTGTCACTGACAAGGGTCCTCTGGATCTAAAGCCAATTATATCCTATGCGTCAGTTGTATGGTGGAATAATTTCCCACGAAAATACGTCATTGCTGCTTTTACTAGACTTCAAAGAACGGTCTGTGTCAGCTGTATGGAGCTTACCTTAATACGCCTGGCTCCGCTCTAGACGCATTGATAAAATTCCCTCGCCTCGATATTCATATCAAGGGCTGTACTCTCAAAGCCATATTCCATTTATAACATTTGGTACAACACGCACTAGATCTTTAATGACCTTGCTTTGATGGCTGTCATTTGAATCCGGTCTAGGGACGTGCATATATGCACATCTACCTCAATGACTCCAGAACTCCTCTTGCAGAAAAAATACGAAATTGACTTTCCATGAGCAAAGGGACTGGTTTCGGCCAGAATATGAGTCAGGAAAGGTATGTACTCGTTTCTTCATGGGTGGGTCCAAACCGATATATTATGCGGCGCTGGTGTCTTGACAATAGTAGGAAAACTTGCGTTTGTGTTCCAAGCGGAGATATACGAAGTCCTACAACGATACAAGCAATATACAATGAACTACGAGTATATTGTGAAGAATCGGTGGAGGTGGCGAACCATTTACATCTGTAGCGACAGCCATGCTGCGCTTAGAGCCTTGCTAAACCCTATTACAACTTAGAAGCTAGTTCGAGAATGAAAGTCATCGCTAAACGCAGTCGAAGGGCTAAGTTCACTGAGTCTTGTCCGGGTCCCAGGTCACAATGGGATCGCCGATGAATTTGTCAAACAAGGCTTAGAGGAGAGTTTTTCAGGACACGAATCTACGTTGGGTCTGCCTGAGTCCTCAGTTAAGGCTTACACTGACAGTTTCTATATGAGCACAACTGCAGATGGCATGACTCCCCAGGTTGCAGGCTGACCAAACGAACACTGCCCGACGTCTCTAAGCAGTCAGCAAGTTGTTTACTGCAGTCGTGATGGGGTACTACACTTTTGCTAAGCACTGTAATGTGCTGGACATAAGTGATTCAACATACTGCGGTGATTACTGTAAAATACTGGTATTGTAGGCACTTTATCGCTGAAGCGCTTGATCATATTTCTTCGAAAGACTGAAGGATTCCATTACAATGAACTTTCAATGGAGTAGTTCTTTGTTTAAGTGCTCTGTTCCAATAGAAAAAGAAAGCTAGAGGCACTGAAATCATTTCATTGCGCGATGGGTTCGAAAACGAACAATTGGCTATGAATGGATTAGTAACCATTCAATATATTGCACCTTGACCATTTTGGCATACATTCATTGCTTGTTTCTAAAAGAAAACACATTCTATTCACCAATTCACAGATGTATTCACCAAGAGCGTGAAATAACAACTAGTGCGCGAGAGATGGTAGCCTGTTTATCGAAATACTTTGAATATTATAGCCGACCAGTTCGATTTATAACTGATAGAGGCACTTGTTTCGCTTCCTATGAATTTAGCCAGTTCTTACTAGAGAATCACATTTACCCCGTGACAGTTGTGTGTCCTCCCCTCAGGCCAATGGTGAGGTAGAAAGGGTCAACAGCGTTCTTAAGGCGACGTTAGGAAAAGTCACGGAACCTATTCAACACTCTGATTGGGTGAAATTGTTACCACGAGCAGAATATGGCATTAGTAGGCATATAATGAACAGGTCTGCAAAATATAGCCAAGTTGTTTGTTTAGCATGCCTCAAAGGAGGGTAGAAACAGATGAGATTCTGGAGATCTTATCAGAGAATGGGCCGTAACGACTTGTTAGCAACTTTACTGAAATAAGATTTGATGTCGGCGATTATATAAGAAATAGAAGGCTCGGGTTGATTTGATTTGAAAATAATCGTATTCAAAAAGCAACACTTCAACTTATCAGCCCTGATAAAACCAATTGTTTATTCTTGGGTAGTATAAAGTATCTACGATAGTAATGTATTATTAATAAGATAAGTAAATTAATGTAACATATTTTCTATATCGACTGTACAGACTGTACAATACTTATTACCTTCAGGGGACGACCGCCGGGCAATGGTGGTTACTTTACGGCTAATCGCCTTTGATATCGTAGCCTACGTATGATTCGTGCACTCGCAAGCCTGTAATATTGAAGGGTTCCTCTCTGTGCACGTGTCCTAACACGGGCAAAAATGAGCGACGAAGAACAGCTAGCCTCTTTAAAAAAAACTCTAACTCAATGGTGGTAGGGTGCTGTGGAAATAGGGTAAACACTGAATGGTGTCAACCTAGCCATACTCAGTGTTGCAACTGTCTACACATAACTTGTGTTTATTTTACCTCCAAGTCTTAACCATTCGGACTCGACTCGCCAAACTTATAAGCGCGAGCGCTGACTAGCAGACAAAAATAGCAGCACCATAAACGGGATAGGATGAATTCCCCAGATGGAATCAACGATGAAGTGAAATCCCTGAACAAAACAAACGAGATCTTATCCGGGCTACTCTGACATATTTGGAGCTCAGGCCGGTAAGGATTTTCGAAACTAAGTCAGGGTCTTGGAAAAGTGATGGTGGCGGATGAGCCAACATAGCACCTGGAATGTTAGGTCCCTTAATAGGCGACGTGCAGGCGAACAACTAACGGAGGCCCTGGGCTGCTGCAAAGCAGATATTATCGACATACAAGAAATTCGATGGGATTCGAACTAAAAAAGGATGAAAAACTGCAACATCTACTACTGCGATTGTTGTGGACAGCAAAAGCAGCGCTTATTTCGATGCGGATTCGTTGTTAGAAGAAGAGATAAGCATGTCTTGAGTTTTGGGCATGTAAATGACCGCCTCGTAATAATCCGTCTATCCGCCAATCTACGAGCTGTGTCATGGTTATGACATTAAAATTGTTCTCGGTGATTGTCGTACAAACAACCTCCTATAACGGATTCAGGCTAATCAACTTCGCGGCGGGGGGAAACATTGTCGTAGCTAGCACGCGGTTCTTACATATCAACATTAACAAGGAGACTTGAAGAGATCCTGACCAATCAATCGTCAATAATATTGACCACACTCCTATCAACGTAAGGCACTCCTGCAGTGTTATGGATATCCGGACGTTCCGAGGGGCCAACATCGACTCGGGCTGCGGATATCCCGAACATCGCAAAGGCAAGGTAATACTGTGAGGAAGTTTGATGTCAGACGACTACAAACGCCAAAAAGCCATCAGAGGTGCCGCCTCTGATGTGTTGGGTTTCACTCGCCCACCACAATGAAATCTCTGGTTTTATGACAATTAATAGCAGCATACAAATGCTAAATGAAAAAATGCTTGCTATTAAACAAAGACAAACAGCACGCAGGCAGAGGGAGCAATTGGAAGTAGCGAGCTCCCAACAACAAATCCAGCAGCAGCAGAAACAACAACTGCATCAAACAAAACAGCAGCAGCAGAAACAACAGCAGCAGCAGATACAGCAACAGCTGCGAAAACAAACCCTGAAACCACAGCAGCTTAAAAAAAAGCAGCAGCAACAACAACAACAACAACACCATCCACAACAACAACATCAGCAACAACAACAACAGCAGCAGAAGAAGAAGGAGAAGGTACCTCCTATTAATACATATAAATTAGAGGTAAGTGCAACCAAGGACCTATGTAGGTTGGTCATTGGGAACAATTTTAATATTAAGCGATTGGGGAACGATCGCCATGCCATCCACTGTAATACAGTGGAGGGCTACGCGAAAGTTAAAGAGCTCCTAAAGGAAACGACGACGGAGCACTACTCATTCACACCTAAGTGTGAAAAGCGGCAATCGATGCTGCTGAAAGGGTTGGAACCGTCTTCTGATCCTGAGGAGATCCTGGCACTGCTCAAAGAGAAGGAGTGTGAGGGACTCGAGTTTGTGGGGGTAAAGCCATTTACCACAGCTAGAGCCAGGCGGGAGAAACGGAGTCTGCCGTTCTTCCTGGTGCAGCTCAGTCCCGAAAGCCGTCTGGATAGTCTAAGGAGTATCAATGTCCTAGACTACCAGGTGGTTCACTGGGAAAGATTAAAAAGGAGCGATAGCGTTATACAATGCGTTCGCTGCCAGAGTTTCGGGCACGCCGCGTCGAACTGCCAAATGCAGCCTCGATGCGTGAAGTGCGCTAAGAACCACAGTTCCGAGGAATGTCCTCTGGGTGTTGACGGAGCATCCGATAGGTCGCAGCTCTCGTGCGTGTTATGTGGGAACGTGGGACACACCGCAAACTATCGGGGTTGTCCTAAGTTCGCCGACATTAAAAAAGCAAAACTGGCTCGGCAGCAGAAGGTGGAGGTCAAACGTTCACCTGTTAGGTTTCAAACACCAGCCGTCTCGTCTCAAATTTCCTACGCCCAAATGGCGTCAGGTAGGGGGGCTACGGTACAGCAAGCGACTGTTGCTTCTTCGGCGCCAATGCCGAGAACAACGGAAGCTGCACCTAACATGCTGGCCATCTTGCTAGCAATCCAAGGACAGATGGCTCAGCTGCAACAGCAGGTACAAGAACAGGCCAAGCGGGTGGACCAGATCTACGCGCTGCTGCCGGGCCTAACGCAACACATGTCGTAATGGGTATGCACATGGTGGAGCAAACTTTGAAGGTCCTTGCGGTGAATGTTAATTCACTGATTAGGATCGAACGAAGAGCCGCGATGTTTAAATTGCTGCAAGACCAAACTCCTGATGTGCTTTTCGCTAGCGAAACTAAGCTAACCGATAAGCACAAACTGGAGTACAATAATTATATCGTTAGAAGAAGAAACCGGCCCAGATCCAAACGTGGAGGTGGTGTCGCGATCTTCATTAAAGAAGGTATAAAATTTCACAGAGTGTACAAGGGCGTGTTGCGCAGGTTCCGGGTGTTGGAGGCAGTCGTCGTTTACATCCCGCTCCGCAGTGGAAAGCGGCTGTACTTGGCCTCTGTTTATTCACCTGACGCTTCACAATCCACTTTATTCATTACGGAGCTCGACACGCTTTTTCGACTTCTGAGGCTGGAATCGGGGTAGAATTATTTTATAATCGGCGGGGATTTCAACGCTAGACACAGAGATTGGGGAAATAATTTGCCAAATACTAGAGGGAACCTACTACTCGATTGGTGGGGTCAGCACGATGTCATGTACAGACTCGGTCTTAAAGCGACGGATAACCCGTCGTTTCCCAGAGGCGGGTCTTATTTGGATCTACTGCTGTACGACGAACGTATACGACTGACAGGTACGAATTTACAAACATTAAACTGTCTGCGCACATTCGTGTATGACAGCGACCATTGCGGTTTTAGCACCGAAATTACGATTCCCAACGAAATTGCGGAATTGGAGGAGTTTGTCCAAAGATATACTTACAACTACAGTAAGACTCGATGGACACGCTTCTCCGCAACCTTGACTAGAGCGCTCTCCTCGAACACGCTCCACCCACCGTCCAATAGGAATTTGTCAAACGAGGAGATCGACAATTACCTAAAACAAATGGACGAGACAATTAAACAAACTATGGACACTACAATACCGCGGTATCGACGTACGACTAACGAAGACCTGTTCCGCAATCCTACTATTGACGCACTGCACCGACAGAAGAGTAGACTTCTGACAAGACTCAAAAACTTGTACAGACAGTTAACTGACCGACAAGACCCGGAGATTAGGACACTGAAGTCGTCGATTAAAAATATCCAAACGCTAATAAAAGAAAATTACAGAATTTCTGTAAGTTTGTACTGGAACAACAAGGTTCGGGCTGTAAACACCAGCAACCCGAATATGTTCCCGCAAATAAATAAACTATTTCGAAGAAAAAATCAAAACGACTTTCAGTGTCTTAAAATATGCCGGACAACAGACAATGAACGGTTACTGACAATAGCAGGTATTGATCCAAATGAGGCCGCTGATGATGACGACTTTTTTGTGATCGAGGATCCACAGGAGAAGGTTGAGGCCATAGGGGCGACTTTCCAGGAAGTATACAAGGTCACTGATACCATTGGCCCTAATTACGACCTAGACAATCGCGTCTTGGTGCACGACTTCCGCATTCGAAATGAAATAGGGAACTGGCGATCCGAGGGCTCTGGTTTCACCCGGTTCAGCGACGAAAATATGGCAAATAATGTCATTGCCAGAGAGGGTGACCTACCCCCGTTCATTTCGAAGGAAGAACTCCGTGAGATCTTCGACACAATCAGGGCTAAGAAATCAGTGGGGACCGATGGTATTCCGAACATCGTGCTTCGACATCTTCCTCTAGAAGCGGTGGACATTTACACCACCCTGTTTAATAATGCAATGAATAATGCACATTATCCAGCGCATTGGAAAACGGCGGTGGTTCAACCTATCCCGAAAAAGGGAAAGGATATATCCAATCCGGCGAATCTCCGGTCGATAAGTCTCCTTCCGAATATCAGTAAGGTTTTTGAAAAGGTAATCAATAGAGCTCTGTCTAGGTGGGTTGAGGACAAACATATAGTTCCGGATAATCAATTTGGTTTTAAGGCGGGACATGATATCTCACATGCCGCGTCTAAACTGGTGTCCGATATCCAATGGAACAAAGGCAAAAAGCAATGTACTGGTGCCTGCCTTGTTGACTTGGAGAAGGCCTTCGATACCGTATGGTTAGAGGGTCTTTTCTATAAGCTGACTCGGTTGGGGATCAGTAAACCACTCTTGTACATTCTTTATAATATGCTAACTAACAGACAGTTCATCGTGAAGAATGGTGATGTGACTTCTGTTGGAATATTTCAAATTAAAAATGGTCTTCAGCAAGGCGCGGTCAATTCGCCGATCCTATTCAACATTTTTACAAGCGACTTGATAGGTTCACTTCCCCATACTATTGCGTACGCAGACGATTTGATAGCGTACAGAACAGGTCCAAAAATCGAGGTCATTAACACCCTCTTGCAGCGTGACTTCGATAAGATAAGACGATTTTGCGATGACTGGAAGTTGAAAATCAACTTTCAGAAGTCGGAAACCATTCTCTTTAGGACGCCGTTGTCTAGAGCCTCTAGGAATACCAGAAAAAATTGGCGAAAGTTCTCAATCATTGGACAACGCGGACAGCCTCTTGCCTGTCGAAATGTAGTCAGATACCTTGGAATCTGGCTAGATCAGTTTCTGTATTTTGGCAAAAATGTAGATGCTGCTCTGGCTAGAGCCAAAGGTGCGTTTGCCCTTACAAAGAGACTGTTTTATAGCAGCCAACTCGATGTGAGGGTAAAGGTAATCTGCTACATGGCCCTTATCAGGCCCATGCTGGTATTTGGTTGTCCCGTGTGGTTCAATGTACGAGCAAGCTTAATGGAAAAGATTCGGGTGTTTGAGAGGGCTTGCCTTAGGGCTTGTCTTCGCTTGTACAGAACACCAGAATCGGAGTACAAGAAATTTTATCCTAATGAGGTCCTTTACAACAGGGCGAACCTAATACGAGTGGACAACTTCGTAATTAAGCTGACTCGAAGGCACATTGCAAGAGCAATGACCTCGACGAATAACCTGATATCTGGGGCTTACTACCCCAATTACCTTTACCACGAGAGTGTGCGCTCTGACGGCTTCGTTCCACCGGAAGCATTCCTCTACCTTGATCAGATAGGGTTGATCCAGGATAGATCAGCGGTCCCGTTAATCTTCCATGTCGCTCGGACAGCTGGGGACAGGCGACTCAACTACAACAGAGACGTCGCACACGGCAGTGTGGATCGCCTCAGGTTCAGTAGGGCGGTGGGGAATCGCGATAAGAGGGATGTCGTTCGGCAGCACCAGCATTTCTGGTGGTTGAATGATGGAGAAGATGTTTCGTCGTCGTTTCCGTCAATTACAGACCAGCCTCACTAATGAGGCAGAGCTGACCAATTTATTTGCTCAGTAAATAGCGATGGCCAGCTTACATAGGTTTAGGTTAGCATTTAAGAAATATATACATATATCAGTGTATATACACCTTTGTATACACTGTTATATGTATATGATTGTGTATAATGTCTATGTGTGTTTATGTGTGTATTGTACATTTAGGTTAGGTAGGCTAAGGTTTATTTTAAGTTAGATATTAAGTTTTTATAAAAAATTAAAAAATGTCCATATGCTAAGTTTTTGTAAATAAATTTTTTTTCTTAGCCTTAAGTATAGAAAATAAGTATATTTTAAATAAAATGTAAATGAAGTCGAAAGACATAGTTATAAGAATTTAGAGTAGCTTAGAGCGCCTGTGTGGGGCCAGTAAGTTAGTATAAGATTGTTAAGTAATTGTAAGCTAGCATTTAAGCATTTTTTGTTAGTATATAATAGTTAGTGATTAAGAAAATAAAAATGCATTTAAAACTAAAAAAAAAAAAAAACTAACTCTGGTTTTATGACGGGTGCCGGCAAGCTAGAGACATACAAAGCGGCGCCGTATAGAAGGACGAAAGCTGTGCACGAAAGCTACGAACAGAAGGGGAGGGACGAACACCGACTTCTCAGGAGTAAAAAGAAAGAACATGAGAAGCACATGGTAGAGGAAATTGAGAGATGAAATTGACTCCAGGAATGAGATTTGGACGTTTTACCAAAAGATAAAAAAAGAAACCTCTAACCGATGCCTATATTGACGAACAAGGAAACACCGTAGTAGAGTTGAGGATTTGGAAACAGCATATCTGTAGACTGTATAACGGCGATGGCGAAACAAATACAGCTGCCAGGCAGAATGAAATTAAAACTAGACATGACATTGTATGCACGCTGTCATATGCGGCTTTGAAGTTGACAAAAAAATGCTCATTGTCGATCTGCTGATTATCGATTGTTGTGGTGTGAATATTTAATTGATGGTGGACTTCACCGGGCTGAAACCGCACTGGTATGGACCAAGCAGATTGTTCATGAATGGTTTCAGATGCTTACATAATACGGGAGAGTATCTAACGCAAAAACGGTGTGTAGTACTCCGCTACACTACTATATTCCCACTCCATGAGCACCTTCCACTCGCATCTTCCAATAGCAACAAGTACATTATAATTCATACCCATAATCGTGATACAAAGTCCAGAATAAGTTATTCCCATACTAACGTCATAACACAGTGGAGAATCCACTTTACGCTGCCACAAGCGAAACACTTGTAAACAATCCAATGCATTCACCCCGAAGTGTGTTATGGGTCAAATGCAAAAATGCCGACTCGACAATAACAACACAGGGCAGGCATTAAGTGTCGGCAGCAAACCGTTGTATGCAAAAAAGTATCAAATTACCGACCGATCGTACGAACGATCATGGGCGCTGACACGAAAGGGTAACTAACTGGGACACTTGCAACAATGAAATGGAAATCATATCAATAAATGAAAAATGCATCGTGGGAATTATTTTGTACTGAAGCTATTGCGTAAGAAGATAAGCAGAATTTTGGATAAAATTAAATGGTTGAGAAGAAAAAATCAGAGATTGAAAATTACTCTAAACAGTAAAGGTTGCGACAGCGGGCCTTTATTGTACAATACTTTAAAATTGTTCAAAAATAATCCAATACTAAAACAGAAATAGTAGAGGTCACAACCTTTGGTTACACAGCGGGCCTTTAACTATATAAGAATTTGGCACGAGTACGATAACTTTGGCGCCAAGAATTGATAACGGTATTTTGTAGAGGAGTTAAAAATTAGCATTTTTTACTACTTTATTATTAAAAAGACATTCATACAGAATATGAAAGCCTGAAACTTGTTCTTTAATATAAAATTTACATCAAATTATTCGTGTGAATAGTTTTTGAATAATTGACATTCAAGTTCTTGGTAAAAAAAATTTTTTAACAATATTACTCAAAATTGTGAAATAATGTGCCAAATTGGTTTTTTGTATTCAATGCGCGTATTAATTCTGAATCGAACACAAAAAACCGCATGGCTCTAGTTTTTGAGCAAATTGAAATTACTACTTTAGTTTTGTTTTTTGGCATTTATGTACGTAGTCCTCCTTTGAATAAGTTAATGAGTATTATTTAAATATCTCGCAGACGCCTATATCAATAGTTTTCTTAATTAAGAGTACACGGGTGACACGCTTCGCGGGATTAAGAAATTTCAGCTCCCTTTCCGCAGGCGGCAGGTACCGCTCACGCAACTTCATTGCTCCGCTCGGGGTATGTGCTTTTCGTCAGGCAGGCGCCTATGTCATCAATACTCTTCATCCACAGTACTTGTTGCGGAAACTGGCAGCACCGAGCAATAGATGGCGCGCGTCAGATGTTGAAACCTGTCAAACTTGATCTTTTTTGAAGCCTTTCCGGCCATCTTGTTTCTTTTAGCGTGAATATTTTGTAAGAGTGGAACTTAAATATAAAGGCCGGAAAGAATCCCGTAACACTTCAAACCAAATGTAAGAAATTTAGAAAACTATAAAATTTCCTTGATTTAATATGATGTAAATTTATCTCGATTTTAAAACTTTAATTCCTTTTATGTACTTACGAAATTCTAGCTCAATTGGAACTGAATTCTAAAATACAATAAAAGAGCTCAAAATTGAAACAGTGTTTAATTTTCCCGCCTAAATTCAACAATTGGAACTGAATTCTAAAATACAATAAAAGAGCTCAAAATTGAAACAGTGTTTAATTTTCCGGCCTAAATTCAACAAATTAAATTTCATTTGTTTATCACTCAAGTGGACAAAAGAGCACGACCCGCGTCCATAACCTCATCAGGATAACATCATCAGGATAAAACGTGAGTACCATTTGAGTTTTCTTTCTCCTTGCCTTTAACCAGTTATGAGCGCACCCACACAGTTAGAAACTGGTGGTGAAAAGGCAGTGAAAATTATCGCGAAACTATCTGCGTCAAAAGGTCAATCGGGTATGCAAGTCGAACAAGATGCGACGCAACCCCCACAAAACTCTACGTCTTGTTCACAAGATGCGCCGCAAAAAAGTTCCCCATCATTACCCCAGCCTCCACAAAGTACTCCGCCATGTGCTTCTGTTTGTTTGCCGAGTCTAGCACCGAGTCCTCAAAAGGCTTCATCTAACAAGTCTAAATCTTCGTCGCGTAAGAAAATATCCCTCCAGTTAAGGCGATTGAAGAAGAAAAAATATTGGAAAAAATTACCTTGAGAAAAAGTATCAGCTTTTGGAAGAGATGACCTCTGAGGAAGAAGACAACGACCAAATAGAAGAGGAAATTCCTCCAGTATCAAAGACCCGCGTTACGGATTGGGTAAAGTTGCAAAACATTCAGCAAAATTCCACGTCTAAGAGAGAAATACCAAACAACAGCACGTTGAACAATACTTGGTTCGGGGCACAGCCACTTCAAATTCATAGCAGTTCACCAGTGTATGCAGGCGGCGGCATCATTCAGGAGCCTACTGCTCCCGCTAACACCAATGCTACGATGCAACAGTCCCAGGATCCTCTCGAAGAGAAAAGATTATCGCAGTGCCAAATCGCTGCACGCCACTCTATATCTCGAGATCTTCAAAAGTTTAATGGAAACCCAGAGGATTGGGCTCTTTTTTTAAGTTCGTTTGAAAACAGAACACGCATTTGCGGGTTTTCTGACGATGAAAACTTAGCTCACCTTCGAACAAGTTTAAAGGGAAAAGCATTAGAAGCTGTGCGTAGCCGTCTATCACAACCAGGACAGCTGAATAAAATTATCTCTATTCTTGAAATGATGTTTGGCCGGCCCGACATTATAAAAACGCACTTCTACAGAAAATTAAAAGCAAACCACATCCCAAAGTTGAACAACTATCCTCTGTCGTCAAATATGCCATCGAGGTAGAGAATATATGTGCAACAATGGAAACCACAGTTGGTTTCATATAAGTTGGTCCATATACATACAACCAAACACTCGCTACAGTTGACATTCTTCAATTCAGCACATGGTTATTTGAAATTGGCCGCGCAGCAAACGACGTCACTCTAAATAATCCGATGCCTACAAAAAAAACAGAGCATAAACAACGACAAGAAAGATCATATGTGAATGTACACATCGACTCGACAAACAAAAACTGTAAAATTTGTCAGAAGAACTGTCTCTCTACTGAAAAATGCCAGAAATTCCGCGATCTTACATTACAGCAACGATGGGCTATAGTTAAGGAAAAAAGGTTATGTCGCTCCTGTCTCCGTCAACACAAAAACAGGTGTTCAACGAATCGATTGTGTTTGGAAAATGATTGTACAAGTTAACGCAAGTCACATTGAAAACATAAAAAAACAACATCAACCACAGCAACAACAACGACTAAGCAGCATTGACTCCAGCAAGTTCAAAATAACTCATTATCAGTAATTTTCACCACACCACTATAAATTAGAATCAAATATAAAGCACAGGTGAATCGTGGAAACTGGTGATTTAGCGTCTGGCAAACATCCGTTCTCACGATACACCTTTGTAAGCCGAAGGTGTAAACAAAAATTGTAAAATTAGATTAAGTTAGTTCTAAGTTAAATGTGAACGAATAAAGATCTTTTTTTTTAAATAAATCAATTATAATTTGATTTAATTTACATATCGGCACCACCGACTACTGCATAACGACGCAAATATACCTTCCACTGTTCCGACAGCGACGACGAGTGCCGCCACTTATATTGCAGACACTTCAAAGAAATTTCCACCACGACCAATATGCCACAGCCGAACGAAATCCTTTTTCGAATATTACCCGTTACGATTTATGGGAAAGGAAGACAAATAAACACTTTCGCCCTTCTCGACGATGGATCGTCTACCTCTTTAATAGATAAGGAACTAGCAAAAGATCTACAGCTAGAAGGAGAATATTTTCCCTTGCAGTTGAAGTGGACGTCTGATACCGTGCGAGAGGAACCCAACTCTATGAAAGTTTCATTATCAATCTCAGGTAATAACAATAAAAACAAATATTTGGTTGCTGGCGTGCGTACAGTTGAAAATCTGGATTTACCACAGCAATCGATTAACGTAAATCAGTTGGCAGAAAAGTATAAGCACTTACAGGGAATTCCATTAAATTCATTTTCAAATGCAAAACCACGAATTTTAATAGGTCTGACACACTGGAATTTGGGAATACCCCTTCGCCACAGAGAAGGAAGCATCGAAGAATCGTACGTTACAAAAACGCGCCTAGGTTGGGTTGTGTTTGGCCCATGTGATGGTAAATCAGGCGAGGTTGTCGGCGTCAATTATCAACTGCATATCTGCTCATGTCAAAGGGATAATGATGGCGTTTTAAGCGAGTCCATACGACAGTACTTTGCGATAGAAAACACGGGCACAAAGAAGTTTCTATTGATGTCACCTGAGGAGGAAAGAGCGAGGAAAATGCTCGACGCACAGTCGACCCGAGTTGGAAATGCATTCGAAGTGCCTCTGCTGTGGAGAAGCAGTTATATGACCCTGCCAAAAAGCAAATTAATTGCAGAACATCGTCTACGAGGGCTCGAAAAACGTTTGGGAAAAGATGAACACCTCTTGGGACTCCTATCTGAATTGATTGACAGCTATGTGCGGGAAGGATATGCTCGGAAGATGGACCCAATGTGCGACGACAGTGAAAAGACTTGGTACTTACCAATATTTCCGGTATTTAATCCCAATAAACCCAATAATATAAGAATAGTTTGGGACGCAGCATCTAAGGTACAAGGTATTTCCCTTAATTCTTTATTACTGACAGGACCAGATATAACTGCCCCACTTCTCGGTATCCTCTTACGTTTTAGGGAGCGAAAAGTAGGACTTTGTGCGGACATTAAAGAAATGTATCACCAGGTGCGCATAAAAAAGGAAAACCACGATGCTCAGCGGTTCGTTTCGAGAAATGTGATTACAAAAGAAGTAGAAACATATGTTTTAAAAGTTATGTCATTTGGAGCAACTTCATCACCATTCTGCGCGCAGTACATTAAAAACAGGAATGCTGCAGGGTTTGCTCTCCAATACCCGCTCGCAAGTTTCGACAGTGAAGAAGAGGCTGCGCGAATAGCGAAAGTCGTAATCCATGTGCATAGCCAAGGAGGATTTACTATACGCAACTTTCGATCTAACTCACAATGCATTTACGAAGAGTTAGAGCGCCATAGTACATGCGAAAGTTCTAGCGTCTGCATGTCGAATGCTGAAACGGTTCTTGAGCTTTGGTGGTCCCCAGAAACGGATACATTTTTCTTTAGATTTAGTGGTGATCGAATAAACCCAAAGGTAATCAATGGTAAGCAAAAACCAACGAAAAGAGAAGTTCTCCGACTACTAATGCAAATATCTGACCCTTTAGGATTTATTGCCAATATATTGGTAAATTTAAAAATTTTACTGCAATCAATCTGGAGATCTGGTGTAGGATGGGACGATCCTATCAAAGACGATGACTTCGTGATCTGGACCAGGTGGCTGCAACTAGTACCTTCAATAAACAATATACAAATTCATCGATTGTTTCTTACAACACTGAGTCTCACGATGGCAGATGAGGTTGAGCTTCATATTTTCTGTGATGCGAGTGAAAACGCTCTGGCTGCTATAGCATTTATTCGAGTTTCGGTTGGAGATAATTTCGAGTGTCGATTAATAGCGGCAAAAACAAAAGTAGCGCCCTTACGGAAAATATCGATCCCACGCATGGAACTGGATGCGGCAGTCCTCGGAACAAGGCTATCCACCACAATTATCGAGAGCCAATCTTTCAAATTCACCAAGAAAGTTTTCTGGACTGATTCTAGGACGGTGCTCTGTTGGATAAAGTCACCGAGTCAGAAATTTCAACAATTCGTGTCGTTAAGAGTAGGCGAAATCATCGAGCGGACAAATGCAGCATTATGGTAATGGGTTCCATCAGACTTGAACGTTGCAGACCAGGCTACAAGAGCGCGGATAAAGTTCGATTCCCCGTGTGACAGTTCTTGGTATAGAGGTCCTGAATTCCTATGGCAACCTGAATCGAATTGGCCACTCTGTGAATTTAATTTTAGTTCGGCTGTCAACGATGTCGTAAAGCAATTTCATCACGTACTAAATAATCGAGTTTGTGTAATTGTAATATAATAATATTAAATAATAATAATATAAATAATTTCAAGATGGAATAGGCTGCTCAATACCATCGCTAAAGCTTATCAGTTTATTGAGCTATGCAAAGGAGGCACTTTAGAACCGGCCAACTGTAAATACGTGGAGAAAGGTGAGCGATATTTGTGGAAACAGGCTCAGCACGATGCGTTCAGTAAGGAGTTACAAACACTTAGGGCATCAACGATTCATGAAGGAGTTTCAATCCCAAAAGCAAGCAAGCTCTTCAAGTTATCTCCGTATGTTGATGAGGATGGTGTATTGAGGATTGCAGGCCACATCGACGCAATGGTGGGGATAAACGTTTACACTAAGAGGCCTATCATTTTGCCTAATGACCACAGGAAAAGCGACGGCAGGAAAAGCGATGGGGAGTCATTATAACTTGCTTAACAGTGAGAGAGGTTCACGTTGAGATTGCACACAACCTTTCTACTAGCTCCTGTATTCTCGCATTAAAACGATTTATTGCACGTAGGGGCATTCCAATACAGATATATACTTACAACGAAATAAAGTCGAAAGACATAGCTATAAGAATGTAGAGTAGCTTAGAGTGCCTGTGTTGGGCCAGTAAGTTAGTATAAGATTGTTAAGTAATTTTAAGCTAGCATTTAAGCATTTTTTGTTAGTATGTAAGAGTTAGTGATTAAGGAAATAAAATGCTTTAAAACTAAAACTGACTGATATACGGACAATGGTACAAATTTCCGGGGCGCAAGTCGAGAGTGGCGAGCAGCAATTGAACAGATTGATGGTAAGAAACTGGTTGAAGGCATAGGGGAGGGAAGACTTAGATGGTCTTTTATCCCCCCAGCAGCTCCCCATATGGGTGGTTGTTGGGAAAGACTTATACGTTCCATTAAAAATACTCTGTCACAAATTCATTTTATTCGAAATCCAACTGATGAGTTGCTACTTACAATGATGGCTGAGGTTGAGGCGATAGTTAACTCCCGTCCGTTGACTTATGTCCCGATCTGTTCAGAAAATGAAGAAGCGTTAACGCCTAATCACTTTTTGCTGGGCTCCTCCAGTGGTTCAAAGCCGATGGGAGAATTAAGCGATGAAGGTGTACTACTAAAGAAGAACTGGATGGCTGATGAACAGTTCAGCAACTCTTTTTGGCGAAAGTGGATACGAGAATATTTGCCAAGTCCGACGAGGAGAACTAAATGGTTTCAGGCTACAAAACCAATTGCCATTAACGACGCAGTAATAATTGTGGACGAGAATAACACCAGGAATTCCTGGCCTAAGGGTCGAGTTGTCGAGCTTAACCAGGGCGGGATGGACAAATACGGAGCGCCATTGTTCAGACGAAATCTGGACTCTACGTCAGACCCGTCTCTAAACTAGCCGTTTTGGAAGTAGCCAGCTCAGCAGAGGGTGGTAAGCAAGACCAGACCGCTCAACTTAACAGGGGGGAGTGTTGCGGAAGCTGGCAGCACCGGCATAATCGAGCAATAGAGGGCGCGCGTCAGATGTTGAAACTTGTCAAACTTGATCTTTTTTGAAGCCTTTACGGCCATCTTGTTTCTTTTAGCGTGAATATTTTGTAAGAGTGGAACTTAAATCCAAAGGCCGGAAAGAATCCTGTAACACTTCAAACCAAATGTAAGAAATTTAGAAAACTATAAAATTTCCTTGATTTAATATGATGTGAATTTATCTCGATTTTAAAACTTTAATTCCTTTTATGTACTTAGGAAATTTTAACTCAATTGGAACTGAATTCTAAAATACAATAAAAGAGCTCAAAATTGAAACAGTGTTTAATTTTTCGGCCTAAATTCAACAGTACTCATCACAAAATTACAAAGTTCCCATTAATAACAAAGTTTCACTAATTCGCATTATAGAAAATTCACATGTTCCAATGTTGCAGTAAATTATTTACTTTGCGAAATATCTATGTTTGTACGTATGTAATATGTAATGCACTTGATAATGATGTACGAGGAGCGTTCATTATATTCTCGGTATCGATATGAAGGAAAATGCGGATTCAATTTAAATTGTTTTTATTTTTCAATATAATCCCCCCTAACATCAATGCATTTGTTACATCTTGAGATAAGCTTTTTTTAAACCATCAAAAAAATAAATTTCCTCCTTCTCTGCAAAATACCCATTTATTGCCGACTTGAGTTCTTCATCATCCGAAAATCTTTTTCCACGAAGACATTTTTTCAAATCCGGAAACAGGAAATAATCACTAGGGGCAAGGTCTGGACTATAGGGTGGGTGTTGGATTTCTTCGAAACCACAATCTCGCGCAGCAGCCTTGGAAACTCGCGCCGTGTGAACAAGAGCGTTGTCATGAAGAAGCAACACACCCGCTGCGAGTTTACCCCGTCTTTTCTTTTTAATTTCCTCCCGCAAATTATGCAAAGTGGAAGCGTAGGATGTGGCGTTGATGGTTTCACCTTTTTTTTTGTACTCAATGAGCAAGATTCCCTTTGAGTCCCAAAAAACTGTGGCCATGAGCTTCCCGGCAGACGGAGGGACTTTGAACTTCTTCGGGGGGTCTGTTCCTTTTTTATGCCACGGCATGGACTCTTGTTTGCTTTCAGGGTCATAGTGGTGGACCTATGTTTCGTCCCCAGTAACAATTCGATCCATAACACCGTCCGCGTTCTCACTACATATCTCCAAAAGCTCTCTACAGCATGCGATTCTCACTTTTTTCTGAGGCGTTGTGAGCATTCGTGACACCCACCTTGCACTGACCTTTGAAAGGTTAAGATGGTCATGAAGAATGGTGTGAATGGTACCAATTGAAAGCTTGGTGGTCTCTGCCATCATTTTCACCTTTATTCGGGCATCCTCAAGAACAAGTTTTTCGACTTCTTTGATGCTTTCTCCCGTACAAGCAGTAGCCGGAGCGCCGGAGCGGGGGTCGTCTTCAATGCTCTCTCTGCCTCTCTTGAACTCACTTGACCACTTTTGCACAGTTGATAATGAAGGTGCGGAACCCTGGTAAACAGCCACCATCTCTTCATGAATACTTTTTTGACTTTTTCCTTGCTTAGTGAGAAATTTAATTACAGCGCGATGCTAGTTGCAGTTGCCATATTCTGTTTAACTAGAGATAAAACGCAAATTAATAATCACATTTATATGAAATTTTACATGAATGTACTAAATAATAGTATTACTTGATAAATAAGTCAATTTATATATACAACCACAGCTTCACCCCGATACCGAGAATATGTTGAATGCCCCTCGTAAAAATATTACCGAACAAACGTTCGACTTTTGTACCGTTATTTCTTTTTGTAATAAGGCGTGAAGTTATTGACATAAACAAAGATCACTCTGTGTTCAACCGTAGTGCGAATCAAATGATATTTTTTGTGAATAAGCAATGACGGCTAAGCATCCTCTAATCCATCCTAAACTAAATAACTTCTCAGTGTTTTGTTCGTTCGGAGATTTGGTGTCGACCAACGAAAGAAGCATTGAATTTTTAGAAGAATCAGGTTTAATTCCCACTAAAACATCCATTCCCCCACTGTGTTGCAACTTACCTCTGAAGGTAGAAAAGTGTGGAAATGTAAAGTTCGGTTGGATGTGGCGATGATCAAAGAAGAGCTCTAAAAAAAAGGTGACAAAAATTGTAGAAATATAATCAACCCATCTATCGGTACATTTTTCCATGGACATCAATGTCGGCTAGAGATTCGCGAGGTGCTTGCAATAATTACCGCTTTTGTTATCAAAATGCCTGTGAACACAATTTTTCAGGTAAATTAATTAAACCTTAAGCTACAACCTAAGGATTTTTTAAAAATATTATTACATGTATATTATTATTTTAAAATTAGCATATAATTAGCATATAATAATAATAAATAACTCTAACTATTGTCGTGAAATAGCCGAAATAATAGCATCTCACGTCGATGTTAACATTGGCGGCGAAGGAAAAACTATACAAATCGACGAAACCTTTCTTACAAAAAGGAAATACCACAGAGGCCGTGTAACCAAACGAACAAATGAAAATTGTAGTATTGGGGTTATTTTGTAAAGAAGATAAGGTCGGACGCTTCTTTAAAGTGAACTCCAAAAGTAAAGAAGACTTGTGGCCTTATATACACAAATACGTTAACCCCAACAGCAGTCGTATTTGTACCGACAGCGTACGCCAATATAGACGTATAGACAAAATGTTCCCTACTTCTACGACTCATGAAATTACAAACCACAGCATAGGCGAATATGTTGACAAGACCGATGCAACCAATACTATAAATGATCTTGCGAATCAGAACAAGCTTCTGAAAAAATCAATTTTATGCTGCAATACAACGCAGCACCTTCACCAATATATGGCACTTTTCTTTTACCGGAACTACTGCCTTGAAAAAAAATATAAGGACGACTTGGGCTCCCAAATCACGGAATTTTTAATTGACGTAAAAAAAGTGTACCCAGGTTTTGTCAAAGGTAAAGAAAGTGTGGGTTTGCAACTGAAGGAGTTCGACCCTCCGACCGTTCACAATGAGCACTTAGAAGGTATTTTACTACCAAAACAACCTCGGCTCTTCACCATCATCGACGAACTCAACGAACTCGACATTGACACCAGTACGGACGATGACTTCATTGACGAAACTTACATACCTTTTTAATATGTACTCGTACATTGAACATTTAATTGACTACTCTTAACTAACACCTAACTTACTAACAAACTGACAGACTGGGACGCGGAATGCAATGCAAATCTACCTCCTCGTGGTGCATTCTGGGTCACGCTAAATGATTTGCTGAACTTTACTTACAAAAATGATCCTATCATCAATATTAATCCTCAAAGTGAGATCACCATAAATACCAAAACAAAAACGTCTTATAAAAAATAGTTTTAGTAATTTTCAATTTTCTCAAGAAACTGGAAGATATAAAGCCATGCGGTTTTTGTGTTCGATTCAGAATTGATATGCGCATTAATACAACAAATCAATTGGGCACATATCTCACAATTTTGAATAATATTGATTTCAAAAAAATTTTTTTAATTTTTTACCAAAAATTTAAGTTTGAATGCGAATTATTCAAAAACTGTTCACACGAATAATTTGATGTAAATTTTAGGCTTTCAGGTCATGTATAGTACTAAATTTTTTTCTAAAATTGCCCCTAACTCCTAAACGGGGGCGGGATAGACCCCCCCCTCCCATAGTAAAAAATGCTAGTTTTTAACTCCTCTACAAAATACCGTTATCAATTCTTGGCGCCAAAGTTATCGTACTCTCCCAAAAAATTAAATAAATATTTATTATAACGTTAAACAAAAGTCTTTTCCTTCCCTCCGCTCGTATACTCTTCTCCGCATTGATACGTGGAAAGCACCATATACAGGGCGTAATAAAACATTTGGTGGCAGCGGTGGGATCGACGAACGGATCCTGCTACCAACTACGAGTCATAACAGAACTCGATGCGTACTGGGGCTGCACACCAGGAGTGAAAGTTTTTTTTGTAAAATAGTGCAAAAAGTCCCATAAAAGTAAGATTGGCAAATTCCGTCGGAGACAAAAATTTGAGCAGTGTCAAAGACCGGTTCATAATCACCAACTCTAGAGCGTGAAGCTTACCCGTCACTCCTTCAAGGTAGAACCGTCAAGACGGAACAAACAAAAACAAACAGGACAGAACAGTGGCAACAGGAACTTCACCATTCAAAAAAAAAAGATACAAAAAATACAAAAAGTAAATATTAGTCATAAGAAAATTTTTATGTATTAACAAACACAAAAGTTTTTTACATTCACATTCATAAGAAAATTTTTACAAAAAATCTTTTAAAAATTTTGAACCTACTAACGATGTTCCTCCCTCCCCTTCCAAAGTTACTACCCGTAAACAGGCTGCTATTCTGCAGCTTTTTGAACATTTACCTTTTTCCAACGACGAGCATTCAGACCCTGACACCAACATGTCTAAAATCAGTCTAAACGACATATACATATACTTGATCCCGGCGTTCAGCGGAAACCCGGAAGAATTAAACAAATTTATCGGGTGCGGTAACATTCTGTTTACGTCAATAAAGACAGAGCTAGAACACAAGCTCTTCTTAGAGTTTGTGAAAACTAGACTTCAAGGACCAGCATTCGAACTAGTCCAACTAAAGTCATTTAATAAATAGAATGACTTGGTAACTGAATTGGAGAAACAATTCAGGAAAGAAAAGTCGCGGTCATCGGTACAGAATGAGTTGGCTCCTTTCGCCACCAACAACGACGAAGCTGTCCGACGGTTTCTAGCCGTCGAAAACGATCTTCTGGCCATCCAAGTTTTCGAGGACGGACTAAGGAATCAGAACCTCAAATTTATGGTTAAAGCCCACTGCAAAAAAGACCTAAAATGAGCAGTCTGCTACGCGGAGGAGCATTCGGCTCTACTCGAACGGACCACTACGTCTCAAGTAAGTACCAACAGGTCCACGAAAACTAAAAATTCTTCTCCCAGGCTCGTTTGTCAAACATGTAATAAAGTCGGACATACATCGGCCACCTGCTACAGCAACCCAAACTTTGCCAGTCCCTCGAACAAAATTTTTTGTCACACCTGCAATAAGGTAGGGCACACATCACCAACATATTTTAGAAACCCAAATGTCGTTCATAAAAAACCCGTCTGTCAAACCTGTAACAAGATGGGACACACTTCTGCTACATGTTACCAAAACACAAACTTCGCTCCACAAAATATCAAGAAAGAGGTACAACTCCTAGAATGTAGCTTTTGCAAAAAAACCTAACCATCGTGAAGACGTATGTAGGACACGTCTGATAGACATCGGAGTTTTGCCCAAACTAAACCCTTTTCGGAAAAACACTCCTGATACCGGTCAAACAAATCACACTCAAAACGCTCCCCACGAAGTTAGGCAATTCGCCACCAGCGAGTATAGTAGCCAGAAATTCCTAGACGATACTTGGAAACGATTTCCTGACCATGTTTCAATGTCACATCGATTTTCCCAAACGACAAGTAACATTAAGAACCCAAGGTATATCCAATACCAGCGGTTTGATCACCACTAGAAGCAACGGTGCAGAGACTGGCCATAAGATTCCCCAACTAGGCATCGGTGTGGAACACATACAGTCTCGATGGGAATCGATACCCGATACCGACTGTGTACGGACCGGATCTGGTGATTCACGGAATTCATGCCTGGACCTAGCCACGGTTAAATCAACCGCTTGTAACGGAACAAACACCGAGGAAAATAAGAAGAAACTCCCCGCCAACAGTAAGACTAAGAAAAACTTAGCAGTTAGGACCGAGGAGAATAATAATAATCTCCCAGCATACAACAGTAAGACTAAGTCAAGAGAGAGCTTAGCAGTTAAGACTGAGGCATATTAAACAATAAAATAGAAAAAAAAGAGTCACCAGTCCAACAATAAGGCTGAAACCCCGATCTCAACAAGTAATAGAAATTCCATTTTATGATATAAACCAAAGAGACTTATTAATTCATAAAAAGCTAATTCTTCCAGGCATTTATGTCGGCGAGAGCCTGACCCGAGCGCATAATTCAAACATCAAAGTTCTTCATCATTAGAACAAGGAATAAGTCCAAGGAATAAATTCCTTAGACAAGGAATAAATTCCTTAGACAAGGAATAAATCCTAAAGACAGAGGACATCAATATCGAGTGGGACACTCTGGACAGTTTTAGTTTGGTAACTGATAAACCCAACGATAAGATCAAAGGCAGACTAGACAAACTCAAATCAGTCATAGACCTGGATCATTGCAACCGGGAAGAAAGAGAAACGGTGTTTAAAATCTGCAGAGAATTCAATGACTTATTCTTTCATGAAGGCGACAAACTCTCGTGTACAGAAGATTTAAGTCATAGAATCATAACTGACCAATATAAGCCCCCATTATACGTGAAACCTTTCCGACTCCCTGATGCAAACAGGAACGAGTTCCACAGACAGGTGAACCATATGCTACAGGAAGGAATACTCCAGCCTAGTGCAAGGCCGTGGAACTCCCCTTTCATCAAATCCGTATGAACAAAGAAGATAGATGCAAAACGGCATTCAGTACCCCTTATGGACATTACCAGTACAATCGTATGCCATTTGGCCTGAGAAACGCCCCAGCAACTTTTCAACATCTGATGAATACAGTACTGACGGGTCTACAAGTATTCGACTGTTTCATATATGTCGACGACATCGTTTTGTACGGTTACAATTTGAAAGATCACAACCCCAAACTAATTCGAGTCTTTAATCGGTCACGTCAAAATAGCCTAAAACTCTAGCCCAACAAATGCAATTTCCTAAAGAAAGAATAGATGTATTTAGGTCATATCATTTTAGAACACGGCCTCAAACCAAATCTCGAGAAAATTAAGCAGCTAAAACATTCCCCATACCTATGTCTGTGGAGGGAATAAAATCGTTCTTATCCAAAATTGTTCTTCAATGGTAAAGCCATTAACTAAACTATTAAAAAAGGATCTAGATTTTAAATGGGATGCATTCTGTGACGAAGCATTCCAATCCTTAAAAAATAAATTAATAGAACCTCCTATCCTATCTTATCTAGATTTCAAGGAAGACTTCATAATAACCACTGATGCCAGTGATATTGGATTAGGTGTCATCCTATCCCAAGGAATAGTCGGCCAAGACAAAACAATTTGCTTCGCCAGCCGAACACTGAACGACACCGAAACTCGGTACAGTACTACGGAGAAAGAATTATTGTCTATAGTATACGCCGCCAAACAATTCCGTTTGTATATATATGGGCGCAAATTTAAAATATGTACAGACCACAAGCCCTTGCAGTCGCTCTTAAAGACCCAACGTCAAGATTGGAACGATGGAGAATTCTACTCCAGGAATACGAGTATCAAATTATTTACAAAGCTGGAAAAAACAATTCAAATGCAGATGCATTAAGTCGCTTACCAATCGAGGAAGAAAGTGTAAAGCAACACACTATACGTATAACCACTCGTAGTCAAAACAAAAGCAGGAAATCTAAGTAATATGCCTTAACCCCCCAGAAATTCAAGTTCTTTCCAGTCACGTCCTGAAAGAACAGACGGGATCAATTTTCGCGGACAGACTAGCCAAATACAAGGTCATATTATTGCCCACAATAGACTCACCTGACTAAGAGATATTGAAATCCAAATCCCCTCAGTTTAAGAAACCCCAAGTAGGGAAAAGCACTACGCTAGTACTACATAAACAAGCACCTATTCATGTTATCTCTCCCCCAATACCGATCAGAAGCCAGTCTGACGAAAAGATTGTGACGTCTTGTCTGAACGACATCAAAGAAACATGTAAAAGGGAATGCTTTAAAACTATAGGATTTTCTCTTCCCGCAATAGGGAACGACCACAAGTTAATCTTCAGAGACCTTTTTAAAAAACCTTTCAAACTCTGGATATAACTATCACTGTTTATACTGACGACAGGATAGTGGTAACGGATGGTAACGGAAGTATACGCAAATTACTCACTGAATATCATGACTCACCATTCGGGGGACATCAATGAACCACCCGAACATTAAAATGGATCAAATCCAAGTACTACTGGCCCACAATGGCAGCAGACATAGCTGAGTACATCCGAAAATGTTCTTCATGTCAAATAAACAAAAGCAGGAAAAACCCACCATTACCCATGGTGGGTAATCACTATGACTAGTTCAAGACCGTTTGAAAAGATCGCACTAGACATAGTTGGACCTTTACCAACAAGCTATGCGGATAACAAATATCTACTAACATTTCAAGATGACTTGACTAAATACTCCGAAGCGTATGCCTTACCAAATGCGGAGGCTCCGACAGTAGCAAGGGTGTTCGTCGAGAATATTGTGTGCCGACATGGCATCCCATTCTCCCTACTAAAAGATCAAGGCGTCAATTTCTTAAGCAAAATGTTTACGGAAATGTGCTCACTGATGAAAATCAAAAATTGAACACAACACCTTATCATCCTCAGACTTACGGAGCACTCGAGCGCAGTCACAGGACGCTAATTGAGTATCTACGTCACTACGTCAATCAAGATCCACTTACATGAGATGCATGGATTCCCTACGCGATGTTTGTTTATAACACAACTCCGCATTCAAGCGCGGGCTAGAAGCCTCTTGAACTGCTTTATGGATATCCAGCTAACGTCCCCAGCAATCTCACCCAACAACCAACAATTTCGTGCAACTATGAAAATTATGCAAATGAATTAAGGGCACGATTGCAATACGGATACCAAGCTGCCAGGGAAATGCTAAAAAGAAAAAAACAGGCTCCAAACAATATTTTGATAAAAAATCAAATTTTCAAAATTGCAATGTCGGTGATACGGTACTGCCAAAAAGCAATGCTAGAAAGAACAAACTGTCTCCTCTATGGGAAGGTCCATTTGTGGTAGTAAAAATTCTATCCAATGAGAACTCCATAATGAAAATAGGAAAAAAGACCAAAGTGATCCACAACAACATCCCTCAACCCTTCCAAGAATAATGATCCCAAAACTCCAACTTCGATTAATAAACAAATGCATCAATCACAAAGATGGTTATTTTCATCCCTTGAACCATATGTGGCAAACGAAATCTGTCAAAATAGAGTGACCGTTACCTCAAAACCAAGGACATAACCTTGCACGCCTACGACGAAAACTCATCAATTATAAACAATTCATCCATTTTCCCGCTGAAATTCTCAAAATTCCTATCCAACTCCTCCATAACACCCTGAATTTCACGAAAACAGCAAAAGTAAGGTACTCAAATCAGAATGAGTTAGAGCTTGTCTCTAGATCAATAAACGATCTAAAAATAAAAGAATCAAAAAATTTCCTTATAGACAAAAATAATGCTCACCACTACATTCTAATCAACGCAATAATTACTATATTACGAGTATTAATAATGGCCTTCCGCAAACAATATAGATAGTACAAACTCAAACATGAATCAAACGAAATACCTCAATAAGTTATTGTTATTAACCCTCTTCAAAGAATAGCAATTAATGACTTTAAATCAGTTTAAAACATTCAGTCAAAAAAATTCAAGAACAACATAGTAACATTCCAATTAATGAAACACCTACCTTCAAATTAAACGAAAAAAAGGGAGAATAAAATATTTTTCCCACCTCACTAAAAGAAAAAACATTTATATCGCCAATAATCTAATTTTCAATAAGTTAAATCATGTAAACAAAAAAAAAGTAAGATAATTAGAAAATAAGGAAAATCTATTAATATAACTAATGTACGTATTACGTACGTGTCGTATTAGAAAACAAAAGATCAAATCAATTGAAAAAAAAAAACAAAAATTGCAATTAAAGTATATAAAATATCGAATAATTAAAAGATTAAATAAAAAAAAAAACAACCTTATCAGGTATTATAATTAAAGTATCGAATCAAATGAAATGTATAAAAAAAAATAAGTTTGCCATATAATTATATAAAATATCCAATAATGTAAATACTAAAAACTAAGAGACTCAACAATAACAACACAGGGCAGGCATTAAGTGTCGACAGCAAACCGTTGTATGCAAAAAAAGATCAATCAAGGATCGACCGATCGTACGAAAGATCATGGGCGCTGACACGAAAGGGTAACTAACTAGGACACTTGGAACAATTAAATGGAAATCTTATCAATAAATGAAAAATGCATCGTGGGAATTATTTTGTACTGAAGCTATTGCGTAAGTAGACAAGCAGAATTTTGGATAAAATCTAGTATAAAAGGCAGTGGTTGAGAAGAAAAAAATCAGAGATTGAAAATTACTCCAAACAGTAAAGGTCGCAGCCCTTGGTTACACAGCGGGCCTTTATTGTTGTTTAAAATTGTTAAAAAAGAATCCAATACTAAAACAGAAATAGTAGAGGTCGCAGACTTTGGTTACACAGCGGGCCTTTAAATATATAAAAATTTAAATAAATATTTATTATAACGTTAAACAAAACTATTTTCTTTCTCTCCGCTCGTATACTCTTCTCCGCATTGATACGTGGAAAGCACCGTATACAGGGCGTAATAAAACAGGTGTACAGAAAAAAGTGTTGACCCCCAGCGCAAAGACATATCCATGTCAAAATTCTGTTAGCAAAAGTCGGCGCTGATTTTCCAGTGGCTCGCCCAAGATCATGGTAATTTATCTGAATTTTGTATCCACAGCTGTAATATTTTAAAGAGTTCCGCTCTTGGTTAGTAAGAAACGTATTTTTTATAATAAGACCACTTGATTTGCATGAGTTTTGCTTGTGTTCCCCCGGACACAATTCCGCAATTATTTCCTCTAACGATTTCCCCCCGAGTATATTTAAATTTCCACCGATGAAAATTAATATTTTCTCCTTTGCGGTAACACTTTTTCTAATTTTTACCCACTGCTCTATGCCTATTTGTGGTGCCTAGAAGCTAACAACAATCCACGTTTCGTATTCAATTACGAGTATACAATTCTATGGCCATTAATCAGACCATTGATTTTGATACGCATGCGACTCTTACTCCTACGTAAGAGTTCAGCTTTCGCGATGAGTTTTTATTTTATTCCACTCCTTTATACTTTTGTTTACAAGTTCATGTAGTGGGCATGTGGCATATGTCATCATTTTGTTGGAACCACATTTCGTCGACATCCAGATCATCGAATTTATAGCAGCGGTCACCATTAATAGCACTACCCGCATCATTTTCCAAAAAAAAAAATAATCCAATAATTCCTCCAGCCCAAAAATCCACCAAACAGCGACTCTTTTCCGAATGTCTCTCGGTTTTAAATCGGTCCAATTTTGCTCATTAAGGAATTTGCAGAATGGGCCACGTCACTGAAGATAATTTTCTTGGAAAAATCTTCATCAAGTTGTGTTTGCTCGTGCATCCATTCGGAGAACGTACGGTATTAGAAATGTTCTGGATGCTTCAATTCCTGTGCTAATCTTGTAAGTGTTCATATTCAAATCTTCTCTTAAAGTTCGACGTAATGTGGTTCTTAAGAAAAGTAATTCCTAATATTCCTAATAAGCACATCAACTCGTCATCGATAGAGTTGATATGCTTAGGCTCTCGGCCACACTTTCGGCCTGTACGATGATGATTTTATATCTGCTACAGACACATTTTCTTAGAATTTGGATACCAAATACAAAATTGTATAATCAGTTGGTACATTATTGACATAAAAAAATTACATAATGCGGTATTAATTGTTTTTCCAACGTCCATTTTCATAAAGGCCTCGATAGTTTGAACACGTTTTACCAATAAAATAGTACTAGACGATTTTAACGCCTGGATAGGAAAGGAAAGATCATCTTTGGTGGGACAGTTGGTAAGAGTAGCCTACACGACGCCCACGATACATCTGGCCCCGGATTTATACTTATTGACTTTGCAGTGGGACGAAATATAACTATTGCAAGCATAACTGTATAATAAACACGAGGGCACGTGGCGGTCCCTGGATCATGAAATGTTAAATCAAATTGATCATTTTGCTATAGACGTAGGGCATGTTTCCAATATTCTGGAAGTCCGAATGTTCCGAGTAGCTACCGGATCACCAGACCACCACCTTATTGCATCCAGGGTGCGAATGCAGATTTTTCAAGCGCCACGTAGACACAGAAAAACTGTAATCGCAAGAGACCCAAAGACGCGTTTCCCGGAGTCTTTCAACAACTTCTACAGTGGCAACACTATCAACGTGGCATCAGAGACTCCGCAAATGATAAACTGGGTTTCACACGACCACCACCAGGAAATGCCTGGTATTATGAAGAATGCCGGCAAGCACATGTAGCTAAACAATAAGTGAAAGAGAGCTTTTCTAGAAGAAGAAAATAAGGCACGAGAAGCTCGCGATCAAAGATATTGAAAGTTTGTATTCCAGAAAAAATGAACGCAAATTCTACAAACAGGTACAAAAAACGTATCGAGGCAAAAAGGCCGGTACAGAAACCTGTAGAGATAAAGAAGGAAATCTTGTAGTAGAGTCACAGTCGGTGCTGAGAGTATGGAACAACTTTTTCTGCTGTGAAGAATTCCAACATCCAGCCGTCATGCAGAATAAACCATTCAACTAGGACGATGATAGCCAAATCCTAAACCCAACAAAGCAGCTAGACCTGATGGCCTACCGGCCGAGGAATTCAAGCCTGCTATAAATGATTTTATGGGGAGCATACACCAACTCCCTTCTCAGATCTGGCCACAAGAGTTTACGCCTAATGAATGGAATTTCAGTACCGTTTGCCCAATCCACAAAAGCGGAAACCCTCTCAACTTCGCCAATTATAGACTCATAAGTCTCCTCACCAATACAATATATAACGTCTGAAACCCTTCGCCAACAACCTGTTAGTCTGAAATCACTATCACAGTAATTTCAGACCAAGAAAGTTCACAATCGACTAAGTCTTCACACTTCAGCAGATCACGACGGAGAACGCTCTTTACTCCGTCACAGTCGGTAACGAGGTAAGATCTTTCATGTCAAAAGAAGGTTATAGATAAGGTGCCGCGCTGTCACATGACATCTTTAACATCATACTTGAAATACTTATGTGGAACTCAAAAGCGAGCACTGGAGGCAGAGTTTTTCGAAAGTCTGTGCAACTAAAGGGTTTTTCAATAGGGACATACAATTTTGTATTTTAATACAAACGCACTCTTAAAATGTTTTTTATGATCTTCCAATGTCAAAACGTCAATCAAAGTTTGCATTTTTATCATCGTGGAATTCACGAACAAGCAACTTTTGGTACTTCTTAAAAATTACTACAAAATTTCTGAATCGGTGAATAATAGTGAATAAATTCGAGCCTACTTACTCACTACAGAATCTCCCCGTACCAATGAGACATCGCACCGGTTGAAGTACCGAAAATTTCGTAGCCGTAAATTCTTTTTTAATTCTCCAATTGCAAAAGTAAGACCGATGGTTATCCTTCCTCCCTCGCTTTCGAAACCAAATCTCCAAGCGATCCTCCTACCATCACCAACTTTTATGAAACATCTTTTAAACAATCATTTTCCAACAACTCCTTCGTACCAGATCCCTCTTACTTCAATGACTTAATAAATTACTCCGTTGGTCCCCTTCTCATTCAAAATGTCGATCCTGAAGTTATCGAAGAAAGGTTACAAAACTTAAAGAAGACTTCCTACCTGGCCCAGAAGGTCACCCCGCCGTTTTTCTTAAAAAAATACTCTCAAAACCTGTCTCACCCAGTTTCTTACCTATTTCGTCTATCCCTAACACAGGGGGAATTTCCTCAGATGTGGAAGACCTCTTTTATTATCCCGATACACAAAAATGGGTCTAAGCATGAAGTTTCCAATTATCGTCCCATTGCTTAAACTCTTTCATATATCAAAAGCATTTTGAACGAAGTCTTAAGCTTGAAGTGCAAGCCTCTTTTTTCGCCCCGACAACATGGTTTCTAAAAGCCAGATCAACTACCACAATACTTGTTGAATTCGTGTCTTTTGCTCTCACAGGCCTGTCGGAACAGAGCACTCAGTCAAAGAACTAGTCCATTATACTCTTTGTAAGTCCCTTTTAATGAAATAAGTAAGTTTTACGAAGAAAGATGACTAAGCGTTTCAGTGATAAGGTGCCCACAGTATCGCACCCACCATGTCAGCGCCGAGTACCTGTAGCCTGACATTCATAGAGATAGTGCTCCGCGGTGTCGTCATCACTTTCACAGCAAGTAAGGCAGGATGTTGTGTCACTTATACACGATCTGTACTTTGAATCTCCTTTATTAAAATTGATTTCTTTTTACCTAGTAAACCGATATTATAGTGTTCGGTTTAGATCCGCCCTTCCTGTTCCATTCCTGGCCTAATCTGGAGTTCCACAAGACATCCATCTTGGTCCTCTTCTCTTTATTCTTACAAAGTATAACGATCTTGAGAGGGTCATTAAGCACTCCTCGCTCTTCCTTTACACTGATGACACACAATTTTTTAAAACTATTATTGCTACCCATAACTCTGCCCTTCTCCAAAAATATTTTGATCGGTTTTTAATCTGGTGCCTCAGAAACTATCTACAACTTAATATAGCCAAATGCAAATCTGTAACCTTCTCACGTAAATTCAAACCGTCTCCTCCCCGACTTTATTTTCTCTTTGGTCAACCAATCAAACCAGGTTCAGTCTTTTCAAGACCTAGCAAATTATATATCGATAAGATGATCCTTAAAGCCAACTCATCACTTGGCTTTATTAAACGGTGGTTCAAGGAATTTTCCAACTCGTATGTAACCAGATGTTACGTTTATTCGTCAAGCTTAGTTGCCCTTTCGCCGAGTTTATGTTTCCCTAGTCAACGTCAATTCCTCTGATTTGCTCTCAGTGGTCTGCCCTTGAACGTCGCTTTCATCTTACCTCCCTATCAGGACCACATCAAACTTCTCAATATGAATTCGTTAGAAGAACGTAGGAATATTGCTAACATTCTTTTCATTCATTGACTACTGAATACTGGAACCTGAGCATTGGCTGCGCGTTCTATTTTAACTCTATTTCGTTCAACACCAACTCGACTACGCATCCCATTTCAACTCCATTTCCTTCAATGCCAACCAAAGTAGTCTACGTTGTCCTCGTCTCTTCTATCTACCGGTCCACCGCATCTCTTATGGCTCCAACGAACCAATCGCCTGTATAATCCGAAAGGTCAACTTAAATTGGTTCCTAGCTGTTAAGTCTTTCTGTTAGGAAAGGAGATTCAGAGGAATTCGGAATCTCTCAGTCCACATTATTGTGGCGAATTTTGCACAAAAATCTTAGCCTTCACACTACAAGATCAAATTAACTCAAGACCTAAAGACTCTTGATCGTTTGAGGCGCCGAAACTTCTCCGATTGGACTCTGCAAAAGTTTGAAGAAAATCCTGAATTTCATCGAAAAATCATCTTCAGCGAAGAAGCTCATTTTTGGCTTAATGCATCATTTTAAAGCAACAAACCCACATTGACTCAAGAAACTCCATTGCATCCATAAGAAGTGACCGTGTGGTTTGGAATTCATGCCGGAGGCGTTATTAGACCGCATTTTTTGGTCGATGAAAATGATCGCAATGTTAAGCCCAATAGGAGGCTATTTTTGGCCAGAATTGGATGGACTTGACATTAGTGGTACCATATGCCACACAGCTGGTCAAATAATTGATCTATTGAAGGAAAGCTCGGTAATCGTGTAATCTCGAGAAATGCTCTGGTCGAATGGCCACCTCGATTATGCGATTTATCGCCTTTTGATTTCTTTTCATGAGGTTACGTTAAGTCGTTGGCTTATGGCAACAAGTCAATAACGTTAAAGGAACTAAGGGACAATATCGAACACGAAATTGCTAACATTCCTCCCGATATGTGTGCAAGAGTGGTGGAAAATTGGTTCCAAAGAACCGATAGCTGCAAACGTGCTCTAACATGTGTGCTACACCTGGAATAAATTTTAGACCGGTATCTCAGTTATTCTGTATTTTATTTAAATGCATAATTTTTATGTCCTTATTGAAAAATACAATACTAGCGTACAACGATGATATTTACATAATTCGCAGGGGTGATTTTGTGTAGACAAAGAGACTCTTGTTACTCACATTAATTTCAGTTACTGCCTTTCGCACTCTAATTAAGGAATCATTTCAATCAGTCACTTGAAGTGTATTTCTTTTATAAAAGTAGAAGGCATGAACTCCTGCTGTTCGAAAGGAAGAGGATCAATCTCAAAATACCCGACAATCATAACATGCACTATCGAATTTCACAGATGAACAAATTGGCTGTTGTGATTTGTGTATTTGTGTATTAAGTTCTAATACAATAGAATCCGTCTGAGTTTGCTTTTGATTAAAATGTTAGATGAGAATTGAAAGATAGCAGAGTAATTGTAGGGGTAACTGTTGATGTTGTCTTTTTGTTTTCAGTTTGATGTGAAAGGAGTTTATAGTATGGATGTATACCTAAGCCCGAACGCAGTAGTTGGAAAGGTTATGTTACTCAGTGACGAAGTAAGATATTTTTTTAGCTTTTATGCTGAAAATCTCAATTTTTCAGCTCTTAGATAGAATTTCGTAAGCAACGGCCAATGTCGATATATCATCTGTTTCCACTTCTATCGAATTCTACGATAGCTCAGTTGTTGGAATGTTCTTCTATATTGTATTTAATGTTACGCTTAATTCCCTAACTGGCATCACGTTTGATATTAAAGCGCGATACTATCGGTAATGCGTTGTTAGGTATTATACAGAAAGCTTTGCTTTGCGATTATACACTAACTACAAAAACTATTTTGCTATCAAATTATCTAAATGGCTAAATTATCACAATTCCTATCCACATCCGTATACAGCAATTCCTGTAAGAGCACTCTTTCGTAGGGGCAGGTTTTGACATTTTGTCTACTTAACTAAGTCGGTCTTTTCTGTAAAGTTTTCTCGCCGAATTACTGTATATCGTCGGCTGAGAATTACAGGGTTCTATGAGCCATTTTTTTTTTCGAAAAATGAGGTATGAATATCAATGGAATGTACGCATGCACATCCACTTTTGTTCAATCTGTATACTTTAAATCACGTCAACCCCCAATGAACCTTTAATCTCTAACCTCATCACAAAGAATAGAATAACTTGGGCCATCAAATCATTCAACAACTACAATTCGGCGGGAATAGACGAGATAATCTCGGCCATGTTACCAGTACAACACGTTCTTTCGTACGTCATACCTTGACTTAAAATTATCTTTATCGGCTACCTAAAACTGGGCAACGTCCCAAACAGCTGGAAAGAAATAAAAATGGTTTTCATTCCCAAAGCAGGAAGACCTAACCACTCCTCTGTAGGAATAAATCCATCAAAAAACCGAACTAGTGATGTTCACAAGAAAAAGACCGCTAGAAAAGTTTAATCTACCCAGAATCAATGGTGTTAGAATACAACTTTCATCGAATTGTAATTATCGAATAGTAATTCTAGACAGTAAGTTCAGTTGGAAGCGTAACATCGGAGAAGGAACCAAAGAAGCATTAGGAGCATTCTACACATGCCAAAGAACTTTTGGTAAACGTTCGGAATTAAGACCATATATAGTTCACTGGATGTACATGGCCACAGTGAGACAGATGCTTACCTATGGTGCACTAGTATGATTGAAAACCGCGGAAAAGACTAGCTTTCTCAAAGTTAGCGTGTGTCTTAGTAACAGGAGCGTCAAAGTCTGCTCCTTAAGCTGGACTGTACTTTTCACAGAACTTGATTCCGCAGATATCTCTATCTTTGTGGACAGCCATACAGCAGCCATAAAAACTTTGACAAGGGAAACCACCAAATCTATCGTCAAACTAGAGTCCGCGAATCTCTCCGAGTCTATATCTGCTGGATACCTGGACACACAAAAGTGAAAGGAAATTAGAAAGCGGATGAGCTAGCAACAGAGGATGCCTCTCTATACAGGAGTAAAACACAAATCGATAGAATACTTATCCTCCTCGGGCTCAACAAAGATGACATCTGTATCTTTACAGGTGTCCTAACTGGCCACTGCCTCATTCGCAGAATTGCCAAGAGAACAGGTGTCTCTTCTCAAGATTGTTATAGAAATAGGAAATAGACCACACACTTAGGGTACAGACTTTTTGGAGAACTTGAGGATTTGTTAAAATTTCTTTTGTGAATCACAATAAACCAATAGGCCTCAGTGTATGCTTGTCCCTTAGGGATTGTCATATCCCTTATTACCTAACTTAACATATTGTTTCATTAGATTCATAGAAAATTTATTCTTTTACTTATTTTTAATAATAAAAATACAAATGTATATAAATATAAGTATTAAATTATATTTTGTATAATAAAAATATAAAACTAAATATTTTATATATGTAACATTCTCCAAGTGGTTTATGCTTTTTGAATATTTTTGAAAATCATTTCAGGTAATCCCGTGTAATAAAGATAATTCATATATGTAAATGTTTATTTATCACCTAATTAAATTTGATTATAGTACGTGTTGCACTTCCTAATATTATATTTATATTTTTTAAAGAAAAAGTGTGCAAAATTATGTTGTACTAATATATATGTTATATACTGCAATTGTTTTCAAAAATCAAACCGATCGCCTAGTAATCTTCATACAAGTTTTTAACAATTACAGGGTTCTATGTGACAAATAGAACCTTTAGGGTTATTTGAAGTACAATACATGGAATTGTCTTATAGAACTTTGTGAAAAAAAAAATTAAAATCGCAATTAAATGAAAATGGACTAATTAAACCAATAGATAAATTATTTTTAAATTAAATACTATCAATAATCTATATTTCCTCACCATTAAATCATTACTAACTTATTGAATGTAAATAATGGAACTAATGTTCTTTGTTAGTATGACGTTTTGAACACACTCCTGCTCGTAGAGCATGAGCTGATCATAGAGTCTAAGAAGGCCATAGTACTCTATTGGAGCTTTCATTCTGTAAAACTGGACAGATGATAGAGCCATGTTCAATACCTTATTTTGTTGGTCTTTCTTCTAAATTTTAAGAGAATTCTGTCCTCAAAATAGCTCTTTTATTCGTAGGAGGTAGATTGGCACTAATAAATTGAAAGCCATTACAGCGTAGTAATGATTTTTACTGATACACCTGGGTATTAACAGATACCTAGAGATGATTAGAGAAGTATAACTCAGAGCTCAAATTACGGCATGATCAGCCTTAGAAAAATCAAACCATCAACTCAAACTGTTACCGTGTAAAAGAAAATACATGTATTATGTTATAAACATTGTAATGGTCATCGTAAAATAATTGGAATAAATAAAATAATAAGATCCGATTTGCTATGTTTTGTCCCAAAGATTTAAAACATTAACACCCTGTACTTGGTTTTACCAAATAAAATGACACTGAACTATGTTGGCTGTAATACTAAGCTGCAAGCGGCAATAATTTAACATGAATCTTGGGCATTATGTCTGAATTTCCGCTATCGATTGCGCTCTCTTGGATTTTGCTCGCGCTAAAGAAAGGTGGTGGACAGCAAAATAAATTCAAGTGGCTTGATTATGGCCAAATTATTAGCAAATATGGTTTTCTAAAACCACGGCATATAATACTCGTGTTCATAAAGTTTAAGTTTCATTTTATCTGATTAAACACACATATTGAAAAACATATAAAAACCTCTCCGGACCGACGGTCACAATCACCGAAGATAGCCAAAATTCAGCCAAAGCAGCATTGAAGAAATTGATACCAACCCTTCTATCAAATTAATTTAATCCCAGCAGACGATCACTTATCGCTAACATAAGTTGTAGTAAGATCAAGTATCACGCCTTCAATGTTGGATTAATGTACATACTCGTACATACAGATTTGAAGACCCTCAGCAATAACTGCCATGAGGAGCAGAGCATCAGAGCATCAGAACTTACAGTTTTCATACTTTTTCTACAATATATTGTATTACTCAATAATCTTTAATATTAGATTGATTAATCTTTGTTTAATAAGAAATTTGTATTGATTAAAACTTCTAAAGCCTATCTTAAAATAATTTTTGTAAATATCACAGTCAGTATCATTATCACAGTAAATTTATTATCACAGTTCGAATACATACGTACATACATGTAAATTAATATTAGATTCTTTTCATGCACTGAGTTCTTGTGAATGTAACTTAATCAATTTAATAAAAGCTCTATAAAAGTTCCGGTTTTTGTGCTCACAACAGCTGCTTGTAGGTATGTTCCATTTTCATTTATTCACACGTTTTCAAGAACTTTACATGTGTCACCATTTGAATTTAAATTTTTATGACTAACTTGCTTTGAATAATTTGCTTCAAGTTAAATTAAATCCTAAATAGAAAAATATTAACTTCGATTTGTTAGTATTAATAATTTTTTTTTAAATATTATAAAAGTGACAGTTTTGTTCTGATAATATGAAGAACTAGACAGATGTGACGAGAACATATGTGGGTAGATGGAACTAAATGTAGGTTGAAGTAAAGGAGAAAAGATATATAGAAATAGGGAGTTATTCCTAAGAAATCTGGATAAGGGAATGACCATGGTGAGGAGCTCTTTTATAAGATGCTAGAGGGACTATCCAAGGAAGTGGTAACATCCCATTCCGTCATTATTTAATTAGTGCTGTAAGATAGTCAGTCGTTCACCAACTCGCATAGAGAACAGTCGGCTTTTGTATAGTGTACATCAAAGTGAAAAGTCAATTAAGAGGCAATATAAGAAATTGATTTACAAGTGGCAGTGTGGCTCAGTGGAGCATTTGTTGGATCGAGACGTTGAGGTTCTGGGTTCGAATCCGCAGTAAGGAAATCGCGGATTCCTTTTCTTTTTATTCATTTCTCAGTGTTAAAACTAAAAATAAAAAGTGGTAGTAGTGTCGAACGATAATGGATACCGGTCAGCCGGAGGTCCCGCAGGTGGAACAGCTAGCAAATCGGATGACAACCAGAGCATGTGAAATGCAACAACAACAAGCAACAACATCTACGGCAGCAGCATCATTGCAAAAGTCAGATGATGACTCGAAAGGAGAAAAAATAAAACGTGTCTTCGAAATGGCCAACACAAAAAAAAAAAAAGATGATGAGGACATTAAAGCGCCTGGAAGGGAGTACTCTTATGAGTCTGAAGGGGGCGAGTGCCGCTATATTGGAGAGGGGAACTCATTTAAAGAGTTGTCAGAAGATGATACCTCTGTAGAAGAGGAAGAGGATGATGAGGCAAAGCTTGACAAGCTTATAAAAGAGCTCCTTGAGAAAAGGGAGAAGTTGCGGCAGCAAAAGCAACAAAAACAAAAACAACAACAACAACAACTACAGCAAACTATAAAAGAGTTGCCGATGCGGCAAAAGCAGAAGCAACAACAAGAACAACGATTGCAACAGAAGAAGCAAAAACAACAAAAACAACAACAACAGCAACATATACCGCAGAAATTGCAAATGCGAGTACAACAACAAACATCGCAGCAGCAACAACAGCAGCAACAACAGCAACAGCAACAGCAGCAACAGCAACAACAGCAGCAGCAACAACAGCAGCAGCAACAACATCAACAGCAACAACAAAATAAAGGCAAAGAAAGAGTGCCTCCTATAAATAAAGATATTACGGAAAGATCTTGGCTTAAAAGCTTATAAGATCCTGCTTGCGCAAGAGTTGAAACCGCGTGACCATTATACGCGTCGTAGGTTTGGTGAATGGGGCGAAAACATATTTTACCTTTATCTTAATTTTCAACGTAAAATTCTGTTCTCCGATGAGGCAGTTTTAATGGACATGTAAACAAGCAAAACTGCCGAATTTGGAGTGGAGAAAACACAGAAGCCTTTGTCGAGACGCCCTTGCAGCCATTAAAACTCACTGTTTTATGTGCTTTATGAGCTGCTGGAATCATCGGCCCATATTTCTTTAAGGACGATGCCGGACAGAATGTTACCGTCAATGGAGAGCGCTATAGAAACATGACTTCTGACTACTTCGTTCCTCAGTTGAATGGCATTGACCTGGCAGAGCTTTGGTCTCAACAAGATGGCGCAGCATGCCACACGGCGCGAGACACCATCAATTTATTGCGGGAAATATTTGCTGAGCGCATAATTTCACGTAATGGACCTGCGAACTGGCCTCCACGATCCTGTGGTCTCACACCTTTAGATTAGATATGCCGATAAACCAGAAAAGTTGGACGACTTCGAAGTTAACATTCGCCGTATTGTTGCTGATATACGGCCCAAGTTATGGCGCGCATATGCCAGTTATTATATCTAAACACTAATGGCATAAAATAGTCTATTAATCAATATCATAGACATTAACACCAGCTTCAAGTATTTACATGTTATATTGTTATTGCCAGAGCCTCTCGATCGACAAATTTGGATGCAATTTTTTCTATGAGAATTATGTGCAGGGCTTAAAATAGATTTTATGTTTTCGTTTTCGCAGTAAGCACGTACTGTTTACTGAAGAGAGTGATTTCTTCTTAAGTTAAGTGATCTTTTATAGTGAATTAATTGGTAGCAATTAGTGTCATTCAGTTTTACACAAAAACAATTTGCATTATCGAACGATTAGGCAGTCGAATATATAAGGCATGGAAAGTATACTAACGCTCTAATTATATGATATATTTTGTACTCACCTAATAATATCACGTGCTCCTATGTATGTATGTAGTTTTTTTAATTGATGCAAAATGTTGTTGTTCAATATCAGACTCAGGGCATATTGAGCTGATTGTCTTGTATTGTCGGTGTGCCAAATAAACTATGCAGTCAGTTATGCATCTGCCATTAGCATTAAACATTTATACATAGTTTATTAAAACAGGGTTTGAGAATTAAAATGAATAACAAATATATGTATTGTTGGCGATTGTATGTATTTGACGTGGTTTCCCAGTGGAGACTATAGTGCGACTTAATTGTAAAAAAAAATCCTTGTTCGAGAGAAGAAATTGCTTGTTGAAGGAGAGATCTTCCGTCAACTTCCTTATAAGAACAAGTTTCATATTGATTACGCTACATTAATTTGCATTTCGAAGATCTACAGTAATGATCATTTCAGTATGAAATCAGCAAGGGTTTGGGGACGAATCACTTTCATGTTTTCAATGCGAATTCAAGCGTTTTGTTTGTATATAATGATGATTAATGATTGTTAGATATTGTGCAGGATCTACTAAAAGAATTATGCCGAAGCGAAAAAGTAATACATATGAGCGATCTACTGTAAACGCAAAAAATCAACGTTTAGCACTACAACAAGAATCTGGACAACAACGGGATCAACGCCTTATTAAATAAGGGAACTCGCTTAGAAAGATCGACTCGCCTACCCGCACTGAAAAACAATTCATCCAAGAGACGGACTGCTGAATCAATGTGGTCCTTAAAAGAGCGATCTGTGTGTGATTACAACCACGAAATAAACTATATTTATGATCCAGTTTGATAATAGGCTCAATGACAAACTTTCGCAAAGGTTAGAGTTAGGTAAAAGTAATTGTTGGAAATACCAACCCACTAAGGTCTATTAGCCCATTGTGATACCACGTGGATCTGTAATCCTCCTACCCTTGGAACCAATTTGAACTTATGATGAAGTGTAGGAGATTGTTAAGGTCTATATTCTTTAGATCGCTTAAGTCATTATAAAATAAAGCTCCTAAGTGAAGTTTTCTTCTTTGGGACATATGATGGGCTGAGATGTTTCTTATTTAGAAAAATAAAACTCTTAGAGCGGTTCGGTCTAACACATGTTGATCCAACAGTCCATTTAAGCTCTGTTCTTTTGCTAGTATACCGATGATACCCTTTTCCGGTAGAATAGGTAGAGTGGTTCCAATTTTAAAGAGATCGTCATCCCTAAAATTCCTTGGAATATCTTTATGCCCCGTCAACGAATATAGTTGAAGGTTGAACTGCTCTGCCATTTCCCTAAGAGATGATCAGAATTTGAAGGCGGTTCTAGAATTTAATGAAACTGAGTTCAGGGACCTGATAGCGGCTTGATTATAGATAACACGTTTTTCTTCAACCAGGACAGAGCTTCTTCAATCGCCAAAATTTCTGTCTGGAACACGCTATGGTGATCTGGAAGACGGAAGAAGAGGCTAAGATTTAGCTTATCTGACAAAACACCGCCACCAGCCCCGCTATCAGTTTTAGATCCATCTTAGTAAAAGTGGATTGACTTGACCGCGTTGAAACATCTTCTTCCCAAAAGGATCTAGAGGGGAAGTTAACGTGAAAGTTGTTGTCAAACTAAAGTTCTGGTATAGTATAATCGATGTTATTAGTAAGTATTCCTAGTATTTTATATAAGCGTGGCCAAATATATTATTTGTCAAATCTATAGCCGCTTTAAGGCCAATAGCTGCGGACGACTGCATTGTCTAAGGCATCCACCATACCACAACCCGGTAGGTGATTATCAGTTTTATGACCGAGATGTATAGCCAGTGGGTTATGCGAGGTTGAAGGCCCTATTTGTACCCAATGGCTATGTTACAATAGAATAAAGCTAATGTAGCTTTCTTGACTCTTTCTTGAATGTTAGATTTTTTAGAAAAAGCCTAAATCCGTACCGTTTATTGAGGGAGGTCTATAATTGGAATTTTGTATTTTATAAAGGCTTATTCCCAATCCACAGCGATCTGTCCAACGGATTAATCTGTTGATATTTAGTTGAATGAGTCCTTAGTATTAAGATGCATACCTTAGACGGCTATAGTAACGTCATCCGCATACGCAATCGCCCTGCTACCACCCGCTTCCAGGTGTATCAGCAGTTCATTAACCACTAAGCTCATGAGAAGGGGAGAAAGGACACCGCCTTGCAGTGTACCTCTTCTGATATAACTTTTAGCATCTTTAGCAGCAAAATGTAGCATTATGGAGTTGATTATCCTACTATTTAGCAGAATAATCAACTCCCCAAGTTAGTCGTCTACCTGCAGAGTTGACAGCGCAGTTGTGATTGAGGATGTATTGACGTTGTTAAAGGCACCCTCTATGTCGAGGAAAGCGACCTTTGTGTACTCTCTGTATTTTCAGGATCGTTCGATGACTCGTCAACCTTTGTAGAGCCATTTTCACGGACTTTCCGTTGCAGTAGGCATGTTGAGCCATTGAGAAAAGTCATGGATCAATTTTAGATCGTATATGGATACCAATCTTTCATTCTAGAGTTTTCATAAGGAAAGATGATAGCCATATAAGCCTGAGGTCGATTGGGATAACATTGATTTCTATCCATGATAATGGAATATGGATAATTTTTTCGAAGCTCCTCATGATATTCTCTAGCGTAGGCAGAATAATATCTGAGAACCAGCAGATTTGTATGTTTTGAAGCTATGCAGCGCCCCAAGCAGCTTGCCTCTTGTAATCAGACCGTGAATGATAGTCACGGTTGCAGTAGTCCTGTTATAGTTGCTGCTGGCCGCGAATGATATTGAGTGATTCATCACTTGTGGTTGTCCAATAGCCATTGGTTTGTTTCAAACAACTAGGCATAGTCAGATTTGTAGAGACGATTTTTCTTAGCCGCGATGCCTCAGAGGTTTCCGTGATTTGGTCACAGAATGACCTCCAGGATTGTCGCTTTGCCTTCCTCAGTTCTTTTTTGTATAATTTGAGGGATGCTTTGTATGAGTAACTATCAGACACTTTTGTTTCCTGCTTTTTGCCAGGTTGAAAAGTTTTCTGCAAGTGTTTCTAAGCGGTCCCATTGCTGATGTCCACCAGTGCTGCTTTTACTTGCCTTTAGGTTGAATAAGAGAGCAGGAAGCAGTCATAGCCTGATTGCGAGCCAGGGTGAAAACCTACACTTTCTCATGTCAAGCTCGTTAGTGTCAGGCAGGGGACTTGAGAGTTCAGAGGATAGTGTTTCTGACAGTATTCCTCGGTATTTTGGCCAATCAGTTTTCGGACAACTCCGGAATGCTGGTTGGCTGAGAGCAGCCAACTGACACTGAATTGGATAGATAGGTAGATCAATTTTATTTCTTATGATTTCAGGATACAAGAGATTCATATTTATATAGCATATACAACAACAAATAAGTTCTAGAAAGAATATAAGAAAATTATGTGACATTCTGTACTTTAGTATACAAATGTAATAAAAATAGAGTTGAATGCCACTTCGATTGGCTGAAACAATAAAACTTAAGTTGTGGGTGGGGTGACCCTATAAAAAACACTTTCATAGTAGAACAAAAATGAATCAGTCGTTCATAGACCTTAGTGGTGATAAGACGCATTTTCGTGTTCGGCTTCACAAGTGAAGAAAATAAATAAACTAAACGTTAAAACATGGAAAGTATAAAGTGGCCGGTAGCCGAAGTGGCAAACACTCGGGCGACATCTACTTGGTGTAGCGATTCTGAGGCCTGGGTTCGATTCCCAACGGGAGACATTGTTTTTTTTGTTTTTTTTTTTTTTATTGAAATAATAAGTAAAAAAAAAAAAAAAAAGAGATCAAATTCACGTGATGGATTGTGGAGAGCGGTCCGCTATGCCAATAGCGGGATCGGCTGAGATAGCAGGTGAGGCTTCGAGTGGTTCGAACCAAACACCAAAGCCAAAGAGGAAGAGGATGCTAAAGTCAACCTCTAACTTGGCAGAACGTCCCACCCTACAAACGACCACTGTAAAGCTTGGTGGAGTGAGGGCAGGAAACAACTTCGCTGCATTGGCAGCAAGCGAATCTGACGACGAAGAGGAGGAATTAGAGTCCATAAGTAACAGCATCAAAATGCTGCAGCAGAGTTTACAGGCCATTAAAGAGCGGCAAATGGTCAGAAGGAAGAAGGAAGAGCATGAGCTATCCCAACAATAACAGCAGTCGCAGCTTGCTCAAAAGCAGTCGCAACAAAAAACACAGTCAGCACAAGTGCTACAACAACAAAAAGCAAAACAAAAGAAACAACAACAACAAGAGCAGCCACAACAACGGCAACAGCTAAAACAGCAGCAGCAGCAACAACAACAAAAACAACAACAACAGCAGCAGCAGACGAAGGAGAAGGTGCCTCCTATCAACACCTATAAATTGGAGGTAATTGCAACCAAGGACCTGTGTAAGTTGGTCATTGGTAATAATTTCAATATTAAGAGATTGGGGAACGATCGCCATGCCATCCACTGTAATACAGTGGAGGGCTACGCGAAAGTGAAAGAGCTCCTAAAGGAAACGACGACGGAGCACTACTCATTTACACCAAAATGTGAAAAGCGGCAATCGATGCTGTTGAAGGGGTTGGAACCGTCTTCTGATCCTGAGGAGATCCTAGCACTGCTCAAAGTGAAGGAGTGCGAAGGACTCAAGTTTGTGGGGGTAAAGCCGTTTACCACAGCTAGGCGGGAGAAACGGAGTCTGCCGTTCTTCTTGGTGCAGCTCAGTCCCGAAAGTTGTCTGGATAGTCTAAGGAGTATCAATGTCCTAGACTACCAGGTGGTTCACTGGGAAAAATTAAAAAGGAGCGACGGCGTTATACAATGCGTTCGCTGCCAGAGGTTCGGGCACGCCGCGTCGAACTGCCAAATGCAGCCTCGATGCGTGAAGTGCGCAAAGAACCACAGTTCCGAGGAGTGTGCTCTGGGTGTTGACGGAGCATCCGATAGGTCGCAGCTCTCGTGCGTATTATGTGGGAACGTGGGACACACCGCAAACTATCGGGGTTGTCCTAAGTTCACCGAAATTAAAAAAGCAAAATTGGCTCGGTAGCAGAAGGTGGAGGTCAAACGTTCACCTGTGAGGTTTCAAACACCAGCCGTCACGCCCCAAATTTCCTACGCCCAAATGGCGTCAGGTAGGGGGGCTACGGTACAGCAAGCGACTGTTGCTTCTCCGGCTCCGATGCCGAGAACAACGGAAGCTGCACTCAACATGCTAGCCATCTTGCTCGCAATCCAAGGGCAGATGGCTCAGCTGCAAAAGCAGGTTCAAGAACAGGCCAAGCGGGTGGACCAGATCTACGCGTTGCTGCCGGGCCTAACGCAACACATGCCGTAATGGGTACGCACATGGTGGAGCAAACTTTGAAGGTCCTTGCGGTGAATGTGAATTCATTGATTAGGATCGAACGAAGAGCCGCGATGTTTAAATTGCTACAAGACCAAACTCCTGATGTGCTTTTCGCTAGCGAAACCAAGCTAACCGATAAGCACAAACTGGAGTACAATAATTATATTGTTAGAAGAAGAAACCGGCCCAGATCGAATTGGAGGCGGTGTCCGATCTTCATTAAAGAGGGTATAAAATTTCACAGAGTGTACAAGGGGGTGTTGCGCAGGTTCCGGGTGTTGGAGGCAGTCGTCGTTTACATCCCGCTCCGCAGTGGAAAGCGGCTGTACTTGGCCTCTGTTTATGCACCTGAGGCTTCACAATCCACCCTATTCATTACAGAGCTCGACACGCTTTTTCGACTTCTGAGGCTGGAATCGGGGGAGAATTATTTTATAATCGGCGGGGATTTCAACGCTAGACATAGAGATTGGGGAAATAATTTTCCAAATACTAGAGGGAACCTACTACTCGATTGGTGGGGTCAGCACGATGTCATGTACAGACTCGGTCTTAAAGCGACAGATAACCCGTCGTTTCCCAGAGGCGGGTCTTATTTGGATCTACTGCTGTACGACGAACGTATACGACTGACAGGTACGAATTTACAAACATTAAACTGTCTGCGCACATTCGTGTATGACAGCGACCATTGCGGTTTTAGCACCGAAATTACAGTTCCCAACGAAATTGCGGAATTGGAGGAGTTTGTCCAAAGATATTCTTACAACTACAGTAAGACTCGATGGACACGCTTCTCCGCAACCTTGACTAGAGCGCTCTCCTCGAACACGCTCCACCCACCGTCCAATAGGAATTTGTCAAACGAGGAGATCGACAATTACCTAAAACAAATGGACGAGACAATTAAACAAACTATGGACACTACAATACCGCGGTATCGACGTACGACTAACGAAGACCTGTTCCGCAATCCTACTATTGACGCACTGCACCGACAGAAGAGTAGACTTCTGACAAGACTCAAAAACTTGTACAGACAGTTAACTGACCGACAAGACCCGGAGATTAGGACACTGAAGTCGTCGATTAAAAATATCCAAACGCTAATAAAAGAAAATTACAGAATTTCTGTAAGTTTGTATTGGAATAACAAGGTTCGGGCTGTAAACACCAGCAACCCGAATATGTTTCCGCAAATAAATAAACTATTTCGGAGAAAAAATCAAAACGACCTTCAGTGTCTTAAAATAGCCCGGACAACAAACAACGAACGGTTACTGACGATAGCAGGTATCGATCCAAATGAGGCCGCTGATGATGACGACTTCTTTGTGATCGAGGATCCACAGGAGAAGGTTGAGATCATAGGAGCGACTTTCCAGGAAGTATACAGGGCCACTGACACCATTGGCCCTAATTATGACCTGGACAATCGCGTCTTGGTGCACGACTTCTGCATTCGAAATGAAATAGGGAACTGGCGAACCGAGGGCTCTGGTTTCACCCGGTTTAACGACGAAAATATGGCAAATAACGTCATTGCCAGAGAGGGTGGCCTACCCCCGTTCATTTCGAAGGAGGGACTCCATGAGATCTTCGACACAATCAGGGCTAAGAAATCGGTGGGGACCGATGGTATTCCGAACATCGTGCTTCGACATCTTCCTCTAGAAGCGGTGGACGTTTACTGTTTAATAATGCAATGAATAATGCACATTATCCAGCGCATTGGAAAACGGCGGTGGTTCAACCTATCCCGAAAAAGGGAAAGGATATATCCAATCCGGCGAATCTCCGGTCGATAAGTCTCCTTCCGAATATCAGTAAGGTTTTTGAAAAGGTAATCAATAGAGCTCTGTCTAGGTGGGTTGAGGACAAACATATAGTTCCGGATAATCAATTCGGTTTTAAGGCGGGACATGATATCTCACATGCCGCGTCTAAACTGGTTTCTGATATCCAATGGAATAAAGGCAAAAAACAATGCACTGGTGCCTGCCTTGTTGACTTGGAGAAGGTCTTCGACACCGTATGGTTAGAGGGTCTTTTCTATAAGCTGACTGGGCTGGGGATCAGTAAACCACTCTTGTACATTCTTTATAATATGCTACATAACAGACAGTTCATCGTGAAGAATGGTGATGTGACTTCTGTTGGAATATTTCAAATTAAAAATGGTCTTCAGCAAGGCGCGGTCAATTCGCCGATCCTATTCAACATTTTTACAAGCGACTTGATAGGTTCATTTCCCCATACTATTGCGTACGCAGACGATTTGATAGCGTACAGAACAGGTCCAAAAATCGAAGTCATTAATACTCTCTTGCAGAGTGACTTCGATAAGATAAGACGATTTTGCGATGACTGGAAGTTGAAAATCAACTTTCAGAAGTCGGAAACCATTCTCTTTAGGACGACGTTGTCTGGAGCCTCTAGGGATACCAGAAAAAATTGGCGAAAGTTCTCAATCATTGGACAGCACGGACAGCCTCTTGCCTGCCGAAATGTAGTCAGATACCTTGGGATCTGGCTAGATCAGTTTCTGTATTTTGGCAAAAATGTAGATGCTGCTCTGGCCAGAGCCAAAGGTGCTTTTGCCCTTACAAAGAGACTGTTTTATAGCAGCCAACTCGATGCGAGGGTAAAGGTAATCTGCTACATGGCCCTTATTAGGCCCATGCTGGTATTTGGTTGTCCCGTGTGGTTCAACGTGAGAGCAAGCTTAATGGAAAAGATTCGGGTGTTTGAGAGGGCTTGCCTTAGGGCCTGTCTTCGCTTGTACAGAACACCAGAGTCGGAGTACAAAAAATTTTATACTAATGAGGTCCTTTACAACAGGGCGAACCTAATACGAGTGGACAACTTCGTAATTAAGCTGACTCGAAGGCACATTGCAAGAGCAATGACCTCGACGAATAACCTGATATCTGGGGCTTACTACCCCAATTACCTTTACCACGAGAGTGTGCGCTCTGACGGCTTCGTTCCACCGGAAGCATTCCTCTACCTAGATCAGAAAGGGTTGATCCAGGATAGATCAGCGGTGCCGTTAATCTTCCATGTCGCTCGGACAGCTGTTGACAGGCGACTCAACTACGACAGAGACGTCGCACACGGCAGTGTGGATCGCCTCAGGTTCAGTAGGGCGGTGGGGAATCGCGATAAGAGGGATGTCGTTCAGCAGCACCAGCATTTCTGGTGGTTGAATGATGGAGAAGATGTTTCGTCGTCGTTTCCGTCAATTACGGACCAGCCTCACTAATGAGGCAGAGCTGACCAATCTGTTTTCTCTGTAAACAGCGATGGCCGGCTTACATAGGTTTAGGTTAGCATTTAAGAAACATATACTCGTACATGTATCAGTGTATACAAAGGTGTATACTGATATATGTATATGATTGTGTATAACGTCTATGTGTGTTTATGTGTGTATTGTACATTTAGTTTAGGTAGGCTAAGGTTTATTTTAAGTTAGATACTAAGTTTTTATTAAAAATAAAAAATTATGTCCATATGCTAAGTTTTGTTAACAAATTTTTTTTTAGCTTTAAGTATACAAAATAAATAGTTCTAAGAAAATGTAAATAAAGTCGAAAGACATAGTTATAAGAATTTAGAGTAGCTTAGAGTGCCTGTGTGGGGCCAGTAAGTTAGTGTAAGATTATTAAGTAATTGTAAGCTAGCATTTAAGCATTTTTTGTTAGAATGTAAGAGTTAGTGTTAAGAAAATAAAATGCATATATAAAACTAAAAAAAAAAAAAAAAAAAAAAATGAATTCAAAAGTAACAAAAATATATTATTAATTATAACCAAAGTTACTGCTGAAAGATGCATTAATTATTATATTAAAACAAAATCAAACAAAGAATTGAAAATATACCAAAATATCAGAAATAATCGATTCTAAACCAACATAGTCAAAGCGAAAGAGCCAAATTTTAACTAGTTTTATAAACGCTCCAGGTATTGCTACTGCCCTGATGGACTGCGGGAGTTTATTAAACAACCGATATGACAAAACAAAAAAAATTAAGATATGCAGTAGTACGGAAATTGGGTACACATATGTTTGAAAAGTTTACACATAAATTAAAAATAGAAATAAGACGAAAATTGCGATTAGCAGAATTCATAAGGAACGTTTTCAATACCTCAAAACAATACAAATGGCGAACGGGTAGAATTTTCAGGTCACGGAACAAAGGATATCTAGGATGCCTACGAGGTTTTCGACAAATTATTCTTAAAATATGTTTCTGCAAAATCAGCAGCGGATGTATCTTATTTGGGTGCAAACCGCTCCAACAAGCAATTGTATCTCTCCAATTGTAGCTCAGAATGGAAAATATCGTAATAGATTATCTTTAAAACCTTGGTAGAACCTACATGACGCAAATAATAAAAATGTCTAAGTGTGCATCGGAAATACTTTCTCAATGTATCTGCATGATTCGAAAAGCTCATTCTAGAATCAAGGGTGAGCCCCAAGTACTTGAAGTCTTGTACTATTTCTATTAAAAAACTTTTATCACTGCAGTTCAGATTACTACAAAAAGTGGGAGAGGGAGGACCAGACTTATAATTGCAGTTAGACAATTTGTATCTTTGACATAAATTTGTGCGAGGAAGGTAAGTGGAAGAACATTATTTTGGTTTGGAGCTTATAACTAGATTATGTTCAGTAAACTAGTGCTCAATAGATTCAGAACCCAATTTATATCAGATACTAGATCCAAAGGACTGTTCGATCCATAAGTGAAACCCGTATCATCTGCAAACTGTAGGTGATCCTTTGAAAATAAGAGCGAACAGTGAATTAATGTATTGTAGACTAAAAACAGAAGTGGATCCAAAACAGATCATTGTTGTACACCCAGATTAAAGTACTTAGATTCGCTCCTTATTACATTTATCTTCACTCTCAGCGACCTGTTACCAAGATACGAACTGAACCAATTGAGGACGAAACCACGGAGACCTGCTTTTTCAAGTTATCTCAACAGACAATTGTGGTTGACCAATTGTCGAAGGCTTTGGCAATGTCGATAAATAAGCTGGCTGTACATTTTTTCCCATCTATCTGTGACATTATTTGAGAACAAAACTTTTAGAGGGCATCTTACGTTGGCTTTCCTTTTGAAAACCAAATTGAACTATTAGAAAACTCACTATCCTATTTGTCATATATTTTTCAAAAACTTTACTAAGAACTGGAAGAAGTGAGATTGGCCTATAGTTAACGATTTCAGAAGTGGAGCCTTTTCTAATGGAATGACATCTGCACACTTGAGACAGTCAGGAAATACCCCCGAAATACACGCAACGATTATAAATATCTACAAAAACATCCACTATTAAACATGCAATTTGTTTAAGGATAAAATTCGAGCTCCACAAGTATTCGGATTAGTTAAAGTACCAATAACTTTTAAGATTTCGAGAGGAGTTATGGGTTCAAAAACAAAACAAAACTATGTGCAGCGATTCAGAATATTCACAAAAATACGTACCTACAGTGAGAACAAATTGATTGGACTGGACGAGGTAGTAAACTGCAGCCTATATAAACAAAATAGCAATTAAATACATCAGCAATAGCAAATTTGTTAGACACCTCGCAGTCATCAACACGTAAACAGTAGGTTTTTTTGAAAAATTAGATTTATTATTATTCTGTTTATTAACATTCGTTTTTTAAATTTCCTTTTGCAGAGCTGAATTGAGCACGGTAATAGCTAGGTATAGCGGCATATCGGAATCTCCTTTTTAAGTTCGTCACATAATTTCTTATACTTAGGTAGGACTAATACCAAATTATCGGGATACTTATTACACATCATTCTGAGTTTATTTTTACCCATAACTTTATTTAATAGGAATCTAGATATCCACGGTTTAAGTCTCTTAACCGGCTTTTTGGCGGGCAGGAATGAGGAACAACTTAAAATATTTTTCTTAAGGGAATCAATAAACAATGCATGGGCAGTAGATGCATCACTACAAGCATATACCTCTTCCCGAAAACTCATAAAACAGATTGTTTTTTAGCTTGCTAAAGTTAATTTTCATTATTTGAGAAGATTTTGGAATTTTACAAACCTTGATCACTGAGGTGTTAAACGCCCATAAATGTGGTCTAAGCAGCTACCTGAAACAGTCCTAGTGGGCTCATTAATAAAGCATGTTAGACCATGTTATACTAGTAATGCCTAACAGTTAGAAACGGTTTCACTACGATCCAAGCTATTAATATTAAAATCTCCTACAAAAATTAGATATTTCGATTTTTCCTTTATTAAGAGATCAGAAAACTCTTTTATAAACATCAAAATATTAAACGTATGCAGAAACATAAAAACAAATACTTTTCATGGTTAATTTCAATAGACACCCTCAGAATATCAGCACTAACAAAATAAATTTTCATTCGTATTCGCGAAAAGGTTGAACTCGGGCATAAACTAATCGATCTTCTCAGAGTCATAGATCCAAATTCTAGACACAAAGACAATATCTGGAATGCACACGAAGGAATCTAGATGTGTGACAAGGGTGAAAAGTTTTCTCGCAAACTTCTGACATTCTGGTGTACAATAAGGAGTTTATTATCGCTGTAGGAACTATTCGTAAAAACATTATTGCAGTAGGATGAACATGGAATAACGGTAATAATGGAATAATAAATAATGTGCACTAAATAAGTGCAAGATCATTAAAAGATTTCATAGAAATAACCTCTACCTTTCTTAGGAGAATTTGATAATTTTTATACCATACAAATTGTGCGCCCTTTTGCTTTATAGTTTCTTTCGCCTTAATGTGTACTTGGTAAGAGAATTATTAACAGTCGTTCAGCAACTCGCATAGAGAACAGTCGGCTTTTGTATAGTGTACATCAAAGTGAAAAGTCAATTAAGAGGCAATGTAAGAAAGTCATTTACAAGTGGCAGTGTGACTCAGTTGAGCATTTGTTGGATCAGTCGTTCATAGACCTCGACAGAGGATAGACGTGTGTCGGTTTCTTTTCATGTGAAACAATAAAAAAAAAAGTGACAAAAAAGAACAAATAGAATCGTTTAAGCCAAGTGCTTCGGTGGCGCAATAGGTAGTGATGCCGGCCGAGAAACCGAGGGTCGTAGGTTCGATTCCCGGAAAAGGACGAACTTTTTTATTATTAAAAATCAAAGAAAATAATTATAATACAAATTAAAACAAGTTCAGTGAAACCAGAAGATGAGTGGTGGTGAACGGTCCGCTATCCAAATAGCGGGTCCGGGAGATGGCACGATGTCATCTGATGACCAGACCGTAATTTCGGCCCGTTCGGAAATTATGACTAAGAGGAGGAGGAAGCTGAAGCCAACTCCAAACCTCGTGAAGCGCAATTCCCTATCAGCATCGACTGAGAAGCTGTCCGGTGGAGCAAGGGAAGAGGCGCCAACGACTTCTACAAAAGCAGCAAGACAACAACAACAGCGAAAGAGGACAGACGAATACCCATATGTTTCTGACGGTGGGAAAGGCCACTACATGGGTGGAAACAATAGTTTCTCATTCCTAGCTGCCTCTGAGTCAGATGAAGAAGAGGACGAGGTCAAAGCCATTAATAGTAGCATAATGCAGCTACAGCAACAAGTGCTTGCTATAAGAGCGAAGAAAGTTGCAAGGAGGGAGAAGGAGTTACAGCAACAACTTCAGATCCCTCAGAAGCAACAAAACACCAACGTGGAGCTACCACAACAAGAAAAACATAACCAGCCGCTAAAACAACAAAAACTACAAAAACCAGTACAAGAACTAACAAAGAAAGATCCTAAACAACAACCCAAAGATAAACAACAGCAGCAACAAAAATGGCAGCAGCAGCAACAACAGCAGCAGCAGAAGCAGAAGCAACAGCAACAACAACAACAAACGAAATCAACAAAGCAACGAGTTCCACCTATAAACACATATAAGATGGAACTAAAGGAAACCATTGAACTATGTAAGTCGGCCATAGGCAATAATTTTTTTGTTAAAAGACTTAGTTTAGATAGGCACGCGATCCATTGCACTCGACGACGGAGTTCTTCTCCTTTACACCTGCAGACAATGCTGCTGAGGGGATTAGAACCGTCGACTGATCCGGAGGAGCTCCTTGCACTGCTGAAAGAGAAGGAGTGCGAAGAGCTCAAATTAGTAGGGGTTAAGCCATTCGTCACGGCTAGAGCCAAAAGGGAGAAGCGGAAACTACCGTCCGTTCAGCTGAGTCCCAACAGCAAACTGGATGGTCTAAGGAGCATCAAAGTCCTAGACTACCAGGTTGTACACTGGGAAAAATTAAAGAGGAGCGAAAACATTTCACAATGTGTTCGCTGCCAAAGGTTCGGGCACGCCGCGTCGAACTGCGAAATGCAGCCTCGATGCGTGAAGTGCGGAAAGAACCACAAGTCCGAGGAATGCGTTCTAGGCAAGGACGGAGCGTCAAAAAAAGCCAACTCTCTTGCGCGTTAGGTAGGAACACGGGACACACACAAACACCAGCCGTTACTCCCCACGTTACCTACGCCCAAATGGCGGCAGGTAGGGGAAATACGGTACAACAACCAAAGGTTGCTTCTCAGGCCCCAGCGCCTACAGCACCTGAACCTGTACCTGACATGCTGGCTATCTTGCTCTCTATTCAGTGGCAGATGGCTCAGCTTCAGCGTCAAATACAGGAACAGGCTAAGCGGGTAGATCAAATATACGCGCTGCTGCCGGGCCTAACGCACCTCCAGTCATAATGGGTACGTACATGGCGGAGCAAACCCTGAAGGTCCTTGCAGTGAATGTTAATTCACTGATTAGGTTCGAACGAAGAGCCACACTGTTTAAGTTGCTTAAGGACCAAGCCCTTGACGTGCTCTTGGTTAGGGAAACTAAGCTTACCAAGAGACACAAAATGAGGAACAGAAGATACAAAATAGTACGGAGAAACCGACCCAACTCCATTCAGGGAGGTGGCGTTGCGATTTTCGTACGAAAAGGTATACGTTTTAAAAGAGTACACAGTCGTGTAGTACGTAAGTTCTAGGTGCTGGAAGCATGCATCGTGTACATCCTCCTTCGTAGTGGAAAGCGGTTGTACATGGTGTCTGTCTATGCACCTAAGGCTACTCAATCCACTTTATTCATCTCAGAGCTCGAGACACTTTTTCGATTCTTCCTAAGAC